>CM075070.1:42765000-43965000 GCA_037428765.1 Rubia yunnanensis | reverse complement strand
TTGGAAAATCAACCCCCGATGCTCCACCTCACATTCCAACACAGGTTGAACCTAAGCCAAGTGCGAAACGAACTCGAACTCTACCATGAGTTAATTACAGGGAACTTGCAGGATTAAAATTCTTCATTTCATTGATTGAGCCGAAGAACTATAAAGAAGCTCTTCTTGATGAGTATTGGATTGCGGCGATGCAGGAAGAACTTGAACAGTTTTCAAGGAATGATGTCTGATACCTTACTCCACGTCCAAAAGGGGTAAACGCCGATGGTACTAAGTGGATCTTCAAAAACAAGTCTGATGCTGATGGCCAGATCCCTCATAACAAAGCAAGACTGGTGGCACAAGGGTACACTTAAGTAGAAGGAGTTGATTTTGATGAGACATATTCACCAGTTTCCAGGTTAGAATCTATTCAAATCTTGCTTGCTATTTTATGTACTATGAACTTCACATTGTACTAGATGGACGTGAAAAGTTCTTTCCTCATTAGAGTGGTGAATGAAGAAGTCTATGTTGAACAGCATAAAGGGTTTGAGGATCCATACTATTCTCATCATGTGTACCAACTCAAAAAGGCATTGTATGGGTTGAAACAGTCACTAAGGGCATGGTATGAACGATTGACTAACTTTCTAATTCAGAAAGGTTATCGTTGAGGGGGAGTAGATCGCACTTTATTTGTGCTTAACAGGTCATCAAAATTTTTGATTGCTCAAATTTATGTAGATGACATTGTTTTTGGCTCTACTTCACCTTCTGTGGTGCAGGATTTTGTGAATATTATTCAGGCATAGTTCGAGATGAGTATGGTTGGTGAAATTACGTACTTTCTAGGACTTTGGGTCAAGCAGCAAAAGAATGGCTTGTTTATAAATCAGAGTAAGTATGCCTTAAATCTAGTGAATTTTTTGGTTTGAGTAATTCTTGATCAGTGGGAACTTCGATGGGTGCTAAGGATAAGTTGGTGAAGGATGATAAAGGTGTTTCTGTGGATCAAAAATTGTATAGAAGTATGATTGGGAGCCTCCTATATCTTACAGCCAGTAGACCAGATATATGTTTCAATGTTGGAGTTTGTGCAAGATTTCAGGAAAATGCAAAGGAAACTCATTTGACTGCAGTAAAGAGGATTATTCTATATGTTAGTGGGACTTTTCAGTATGGTATTTGGTATTACAAAAATCAAGATTCATATCTATTCGGCTAAAATGATTCTGATTGGGCAGGTAATGCAGATGATCGAAAAAGTACTATTGGTGGGTGTTTCTTTATTGGCACGAATTTGGTGTCTTGGTACAACAAGAAGCAAAATTATATTTCTTTATCATTTGCTGAAGTTGAATATCGTGCTACTGGAAGTTGTTGTGCGCAATTATTATGGATGAAACAAATGAAAGATTATGGAATTCATCAAGGGCCTCTAAATATTTTATGTGACAACAAGAGTGCTATAGATATATCCAAGAATCCATTCCAACATTCACGAACAAAGCACATTGATATAAGGCATCACTTTATTCAAGATCTTGTGGAGAGGAAGGAAGTCACGGTGGTCTATGTTCCAATGTCAGAGCAATTTGCTGATATTTTCACAAAACTACTGGATTCAGCTACTTTTGAGCTTCTCAGACAACACTTAGGTGTGTGTCACATTTGAAGTATTTTTGCCAAATATTTCTGTCTGTAGCTGTAGATTTTGTCTCTTCATTTTTTGTACAGAAAAATAGAAAAACACAAAAAAATGGAAAGAAGGAAAATATAGAAAGGCGAGCAGATATGCATGTTGGAATATGGTTAGTGGAATCTCAGGAAAGAGAAAATGAACTAGTGTCTTTTACAGCTAGAAGGTAAAGGGGTAATTATTGTCTTGGAAAGAGAAAAAGAGTGTTGAAGTTATTGAGGAATGAAGGTAAATTTTTTTAAAAAAATTTAACCTTCCTTCTCTGTTTCATATTCCCTCTTCCCTCAACTTCTTGTGGAGATTCTTGCGATTATCTTGAGATTGTGCTCGAAATTCTAGTAAAACCCTACAACATAGAAATCACCCGCAGTCAGGACTCTCTAAACACTTGCAAAACAACAGACAATCAAATCGATTATCATCATGTCATCTAGTCAGACCGCCAAGATGGAGAAAAGCAAGAGTTTCAAAAGGTTTTATGGAGAACCAGAGAATATTTTAGAGGTGCCGAAAAGCTATCTAATTGAGGAGTGGAGCGATGTTGAAGAACCTAACATTGAAGTTCTCCGGTCACTAGTCGTCGAGCCAATTATTGACAAGTCCGTGAAAGTAAAAAATCAAGGTATTCCGGGAGATACACTTTACTTTCAATGGTCAAAATTTTAAATCTCTAGAAGATTGCATGACTTACTATTTGGAGAAAGAGAAGAAAGTAGACCTAAGAGGGTATAAGTCTATGATTGGTTATATTAATGGTGTCAATCTATTCTGGAGATTGAGAGGAAACATTGGGGGTATTCAGAAAATTGGAAATTGGAAACATAAGTTGGAAGAGTTGGCATGCACAGAATATGAAGGTAGGAAAGTAATGTGTGTTTCAACTACTGCTTCATTACCACAAAAAGTGAAGTTAAGGGAAGTAAAAAACTAGCCTAAAAAGCGTGGGGTCTCTAGTTCTGCAAGTTACAAGGCAGTACAAGTGAATGATCTGAGTGTAAGAAAGAATATGAAGAAACTTAAGAATCTGCCTCTAGTTATTGAGTTGGAATCAGATGAAGAAGAAGTGGTTTTCAGAGACTTTGTTGATTTTCCAACATAGTCTGCAGAAGGAAGAAAGAATGAGGTGAATATGGATGTAGATCAGGTTTATGATCTAGGGGGTGACAATATTCTAGAGAATGAGGAGAATAAAGAGGCTGAGGTTGATGATGGTGTGCAGGTTTTGAACCCTGAGATGGAGATAGGGGGAGATGGTGATGTTAATGATGTTGGCATTGAAGAAAAGATAGAAGAAGAAGCTTCTACTGGATATGATATTCCAACATCAGTACAACCTGAAGAAGGAGCTGAAGAACCAGGCCTTGATGATGTTCCAACCTCGGGTCAAGAGAAGAGTGGTGTTCCATCACGGGAAGTCACCATTGAAGACCTAATCTTCTCTAGTGATGAAGTGCTGGATGAGTTTGTTGAAATTCAGCCAAGAAGATCAAAGAGAAAGGCACCACTAAAAGAAAATGCACAGCCTGAGAAGAAGAAGAAGAAGGGTACAACTGGCCAGAGTTCAAGATCTGTTATCTCTGCCAAGGAAGCTTTGAGCTTCAAATTTTTTTATGAAGGATGCCTAAAAACCAGTAAAGTTATATGTGAAAAGAGGTTTATAGCTGAAATGCCTATTAATTTTGTGGCTTACAAAGAGTGTGGATTCAATGAATTCCTGGAGTATCTTGGGATAACTATAGCAGGTTCAGTATAAAAGGAATTCAACCAGAATCTAGTACAGGAGTTTTACTCGAATCTCATGGAAGGGAATCAGATCCTAAATTGTCATGGTACAATAGTGTATATGTCAGAGGGAAGGTAGTTAGATTTTCTAGAGAGAGAATTAATAAGTTGTTAGGACTACCTACACCTGCATTTGGATCGATGTATTCTAAGAACTTTGAAGCTTCATATGATCAGATCCTGACTGAGATTACTGGTGGATATAATACTGAGGGGCCTACTCAAGGTAATGCTGCATCATCGAGCCTGAGTACTAGGTATTTCTGCCTATTCCAACAAGAAATTAATTTTTGGATGCTATCGTCTAACACCACTGCCCTCACCCGAGATATGGAAAAGTTATTGTACTGTATCGGCACTAAAACTCCCCTGAATCTTGGCCTTCTCATCCAAGCTAATATGGTGGAGCATGCTAGTTCATCAAGGGCTAAAAACTCTCTGCCATATCCTTGTATTATTACTGGTGTTTTGAAAGGAAAAAAATAGCAAAAGAAGGTGATGTCATGGTTGCAGTTGTGCCTCTCAAGCCTAATAAGAAGACCTTCAAGTTGATAAATGTGAAATATTTACCTTGGAAGCCATTAGGAGATGGATGTTCAGTTCAAAAAGGGAAAGAGGCCAAGAAGATTACTGTGAGAGCTAAAATTGCAGCCTTGCAAGTTCAGATTGCTGCACTGGAAGAGGAGCTAAAGAGGCTGGATTTAGATGATGATGTCCATGGTGAGAATGCTGAAGAAGCTGAGGCCTGCTAACTTTATTTATTTTTGGTGGTCTTTTTGGTATTTCGCATGTTTTATGGCCCCAAGGGGAATATTTTGGATTTTCTGGATTTCTTTTGGGCCTAGCTGGAAGCTAGGGGCATGATGATATTTGATGTTTTGAATGGTTGATACTGATATGTATTTCTCGGATTTCTAGTACTTACATATTTCTGTTAGTTCTGTGTTCCAACATGATTTTTTATCATAGTCTGCATATCTGCTTTAAAATCAGTTGGTCCTTTCTCAATTGTGTTGTACTCAATTCCTTGTCCATCTCCAACATTTTTTCCCATTTCCCGTATATCATTAAGCTTTGCCTTTCCCAAATTCAGTCTTTTTATTGTAGCTTCAGCCATCTCAGCTCTTTCGGTTGCTGATTTTAGACTCAGTTTCAACAATTCAACCTCATTCTCCAATTTTTCAACAAGATCTAATAACTCAATCTTTCTTCCCAGAAGCTAATACTTTTCAGAGTTTAGAATTTTGTTTGCCCCAATAACTTTGAGCCACATTGTATACATATTCTCATACTCTTTACGGATTTCACCATCATTCACTTCTTGACCATCATCATATTTTTGTCTATAAGAGTGACCAAGCCAAGGTGAGTTAATTTCAGGTAGAGTTTATCACAAATTAGTGGATACCGTTGTTGCCATTGAATCTAAAAAATTCACAAACGTTATTGCAAAGACCTTCCTATTCCTGGACGAGGGCTATCCGATGTCCTATTCTAACCTTGGCTTGCTAGATAAAAAACTAGAGGATGGAAATTACATCTCAGCAAAGGGAAAGAAGGTAATGGTTATTGGTGGTGGTGAAAGGGGAAAATATGAAGAAGGGATTAGGAGTACGACTGATATTACTACGTGAGTGACCTTCAAGTACATTGATACAAGTATAAGTAAATAAATAAAAGTACCAATAAGAGTGGGCTATGATTGAGCCATTAACAAATTTTAGTTGAAGCACCTATAAGTTATACTTTGAACACTCTAACATTATACTTTAAAATTCAAGTTGTTTTCATAGCACACACAACATATAAAAGAAACAACTACAATTACGTTTGAAGCACATACAAGTGCTGGTTGAAGCACCAAAGAGATGCACTCTAAGCACCAAGTTGTTTTCATAGAAATTCCCTCCAGACAGCCTAGCCCCGCCAAGCCTGTACGAACAAGTTATAAAAGAAACACCTACAAGTTTCATTTGAAGCACTAACAAGAAATGGTTAAAGCACCTATGAGTTGTACTCTAAAGATGAATTTGTTTTCATAGCACACACAAGTTATAAAGGATGCGCTTACATATTACATTTAAAGCACTTACAAGCGATAGTTGAAGCACCTTTGAGGGTATTTTATGTACCAAGTTGTCTCTTTAGCACACACAAGTAATAAATGAAGCACTGACATTATCCATTTAAAGTACATAAAAGTGGTGATTAAAACACCTACATGTTGCATTTAAAGTACTTACGATTGATGATTGAAAGACCCACGAGTTATACTCTAAGCATTAAGAATCTTCCAAACAAGCACCTACAAGTTACATTTATGGTAGATAAAAGTGGTGATTGAAGCACCACTAACTTACATTTAAAGTAGTTAAAAGTGCTGATTGAAGCACATACATTTTACATTAAAAGTACTTAAAACGGTGATTGAAACACCTACGAGTTGTACTCTAAGTACTAATTTGTTTTCCAAAGAATCACCTACATGTGTGTTACATTTAAAGGAGGCAAACATATCCCCTAAGGCATGTGTTACATGGGAAAAACAAACTAGTACACTAGAATAGCTACTTCGTAGAGTCTATTCTATATATTAAATCCTCCAATACCAAAAGAGACACCTTCATTAATTGTCCATGAAGAGAAAACATCAGAAATTCCCCCCAAATAAATCAACATAAGGAAAATGTAAATTATGTAATTATTTAGACTAGATCCCCCCCCCCCTTCCGAAAGAGAGAAACTCAACATATATTTGGAGGAAACTAGCTCAAAAGAAGGGAACTGATGGGCATTTCCCTGTACAATAAATATTATTCACGGTCCCTCTTTCTTTCTCTTAGTGGCATAGAAAATATTTTAAACATGCAGAACAACAACACTCTATATTTGTGGTACTCATACCATTAACATATACAAAATTTACAATATTACTTAAATTTAAGCTCATGAAAAACAATAGTTGGACCCACAAGTATAACTTGTAGCACTATGTGTGAAACACTACAATCATACCTTGAAGCCCTCCAAGCACAACTTAAAACGCCTACAAGCATAACTTGAGGCACATACAAGTTATTTATGAAGAACTATCAACTCATTTATGAAGTATTATCATAACTTAAAGTGCCTACAAGCATAACTTGAAGCACATACAAGCATATTTTGAAGCACATACAAGCATATTTTGAAGCACATACAAATTAAAGTTGAAGCATCTTCAACTTATTTGGGAAGCACTACAAGCATATTAGTTAATCATGACATATTTTAGTGATTATGTATTGTGTGTGTAGATAGTAGAAATCAGTAAACCAAACACTTTTGATGTGGGAACTCCACCAGCCCTTTCTTTTCTTTTCAAGTTTTCACATTGCTGTGTTGCCTCTTACTCAGTACCAAGATTAGATGAGCCAACTTTTTGTAGCAAGATTTTCATTGTTAATAATGATCCTCCTTCCTTTTCTACTATTAAGTCACCTCTTTCTACCTTTTTTTCCCTAGTGTCATTTTAAATTGTTATTGATGTCATTACAGTGAAGGCCAATCTAGATCAAGTACCCTCTCTGAACCAAACCATAAGGTACCAAACCACACCAAGAATGGAAAGAAGAATGTATATTTTCTCATTAGTAGCTCTAAGTCTTGAAAATATTTTTTTACTTTGCCTTTTAATAGACATTCTGGAAATTTCTATCTGGCTGCTCTAATGAGTAAATATTTTTTGCAGAAAAAGTTACGGGAGGCCTTCTCCTCGAAAAAAAAGGCTAATAACAAATAATACAATTACCAACCAAGAATATAATGAGAGAACCCAACCCAAGTGCAGCAAACAGAGCTGAGCCAAGGGTAGATTTAGGCACGGAGATATTTCTATCTGCCTATTTTTCTATGTGTTGCAGATCCATATGCAGAGGTGATTACACTATCTCCTAGCACCCTTATGGAAAAAACGGATACATATGTGAGGTTTGTCAGAAGGGGTTTTAACGAGAGCAAAATCTACAACTCCACTGGAGAGGCTACAACCTGCCATGGAAGTTCAAGTAGAAGGTGACGATTGTGGCCCGTCAGAAGGTTTACTTGTGCCCGGACATTCTAGACCAAGTACCATGTGTGAACCAAACCATAAGGTACCAAACTACACAAAGAATGGAAAGTAGAATGTATATTTTCTCATTGGCCCCATCCACATCGCCATATTTGAGTTGAAGGTTTACTTTGAAGGCACTTCATTTAAACTACGGAGTCCACTAACCCTAGATCTAAGCAACTTATTGCATTCCAACATTCTTAAAAGCCCTAATACTTAACATTTAATATATTACTAAAAGGGCATTCATGAACACAATAAAACATGCTTAGACAATAATAAGATATATGTTTTTAACATTCATGAACTAAATTTTCAAAAAAGGGGTCAAGAAAATTGGAAATTATGTTTCAGACAAAGAATTATAAATCCTCCAAGCTTCTGTAGCACCGATTCTAGCAGCATGAAATAAAATTCATAAAATTAGTCCGAGAAGGCAAAAGGCCAGGAAAATTAATGAGCGGTAATGAGCATGCTGACACTATATATATAATACAAAAGATCAGTTGTTGAAGTGACTGCTCGCGCAAATGTTTCTCAAAATCTTTAGCTCTTGTGTGCCTAGTGTAATACCCTGCTTTTTCAACACTAATTGTAAGGAAGTAACATGTTGCCATGCTAGACAGTAACAAAAGATTTTCCAATTTCTCGAAGCCTACAAACATGCATCAAAACTGAATACAATTTTAAGCCCCATTGTTTCTAATCATGCACATGCAAACTATCATCTCTTATGGGACATTCTAAATCTAGTAACATATTAAACATCCAGCCATTTCAATCTAAGCTCATATCAAATTCTACTTTCCTATTCTTAATATACATTCATATATGCAGTATACTCCAAAAGATTGAGCCTGCCTTAAAAATAAACACATCAGCCCTGAAAATCTACCATAAATTCCCAATGAAACTATATGACATGATATATTCACAGTTGTTAAGTTATGATACTTTATTTCATTAAAAGAGCTCAATTACTAAAATTAAGTGCTCACATATCTTTAAATCCAAGATACATATATGTATATATGTTAAAAATGACAAAAGTTTGAATGATATAAAGCTTGATAACTGAGTATATGTTTATTTATTCTATTGCACATCATTCTTAAACTTGGATAAATCAAAAATATTATTTCAAATAAATAACATTAGTTGCTGAGTTTTAAATCGATGTTTTCACTTTGCCTTTGAATATTCATGATGTGTGCGTTTAGTGTTGTTTATCTGGGGTATTAAATTGAGATTTTATGGGAATAATGTGCACTTTAGGTGTATTTTCTATTTAGATGTGATGATTGGAGAATTTTGGATATGAAAGCAAGGAATATGTGAGATTGATAGATTTTGGAGCTTAAAGGGGAACTTAACACTACAGTTTTTTCCACGTGGCTTTTAATGAGGTAGTGTGTTCGAATGAATAATGAATTTTTATTATTCTAGCATTTGAAGAAAAGAAGAAAAGAAGCAATAAAAAAAGAAGATGAAGACTTGACGAATTAATGGAGAAAATATTGATTCTTGATTTTTGACAATTGTAATTATGTAATTTTAAGAAAAGAGATATATACTTTTATTATTATTATTCAATTAGGGATAGTAATAGTTTTAGTTTTAATATAATTTTATTTACTTTCCAATTCCTGTAAAAAATAAAAAATAAAATAAAAAGTAGGATTTGGAGACACATAAAAGCATCCAAGCATAAAAGCATCCAAGCATCCGCACGCACGGAGCGGACAGATCCTTTATATCGTCGACGGTTTAGTTTCGTTTTGGTCCGGTAGCCGCAGAAGCATATTTAATTAGGTGCATAATTGTGTTCATTCACATTGTCACACAATTGTGTTCATTCACATTGTCACACAATTGTGTTCATTCACATTGTCACACAATTGTGTTCATTCACATTGTCACACAATTGTGTTCATTCACATTGTCACACAATTGTGTTCATTCACATTGTCACACAATTGTGTTCATTCACATTGTCACACAATTGTGTTCATTCACATTGTCACACAATTGTGTTCATTCACATTGTCACACAATTGTGTTCATTCACATTGTCACACAATTGTGTTCATTCACATTGTCACACAATTGTGTTCATTCACATTGTCACACAATTGTGTTTTTGACGTGCGCAGCATTAGGATTTGATTTCTTTGATTTCGTTTCTTATTATTTCGTTAGATTAATCTTGTTTTGTTATTATATTATATATTTGTTTAGTTTAACCATTATTAGTAGCTAATTTATATATCCGACATGAAAAAACAAGCATTAATTTATGAATCGTGAAACCTAATTATTTCACAATTGATTTATATGTGTTCTTGATTGTTCTTGGTTTAATTTTATTTTAGATATGTTTAAGTCTGATCAACTTGAATATTATTGAGATATTGCTATCTAATTCCACCAATAAGTACTCGTTGGAAAGGGTTAGTAAGTAGCGAGTTCTTGTGGAAGTTATACAGATAACTCGTTAAGACGGTAACAGCAAGATGTGGAGCAATTAAGTGAGCGTTACTACTTGCGAATACATGGGTAATTGCTATATCATGTTCTTTTCATTCTTAATGCTATTAAGGTGTGTATCTGGTTCAGCGAATACTTTCAGGGGTATCTTTGTAAGACAAGCAATTGGTTAATTATAATTGGATTATTATAATTAGTTAATTGTCGACAAGGTAAGAGAGAATTTTGAGGGTTTAAGCAGATACTTGTCGTCCTATAACTAATAGGTACATATGAATTGATTTATCTTTGCGCCTATGATCAATGTTTACTAATGTGAGTTATTCCGAGTCGATTTCATTCATCATATATTTTCTAGATTTGTTTAATATTTGCTAGTTTGCATTTTAAATGCATATTTTATATTAGTTAGTTGCATCATTAATTAGTTGTTAGAAAAATCTGAAATTAAAGTGTGGTGGCTACACCAAAATGTTCTATATTAGTAGGTATTATTTATAGTTATTGCTTTGTTCCTCGTGGGATCAACTTAGTTTACTACTGTGCTAATCTCATTTATAGAGTTTGTAGATTATTTTGGTGAGTGAAACGATGTTCACCAAATTGGTGCTGCTGCCAACGAATGGTTAGTCAATTTCTATTTAATTTTACCTACTAATTTTGTGTGTTAGTGCTTGGTTAATGAGAAGGCCATCAAAGCTGGATTTGATATTTGATTCGGAAATAGAGAAAACAGCCAAGCAGAATAGGAAGAGAGTGAAAGAGAGTAAATTTGTTGCACACGCTCAGTTTGGCCAAACAGACACCTGTGACCCTTAGTTTGGCCAAACCATCACCAGCATCCCTCAGTTTGTCCAAACAGCCCCCATGACCTCCAGTTTGGCCAAACAGACGCCTGGTACCTTCAGTTTGGCCAAACATACGCCTGGTACCTTCAGTTTGGCCTAACAGAGCCTGACATTAAGAATTCAGTAGCATTTGAATCTGAAAGCAACACCAGAATGGCAGAGAGAACATTAGTTGAGGATCGCAGGCATAATACTGATAATTCTTATATGTGGGAACTCACTGGACATAGTAAAGAAGACCCTCCCACACCCATTCAGTTGCCGAAGAATCCCATTGAGATCAAGCTTGCATTCTTGAATATTCTTCCTAAATTTCATGGATGGAATACTGAAGACCCGTATAACTTCTTAAGTGAATTCATCAAGATTTGCAAGGTGCAGAAGAGGCCGAATAATGTCACTGAGGATCAATTCAAGATGGTTGCATTCCCTTTCAGTCTTACTGGAGCTGCAAACCAATGGTTTTCTAGCTTACCGCCTAACTCCATTTCGACATGGCCTGAACTAAAGAAGCTTTTCTTGGAGTATTATTTCCCAGCCACCAGAACAGATGCTTTACATAAGGAGATTACGAGCATAAAGCAGGAATATGATGAAACATTAATCATTTTTTGGCTAAGGTTTAGGTGATTAGTGGTTAGTTGCCTCAATCATCAAATGAGTGAAAAACAGTTACTTTAATGCTTCTATCAAGGAATGATGGTTTCCAATAAGGATCAGATTAACTCTTCAAGTAATGGTGGTTTCTCTCATCTACAAGTGAATGAAGCCAGGGAAATCGTCAAGAGATTGGTGGATTCAAAGAAGGAATATGATCATCATGAAGTCAGGATTTTGAAGAAAGTGGTACAGACAGAGACATCTAGCTAAGATGAATTCAAAGAGAGGATGGACAAAATGGAGAAGGTTCTTTCCAAGGTGTTGGATAAAGTTTCCACTGTTTAACCACCAGATGGCCCTTGCGACACATGCGGATCATGCAAACATACAATGTTGCAATGGAATTTGACAATGGAAGAGATACCAGTTCAAGCAAATGTAATGGGAAATTTCAATGAAAGCAGCAAAGAGGAGATCCATACTCCAATACTTACAATCCACGGTGGAGAGATCACCCAAATTTTTGTTACAGAGATTCATAGACTCAACCTCAACAGCCTTATGTTCCACCAAATCAAAAAGCACCACTGACCTTCTCTTAGAACCAACAAGCAACTCAAGGGAGATCCGTGGATAAAAAGCTGGAAATGATGATGACTGTGTTGCAAAATCAACAACAAAGTGCTAAGAAGACTGAGGCCACATTAGAGGAACATACACGAAAAATTTCTCAATTGTCGAATTCATTGAATGAGCTAAGGAATAAACAACCACGAATACCATCTCAAGTGCAAATGAATCCAAGAGAAAGTGTGAATCAGGTCACCTTGAGGAGCAGAAAATAAATTGGGGCACGACTTCCAAATTTCACAGCCAAATTGCAAGAGGAACAAACTGATGCATTGCTCAGTTTGGCCAAACAGGACCCAACAGGAGTGAGTTTGGCCAAACAGGACCCAACATGGCTCACTTTGGCCAAATAGGAGCCACCTGCGCCTAGTTTTGCCAAACCAGAGCCACATACGCCTAGTTTTGCTAAACCAGAGCCACCTGCACTCAGTTTGGCCAAATAGCTGATCTACACCATTTTGCATGCTTTAACCAATGCATTTGACATAGTTTTTAGTTACTTTGGGTTGGCGGTTTGGAAATATTAGTTGAGTTTACATGAAATGAGGTTTAGACAACCATGTTTGGTTTTATATTCTAAATCTCGCATTTTGTAAACTTAATTAGTAATTATTGACACATTGTGTTCACAGGCACCTTAGTCTTCATTATAAGTACCTTTACTAGGTCGTTTGTGAATGCTATTTGTTACATTACATTCCTACGAATGCCGTTTACTTTTAACAGTAGAAGATTTGAAGGCCATTCACATTTGAATGGTAGTAGACGAAGGCCACAGACATCAATGTGTGGTAGAAAGAGATTGAAGCCTAAGTTAGGCGGCTTTGGAGTTCAAGACGGTCAAAGGAGAAAACAGTGAATCATATTTTGAGGAGCGTTGCCTTAGTCTGAGAAAGATCCAGGAAATACTAGCCTTTATAGCTGGATCTATTGGATTCGTCTTCTTGAGTACTACAAAATTGACCACTATAACTCCCGATTCGGACTAACGATTCACCAGTGACAAGAAAACAAAGTTCAGCCAACGAAGCACCAGCAGCCCATGACAAAGCACACGGCCTGCACTACAAGAGTTCCAGGGATTCCGTGAAGACCTGCACAAGACCTTTATGAGGTAAAGCACTGGGCCATGACAAAAGCATTGGACCGTGAAGCAAGGGGATGAAGAGTTGAAGAATTTGGCTAAGTATGGAGCCGATCCATGAAAACCTTCACGAATCGTGAAAACACTTCTAAGCAAAACCACATGCTATTTGCGATCCGTGAAAATCTTCACGGACCGTGGGAAAACTCAGAGCAAAAACCATGTACTGCTAGCATTAGATCCCATAGACCGTGGCACAAACCCATCTTCACGGATTGCATTAGATCCTATAGACCATGGCTATGGACATTCACAGACCGTGAAAGATCTGACATCCCATGGCTATGCATGCTTCACAGTCTATGGCATCCGTGCTGGTCCGTGAAACCTTGGTGGCTGACCTAGGGTTTTGCTACTTTTGGCCTATTTTGGGCATATATTTAGGCCCCAGTCTCCTACTACTATATATAGGACCCTTATATATTCATTGGAAAAGGTTGGATCATATTTTTGAAACACATTTGGAGAGGAGAGAGCTTGGAGAGAAGGAAGATGTTCCTTTTGTAGGTTTTATAATCTTTTCTTTTCTTCTTGCATTGTTCCAAAGATGTGGAATTCAAATCAATATTTTAATTCCATGTCTAGGGAGTAGTTAGATTAGCTTGGGATTCGTTTTGGCACTTGGTTTGTTCTAAATTCTTTATAGAGATTCATTAGATTCATCCTATCTTTGTGTTTATGATATTATTGTGATTTTTCTTGAATGTTATAAATGCATGAATATTACACCACATATAAGCACACACTTTGGGTTGTATTCATGTATGATGCAATTATCGATGCCCTATTGAGAAGAGAAACCTAGATGTTAGAATGGGTAAGGGGAGAACGAGTCTGCATGAGTGTGTGCACAGGAGATTCGAGAATACTCTAACCTATTTGTTGTCACACCAGACTTAGCTGACTTTGCAACTATTGTCTGAGAGGTTGCGGGTAGAGATAGCTAATAGTAGCGAGCTAGGCGTTGTGTTGAAACCCTAGTATCACAGATAAGATGCCTACAAACCTTGGGCCTAGCATATATAGGACTTGGAGGGAGTAGTTGTATTCGTAGTGGAAGCCTTGGACGTAATACCAAGGGGGAGAAATAGACCTACAACAATGGTCGGACCTCGTTGTACTCCCCTAATTACGATGGCGGTGCCGATGGAGGGTTGCGAGCGCACCCACTGTGACAAAGTTGGGAAAGTGTATGCCATCGGCCACATCACGTGTTATGAACACACTGATTGGTCTTTTTTATGTCTATATGTGAATGAATCAAGGATTGAAGCATTAGAACTACCTTGTTGCTAAATGATTCACAAGTGCCTAGTATAAATAGTTTACTCACTTGTCAATTGCATGCTTGTAGTTGTTAGTTGAAAACACCACCCCCCCCATTAGCAGTAAGAATGAGTGCAGAATATAAATCTATATCTTTGACCCATAAGCTCCTTGGCTCGTGTTTTAATGACAACCGGGTCTGGGCAGGTTAAATCTTTGCACCGCTGCCGCAGATTCTTTTCAATTCAATATTAGTTTAGCATGAAATGTTAGTAGGGTAGTTAGTAGTGTTTTTTATTGTTTTTCTTTTTTTGGTTTTGTTTTCTTTGAGTTGAGCTTTGGCTATAGTTTTCTTTTTACTTTGATCTTTTTTACTATGGTGACATTGGAAGGATAGTGTGACCCTAGTTTATGGTACATACATGTACCAAGAATCTAGGTGTTTTGTATTCTATAACTAATTCCACATGTAATCGGAGAAGGAGGAGAAAGAGAACTAGATCAGAGGCTCAACCTAGGAAGTCGATATTAAAGGAAGCATCGCATAAGATGGCGGAAGATAACCACACTTTGAGAGAGCTCATGGCCCTAAACTTAGAGAACCAACCCTTATGCATCACATTTCCACCTTTGCCTCCGAATGTGACTTGTGAGCTGAAAAGTGGGATGATCCATTGCCTTATTACTTTCCATGGCATGGTAGGAGAGGATCTAAACAACCATTTATTGGAATTCCATTTGGTGTGCATGAATATGAAGGTGCTGGGAGTGTCGAAAGATGATTACAACTTGAGAGCATTCCTCTTTTCAATGCATGATGGAGCAAAACATTGGTTGTATTATTTACCACTGGGTTGCATTGGGTCGTGGATGGATATGAAGCGGCGATTCTTGGAAAAATACTTTCCAGCATCTAAGTCGGCCAGGTTGAAGAAGCAATTGTCCAACATTACTCAAGAAGCGACAGTGCCTATATGATTATTGGGAGAGGTTTAAGAGACTCCTAGCTAGTTGCCCCTACCACCCATTCAAGGAAGGAGATTTGGCCAATTTCTTCTTTAAAGGCCTTTGTGACGAAGACATGAGGATGGTAAATGATGCATGCAACAGTTCTATATCCAACAAGAGCCTGAAGGATGCGATGACACTTTTTGAAGAGATGGCCAGTGGGATGAGGCAATTTTGTACAAGGTCTAGGGTTAAAGTCTTGGATGAACCTGGATACACACCAAAGTTGGAGGAGCAATTCCAGGTTCTTACATCTATGATGAAAGATCTTTTGTAGGAAAGGTGCACCAAGTCAAGATGTGTGGGGTTTGCAACCTTGACCACCATTTCAAAAAATTCCCCGAGGTTTTTGGTGATGTACAAGAAGTGAATTCCATGGGCTACAAAAATCGGGAGGGACCACAAATTGCTAGGGTTTAACAATAAGGGTTCCAGGGAAACCAAGGTGAAGCAAGACCGGAACCCTATGCAAATACATTCAATCCGAGGTATAGAGATCACTCTAATTTCCGATGAAGGGATGAAAATCAACCTCAAGGGTATAAGGGTGGATAAGCACCACCTCAGCCTTATCCCAGGGGTAAAGGTTCATCCAACAATCATACCACACTTTACAAATCGGATAGGGTGGAAATCCTGGATGTCATTGGTCAATTATAGAAGAGACATGAGATCTTCACGGAAAGGAGTAGAAAGGAAATTGAAGACCTTGGTACTAGATCCTTCTCAAGTATCAAAAACCTTGAGATTCAAGTTGGACAACTCACCACCTTGGTGAGCCGACTTGAAGCAAATGAGTCCGGCAAAACTATCTTCCCAACCAGAGGTGAATCCAAGAAATGTGTGTGCACTCAAGCTAAGGAGTGGGAAGGAAGTTTACGAAACCGAGAAAAAGGTGACACAAGAGGATGACAAGTTAGTGGAGGCCACCAAAGCACATTTCAAAGAAGAAGAGATAGTTGTCAAGGAAGCACCCTCCAAGAATCTCCTACCACCCGAGGCACAAGTTGCTATTCCACCTCTATTTCCAATTGCTTTGAGGGGAAAGCCGAAGGTGGAGATAAATGAGGCCAACATTCGAAAAGTCTTCGAAAAAGTGGAGGTATATCCCTATGTTGGAATTGATTTGACAATGTGCCTTCATATGCTAAATTTCTTAAGGTTGCATGTACTAAAAAAAGGCGTAGACCACCTATGAAGTTAGAGAAGCTAAAAATTGGGGAAGTCTCCATTTTGAATCATAAAAATTTACCTAAGAAATGTGATGACCCCAGAATGTTTTCTATCCCAATTTCTTTAGGTGGAACACTTGTTGAACATGCCATGATAGATTTAAGAGCTTCTATTGATGTGATTCCATTTAGTCCATTTGAATGTTTTGAAATTGGTGAACTTAAAGATACTAGAGTGATTGTTCAATTTGTTGATCACTCCCAAGCTAGCCTTCGTGGCTAGTGAAGGATGTAATGGTGTGAGTAGGCAAGTTGGTTTTTCTGGCGGATTTTTATGTCATAGACGTAGTGCACGACGGAAGTTCACCCCCAATCCTTTTGGGGAGACCTTTTCTAATAACATTTAGGGCTAAAATTGATGTCCACTTGGGAATATTTACTCTAGAGGATGACATAGACAGTGAAATTCAACATTTATAAATCTAGGCATGATTCAACAAAACCTTCTCTTATGTGCAAATGTGTGACACTTTTTTATGAGCACGATATTCTTGAACCTTCTTGTTTTACCAATGAGCATGAATCTCTTGTTCATAAGTTTGTGGAGGACCCCAATGAATTTCTTGATTTGGTCAATGATATGTCCGTACTAGATTGTTTTTCTATGCTAACCAAATTCCAATAGGAAAAGGGAAGCGTCAAAGATTTAATACCTCCTCGACCTCTTCCTAACCCCAAAGTGACATTCAAGGAGTTAAGGTTGGAAAAGTAAGGAGAGACATTTCTAGGTGCCGACAAAGGCTACAAAGGTAAGGATGGCTCATTGTAGAGACCTCTCCACAATGACGTCATTGTGGGTGGAGTCACCGATGGCAATTCAGGAGACCCACTGGTAAGTGCTTCAAATTAGAATGTGTGAAGAGGAAATAAGTCATGATGACGAAAATAAATATACGTGGTTCTTTTTTTTCTTGTTTGAAGTAGTGACTTGGTAGATTTGCATGTCTTGCTTGAAATAAAGGATCATTTGAATGAAATTCTTGCTTGATTTGAAGATCTAGATGTGAAAATGTGTGCTTATGTGTAGATGGAATGGATTTTGATAGGTAACATAGTTTTCTTTCAAAAGTTGAGAAAAACTAAGGAATAGTGAAAAATCTGGGGTTTGCTTCGTGACAATGCTTGTCACGAAGGGCAGGTCTCGTGCCATGATGATGGCCACGAGACTCGGTCTCGTGAAGGTGGAAAAATGGGTAGAATTTTTTTTTGTTGATTTTTTATTTTCCACCCCACAACTTTTCTCAAAAATGCAACTTTTCAAAAAGGAAGTTTGGATTTCAAAATTTTAAAAAATGCATTTTTTATTCAAGAAGTGAGATTTCCTATTTCCTTAGGATTTTTGATGTAGTTAGTACTTCCAACATTAATTGATTGTACTACTTGTCCCCTAAACTGAAATTCCATCTTTATCAACATTGTACCTCTCTCTCTCACCTAAATTTCATTCTCATGGTATAATTTTCCACCTAATTTCATCATCTACACACTCTTTCTTCTCAAGAAACACTCACTCACACACACTCTTTGGTGAGCTCGAAAAAAGTGAAGCCTTTCTCCCAAAAATTAGCAATTTTTGCTTCTTCTTGTGTGCATCTTACACTTCTTGGCTTCAAGTTTTGGGTAACCCTTTGATCTCTTTATATATGTGCTTGATTGACATTGTGGTGTTGTTATGAAAAACATGATTTTCGAATGATCATGTGTTGATGTGATATTGTTTGAGCTTGTGTGTCCAATCTTGTGATGATGAATTTATGGGAGTCTTGAATGTGCTATTGATCTTGAATGATGTGTTCTTCATTTCTGGGTGATTAGAGAGAGCATGAATCTTGTTTGCATGAATTTATTGATGGGTTGGTGAAAGGCATACATGATATTGTTGGTTAATGAGGAATATTCTTGTTTTAAATGGTCTTTATGCTTATACCATCGTGCTTGTAATGTTTGGTCTTTTGGGGAGAATGTTCTTTATTGGATGACATCATAGGCCATGCATTGTTTATTCGCACATTACCGTTCTTCTCCTTCATTGTGTTAGGATGCCTCCAAAAAATGGTACTTCTGAGAATGAGAAGTCTTTGAGGGGTGAGGAATGGAAGAAGCTGGTAAATGGTGCAAACCCTAAACCGGCAACTCCCATTCCTCACAACCTCATGTCTTTGGCTGATAAGTTTATGGATTTGACCAACATTACCGGGACTGCAGCCCAAAGATGGAGGAATTCGAGGGAACCAAAGAGGAACATTTTGGAGACTAATTTTCTTGCAAGAACTCCTTGATGGTTCTAGGCTTACTTGAACCAGTGACCTTTCTTTTGGGTCAGGTAGGCCTAGAAGGTTTTCTCGACGTGCACTCAAAAACCTACTTAATGTGCACTTTAGAGTTTTTAGCTACTATTTGGAAGGTCACAGACGAGGAGGGTCACATGGCGATTAAGTTCAACTTGGATTACAAGGAGTACCAAATGACCTATAAAGATGTGGCATTAGCTTTTGGGTGGAAGACATTCCACGGACTCATCACCGAGGAATACCATTCTCTCTTGGGAATTTTTGGAGATATCTAACCGGGACCGATAGAAAAAATATGAGCAAGACCACAACTATAGTCCAACAGACAATACGTTATGTTCATCGAATCCTTTCTATAAGCGTTTAATGCCACGGTGAATTGATGCATTGTCGGGGCTCCAATGCACATCTTCTTTGGGAGATGACACCAGAGGGGAACATCTACCCAAACTTGGTTAGTGTTTTTGTTTAAGAATGCATTGCTATGGGAGAGAAGAAGAGTGGGAAGATTCCTATGGGAGGCATGGTTGGCCTTTTGGCGCGACATTTGGGGCATCCCATCTTGCATATGGGTAGGTCGGGATTGACCTATACAGTAGAGAAGTTATCAAGGGCATTCATGGTGGGAACTACAACTTCGGAGGATGGATTTGTGTGGCTTTATGGTGGAGCGGCTACTTGCAAATTCATTGTTCTTCCTCAACTGGAGTGAACCTCTATCAATCTTGATACGAGCCTAGATGACTTGTTCATTGGACCCGATCCATGATTTGATAAGGACTTTTATTGAGTATTGGCTAACCCGGAGATAGACCTAGAAGAGGCCGAAGGGGAGACATCTTCGAGAGCACTTCCGAGCTGATCTCATCTTCCCACGGGCATTATGGATTAACTACACCTACTTGGGAAACAACATTCAAGTTCTTCCTAAGTTCTTCAGGAGATAGTTCAAGCTATTGGAGGAGTGAAGGCACAAGTTGAGGAGCTAAACACAAGGGTGGATTAGCTTGAGGCCACAATCCAAGCAACGAGATTCATTAAGAGGTGTTTCACTAGCCACGAGAAGGCCAGAAGCGTAAGTATCACTAGATTCCCTACTTCACCTTTGATTTGACATGAGAATTCATAAGGGACTATGCAATGTTTAAGTGTGGGGAAGGGATTAGTGAGTACTTAGAAATTCTCATTCATGGATTTCTTTGTGCATGCATGATTTGTTTGTTTTTCTTGATAGATTTTTGGTTACTTGTGATTGGGATACTTTTGGAAAATTTTGGTGGTTTGTATGTTATGCTAGAATTTTAAGATTATAGTTTGCATGTGGAATGTGGCTTTAGGATTTGGTGGTGCATTGGTTTGTTACTTATCTTTTGTAGTATGAAGCTCACTCTTGGGGCAATTTGTACTACACCAAAAAATTTTGAAAAAATGAAGAAAAAAATGAAAATATGGTCAAGTCGAAAACCTGAAAGGGCGAGTTGCGTAACATGAGGAAAATCCCGGATAGGTCGAAAGGCCTAGGTAAAAATGAGAGGCTTGGCCTGCTAGACTTACGAGTCTAGGCAAAAGTTAGAGGCTATGTGGAAAAAGGTGAGAGGTGAACACGTTTTGTGGGATAAAGCTAGGATGAAAACCCGAAAGGGATCCTTGGAAAATGAGATAAATTGAGAGAAAAAAAAAGAAAAAAGAAAAGAGAAACTAGATTGACGATACATTACACTCCTTGGTTGCAACTAGGTCGAGAATCTTGAGTTATCCCAATGTTGCAACTGAGTCGACGACTTTTGGATTTCCTTGGTGGATTGTTTTGCCTAAGGATTGCTCTTTGATTGCTTATGGGACTACTTTTGGGAAAAGTAAGCTTGGTTTTATTCCGATCTTTTGTCACTTATATTTTTCCATACACATTTACTTGCTTTCGGTGGTTTGGTTGCTTTAGGAACATTGGGGAGTGTGAGAGTTGTGAGATTTTCACCTTCTTGGGGGAACTAAGGTAGCTTGGGAATAAGTTGAATGCGTTAGCTATTTTTGTATGCTTCATTCCACTTGAACCTTTTTCTTTGATTTTATTTACTCGAGGACGAGTAAAGATTTGAGTGTGGGGAGTCTGATTTGCACCATTTCGCATGCTTTAACCCATGCATTTGACATAGTTTTTAGTTACTTTGGGTTAGTAGTTTAGCAATATTAGTTGAGTTTACATGACATGGGGTTTAGACTACCATGTTTGGTTTTCTATTCTAAATCCCTCGCTTTTTATACTTCATTAGTAATTATTGACATATTGTGTTCACGGGCTCCTTGGTCTTCATTATAAGTACCTTTATTAGGTCACCCGTGAATGCTATTTGTTACATTACATTCTTACGAAGGGTGTTTACTTTTAACGGCAGAAGATTTGAAGGTCATTTGCATTTGAATGGTAGTAGATGAAGGCTGCAAATATCAATGCATGGTAGAAAGAGATTGAAGTCAAAGTTAGGCAGCTTCGGAGTTCAAGATAGTCAAAGGAGAAAATGGTGAATCATAGTCTGAGAAGTGATTCCTTAGTCCTAGTACAATCCAGGAATAATTAGCCTTGAATGTTGGTTCTATTGGATTCTTCTTCTCGAGTACTATAAAATCGACTACTAGAAATCCCGATTCGGACTAACGGTTCACCTGTGGAAAGGAAACAAAGTTCAGCCAACGAAGCAACAATGACCTGTGACAAAGCACATGGCCCGCACTACACAAGAGTACTAGGGGTTCCGTGAAGACATGCATGAGACCTTCACGAGGTAAAGCGTTGAGCCGTGACAAAAGCACCAGACCGTGAAGCAAGGGGATGAAGAGTTGACAAATTTGGCTAAGTATGGAGTCGATCCGTGAAAACATTCATGGACCGTGAGAAGACTTTTGAGCAAGACCACAAGTTTTTTGCGGTCTATGAAAACCTTCACGGACTGTGCGAAAACACTGAGCAAAATCCATGTACTGCTCGCGGTCCTTGAAAACCTTCACGGGTTGTGGCATGAACCTAGCTTCACAGTCCACGCCAGATCCCACGGACCGCATCTATGAACATTCACAGACCGTGACAGGTCTGACATCCTGCGGCTATGCATGTTTCACAGTCTGTGGCATCTGTGCCGGTCCGTGAAACCTTGGTGGTTGACCTAAGGTTTTGCTACTTTTGGCCTATTTTGGGTCTATTTTTAGGCACAATCTCCTACTACTATATATAAGACCCTATTCTACTCATTGGAAAAGGTTGGATCATATTTTGGAAACACATTTGGAGAGGAGAGAGCTTGGAGAGAAGGAAGGAGTTCCTTTTGTAGGTTTTGTAATTTTTTTCCTTTTCTTCTTGCTTTGTCCCAAAAGTGTGGACTTCAAATCTATATTTGAATTCCATGTCTAGGGAGTAGTTAGATTAGCTTGGGATTCATTTTGGCACTTGGTTTGTTCTAAATGCTTTATTGAGATTCATTAGATTTATGTTATCTTTGTGTTTATGATATCAATATGATTGTTCTTGAATGTTATAAATGAATGAAATTACACCACATATAAGCACACATTTTGGGTTGTATTCATGTATGATGCAATTATCGATGCCCCCTTAGGAAGATAAACCTGGATGTTAGAATGGGTAAGGGGAAAACGAGTCTACGTGGGTGTGTGCAAGGGAGATTCAAGAATGCTTTGGCCCATTTTCCATCGCACCAATCTTAGCTGACTTCGTAACTATTGAACGAGAGGTTGCGGGTAGAGATAGCTAATAGTAGCAAGATAGGCGTTACCCTAGTATCACAGATAAGATGCCTACGAACCTCGGGCCTAGTGCATATAGGGCCCGGGAGAGTAGTTGCATTCGTGGTGGAAGCCTGAGACGTAATAGCATGGGGTGAAATGGACCTACAATGATGGTTGGACCTCGTTGTACTCCCCTAATTATAATGGTGGTACCAATGGAGAGTTGCGAGCGTACCCACCATGATAGGGTGGGGGAAGTGTATGTCATCGGCCACACCACGTGTTGACACACTGATAGGTCTTTTGTATGTCTATATGTGAATGAATCGAGGATTAAAGCATTGGAACTTCCATGTTGCTGAAAGATTCCCAAGTGCCTAGTATAAATAGTTTACTGGTTTGTCAATTGCATACTTGTAGTTGTTAGTTAAAAACACGACCCCCACCCCCACCCCAGTTGCATGTCTACACTACTAGTTATTCCTTTCACTCGTGTGGATTGATAACCCGCATGAGGTTGTGTTTCAAATAGTACTTGAGCCCTAGTATCCTTGGGGACAAACCCAGGGCTTGCAGCTTACTACCTCCTGGTAGCTTAGTAGTAAGAACAGGTACAAAATATAAATCTATATCTTTGACCCGTAAGCCTCTTGGCTCGTGTTTTAACGACAACCAGGTTGGGGTTGGTCAACAGCCCCCTGCGACCATCAGTTTAGCCATACAAGAGCCATCTGGGCTCAGTTTGGTCAAACAGGGCAAAAATTTATAATCTAATCAAGAAAAAGGTGAAGGTAAACCTAACGAGCCACGAGAGGTAGGTAAAAGGTTGAGTTTAAAAGATCCATCTATAAAAATGTTACCACTATTTCCTCACAGGTTGAAGAGAAAGAAAGAAGAATCGATAGATTTTTTTATCTATTTTTGGGGAAATGGAGATTAATCTTCCTTTCTTGAAGGTTGTAAGACTACCACCTATGAGCAGATTTTTAAAGGATTTTATTGCAGGGAAACCAAAAGACTCAAGCAAGGTCATTATGGGTGAGTCAGTTTCAGCGGTGGTAAAAAGAGACTTACCACCCAAATGTAAAGATCCAGGTATGTTCTCTTTACTGTGTTATATTGGGGATAAAAAAGATTGAATCTTCTATGTGTGACTTAGGCACTTCCATTAATGTAATGCCATTATTTGTGTAAAAACGTTGAGTGGAGCGAAGATGGTATATACTAGAGTAGTCAGTCAATTGGAAAATATATCGTGTGTATATCCTGAAGGGTTGTTAGATAATGTACTCGTAAGAGTCATCAGTTTGTTTACTCGACATATTTTTTTATGGGTAAGATGAATCATGGTGGTGGTAAAGGAACCTCAAGTGTGTTGTTGGGCAGACCATTTTTAAAGACGCTGAACACGATAATTAATGTAGGTAATGGGACAATATGTCTTGATTATTATGGTGAAAAATTTACATTCAATATTTATGAAGCAATGAAAAAACTTATAGATGTGGAAAATTTGTATGCAATAAATGTCATTGATCCTCTTGTCTAAGAATTTCTTGAGACTACAATTTTGCAGGAAATGATGGAAATTCCATTACCTACAATTCAAAATGATGTAATTATTCAAGGTTTAAGTGATGGAGAAATTAGGGAATTTTTATGCTCAATATACTCTCAGCAGGAGCCATTCGGGTTCAGTTTGGCCAAACGACTTCATGCACCCCCTCAGTTTGACCAAACAGGAGCCTGTTACCCTCAGTTTGATCAGCCAGACCACTTCCACCAGATGTTAAAGCCCCAATCTGAAGTATGTATATCTTGAAGCCATTACCTCCGAACATGAAGTATGTATATCTTGGAAATGATGATACTCCACCGGCAATAATCAGTACGAAGTTGACCAAATCACAAGAAAAACAATTGATCATTTTGCTAAAGAAATACAAAAAGGCGATTGGTTAGACCTTAGCAGACATAATGGGGATTGGTCCAGATATCTGTATGCATCATATTTTGATGGAGGATGATGTGAAAACCACTTGCAATGTTCAATGGAAACTCAATCCAAATATGAGAGAGGTGGTTCTTAAGGAAGTTTTAAAATTACTTTCTCTTGGAATTATCTACCCTATTTTGGATAGCAAATAGATGAGTCCAGTTCATGTAGGGGTGGGCATCGGGTCGGTGTATTTTATTTTTGGTTTATTCGGTTCGGTTTATTCAGTTTTTTTCAAAAAAGTCCAAAACCGAAACCGACCCGAATAACCCAAATAAACCGAACCAAATTTGAAATTCGGTTTCGGTTGGAATTCGGTTTGAAACCGAATAAACTGATTTGGGTTTAATATATATTAAATAATTACCAAAATTATACATCTTAGCTTGAAATTTAATGAAAACTAAAAATCTAAATTTTACATCGACCAAATCAAGTTTTCAAAATAAAAATCCAACGAATACCGTACAGATTCAATCACAATAATTTTACTTTAGCATTACATTTAACATTAAAGTAAAATACTTCATTATATAATTTATTTTCAAAGTGTTCAAATTCTTCAAGCCGTTGGGCACTCCACATTCATATTCACCTTGAGGCAACCTGAAAAGAAAAATCACAGATCATCATTTTCTGAATGCATCATAGTCAATTAAGCTTTACTGAATGCATCATAGTCAATTAATATCAAGGCCTTAAGATATAAATCTTGTACAGACCTTCAAAAATCCAAAGCAAAGGAGCAGTTAAACATCCACAACAGTTGACTCCATCGTTGTTTGTTGGATTTCTACAATAAAAAATATATATTAAAGAAGTGCAAACTAGAATTTAAATAATTTAGCATGAATATGATATTACCTTCTTCAAATTTTTCAAGCTCCTCAATGTTTTCTTCCACTTTAATTTCAGTTCCAGCACCACGGTACCAATCTTGAGCACATATCAAGGCTTGTACAAGTTTAGGAGTTAAGGAACTTCTAAATGCATCTAGAACTCTTCCCCCTGTGCTGAAAACTGACTCCGAAGCAATCGTAGATATTGGAATAGCTAAAATATCCTTAGCAAAATTGGACAATATGGGAAATTGAGGACTATTCCTCTTCCACCATTTCAACACACAGAAATCTGGAGCTTCAAACATGCTTGTATCATCAGCACTTTCTTCGGTTAGGTACCTATCAAGTTCTGATTTGAAATCCCTAACAAAACTGGATTCTGTCTTTTTCTTTTTCAATGCAGCCCTGTTTTGATCCCTAATTTTCTTCAATGGGTCAAGATTGTCACTCAAAAAAGAATGGGATGAACAAGAAGATGTTGATGAAGTAGATACTTGAGCAGAATGTTCAACTCCTATACTATAAATCCTCCTATAATCATTGAACACTTCATACATAGCACCCTTAACGATTTCAGCAATGTGTGCCCCTTCCTCATCACCATACATTTGACAAAGAACTATTTCACAATAGTCCAATTTGTTCCTTGGGTCAAAAGCACTAGCAATGAAAACCAACATATTGAACTTCTCCACATTTCCCCAATATTTTTCAAACTTCTTCAACATTGAGGATGGCATCTCTCTCATTTCAGCATCGGGGTTCTTCAAACTCTCTTTCAAGAGTGCATATATAGAACTAATGTCATCCAAATAAGAATCGGCAGTAGTATACTTTGTACCCGAAATTCTTACAGTAAGCACATAGAAATGTTTAAGAAAAACAACAAGTCGACGAACATTATCCCAATCCCAAAGTTGTGGAACAACCACTTCTTTTACAAAATTGTCATCTTCTTGCTCCGAGTATCTAAAAGCTCTCTCATACTCCAAAGCCACACTTAGCATCAAATAAGTAGAGTTCCATCTAGTAGCAACATCTAAGCATAGGGATTTAGAGCTTTCACAATTCTCCAATTTTGCATAACCATAGAACTTCCTTAGCCTAGCCGGTGATTGCCTAACATATTTCACCGATGCTCTAACACTTTCAACAGAATTACCAAGTTCTTTTACCCCATCTTGAACAATTAGATTGATAATATGAGAGACACACCTAACATGCATCCATTTTCCTTGTAAAATACAAGACCCTCCCCAATTAACACACTTCTTTTTCAAGTAGTCAAGAGCAACATCATTAGAACTTACATTATCAACTGTAACAGTACAAATAGTATGCAAACCCCAATCATCCAAACCCTTTTCTACAGATTTCCCAATATCATGACCCTTATGACTATCAACCGGACAAAAGTTCAATATAACCTTTCTCAAATTCCAATCATTGTCTATGAAATGACCAGTGAGACACATATAATTAATTCGTTGTACTGATGTCCAAGTATCTATAGTAAGACACATTCTAGGGGCTATTTTTCTCAGCTGAGATTTAAGATTGGATTTTCCTTCAACATACAACTGATAACAATCCCTAGTCAATGATCTTCTAGATGGAATCACAAAGGCAGGCTGAATAATTCTTATGAAACGTTTAAACCCTTCATGTTCAACAAACTTTAATGGGAGTTCATCCATAATAATCATTTGAGCTTAAACCCAACCTACCATATTTTTTATCAAATTTCCAAGCCACCAAGCTAACTTTTTCCTCACCGCTAGTCCCATGTAAAGATGTATTGTAGGTCAATTGGGATTGGGTTGATGGCTTATTATCAGGGTTCATTGCACATGTGCTAATATGATTTTTCATATTTGTGGTCCCACTAGTTTTACTATTAGAACCATATTCCCTACCACAATGCTTGCATCTACTTCTTGAACCACCTTTATCATCAGTGAATTCAATAAAGTGATCCCAAACAACCGACCATGTTTTGTACGTCTTTCGTTTTTGGGTCACTTCATGCACACCCTTTACCCCTACAGCTCCATTAGATCCTTGTGAACCCTCACTAGAGAAAGTTGAATTAATGTTGCTCTCATTTGCTTCAACCTCAGCAGACATTTTTGCTATTTTTCAATCTGTAAAAAAAAATAAAATTTTAAAATGACAAACAAACCAGTTTCTGAACTCTACCAAACTGGACAGCCAACATTAAAAAGCATTGAAGCCTATATTAGTTAGTTTTTGAAGAAGAGGAAGCCTACAGCTGAAATTCTTGCAGGTTTTACTACCTACACATGTATTTTAGTATTTGTTAGGATAGACTTTTGAAATTTTGGAGCATGTTCTGTAAATTTCATCAGAGTAAACTTAGTGTCATTTATTTATTTATTATTATTATTTAGTAGCAGTGTTACAAGATTACAGTAGCAGTATTGCTGTAGCAGTATTACTGTAGCAGTATTATTAGTATTATTAGTAATAAGTAGCAGTATTAGCAGTATTATTAGTAATAACTTAGTAAACCTAGGCACATGAGTAGTCGAAGTCGAACCAAGAATTATTACAGTAAATATGGGGAAATATTACAGTACTCAACTTCTTGTTGTGCTTCCTCGCTTACTTTTGGCTCTTCAAAAATTTGGTCCTACTAAACAAACCACCAAAACTAGAGTTTGGAAAAAAAATTAAGAACTCATAAAACAAAATCACAAAACTAAGAAAACAAAACAAAGGCAAGCACTTCAAAACATGTATATAATAAAACATCTATATGCTATATGCAGCACTTTAATTTCAATTTCCATTATTACACCACACTCATCCTCAATTAAACACTCATTTTGAGTAGCATATAATATAGCAATAAGGAGTAAGTAGCAGTATTAAGAACCTACTAATAGATGTACCAAAATTTCTGAACCTACTCATTCTAAAATCAAATTAAAATTATTTCAGAATGAGCAGTATTAGTAGGTGCATGTTCTGTGTACATAACATACTACATATAACAAAGCTTACTCAGATTAGCAATCAATGACGGAGCTGTACAGTAAACATGCGACAGAGTATTCGAGTGGGAGGCAAGTTTACCTTGAAGAACTGTTCCAGTTTATTTCAATCAAGACTCACACACACTCAAGATCTTGCATGGGATCAATGTTGGTTCCTGAAACAGCCAAGTTTCCAAATCAGTACAGATCCAATAGAAAAACAAAACCTAAAATAATTCACATGAAACATCAAGTATATCAGTTGCAAGTGCAGTATGCAAGAAAATGAGTATATCAGTTGCAGCATTCATAAGCTTAAATAACATAAATATTAAAAACAAACTGAACTTCCAAACTGATACAACAACCCTCAACAACAACCCTCAACAACAACCCTCAACAACAACCCTCAACAACAACCCTCAACAATAACCAAACTGACTTAGAAGTTCTCTCATGGCTCAATCAATGTAACTGAGGAAAAGTGGCACACTTGCTCGAGCAAACACCGATGAAGAGCTAGAGAAGGAATGAGATAGGTGGACAGAAATGGAAAAGCGAATGCATTTGCCTAACCAATGATCTAAGAATCAACTTAGAGGCCTATCGCAGGCGAGTAGAGAAGGCAGATATAGAGCTGAGACTAACTAAAGAAGAAATGCACAGAAGAGCTCAACAGCGTGCTCAGGAGATCAGTCCTCGGACATGGAAACATATAATTAAGTTCAGACCAAGCAGCAAAACACATAGTAATTCACATATAAACAAACTTTGTCATGGAATATTCAGTACATCAATTTTTATTCAGTTCCCTAGGCTTTAGGACATCAAATTTGAGCAATACAACGTCAAATATTCTTGCCATGTTCATTTGGCTACTATCTGTATATGGTGATACTGATACTACAAGTAAGAGTGTACACTATACACAGTTGTAAAGGCAGATTTTCTGAAAAATCAAGAGACATTTCATGCTGATGAATGTATGTATATTTTCCTTCCTCTTACCACTGTAATGAGACATTTCAATTTGTTCGGAACATAGAGACAATTCAGCATCCCCTTCTTGTTTCCTCTGTTTATCAACCACACCGATACCACACACAAGAACACCCCAAACATCACAAGACAAAACTACTAGCAGTAGGACAAAAGCTAAACCATGCACTTGGGATCAAATTTAAAAAAAAATCAACCTTTTAACTCATTAACTCTTACCATTAAGATTGTTCCAGCCACCATTTAATCTCGTGGGATTGTCCAGACCCCTGATTTGCGAAGGGATGATGCCAATGCCTTCACAATTGACGATCCAGGGATCTCCTACAAATATCAACGAAGTTTAGTGTCCTCCTAAAACTAAAATCATCAACTGAATCTGTTCAGAAATCAAAGAGTAAAAAAAACTGTTCAGAAATCAAAGAGTAAAAAAAACTACCTTGGTTGATATCTTTGATTGATCCTCGTCGTTGCGGCCACTGCAAGGCTATGGCGCCGGAGTACGAGGTCGTGGTGACGGAGATAAGGATGGGGAATCGGGATTGAAAAAAGAAGGGCTATGGTTTTTGGCTTTCGCCTTTCGCGATGAAGAACAGAAGAAGAAAAGGGTTCCTGACTTCCTTCCGTTTTGACTTTTTGGTTTCAACTTTTTGTTTTAACTTTTGTTCTAATTTTTTTTATTTTGGGACATAATGAATCCATGTTTGGGCCATGAATATATACATATTAATTTCTGAGTTTGTAAGTTTGGGCCATGATATATTATAATTATATTAGTTAGTAATTTAGTAGATAAATATTTAATTTATTTTTTAAATTATAGTTCGGTATTCGGGTCGGTTTTCAGGTTGAGTTTCCATATCCAAAACCAAACCAAAAACCATATTCAGAATTTGGTTTATTCAATTCAGTTATCCAAAAATCGTATTTTAAATTCGGTTCGGGTTATTCGAATTCGGATAATTCAATTTTCGATTCAATTTTTTATTTTTGGTTTTTTTGCCCACCCCTAAGTTCATGTTGTACCCAAGAAGTCAGGTTTTCAAGTGGTTGAAAATGACAAGAATGAGTTGGTTCCTACATGCCTAGTCACTGGATGGAGGATATGCATTGAATGCCGCAACTCGTAAAGATCATTTTTTATTGCATTTCATCGATCAAATGTTGGAAAGGTTGGCAGGTAACAATTTTCTCAGCTTCTTGGATGGGTATACCGGTTACCTTCAGATTTGTGTGAATCCTGAGGACCAGGAGAAGATCACTTTTACATGCCCCTTTGGTACTTATGCTTATCGGAGAATGCCATTTGGTCTTTGCAATGCTCCAGGCACCTTTCAGTGTTTTATGATGATTATTTTCTCTGATTTGATTGAGACAAGCATTAAGGTATTCATGGATGACTTTAGCATCTACGGTGATTCGGAAGACTTGTGTCTAAGTCATTTAGAGCAAGTTTTTATTCGTTGTGTGAAGAGGAACCTCGTGCTCAATTTTGAAAATTGCCATTTTATGGTTAATGAAGGGATAGTCTTGGGCCATTTGGTTTCGAAGAAAGGAATTCAAGTGGACAAGGCCAAAGTGGAATCCATAGAGCAATTGCCATATCTTACCTGTGTACGAGAGGTTCGTGAGTTTTTATGACATGCTGGATTTTGCCGAAGGTTATAAAGGATTTTGCAAAAGTTGTGCAACCATTGACAAAAATTCTTCAAGATGATGTGCCTTTAGAGATGGATGAGGAGTGCAAGAATTCTTTCGATGTGTTGAAGAACAGACTAATCTCAGCTCTAATTATACGACCACTGAATTGGAACTCCTATTTGAATTGATGTGGATGCAAGTGATTAAGTAGTTGGAGAATTTTTGGGACTAAGAGTGGGGAAAGAGAGTCATGTGATACACTACGCCTCGAAGACGTTAAACCTGGCGAAGAGCAATTACACAACCACTGAAAATGAGTTGTTGGCAATTGTGTCTGCGTTTGAAAATTTCAGATCCTACCTCATTGGCTCCAAAATAATTGTTTACACAGATCATTCTGCCTTAAAGTACCTATTTGCAAAAAAAGGAATCTAAACCAGGGTTGATCTATTGGATTTTATCGTTGCAAGAATTTGATTGAGAAGTTAGAGACAAGAAAGTTGCAGAAAATCATGTGGCAGACCATTTAAGTCAATTGATCAAACCCGAAGATGGTACGCCGATCAAGAGTCCTTTCAGGAAGAGCATCTCTATGCAGCATCAGCCTTTAGTTTGGCTAAACGGCCCCTGGGACCCTCAGTTTGGCCAAACAGACCCCTACAGCCCTCAGTTTGGCCAAACAAGCCCATGAGACTTCCAGTTTGGCCAAACAGCCACTGTCAGCCCTTAGTTTGGCCAAACAGGGCACTGATACCCCCAACTTGGCCAAACAGCCCCTAACTGCCTTCAGTTTGGCCAAACAAGGCCCGGACGCCTCCAGTTTGGCCAAACAGGGCCCTGAGACCCTCAGTCTGGCCAAACAGGCCTCTGCACCAGCATTGCTTCCAGGTAAGTTTTCTAATGATCCTTGGTATACAGATATTGTGAATTTTATTACCACTGGAGATATGTCACACACTTTTACTCGTGCAAAAAAATTAAAATTGAAAAAGTGAATGAAAGCATTATATTTGGGATGAACCATATCTTTGGAAGATATGTTTAGATCAAACTATTAGGCGATACATTCCAGAGGAAGAGCAAGGTACGGTTCTTTAACATTTCACTCTTTTGCTTGTGGAGGGAACTTTGGCCCAAAAAGTACTGCTCGTTAATTTGGGTAAAAGTGAAGGCAAGAGGGGTAAAAATATTAATGCCCCAGTAACTATACTGAGGAAACTAAGATCTTCACAAAAAGCAACACCCCCAATCTTTAAATGATAAAATACACAAAAATAGGGAATATATTAGTCTGGAATGTTAGGGGTTATGGCACTTCACTGGATAGATTAAAGGCTCTTAAGTTGAAACACAAGATTGACATTCTATGTTTAATTGAACCATGGCATGATAAACAGAATTTAAACACTTTGATGCATGATCTTGGTTACAATAATGCCCTCCATGCCCAGAATGCTAAAATTTGGATTTTATGGAATCATGCCTTTAGTTTAGCCATTTTAAATGAATCTGATCAATACTTACAGGCTAGAGTAACTGACAGTGCCACTTCTGTTAATTGGAATATTTTCTTCATTTATGCTAGTGTCAATAGATAGTCGAGGGAAGTTTTATGGTCTAATTTACAATCCCCAACATCTGAACCAACCATATATATAGGGGATTTCAATACTGTAGCCTCGGTTTCTGAATATAAAGGTAGGAAATCAACACCTAGAAAAAGCATGAAACAATTTAATGATTTCTTAACTAGCATGGACCTGCATGATATCCCTACTGTAGGCAACTCATTTACCTGGAGTAATAATAGATTTAGGGATAAATGTAAGGACCTTCAGTTTCAAAGATTAGACAGGGGATTGACTAATTTAGACTGGCTGGAACTTTTTCCAAACAGTTCTATACAAGAACTAAATAGAATGACCTCTGATCATTCCCCTCTATTACTATCTATTCAATCTGCTGAAGAATAGGTTCCAAGGCCTTTTAGATATCAAGAAATGTGGTCAAATAGATAAGATTTTAAAGATTTAGTGGTCTCTAACTGGAAATTAATATCCCCTCTCACAGGCATGCATAGGTTTGTTCACAAACTAAAGAGGCTTAAGATTGTAATTAAAGACTGGAACAAAAACATATTTGGCAATGTAAAGCATATTCTTTTACAATCTGAATCAAAAGTCAATGAATTGGAAATACTATTCCAGCAGTCTCAAGATGAATCAGTTTTAATTGAACTTATGAAGTCAAAAGCCATGCTTCTGAGAGCTCAGAAGGAACACAATATATTTCTGAAGCAAAAGGCTAGGTTAAATTGGTTAAAGCATGGAGATGCAAATACTAGCTACTTTCATCACACCATTAGGGAGAAGAAAGCAAGATCTAGAATCGGTAAAATTAAAGATGGAAAAGGGAATTGGATAACTGATCCAAAACTGATCAAAGAAGAGGGTGTTAGATTTTTCCAGGAATTGATTAATGAGGATGTCTCACAAAAAGAAGGAATTTATCTTAATCATTTTCTGCAAGAAATTCCTAGAGTACTAACAGATCAACAGAACCTCCTTCTGCTTAACCCTTTTAATATAGAGGAACTGAAATTTGCAGTTTTTGACCTTAACAAATCTAGTGCTCCGGGCTCTGATGGCTTCTCAGGTGATTTCTACACCTCTTTTTGGGAAACCATTAAGGAAGACCTATTAGAAGCTGCAAATGAATTTTTAAATAATGGCAACATCCCTAAAGCCATGTCTAGTACCTGGCTCACTTTAATTCCCAAAAAATCTATTCCAATTACATTTGCAGATTTCAGACCAATTAGCTTATCAAACTTTGTTAATAAATTTTTTTCAAAATTGTTAATGGAAAGGATCAAACCACTGATGCACTTACTGATTTCCCCTGAGCAAAGTGCCTTCATTAAAGGAAGGGATATTTCAGATAATGTGATTCTAATGCATGAAATGACCAGATTACTATCTAGGAAATCTAGGGTTCCAAATCTGATAGTTAAACTTGATATGCAAAAGGCTTTTGATAGGGTATCTTGGTCATTCCTAAATTCCATTCTCCTACATTTTGGTTTCCATGGTAAATTTGTTAGACTCATTATGCATAACATTGCTTTAGCTCACTTTTCTGTACTAGTTAATGGAGTAACATCCGGTTTCTTTTCTTCCTCTAGGGGTATTAAACAAGGGGGCCCTCTCTCCCCTTTTCTGTAAAATATTTTATCAGAGGCTTTCTCTAAAGGTCTAAAGAAAATGTTTACCATTGGATATTTACAGTACTATAGTATCCCCAATTCCTATTCTCCCCTTACTCATCTCATGTATGCCGATGACACTGCTATTTTTTTGAATACTGAGACCAAAAATTTGAGGCGATTTAAATAGTTTTTTATTGCATATGAGAATACATCAGGTCAAAAGGTAAACTTTGCAAAATCCAAATTTTTTGTAACTCATAACACACCTCTACATCATGTCCAGTCTGTTAGGAGAATACTGGGGATGGAGAAGGGCTCATTTCCTTTTAAATACCTTGGAGTCCCAATCTTTTCAGGTCGAAATTTAAAGGTGCATTATTTGCCTGTAATTGAAAGAATGGAGAAATTAATAAATAATTGGAAGAATAGATGGTTGAGTTCAGCTGGTAAGATCATTTTGATTAACCATTGCTTTCTTTCAATTCCAACACATATTTTTGCAGTTTTAAAACCCCCAAGGATAGTTCTAAATGGAAAAAAATTGCATCTAGCCTATTCTGGGGAAAAAGTGAATATTCCGAAAGAAAAAGGTGGAGATCTTGGAAAAAAATGAGTTACCCTGTGGATGAAAATGGTATAGGTTTTAGGGACCTAAATGCTATAGTAGAGGCTTTTTCATGTAAATTATGGTGGAAGCTCCAAACTAACAAGACCCAATGGTCAACTCTTTTATGGTCACTACCTGTTTCTTACAAAAAATCCCACATTTGGGGTAGAATCAGCAGAATAACTGCTAAGGCAAACAGTTTATCTAGAATTATGTTTGGTAATGGGGATTGCTCATTTTGGAATGCAAATTGGATAGGAGATGGTGCTCTGTGTTATAAATGGCCTGAGGAAATGGATATTCCTTTCGAGGATATCTTTCTCAGGACTTTCATTAACAACAAAACTGCTTTCTTACCAAATCTGGAGCCTCGTTTGGCTACCAATACCATTCATATTTTGCAGGAAGTGAAGTTGGATTACTCTCACGAGGACAAGCTAGTTTGGACTCCAACATATGATGGGAATTTCTCAGTAACATCAGCCTACACTATATTCAGACAAAAAGGACCTGAAATCCAACATCTTAAAAAGGTTTGGTCCCCTTTCATACCTAGAAAGATGTCAGTACTTCTTTGGAGAGCTCTAAATAGTATCCTACCTTTTGATAATATTATATGTAGGATGGGTTTCTCTTTGGCTTCAAAATGCCCTACATGCCTGAACAATTTGGATAATTTGGATAATTTTTTCAATTCATGCCCCTGTGCTGTCTGGCAAAGTGTTCACTCATTTTTACAGATACATCATATTGGATTTAGGAATTTAAAAAGCATGGTGGAATTTTATTTATCATTCAAGGCTGAATCTAAGATTAATGCAAACTTGATAACTGCTACTTTAATGGTTACAATTTGGACTCTCTGGACTAATAGGAACCAACTCATTTTTGATAATAAACCCTTCTCAAGTGATGCTTGTGTTCATGAAATCAAAGAAATGATCTATCAAATATTCACAGCTCACAAATTGAAAGGTAATCGAGTAAAGCATATGAAATGGATTCAGGCTAAAATCATTCCACAAATCTTTCAGAAGAAGAAAAAGGATATTACTGCTGTGCATTGGAAAAAACCACTAACTGGTTACAAAATTAACACTGATGCATCATGGATCACTAGTGGTCTCTCCTCAGCTGCAATTATTGCCAGGGATTGGAAAGGAAATGTGGTTAAAATGAGAGTTAAAAATTTTTACAGTCTAACTCCCTTACATGCCAAATTGTTATCTATTCAATGTGGATATGACATCTGTTCAGAACTGGCTTTAGGTAATTGTGTCATCGAATCTGATTGCTTAATTGCTGTTAAGGGTATTTAAAACCCATTATGCTGCCCTTAGAGATGTTTCTCTATCTGCAGTACACTTAATGTAGAACACTTCTCACACCCAATCCAGCATACACCTAGAGAAGCAAATTTGGCTGCTGATTTCTTAGCAAAATTTGCTAGGGAAAATCTCTTACAAGGTGACTTAGACACTAGGTCTGCTCCTCTCTTCCTTAGGGGTTTACTGTCACTCGATAGTATTGGTTATCCAGCGATTAGAATTGGATCTCCTTTGGATAACAGTATGAAATAGAGATGGAATTTTCAATTTGCTATTATGGATATCTTTTACTGTTTTACTCACTATTTTTGAAGTGGGGATATCTGCTCTTAGTACAAATACTGCTAGTTTCTCTCCTCTTGTATTTTCAGGTTTTTCGACTGTATGCATGGATAGGATTCATATGTCTACTGAAGCAGCCGCCTCTTGTCATAATTCACCCTCTGCTGCTGCTTACTATGCTCTTGGAATTCCAGGAACTTATTGCAAGATGCCTATTTCGGTTTGTGAGCTGCAAAGTTTTTGGCTTACCAATAAAGTTCAGTATTCCGGAATTCCCCATCACACAGGATCTTATCTTACCTCTCGGCTGGCAAACCATTGACAAATAGGAGTCTCAAATTATCGATTCGCCGACCTGTTCGCGGTATATCAGTTTAGTTGGTTTTCCTAGACAAGAACATTGTCAGTACATCGATGAACTCTAGTTTCCTTTTAGCATTGACCAGGTGGAAACACCGCTTTTGGAAGCAGGTGTTTTGCTTCAAGAGCTTATTTTGGATGATCTATTTGTAATTTGTAATGTTCCAAGACTTTTAGCGCCTAATTTGGCTTAATCTATTCGGTTAGGGGAGCCTAATAAATTTCCCCATTAAAAAAAAGTACTGCTCGTAAAGTGCTCGATGCTGGTTTCTTTTGGTTAGCTATTCATAAATATGCGTATAACTTCTGTAAGAGTTATGAAAGATGCCAAATGATAGGAAATATATCCCAACATGATGAAATGCCCCAAGTCCTCGTAATTATATGTGAAATATTTGATGTGTGGGATATTGATTTTATGGGCCCATTTCCTAGTTCGTTTGGTATTTTATACATTTTACTTGCGGTTGACTATGTCTCAAAATGGGTGGAAGATAAGGGCACCCGTACTAATAATTCTCAAGTTGCGGTAGAGTTCTTAAACTCTCACATATTCAGCAGATTTGGTGTAACACGAGCAAATCATTAGTGACAAGGGCACTCACTTCAAGAACCACACCATTGAGGCTCTTATGAAGAAGTATGGAGTTTACCACCGACTCACTACCACTTATCATGCTCATTCAAATGGTCAAATAGAGGTATCAAATGGAGAGATCAAACAAATCCTAGAAAAATTAGTGAATCCATCTAGGAAGCATTGGAGCAGGAGATTAGATGATGCTCTTTAGGCGTACCACACGACTTTCATGACTCCAATTGAAATGTCTCCATATCGACTTGTTTTCAAAAAGATGTGCCACTTACCGGTTGAGATTAAGCATAAGGCTTATTGGACGATGAAGAAGATGAATATGGAACCACTCAAGTGTGAGGAGGAAAGGAAGTTCCAACTTCAAGAGTTGAAGGAACTCCGGTTAGAAGCGTTTGAACATGCAATGTGGTACAAGGAACGAACCAAGATGTGGCATGCCAGGAATTTCAGATCTAAAAGTTTTAAAGTTGGGCAGAAGGCGCTTCTTTTTCAGTCTAAACTTCAGTTAATGCCTGGAAAGATCAACTCAAAGTGGATTGGACCTTACAAGGTAGTCTCCGTTTGGCCAAACGGGACAGTTGAGATCAAGAGCATAGATACAAAAAAGACATTCCTCGTAAATGGTCATCGCCTTAAAGCCATACCATGATGCTTATCAAGTGACATTAGTGGAAGTAATTCCATTATGCCCAATATCTGATCACTAACAACGTCTGAGAATCGAGTCAAAGACTATAAACAAAGGTGTCATTGGGAGGCAGCCCAAATTTTTTTATTTGATTTGATTTTTGTAATTTTTTCCCCTAGTTTTACTTTTTAATTGCTTTGTCTGTTCTTTGAAAAAAAAACATAAAATGAAAAAGACACGAAGAGAGAGTCTAATTGTTCTTGAATTTGGTTAAGGGATAAATGTCAATATAACCCTATCTACTTGAGTAAGTGCCAATATAACCCTATGATAATTTTTAGTGAAAATATAACCCTAACTAGTTAATGAAAGTGTCAATATAACCCTCAGACCCCATTTTTGGAATTAACCTCAATTTTTCGGCGTTGACTCTATGTAAACTGACCAAAATACCCTTTGGGCTAATTTTGAAATTATGTGGATAATTTTACCCTCATAGTTCGCCGGACCACCGCCGAAACATGTAGAGTTATATCAGCACATTATGCAATCTTATTGGGTTATATGAGGACATTCCTAATGTTTGTAGAGTTATATCAGCACATTTCTAATGTTTATAGGGTTATATCAGCACATCCTTAAAACTGAGGGTTATATTGGCATTTTCACTAACTAGATAGAGTTTTACTGACACTTTCGAATATTGAAAAGGTATATTGACACTTATGTCAACTAGGTAGAATTATAAAATCACTTTTTTCTTTCATTAAAATTAACTTTGATAGCCTTTTATTTGTTTGCGGAGGCATATGGAAAAGAAGAGGTGAACTTTGACTTGAGAGCATATGCAATGGTAGAAACCGGTACCGGTTTCTTACCAATTAAATATATTATTTCTCTCATTTTCTCTCTTCCACCTAATCTTAAAAAACCACTTAAGAAACCACCATTTTTTTATCCCAACAATGGTAAGAAACCACTTTTGACTATTCATTGACCCCACTTAATTTTCTCTATCCTACTCATTAATTTTACCATTAACATTTAATTTAATTTAATTTGTTCACCCAAAATAAGTTGAAAGTGAAATTAAATAATACATTATAATTTTTATTAATAGAATTTCGTTTTATTTAAAAAGTATAAAATAATTCATTTTATTTAATTTATAAATTTCGTGTTTTATTATTCATATTTTAAATATCTTTTTTTCTTGTCATGAAATTGTTTAATATTTTGTTATCTATAATAAGGAAAAAGATATATTGATTTTATAAAAATATATTACAAACATGACATTAGAAAGACCAATTATAACGAGAAGACAAATTACAATAAATACTTAAATAATAAACTATTAGATCAAGTCCGACCAATTATTACGAATTAAAAATAGAAATATAGTCTGACCAATTAATACAAATATGCACCCAGAATATTGATCTAGTCTGACCAATTATTACTAATACAAAACAAAAAACATGAATGACAGAACCATACCGATATGCTAATTTTGACCACACAAATTTTGGTACAAATGTTCAGTTAGGTCGTTTTTCAATTGGTCATGTTTAGCTCTGTTGCGTACTTCCCTCCAATTTTGTCTAAAAGTCGGTAGATCAGCATGCCGCTCTGTGTTGTAATGCCATGGAGAGTCATCGATTTGGTCATAATCACCCGGTTGAACCCGCAACCCATAAGTATCTCTCTCATCTTCGACTATCATGTTGTGAAGTATGATACAAGCTATCATAATTTCACCCAATGTTTCTATGTTCCAGTACTTGGCTGGGTTACGGCTCACGGAGAACCGGGCCTGTAAAATACCAAAGGCACGCTCGACGTCTTTCCTGTAACTCTCTTGACGCTTTGTGAACAGTTGTTTCTTGGGGTCATTTGGAGCCGTATATGCTGGCATGAATGTCGCCCACTTAGGATATATTCCATCTGTAAGATAGTACCCTTGATTGTAGCTGCGACCGTTGACTTCATATGGAAAACGTGGAGCCCTTCCTTCACATACGTCATCAAACAAAGGTGACTTGTCTAGGACGTTGATGTCATTGTTTGACCCTACCATGCCAAAAAATGCATGCCAAATCCATGTATCATATGATGCCACTGCTTCTAATATGATTGAGGCACGCCCATTTCTACCCTAAAACTGTCCTTTCCAACCCACAGGGCAGTTTTTCCATTCCTAATGCATACAATCAATACTTCCTAACATACCTGGAAATCCACGTCCACGAGCTACATGTATAAGCCGTGCAATATCGTCCGGGTTCGCTGGTCGGAGGTATGTTGGACGATACACGACAATAATTGCTTTGACAAAATGAGCCACCGTTTCTCTGACCGATGTTTTTCCCATCTGTAAGCTTTCATCCAGTTGGTCGTATGCACAACCATATGCCAAATGGCGCATTGCCACCGTGCACTTGTGGAGTGGCGAAAATCCTTGATAACCGGTTGCATCGGCCCTTTGTCTGAAATAGGGATCGTGGTTGGTGATATCTTCCACTATACGCTCGAATACATTTCGCCGCATACGAAATCGAGTACAAAAATGTTGATCATCGTACATTCTTTCCGGGGGTGGAGCAAAATATTGCTTTTGGAGGACGTCCTGTGCTCGGAGACGGTCTCTTCGTATATGATTTCTGGTTTTCTTTGGTATGGTTGAAGAAGTTTGAGCACTCTCATCCTCAAAGGTTGCGTACAATTGTCTTGCCATTTCTGGCAAATTCATGCCAAAGTTAAGTGTCTCCGGATCGGTATCGGGTAGAAAACTGGGAATATCATAAGTATTTGCGTTTGATGATTCTCCAAAGTGAAGGTCATCATCGTTGTTGGGGGAGGTAGAGGAAGACATATATGTGTAGAAGAAGGAAAATTGGGTTGATAGGAATTTGAGAATGAAATGAAACATAGGCGAATGACCCCTTTATATAGAACCATCACATGTGAAAACCCCATTGAATTTGTATGTCGCTATCTTTGAAATTGATGAATTCGACCCATGTGACTCGATGGGACTTGTCAATGACAACCCCATTGAATTTGTATGTCGAAATCTTTGAAATTGATGAATTCGACCCATGGGACCCGATGGGACTTGTCAATGACAACCCCATTGAATTTGTATGTCGGAATCTTTGAAATTGATGAATTCAACCCATGTGACTCGATGGGACTTATCAATGACAACCACATTTGATTTGTTTTGGGGAATATTTGAAATTGATGAATTCGACCCATGTGACTTGATGAGACTTGTCAATGACAACCCCATTGAATTTGTATGTCGGAATCTTTGAAATTGATGAATTCGACCCACGTGACTCGATGAGAATTGTCAATGACTCTTGCACATTGATATTGTATGATCTAGTCTGACCAATTATTACAAATGAACTATTACAATCAATTCCAACCATAGACTAGCCCAATTAATTTATCTTGCAGTGCTTCCTCCGCTGTGCTCAAATCTTCCCTTTGCATCAGAGCAGTAAGGAGTCTAGTGTTAGCTACATAAATTTCACGTTCTGCTTGCTGTTCGATGAACTCCCGCTGCCCTATGTTATACTCCATTTTATCTCTTTCGCTATCTGCAATCGTTCCAGCATTCTTAGAAGCTTCTTTGATTGTGGCCATACACTCCAGTCGTTGTGATTCTTTTGATTGCTCAGCATCTGTTGTTCTTCGCGTTGCCTTTCCCTTCCCCCTCGCCTTGCATTTTGTGGCTTTAACACCAATAGGCCTGGATGGATATTGCGGTGTCTGAGCATCATCGCTACTATGGGGCGTTGATGGCACCAGTGGTGAATATCCCCCTCGATTTGTGTCCTTTGGGCCATATTGTGCCATAAATTTGGGGTTAGTCTTGCACAATTCATAGCAATGAAAAAATAGAAACTGTTGGCCACCGTTTTCATCAGCATACAAGTTCATGGCCCATGATTTCATATCTCCTTGGCTGGAGCCACTCCCAATCCGACTATAGTGTCGTGCGGCTTTACTTTCACATCCCACATATTTAGCGATGTCGTGAGAAAGTTTTTGCCACCTAGCATTGCACGACTTCATTGTCCGGTTGCATTTTGCATACTTATTCAAATCAGATGTAATTTTATGCCAAAACACACCAGCATTCTGCCCCGTACCCATTATACAATCGGTGGAATTATCAAACCAAGTGCTACATAGAACATTATCAGCTTCTACAGTCCACTTCTCCCGGTTACTTTTCTTCTTCGTATCCTTACTCCCGCACACTAGTGCAAGGTCATCGCTTTCTTCAAATTCTATTATAATTTAAAAACAAATTAAATATACGAATTTGTAAAAAAAGAGGAGCACTGTTGTTGAATTAAATATACTACATTGTTAAATAGAGCCAACAAAAATAAATTATGTACATTTCATAATTTAAATAAAATAAAAATAATACTATTTAATATATTGTAATTTAAATATTTTCAAGTAAATACTACATGTAAGTTAACGAAAATTGTCTACACATAAATGAATAATATATCGAATATATTAATTTAAAAATATAACATAAATAAATAAAGATGAAAAATGATGAACTAAATTCTTCATAATTAAAATATAACACATTGTGATAGGGCTTACCATCCGGATCTTCGTGACTTCCGAATTGACGCCCATGGTCATTTGCAAAATTTTGACCCCGGTGAATCTCGACCTCCTTGGTAGCAAAATGATCCCGATTCGTTAATTGCATCAAGGTGTGGAGAATGAAAGTTTGGACTACAAAAGTTTGGGTAGGAAATTTGCGATTGGCCGTTTGGATTTTGGGAAAAGTGGCTCGGGTAAGGAGAGTTCGTGTATGCATTTTGGAAAGAATTATATTGATTTGGGAAATTCATGTACGAATGTTGGGAATTCATATAAAAATTGGGCGGGATGTTTGGCGAATTTTCATAAAATTTCGAATTTGAAATTGGACGAATATTTGGATTTTGGGATGATTTTTTGGAATTAGAAGAATTTGGAATTACCTTATCTTTCCCAATCGACGGTCTTCGTGAATCCATATCAAAAATGGATAACAAAGTGAATATTGGAGACAAATTTAGAATATGAAAGATAGAGGTAGAAGTGTTGGAATTGAAAGTGGTGTGATTAAATTGGGTGAAATGGCTCTATTTATAAGTTTTTAAAAAATAGCCGTTGCAAAATTTTCACAAACATTCAACATCTGAAAATTTAATTTTTAAAAAAAATTTACAATTTTTTTAAAAAATAGTCGTTGGGACACGTGTCCCATCTACATGCTGGAAGAGTTTTATTTCCGTTGAGTGGGACACGCGTCGCCATATAAGTAGGACACGTGTCCCACTCAATTCTGTTGACCAGCAACCACAAAATTTAAATCTGTTGGACACGTGGCCCAACCAGAAGACGTCATGTGTCAACGGATTCAAATTTTTTAAAAAAAGAAATTCAGCAAGTGGGACACGTGGCCCAATGCATGGGCGACACATGTCCCACTCAACAGAAATAAAATGGGCCGCACATGGCGGCCCCCTTCTCTGCCAGATGCTCTGCATCTCCTGACGGAACCGATTTCTTAACCGGTTCCCTAGCTGAAAACTATGGGCCGTAAGAAATCGGTCTAAAAATCACTACTATAGATATTTTCGATTTTTAGAGTGATTTTTTATTTTTTAAGAAATCCACTGCCCATGCTCTGAGGACATATTGGTACGCTTAGAATTAAACATGGTGGGCTGTTACACAAGACTTTAAGAATTTGGGAGTGAGTAGTAAAATTGAGGTTAGATCACTTTACTAAAAGAGAGATGACCCTGTACACATGTTCAAACTCATCTTCCCTACCCAAAAGGCAATAACTCGTCCCAGTACCCCAATTGCAACGACCACGGTTATAACCGCCATCTTCCCAACCCTGTTCGCCGCAAAGCTGCTCATCCCCTTCTCCAGTCCACGCGCAGCCAAAGCCCAAGTACACCATCGTCCAGATTTATTCGGCGCCACCACTCATGTCACCAGCTCCGGCCAAGCCCACTTCAGGTCGAGCCCTCCGATGGAAGCGGACGCCTCTCCAGCTCCACTCACGCCGGCGAACCCCACTGCTCCGGAGAACAGCTCCAGGCCTCCATCAGTTCCTTCGCGTCGCTCATTTCCGGCAACTAACAGTTTTGCCACCCTGCACCACTCCCGCCGGCGGACCAGAGCTCAGCCGAGTCACAGCCGCAGCAGCTTGTCCGCAGATCCACACCATCGAGATTGAGAACACACACCGCCGTTCAGCTCTGCTCTTGTTGGCGAAGCATATCCAGGGGTAGTCTATCGCCGTTGGAGCTCGGAGAACCACCACGCTGCTACTCACCGCCATACCCGGCATACCTTCCACCAGCTCCACAACTGAGCCTGTAGCACTCCAGTTACTCTGCTCAAATTCCACCGTGCGAAACACCACTCCATACGAGCCTATCTCCGGCGACATTTCAGTCTGCAAGCAATAGTAGCTATGGGACGCAACCGCAACCACTGCTGCTCAACCTGGCGTTTCATCCGTCTGAAGTTCCGCAAAGTCAACTCACCACTGAGTCCACTGCATCGAAATTGTTACCTCTGACTCCCTGCGGTTTCGTCGACAAACTCCCCGATAAGTCTTTCTCTGCTGTTAAAATTTTTTTTTGTGTGTGTTTATTTGTGATGTATCCTCGTGCCATTACCAATTAAATATATTTTTTTTCTCTCTCTTCCAGCTCAGTTTAACAGACCACTTAAGAGGCAATCCTTATTTTTCTCCACAATGGTTAAGAGACCATTATATACTATTCATGAAACCCACTTGATTTTCTCTATCATACTCATTAATTTGACCATTAAATATTATTTTAAATAAATTTATCCACAAAAAATAAGTTGAATGTAAAATTTAATATAACTATTAAAATGAAATTAAAAAAATAAATAATAAGAGAATTTCATGTTTTTAAAATTATATAAAAATCATTAAAATTGTAAAAAACAATTATAACAACTATAAAAATTATAAAAAATACTAAATAAAATATTGATCTAGTCTGACCAATTATTACAATTTAAAAATCAAAATTATATTAAAATTGGAATTCTTAAAAAATTAGAAAAAATTGGAAAACATTTAAAAAAATATACGATTGGGACACGTGTCGCCACCAGAATGGGACACGTGTCCCATTCAAAAAATTTTCCAGCGTCCACACAAGAAAAAACCGTTGCGAACACGTGGCCCAATCTCTGGGTGACACGTGTTCGCAACAAAATTTTTTTAAAAATAGTTGTGGCTGAGTGGGACACGTGGCCCACTCAGGGAGCGACACGTATCCCACTCAGGGGCGACACGTATCCCACTCAGGGGGCGACACGTATCCCACTCAGGGGGCGACACATTTCCCACTCGGTCAAAAAAATCAAACGCACAAAATGGCCATGTGTGTGTGTCAGTAGCCTTGGCCCAGCAGCGGTCTCTTGGCTGGTCTTTTAGCAAGAGACTCTTAAGTGGTCTCTTGTTAAGAGATCACTCTAGAGACTACCACTGTGGTGGTTTTCGGTCGCTCTCTAGAGCGGTCTTTTAATTTTAAGAGACCACCACTGCCCATGCTCTTATACTTTTGTACTTTTGTTGAACTTACTTGAGGGTAAGGAAGACTTAAGTGTGAGGAGGTTTGTGTGTTATTTGAATTGATTTGAATATGAATTTTATGAAAAAATTTGGAAAAAAAAATCTGAATTTGAAGTCCGAGTCAAGTATTCAGCACTAGAATTTTGATTGTTATTTGTAGAAAATAAGGGTAATGATTGTATGTTTGTATTCATGACCTCAAGATACATTATATAATAGTACATAATACCTATACAAGCTTGGAAAATGTAAGGATACCTATACAAGCTAGGAAAAGGTAATAGAATATAATTACAATTACAAGTAATATTCTAATTCCTTAACATTCCTCCTCAAGTTGGAGCATAGGGATCTGAAATGCCCAACTTGCCAAGTAATGAATGAAATTGGTTACGTCCGAGAGTTTTAGTGAACAAGTCCGCAGGTTGGTCTGACGTGCGGATATACTGAGTAACAATAGTGCTAGATTGAATAAGATCCCGGACAAAATGACAATCCGCATCAATGTGCTTTGTGCGTTCATGGAAAACTGAATTTGCCACAATATGAAGAGCAGATTGACTGTCACAAAACAATCGTATAGGAGTAGAGTGCAAAACCCCTAAGTCATTCAGTAAAGACTTTAGCCATAACAACCACAACAAGTGACAGTCATAGCATGATACTCCGCTTCAGCAGAAGATCGAGAAACAGTAGGTTGCTTCTTAGTCTTCTAAGAAACCGAAGAATCACCCATCATTACAAAATAATCAGAAAGAGAACGCCGAGCAATCGAGCAAGCAGCCCAATTTGAATCACAGTAAGCAGTCAATTGTAACGTACTACGAGAAGAGAGAAATAAACCTTGACCAGGATGACTCTTCAAGTAGTGCAACACACAAACAACAGCTTGTCAGTGAGGAACACAAGGAGACTTCATGAATTATGCAAGAGTATGAACTGAATAACTAAGTTATGGACGAGTAGTAGTTAGATATATCAGGCGCCCAACAAAACGTCTATACTGCTCTGGGTCATGGTAGGCTGGACCTTTAACACGTGCCAAATCATGATGTTGCTCCATCGAAAAGTTAGTCGGTTTAGAGGCAGATAAACTGGTATCTGATAAAATGTCCAAAGCATATTTCCTTCGCGAAAGAAACATCCCCTTTGGTCTTCTAGCAATCTCTATGCCCAAACATTTCTTAAGCAGACCCAGGTCTTTCATATAGAAATAGGAACTTAAGTATTTTTTGAACTCAGAGATGAGCACAAAAGAACTAGCAGCAATGACCAAATCATCTACATAAACTAGAACATGCAAAGAAACCGATCCACGAAAAAAAATAAACAAAGAGTAATCGGCCTTACTCGGAACAAATCCAAATGCTCATAAAGCCTGAGCCAGCTTAGCAAACCAATTTCTAGAAGCCTGACGAAGACCATAAAGAGATTTCTGGAAGCAGCATACCTGACCATGGGGTACAACATAGCCAGGTGTGGGTCACATAAAAACCTCTTCATGCAAATCACCATGCATGAAGGCATTATGGACATCCATCTGATGCAGTTCCCAACAGCAAATGACCCCAACAGATAAGAATAAGCGAACATAACTCATCTTCGCAACCGGAGAAAAGGTCTCAGTATAATCAATTCCTTCAACCTGGCAATTCCCAAGAACCACTAGGCGCGCCTTATAATGTTCAATAGTACCATCTGACCGGAACTTCGTCTTGTAGACCAATTTGCACCCAATCGCTTTCTTATTCAGAGGCAGAGGAGCCAAAGTCCATGTCTGATTGCGCTCCAGCGCAGTAATTTCTTCAGCCATAACGTCCCGCCAATGAGCATGCCGAGAAGCCTCAGAATAAGTAGTGGGATTTGCACTAGATGTTACTGCACCCAAAAATATATAATGCATACTTGAAAAATTATCACAATTTACAAAATCAGTAAGAGGATAGAGAACACCTAAGGAAAGTGATGACGCATGAGTGAACGTTGAGGTAAGAGGGGGGTCTTCAGTAGTAAGAGCACAGGCATAATCATCACAATCATAATCATCAAAGTAAAAATGCGGTCAGCGAGCACGAATACTCTATCTGATAGGTGGCAACTCAGCAGCGGAACCATCTGGAGCCAGAGATACTGCAGAAGGAGACGCCGGCGAGTTTAGAGTTCGGGAAGCCGCCGGTAATGAATGATCGGCAGCGATCGACAGAGACTAACTGGTGGCTGACGGCAGAGACTAACCTGTGGCAGACGCTGGCCACTCACCGATGGTGGACGACGACGACTGACCGGTGGCGGCCAGTGGCAACGGACCGGCGGTGACTGGTGGTAACTGTCTGGAGACTACTGACGGTGATGGGCCGACGGCGACTAGCTGGTGGCGGAATGAAAATTCTGTGCGACTCAGGCAGTGGGGAGGAGGAGACCGGCGGCAATGTGGTGTCGCCGCCGGGTTCGTCTGAAGTGGCTAATGTTGGAGGTACAGAATAAGGGTCGGAGGTACAGAATACGGGAATTGGTCTTCAAAAAAATTGGTATCCCGACTGGTAAAGATCATACGGGATTCCAAGTCAAAAAGGCGATAGCCTTTCTTTCTGGTAGGATAACCAAGAAACAGACACTGCCGACTTCTTGGGGCAAATTTGTCACGATATCTGGGAACATGAGCAGCAAAACACAGGCATGCAAAAACTCTTAATGATGAGTAATTTGGAACTTGCCCATAGAGCAACTCAAATGGAGTACAACCATTGAGATGCTGTGTCGGTGTACAGTTAATCAGGTAAGCAGCAGTAAGAACACATTCTCCCCAGAATTCAATAGGAAGACTTGCTTGGAGCCGTAAAGCACGCGCCACATTGAGTAGATGACGATGCTTTCTTACAACTCGACCATTCTGTTGCAGTGTGTCAACCATAGATGTCTCGAAGATCCAAGATGCAGCAAATTGAGATCGTAGTGGCAAAAATTCAGTCTCGTTATCAGCCCGAACACGTTGTATGGTTCGTCCCCACTGGTTCTTCACTAAGGCACTAAATTCTAAAAAGCTAGAGGCTACTTCAAATTTAGCCACTAATAAATAAATCCAAATAGCTTGGGAATAATCATCAGCTATAGTCAAAAAATAAAATGCACCACTAGAGGATGGTGTTTGATAAGGTCCCCAAGCATCACAATGAATTAATTGAAACAATGCAGTAGCATTTGTAGAATTCAATGGAAAACTATGTCTAGTCTGTATTGCTCTATAACATATAGAACAATGAACAAAGTTCTTATTAGTGCCAAAATCAATAGAAGAAATAGAATACAACACCGTGGAGGAAGGATGTCCAAAACGCTGATACCATAAGTCAGAAGAAAACACAGAAGCAACTGTTGGAAGAGACTGCATGATAGGAGGATGAATACGAGTATTCAGCAGACGAAGCCAAAACACCCCCCCCTTTCTGTTCACCCACGCCAATCACTTTCCTCGTACTGATTGTCTGTAAAATGCAATTAATTTTCAGTAAACAAAGCTAGACAGTTCAAGGTAGATAACAATATAGAACATGATAACAAGTTGCACCGCAAAGTAGGTATATATAATACATGAGAAAGAGTGACACCACCAAAGCAAATAGAACCATATTGAGTGGCGGATGACACCGAGCCATCAGGCAGAACAACATTCACAGTATCAATAGTAGTAGTAAGATCAGTAAGAAAACCTTTGTCGCCAGTCATGTGATATGAGGCTCCCGAATCAAGTATCCAAGGTAAAGTAGACTTACCGGACCTAATGTCAGTAAGAGAATTAAACTGATAAAATAAATGCATGACCGTGCTCCATTGGTCATCAGACAGAGCAGGGCCAAAGTCGGATCGGGAAGGACATGGCCAGAGGAAGCTGCCGTCACTAGACAAGGCAGCGAAGTGGCTGAGCCGGTGAATGGCGGTGTGAGAGGAGGTGTCGCGGTAGCACCTTCAGGCACGATAGCGGTGGCGGACGTCCGAGAAGCTAGCGCCTGCCTCTTGGCGGTGCTGGATTTCTCCTTCAACTCCTTGAACCATTCTGGTACACCAAAGATCTGGAAGCATGAATCCTTATCATGACCCTTGCGATGACAATGTGTACAAATAAGATTCTTGCTGTCAGATGCAGAGAGAACAACTGGCGAAGAACTTGTAGGTGGTGGACGCCATGCAGCATATGCCATGGAGTTAGAAGAAGGCTCACGAGCTCGAATGACAGCTTTATGATTCTCCTCCTGGGCAACAAGGGCATACACTTTCATGAAAGGTGGCATTGGATCAATGCTCATGATATGTGATCGCAAGGTGTAAAGCTTTCGTCGAGGCCATAGATGAATTGGTACATCAAATCCTTCTCTCTTTCTTGGAAGACTCTCGCAGAAATATTGCAATGGTATAATGCCTTGCTTTCTTCACAGTCGCAAACTAGGGGAGGTCGCATGCAGTGATAATCTGCAAACAACTTCTTCACTTTGCCAAAGTAAATGTCGATGGGCTGACCGTTTTGCCTGCAACTCTGAATAACCTCTTTCATACCATCGGCAAGAATAAATCGTGCCTTTAGGTCATCCCACAGATCCTTAGCTGTGGCAAACGAGCTTGTAGAAGATCTCAACACCGGATCCAGGGTTTGCAAGATCCAGCAGACAAGAGTAGCATTAACCCCAGGCCAATCAGCAGCATCAGGATGACCATCCTAGGGTTTGGTAATGGATCCATCAATGAACCTAATCTTGTTCTTGGCAAGGAATGTGCGGCACATCACGTCAGACCATTCAATGTAATTTTCTTGACCTTTCAGCATGTTTGGTGTAAGTTGTAAGCCTGGACCATTTCCAGAGCCAATAAAGTAAGGATCAGTCGACATACGACCAATAGGTAAATTAGTTCGAGGGCCAGATTGCAATTGCAACTGCCCAGTAAAGTAGCAATCACATCATAGCCATTCATATCCTGAAGCTTCGGAACCTCAGGTACAGCATCAAGACGGGCCTGTTCTTCGGAGGCAAACATAGTGTAAAATTAGGTATAGATCAGCAGTAGGTACAATAACCAGCGATAGATCAGATCAACATGACACACTGGTGCGTTGAATAGCGGTAGTGCGTGAAGGTTGGAGAGTTGTGGTTGTGCGGTCAGAACTGGTGGCAGTGTGGAAGTAGCTGCGGTGGAAGCATAGCAGCGGCGCGTGGAGAGCGCGGTGGCGGCACATGACGGAACAGCGGCAGCGCGTGTGGCTGATCCGGTCGGCAGTGGAAGCTCAGAATTTTAAGGCAGATGAAATTTTCTGTTTAAGGTTTTGGGATTTTAGGCTCTGATACCATGTAGAAAATAAAGTAATAATTGTATGTTTGTATTCATGACCTCAGGATACATTATATTAGTACATGATACCTATACAAGCTAGGAAAATGTAATAGAATATAATTACAATTACAAGTAATATTCTAATTCCTTAACATTATTGTTCTTGAGATGGATTGACCTTGCCGGTTGTATATTTCTGTTAATAAACTTGATATTTGATGCACTCTGAAAGCACTTGTATGAGTTTTCAAAAAATTGAATGAGTTTGGCCAAAATGATACTTGGGATGATGAAAAATGATGAACTAAAATGAATATACAGCCCAGTAAATGAGGTTTTAAGCCAGAGTAGAGTAGTCTCTACATCAATCTTTACTCTGAGAGAACGACAATACTTGATTAGTTTGTGTGAAAGTGATGAAGACACTAGGTTATAAATCACATAGCTTAAATTTGCCTACCAATTACACCAGCCCCTAGTGAAACACTTTGAGCCTTGACCTTTTCTTTGATATGAGTTACTAAATAATTTTGCCAAAGCCCATTGTTTTTCCTCTCTTGTCCCATGTATACATGCTCTTGAGATATGATGAATAAATTTCTCACATTTGATGAGATGTGCATTGCAATTGTTCTTGAAGTTGTTGAGATGGTATCTTCAATTTTTGGGTTGATACTCTATACTTCATATGTTATCAAGGATGAGAATAATGGGGTGAATATGAAAATTCGGGTGCTGGAAAATTACAAAAAAAAAGGGTGCCATTTTCCCGGAAAAAATAAACTTGAGAAATAAAAAAATTAACAGTGTCCAGAAAAATCAAAATTAGAATTTGGATGTTTGACAGTTAAAATACTGCAATATTTATATTTTATGATGTATGGAAGTGTTGTTTTGATTATAAGAAAGAAGCGGGCAGATTTGAGATTGAGCATGTGTGCAAATTTGATGATGATTAAGCATAGGACCCTTAGGATCTAACCATTCGCATGGTCCCTAGGCTCGTTACAATCTGAATAAAGACCTTCTAATTTGCATAAATTCTTGAGTATTGCTAGGTGAATATTACATATGAGCGACTGTCCTTTATCTTTTTGTGTGATTGGGTGAAATCGTGAGAAATATTCATAGTTCATCCGATTTTGACTAGTGGATGGCTAAATTTATTTAATTTGAGAGAATTGTAATGAGCTGTTAAAAGGGACAATGTAAATGAGTTTGTTGACATGATACATACTTTTGGCAGGGAAAGGTCCAACGATATGGATCAATGCAATGAGATTTTAGGTACTGAATGTTTTGTTTGTGAAGTGATGTTTAAGAGTCAGTTAGGTTTCATTGTATTTTATTTTGCTTTTATTTTTATTTGGAGTCATTTAGAGTCTGTTGAAGGGATATTGGTAGTTTTAAATAAACATGGTTGAATTCTCATTTTATAGTTGAGGGCAAGCATGACTCAAGTGTGAAGATATTTGATGTGTGTGCAGCTATGATGATTGGAGAATTATGGAGATGAAAGCAAGGAAAATGTGAAATTGAAGGATTTTAGAGCTTAAAGGGGAACTTAACACTACACTCTTTTTTCCTACCTGATTTTTAATGAGATAGTGTGTTCCAATGGATAATGAATTTTCATTATTCCAGCATTTGAAGAAAAGAAGCAATAAAAAAAGAAGAAGACTTTAAGAATTAATGATGAAAATATTGCTTCTTGATTTTTGACAATTGTAATTATATGATTTTAAGAAAAGAGATATTTACTTTTCTTATTATTATTTAATTAGATATATTAATAGTTTCAGTTTCTATATAATTTTATTTAATTTCGTAGAAGATTGGAAAAATAAGGTTTGGGGAAATATAAAGGGTAATATGCAAATGTAACCCTATATGTTGGAGAAAGTGCAAATATAACCCTGAGTTATTTTTTAGTGCAAATATAACCCTAACTATTATGCATATGTGCAAATATAACCCTAACTATTATACATATGTGCAAATATAACCCTAAAGTCATTATTTCCGGCATTGACTGACCAGGGTTATATTTGCACTTTCAATTATCGCAGGGTTATATCTGCACTTTCATTATTGCAGGGTTATATCTGCACTTTCATCAATTATATAGGGTTATATATGCACTTTTCTCAAATATAAAAGCATCCGAGAGCGGACGGATCTTTTAATGGTCGACAGTTTAGTTTTGTTTTGGTTCGGTAGCCGCATAAGCTTATTTAATTAGTTTGCAGTTTGATTTTTGTGGGGATCTGCAGGTTAGGTGCATAATTGTGTTCATTAACATTGTCTTTGACGTGCAAATGGCAGTAGTGAAAGTTTCAAAGCAAGACTTTTGGCTAAGGAATATAATCAAAAGGAAGGTGTGAATTATTATGAGGTATCCTCACCAGTTGGTTGTCATGAACAATCATTTTTTTTAATGGAAAACACCCGAGGGTGGGGGTTGGTATATTGGTACCCCAAGTCAGTAAGAACCAATCCATAATAAGATGACATTAGTTTTTACATACGGTAGCATCATTGCCTCCAAAAGAGATATCTACTACCTAGGATCAAATCTATACAAGATCGATTGGAAGAACCCAAAAGAGTTAGTTGCGATTCCAAAGTAAACGAATCTCCACACCCCGTGTTAATTCGTACTTTGGCCAGACAACTAACATTAGAAAATCTATCAGTAAGTTAGCGTGCTAGAGACATTAGCTAGTGAACCATCAATGATGATAATCTGGACAATTTTTCAAAATGTTTCCACACTGCGTCATGTGTACAGAATGAATAAACCGCCATGTGTACAGAATGAATAAACCGCCATGTGTACAGAATCAAGGTTGTGCCTGCATAGCAAAATATAACATCAGCAGTATCAATCCTTCACCTAGTTGTTTTTATGCAATCTTATATGAGGAATTTGTTCCTTATCTAAGGCTATGAGACCTTTTATATGTACTGGAACATTAGAAAGATTAAGAGCCTGATTATGAGAAGAGTGATGTTTAGCAATTGCATTAGCCACAGAGTTACCTTCCCTGAGAACATGTTTAAGCACAACACCATGTAGAAGGCTTTTAACTTTATAAGCAGAATTAAAAAGTAGCCAATGAGCAGAGAATAGGTCATTTAACATGTTAACTGCTAACATGGAATCTGATTCGATGGTAAATGAATCATCTAACTGTTGGAAGTTATGGCAAGCAAATTGTATGGCAAGTATTTCAGCATGAAGTGAAGATTCTGCAGATATGGATTCTGAATTAATCAATAGAGGAGTACCAGAGCTATCCCTAGCAATTACCCCTACTGCAGCCATATGTGAAAATCAAGAAGCATCCGTGTTAATTTTGATGGAGTTAAAACTAGGCCTTTCCCAGCAGACAGTCTGTATTATTGGCTTAGGAGGTGGCCTAAGGTGAGGGATTAGATGCTTTAGTGAGGATGGAATTGCAGTAGAGGTGCTCAGATGTGTAGGATTGGAATATAGAGATAATTTGATGAGGTCCAGTACTTCCGTACAAATGAATTCAGTAGAGAATGGAATCTGATAAAAAAAGAATCTATTTCGAGCTTTCCAAAGACACCATCATATGATAGGGGAAAGTATGTTACATATCAGTTGATGACATTTAGGGAGATCTAAACAATTCTAGAAAATGAAAAATCTCTGAGAAATGGAATGATGATCAGAGAGGTGGAATTGAACTAGAGGTGCCATGTTATTCCAGATAGATTGAGGCATAGGACAGGAAATAAAGAAATGATCAATTGAATCTGAGTGACAGCAAACTGGGCATTTCGAAGCTAGACTATATCCACAAATAATAAGCACATCATCGAACGGAAGAAATGAGTGTAACATTTTCCAAGTAAAAATGGAAACCTTTTTCTGAAGTGATGTGTTCCAAAGGAATTTATAGGCCGGGAAATTACCTGATGAACTTGTGATAGCCCGGTATGCTGATTTGAAGGAGAAGTTGCCTGATGGATCTGGTTTCCATATAATCCTGTCTTCTCTTTCCTCTACAGCTTCTGCATTTTTCAAAAATAACAGAGTATCATTTTCCAGGAATGAAGAAATCTGTGCTAATATATCAGCTTTATTCCTGATAAAATCTGATACAGTACAATGCTGTAATACAGCATATATATGATTAGGAACATAGTTAAGGAGTGGGCCATTCAAGCACCAATTTGCAGTCCATAGGTTACAGCTACCTTTACCATGGATGATGAGAGAGTTATTTTCTGCAAAAAGGTTTACAGAACAAATTCTTTTCCAGGTAACTGATTTCCTATGAGATTCAGACAGGGACCACAGCAATTTAGCCCATAAGGTGATACCTAGCTGACTTTTCCACCACAGTTTAAGGGAGCATGCATCTAGTATAGCTCGGATAGATCTAAACCCCAAACCATCCTGTGAAATTGGTGTAGCTAGATCAGCCCATGTTTTCCATATTTTGTTTCTTTTTCCTTCTGACTCACCCCAAAAGAATCTAGCCAATTTTTTCTCAAAAGTTTTGATTATAAATTTTGGGGGTTTAGTTACAGACCATAAGTGTTGTGGCATTGAGTACAAACAAGATTGAATTAGGATTAGTTTACCCCCTGTACTAAGCCACTTATTTTTCCAATTTTGCAATTTCCTATCCAACTTTTCCATCAGAGGTTGGTAATACCTATTCAATGTTCTACCTTTGAATATAGGACAGCCAAGGTACTGAAAAGGGAAGGTTCCCTGTTTCATTTTTAGAACCATCTTGATATGATTTAATTTGATAATTGATGCCCTTTTACTAATGTAGAAATCAGATTTATGGAAATTGAATTTTTGGCCAGAAGTGTATTCAAAGGTATCTAAGAAAGCCTTAATCCTAATGAGGTTGGACTTGGAAGCTTGCATGAAGATGATAGTATCATCTGCATACATGAGGTGAGAAGCTGCTGAAATTGAAGATGGTAACTGGTAATGTGTGAGCTTCTTATTATGGAAAACAAATGATAGACTCCTAGAGAAAGCTTCCGAGAAAATGTTAAAGAGAAAAGGAGAGAGGGGGTCACCTTGCTTAATTCCTCTTGTGGCCTTGAAAAAGCCCACTGGATTGCCATTAATAAGTATTGAAAAATAAACTTGAGAGAGATTAGACATAACAGCATTTAGAAATTTACCATTAAAACCAAAACTCATCAGAATGTTCTTGAGAAAATCCCAATTAACTCTATCAAATGCTTTCTGTAAATCTAGCTTAAGAATGCAGTTAGGGACTCTAGCCTTTTTGTCAAGAAATCTAATCATTTCCTGAAGATAAAGAATATTATCCGAAATATCCCTATTCTTCATGAAAGCCGATTGATTTGTAGAGATCAATTTATCCATATAAGGTCTTATTCTTTCCATTAAAACTTTGGAACAGGTCTTAGTCATGAACAATCATTAATTTCCCATAAAAGTGCACAAAAATACCTACACAAACCGTGCAAAATTTGTAAAAAGATTGTGCATAAAATGTGCAAGAATAATCATTTGTACAAATTGTGCTGCATTAATTGTGCAAAATTGCCATATTCGTTAAAATCAACCTACGTTGTTTAAGTAATTTAATTAACTACACAATATGGGTTTGATGCCATAAAATCAACACATTTCATCAATTTAATTTTGTCGCATTAATCTTAAATTCATATAATAACAACACGTCAAGATTAATTTATGATAAAAAAATAAATCACATAGTCACGGAGATGTTGCATATTCGGATGTATGTGATTGCAGTGTCTCCAAGGAGTCAAACTATTTCATTTGTGAAGTTTGTCAGAAAAGGTTTCAATGGGAGCAATATCTACAGCTCGACCGGAGAGGCCACAACCTACCATGGAAGCTCAAGCAGAAGGTGACAAATGTGGCTCGTAGGAAGGTTCACTTGTGCTCGGAGACCACGTGCTTGCACCATGGTCCATCTCACGCACTTGGGGATCACACTGAGATCAAGAAGCACTTCTCGAGGAAGCAGGGAGATAAGAAATATAAGTGCGACAAGTGTTCAAAGAAATATGCCTTTTTGTCGACTGGAAAGCCAATTCCAAAACTTGCGACACTAGGGAGTACCGATGCGCCCTTGGGTAGATTTAAAGTGTGTGTTCCACTTATTTTGGTCAAGTTATAAAGCACAGATCCTCATTATCTCGAAGGTACATACGGCTGTACATCAGATCGAGAACCTGAAGAAAAAAGTGGAATCCTGATCTTCACAAATGTTTCGAAGTCGTTGTTAAAGTTTTTAGTGAAGCCATTTTTTACATTTACATATAAAGATGATTTACTCTTACGTATATAAATCATGGTAGTCTTCATAATTGATTGTGTTAAAATTCCAATTCGGGTGCTTGTGCTGAAGTAGCAAAGAATCGTAGATCGCCGCAAGTTCAAAGCTCAGGCACGCACAAGTAACTTTGTCTAAACAATAAATACTATTTATATGCGAGGTTTTTCATAAGGGGTTTCAACGGGATCAAAATATACAGCTCCGATGGAGAGGCCATAACTTACCATGGAAGCTCAAGTAGAAGGAGATGAATGTGGCCAGTCGGAAGGTTTACTTGTGCTCAGAGACCACGTGTGTGCACCATGATCCATCTCGTGCACTCAAGGATCTCACCATGATCAAGAAGCACTTCTCGAGGAAGCATGGAGAGAAGAAATATAAGTGCGAGAAGTGTTCAAAGAAATATGCCATGTTGTCCAATTGGAAAGCCCATTCCAAAACTTTTGGCACCATGGAGTACCACTGAGCCAGTTGGTAGATTTACGGTGCGCGTTCCACTAAGCTGGGTTGAGTTATAGAGCACATATCTTCATTAGCTCGAAGGTACATATGGCTGTACTGCAGATCGAGAACTTGAAGAATAAAGTGGAGACCTGATCATCACAAACATTTCAATGTCATAGTTAAATATTTTGGTGAAGCCATTTTTTAAAATAAAACCACTATTTACAATAAATAGATTATTTACTCGTACATATTCATTCCGTCCCCCCATTAATTGCTTAATTTGACTTTTGGAAGTCAAACTAACTTTTGACCATTAAATTATATTATTATATATATAATACTATTATCATGTTATATGTCGTTGGATTCATCATTACATGTGTTTTCATATTATAATTTTTCTGAAGTTTTTTACACATATAAATAAAGATATTAATAGTTAAAAATCGATGCACTTGACTTTCAAAAGTTAAATTAAGCAATTATGGTGGGACGGAGGGAGTATATATATCATGGAAGTCTTTATAATTGAATGTATTAAAAATTTCAATTTGGGGGTTTGTATTGAAGTAGCAAAGAAACATTTAACGCCGCTTGTGCACTACTCAGGCACACACAAGGAATTTTGTCTAAGGTTAAATACCAAAATAATTACTATTCATAAGTGAGGTTTGTTAGAAGTCGTTTCAACGGAAGCAATATTTACAGCTCCACCGGAGAGGCCACAACCTGCCATGGAAGCTCAAGTAGAAGGTGACGAATGTGGCCTATCAGAAGGTTTACTTGTGCTCGAAGACCACGTGCATGCATCATGATCCATCGCGCGCACTCAGGGATCACATTGGGATCAAGAAGCACTTCTCGAGGAAGTAGGGAGATAAGAAATATAAGTGCGACAAGTGTTCTAAGAAATATGCCGTTTTGTCCGACTGGAAAGCCCATTCCAAAACTTGCAACACTAGGGAGTACCGATGCGCCCTTGGGTAGATTTAAAGTGTGTGTCCCACTGAGTTTGGTCAAGTTATAAAGCACAGATCTTCATTATCTCGAAAGTATGTACGACTGTACAACAGATCGAGAACCTGAAGAAAAAAGTGGAATCCCGATCTTCACAAATGTTTCGAAGTCGTTGTTAAATTTGTTAGAGAAGCCATTTTTTACATTTACATATTAAGATGATTTACTCATACATATATAAATCATGGTAGTCTTTATAATTTATTGTATTAAAATTCCAATTCGGGGGTTTGTGTTGAAGTAGCAAATAATCGTAGATCGCCGCACGTGCAAAGCTCAGGCACGCACAAGTAACTTTGTCAAAAGTTAAATACCACAATAAATACTATTCATATGTGAGGTTTGTCCAAAGGTGTTTCAACGGGAGCAAAATCTACAGCTCCAATGGAGAGGCCACAACCTGCCATGGAAGCTGAAGTAGAAGGTGACGAATGTTGCCAGTCATAAGGTTTACTTGTGCCCGGAGACCACGTGTGTGCACCATGATCCATCTCGTGCACTCAAGGATCTCACTGTGATCAAGAAGCACTTCTCGAGGAAGCATGGAGAGAAGAAATATAAGTGTGAGAGGTGTTCAAAGAAATATGCCATGTTGTCCAATTGGAAAGACCATTCCAAAACTTGCGGCGCCAAGGAGTACCATTGAACTAGCCAGTAGATTTAAAGTGTGCATTCCACTGAGTTGGGTCGAGTTATATAGCACATATCTTCATTAGCACAAAGGTACGTATGGTTGTACTACAAATCGAGAACCTTGAGAATAAATTGGAGACCTGATCTTCACAAAAATTTCAAAGTCATAGTTAAATTTTTTGGTGAAGCCATTTTTAAAACTAAACCAACAATTTAGGATAAATATGTGATTTACTCGTACATACTCCCTCCGTCCCTCCATTAATTTCTTAATTTGACTTTTGGAAGTCAAACTAACCCAACTTCGACCATTAAATTCTATTATTATATATATAAGACTATTATCATATTATATGTCGTTGGATTCATCATAACATTTATTTTTATCTTATAATTTTTCTAAAAAATTTTACACATATAAATAAAGATATTAATAGTTAAAAATTGATGCATTTTACTTTCCAAAGTCAAATTAAGCAATTAATGGTCGGACAGAGGAAGTATATAAATCATGGTAGTCTTTATAATTGAATGTATAAAAATTCCAATTTGGGGATTTGTGTTGAAGTAGCAAGGAATCGTTGAAATCCACACGTGCACAGCTTATGCACACACAAGGGAATTTTGTCTAAGGTTAAATGCCACAATAAATACTATTCATATGTGAGGTTTGTTAGAAGGGGTTTCAATGGGATAAATATCTATAGCTCCGCCGGAGAGGCCACAACCTTCCATGGAAGCTCAAGTAGAAGGTGACGATCTCAATCTTGTAAAAGCTCTAAGGCAAAAAAGCAAAAAAAGGTGAAGCCTTTCTTCCACCCGAGGTCTCTCTCCCGCCGCGCTTCTTCTCCGGCGGGGAGTCCGACATCCATGTTGGGCTCCTCGCCGGGATTCTTCCCATATACGGTTCGTCCCTATTCGCAGAGTATCGAAACCAGATCTGGGTTTCTAGCAAACTTTTCCACGCAAGATTTCTCTAGGAAGTTGGAGCTAGATCTACCTTTCGATCTCAGATCTTGGAAACCCCTATCTTGATCATGGGTTTTCCTTGAAGATGACCTCCATCCCGGCCTTGTTGAAGCTGAGAAATCCGATCTAGGTTTCTCTTGAAGTTCATATTTCGGAGCAGGCCCTGGTTGTCAATGACCCATATACACATTATGGGTTTTCTGGGATGAGGAATTGCTGTCCGGCCCTCAAGAATGGAGCTTTGGGGTCCCTGAAGTTTGACTTTTAACTTCGGGAACTCGGATCTTGAATACCAATATCTTCACGATGGGTTTACTTAAGAAGATGAGCTGCACATTGGTCCCCAAGTATGGAGAAGGAGGGAGGAAGATGATCACGGACCATGCCCAGGCCCGATCCTATTGCAAGCTTAGATTGAAGACTTCGGTCTTCAATCTGGGTTACTGATGAGCAGAGCTTGGCGAACACCTGTGTAAGTCTTGCTCTCTATATTTACGTGGACTTGTATACTAAATATTCTGAATATTGTGCGGATTACCTAGTGCAAATTTGAGAGGATGAATTTCTGGCATGATTTTTGTGCGGAATTGTGAGCAAAATTAGAAGGATGAACAACTCTGTATTACTCTGTTTATGTGGTTATCCCTGGAAATGCTGGGCTATACACTTGGGTAGATGGGACCGATTCACATGAACTACGTTCTGCGGAAGAGGCCAGTATTATGAAGTTCATTGAAAGCTAAGAGTATTGATAGGTTTCACACGTAGAGAGTGTTAGTGATCGGTGAAGTCCCTAATCCATCTGAGTAAACTTGTGCTTAAAAACCGGGCACCCGACCGGCCTAGCATGTGTTCCCCTTCCTTTCTAGTGCACTGTTAACTGGTCTTCTTCCGGCCTTGCTTGTGACCAAAACCTGGGCGCCCCACCCAGCCTTGCTTGTGCTCAAATCCCGGATACTGCCCAGCCTCGTTTACTTGGTTTCATTAGCACTTACACCGACAGGCTATGTTCTACGCTACAAGCTTAGATTTATTATTGGCATGCATTGAACATCGTATGGTAATCTTGATTTGAAGGATTGGAATGTTATTGCTGGATGAAATACATGCCTTGGGACTAGTCAGATTCAAAACTGGATGTTAGGAGAGGTCCTGCTGTGTGTTGGAATGTAACCGGCCAACCATGAGGGATTGTTTTTAATGGAATCATCAGTGAAAACATACCCAAAGTCATGTCTTTGTCTATCATACTCGTGACAATTACCGGATCAAGACCAGAAGAGCAGCAGAATCTACAAACTTATCTCATTGCTGGAGAAATGTTTCCCAGTTCCCGACCAGTTGTAGGTTGTTTGAGGATAGACGGACTGAGGGCAGTAATACGAAGTTTGCCGGAGCCTAAAAGTATTGATGGGTTTCACACGTAGAGAGTGTTAGTGATCGGTGAAGTCTCTAATCAATGAGAGTAAACTTGTGCCCAAAAACCGAGCACCCGACCGGCCTAGCATGTGCCCCCCTGCCTTGCTAGTGCACTATTAACTGGTCTTTTTCCGGCCTTGCTTGTGACCAAAACCTGGGCGCTCCACCCAGCCTTGCTTGTGTTCAAATCCCGGACACTGCCCGACCTCGTTTACTTGGTTTCATTAGTACTTACACCGACAGGCTATGTTCTACGCTACAAGCTTGGATTTATTATTGGCCTGCATTGAACTTCGTATGGTAATCTTGATTTGGAGTATTGGAATGTTATTGCTGGATGAAATACATGCCTTGGGACTAGTCAGATTCAAAATTGTCTTTAACGGAATCATCAGTGACAACGTACCCAACGCTGTGTCTTTGTCTATCATACTCTATCAACGATGGAAAGATGGTCCGAGGACTGAAGGATACTTGAAGGATTCGAGATCTGAAGGCATTCGAGTGCTGGAAAACGTGTGATGGGCTCGGGCAATCGAGGATAGTCTGAGGATAGATAGGTGGATGTACCCGAGTGCTGGAAGTGGTTGAACACTCGAGGGGGGCATTCGTGTGTTGGAAGCCATTGAATACATAGTAATACACATTCGAGCTTAAAAGGTAATCGAGTATTTTGTCATTGAGTACTCGAAGGGAATGCGAGGGATGGCTTCAGGACGGAAAGATGGTCCGAGGGCCGAAGGAAATTATGAAGGTTTCGAGAGCTGATGGTATTCGAATGCTCGACATGGAAATTCGAGTGCTGGAGGTGTTCGAGTACCAGAGGAGACCATTCGAATATTGGAAGCCTTCGACTGCTCAGTGGGAGGCATTCGAGGGTTAAAGGTGTTCGAGTGCTTTGTCATCTAGTACTCGAAGGGAAGGTGAGGGATGGCTTGAGGAAGGAAAGATAGTCCGAGGACTGAAGGATACCTTGCAGAATTCACGATCTGAAGGCATTCGAATGCTCGATATGGAAATTCAAGTGCTGGAGGTGTTCGAGTCCTCGAGGGGACCATTCACATACTGGAAGCCTTCGAGTGCTCAGTGGGAGACCCTCGAGGGTCGAAGGTGTTCGAGTGCTTCATCCTTTGGGCGCAGCAAATTTTAGCCTTACCTTTGGCCCGACAAGGTACTCTGCTTTCAGACTACGGCGAAAGAACTCACAAAAATATAGCTAGAGAAAATATCTGGATAGAAAAAAGGACGCAGTCCTTCTCCGGAATACCGGGGCCGATTTTATTCCAGCTTCTCTACTATGATTCAGAGTGGGCATCTTTCGGTGTATGTTCTATGCTTGAATTGGAAGACTTGATCTTTGGATCTTGAATATGTTAACTGAGCGGATCAGATGAAGACCTGCCATTGCTCCAAGTAAGCTTCAGCCTTTGTTGATATATCTAATCTGGTGGATTGATGAGAGTGGGAGAGCAGCCTTTCCACATTTGGTTGCACGATCATATGAGTTAAGTAGTGGGCTAATTAATTAGCTCACGCAAAGTTAATTCACCCATTACAAGCTGTTACTTATAGTTGACGTTTCTTATGCGCCCTATGCCTACACTACACTCCACATGTTAAATTGGCATAAACCTGTTCATTTGCTCAAAATGGAGTGGGCGATTACGTAATCGCCACGTTTGATGCACGCGGTATAAGTGTATCCATTCTATCATCCTCAGGAGATTGATTTAGCTGGGATTCCCAAGGATATGAGGCACGATCTTAGCACATCCTTGCCCACTTTATTACTCTCGGTGCTCTCAAGAGAATGTTTGAAGGCCAATAACATCCCTCTTTCTCCACTTTAGGGGTGTATATGGTAGAAGCAGATACCCACCATGCCAGATTGGTGCAACATTGGGCATCACCTTCACACTTCCTGGGACATCCAAGACCCGAGACACTCTCGGCTGCACAAGGAATTTCAAACTATCTGTTCTTGGACTTTTGTACCTTCACCAACATTCCGGTAGCTTAACTTGCTCAAGACCCGAGATTATCAATACTCGGCTGCTTTATGGAATGGAAATGAAGAAGCCCCGTTCCTTAGGGGTTGAAGCGGTTCACTTGTCCATGGGTAGTGAGTTTGTTCTCACCCCATTTACCTAGTATCTCTTAGCCTGTCTTCATTTTAGGTTGCTGTTTTCGGTCCCATTATCGTTGGGACTTGTTTTGTTTCCCTTTGCTAGACTTATCTTGCTAAGGGTGGGTAGTTCTTATCTAGAAATGGGGGGGAGGGGTGATCTTAAGGTTTCATTTGCCCCCCCCCCTCTCGGATTTTTGCTCCCTAGGTTCATCAAGTAACCTAGGGTTAGATTGGTTTTGTAATTGGTAGGGCTCTACCGTGGGTTCCACTGTCTATATTATTTACCTATTTACCTATTTACCTCAAGTAGAAGGTGACGAATGTGGCCTGTCTGAAGGTTTACTTGTGCTCGGAGACCACGTATGTGCACCATGATCCATCTCGCGCACTCAGGGATCACACCGGGAGCAAGAAGCACTTCTCGAGGAAGCAGGGAGATAAGAAAATAAGTGTGACAAGGTTCAAAGAAATATGTCGTTTTGTCCGACTGGAAAGCCCATTACAAAACTTGCGACACTAGGGAGTACCGTTGCGCCCTTGGGTAGATTTACAGTGTGTGTTCCACAAAGTTTGGTAAATTTATAAATCAAAGATCTTTATTATCTCGAAGGTACATACGATTATACAACAGATCGAGAACTTGAAGAAAAAAGTGGAATCCTGATTTTCACAAATGTTTCAAAGTCTTAGTTAAATTTGTTAGTGAAGCCATTTTTTACATTCACATATAAAGATGATTTAATCATAAATATAGAAATCATGGTAGTATTCATAATTGATTTTATTAAAATTCTGATTTGAGGGCTTGTGTTGAAATAGCAAAGAATCGTAGATCGTCGCACGTGCAAAGCCCAGGCACGTACAAATAACTTTGTCTAAGGTTAAATACCACAATAAGTACTATTCATATTTGAGGTTTTTCGGAAGGGGTTTCAACGGGATCAAAATCTACAACTCCAACGGAGATGCCACAACCTGCCATGGAAGCTCAAGTAGAAGGTGACGAATGTGGCCAGTTGGAAGGTTTACTTGTGCCTAGAGACCACGTGTGTGCACCATGATCCATCTCGTGCACTCGAGGATCTCACCGTGATCAAGAAGCACTTCTTGAGCAAGCATGGAGAGAAGATATGTAAGTGCGAGAAGTGTTCAAAGAAATATGCCATGTTGTCCAATTGGAAAGCCCATTCCAAAACTTGCGGCACAAGGGAGTACCACCGCGCCAATCAGTAGATTTATAGTGCGTATTCCACTGATTTGGGTCAAGTTAAATAGCACATATCTTCATTAGCTCGAAAGTACGTATGACTGTACTACAGATCGAGAGCCTGAAGAATAAAGTGGAGACCTGGTCTTCACAAACATTTCAAAGTCATAGTTAAATTTTTTGGTGAAGCTTTTTTAAACTAAACCCACTATTTACAATAAACAGATGATATACTCGTACGTACTCCCTCCGTCCCACCATTAATTGCTTAATTTGACTTTTGGAAGTCAAACTAACCCACCTTCGACCATTAAAATCTATTATTATTATATATAAGACTATTATCATATTATATGTCGTTGGATTCATCATAACATTTATTTTTGTATTTTAATTTTTCTGAAGTTTTTTACACACATAAATAAAGATATTAATAGTTAAAAATTAATACGGTTGACTTTCAAAAGTTAAATTAAGCAATTAATGGTGTGACGGAGGGAATATATAAATCATGGTAGTCTTTATAATTTAAGGTATTAAAATTCCAATTTGGGGGTTTGTGTTGAAGTAGCAAAGAATGGTTGAACGTCGTACGTGCACAGCTCAGGCACGCACAAGGAATTTTTTTAAGGTTAAATACCACGATAAATACTATTTATATGTGAGGTTTGTCAGAAGGGGTTTCAACGGGAGCAATATCTACAGCTCCACCGGAGAGGTCAAAACCTGCCATGGAAGCTCAAGTAGAAGGTGGTGAATGTGGCCTGTGGGAAGGTTTACTTGTGCTTAGAGACCACGTGCGTGCACTATTATCCATCTCGCGCACTCAGGGATCACATCGGGATCAAGAAGCTCTTCTCGAGGAAGCAGGGAGATAAGAAACTTGCGAAACTAGGGAGTACCGATGCACCCTTGGGTCGATTTACAGTGTGTGTTCCACTGAGTTTGGTCAACTTATAAAGCACAGACTTTCATTATCTCGAAGGTACGTACGACTGTACAACAGATCGAGAACCTGGAGAAAAAAGTGGAATCCTAATCTTCACAAATATTTTGAAGTCGTTGTTAAATGTTTTAGTGAAGCCATTTTTTACATTTACATATAAAGATGATTTACTCATACATATATAAATCATGGTAGTCTTCATAATTGATTGTATTAAAATTCCAATTCGAGGGCTTGTGTTTAAGTAGCAAAGAATCGTATATCGCCGCAAGTGCACTCAAGCACGCACAAGTAACTTTGTCTAAGGTTAAATACCACAATAAATATTGTTCATATGTCAGGTTTGTTAGAAGGGGTTTCAACGGGAGCAAAATCTACAGCTTCAACGAAGAGGCCACAACCTTCTATGGAAGCTCAGGTAGAAGGTCACGAATGTGGCTAGTCGAAAGGTTTACTTGTGCCCGGAGACCACCTGTGTGCACCATGATCCATCTCATGCACTCGAGGATCTCACCGTGATCAAGAAGCACTTCTCGAGGAAGCATAGAGAGAAGAAATATAAGTGTGAGAAGTGTTTAAAGAAATATGCCATGCTGTCCAATTGGAAAGCCCATTCCAAAACTTACAGCACCATGGAGTACAACTGCGCCGGTCGATAGATTTACAGTGCGTGTTCCACTGAGCTGGGTTGAGTTATAGAGCACATATCTTCATTAGCTCGAAGATACGTTTGGCTGTACTACAGATCGAGAATCTGAAGAATAAAGTGGAGACCTGATCTTCACAAACATTTCAAAGTCGTAGTTAAATACTTTGGTGAAGCCATTTTTTAAACTAAACCCACTATTTACAATAAACATTTGACTTACTCGTGCATACTCATTCCGTTCCACCATTAATTGCTTAATTTGAATTTTGGAAGTTAAACTAACCCAACTTCGACCTTTAAATTTTATTATTATTATTATATATAAGACTATTATCATATTATATGTCGTTGGATTCATCATAACATGTGTTTTTATATTATGATTTTTTTTGAAATTTTTTACACATATAAATAAAGATATTAATAGTTCAACATTGATGCAGTTGACTTTCAAAAGTCAAATTAAGCAATTATGGTGGGACAGAGGGAGTATATAAATCATGGTAATCTTTATAATTGAATGTATTAAAATTCCAATTTGGGGGTTTGTGTTGAAGTAGCAAAGAATCGTTGAACGCCGCACGTGCACAGCTCAAGCACGCACACGGAATTTTGTCCAAGGTTAAATACCACAATAAATACTATTCATATGTGAGGTTTGTTAGAAGGGGTTTCAACAGGTGAAATATCTACAGCTCCACCGGAGAGGCCACAACCTGCCATAGAAGCTCAAGTAGAAGGTGATGAATGTGGCATGTCGAAAGGTTTACATGTGCCCGGAGACTACATGTGTGCACCATGATCTATCTCGCGCACTCGGGGATCTCATCAGTATCAAGAAGCGCTTCTCGAGGAAGCATGAAGAGTAGAAATATAAGTGCGACAAGTGTTCAAAGAAATATGCCATGTTGTCCAATTGGAAAGCCCATTCTGAAACTTGCGGCACCATGGAGTACCACTGCGCCCATTGGTAGATTTACAGTGCGCGTTCCACCGAGTTTGGTGGATTTATAGAACACAAATCTTCATTATCTAGAAGGTACGTACGGCTGTATTAAGAATGTGAATAATTAAGTGGAGACCTAATCTTCACAAACGTTTTGAAGTCGTAGTTAAATTTGTTGGTGAAGCCATTTTTTAAAGTAAACCCACCATTTACAATGAACAGATGATTTACACGTATATATATAAAACATGGTAGTCTTTATAATTGAATGTATTAAAATTCCAATTTGAGGGCTTGTGTTGAAGTAGCAAAGAATCGTTGAAAGCCACACGTGCACAGCTCAGGCACGCACAATCAATTTTGCATGCGGTTAAGTACCATATTAAACTCTATTGATGGCCTTAGTTTCCACAAGTTTATATACAAAGTTAATTCGGAGTCTTGGTTAAGATTACATGTGAATAAATTATATACTCCCTCTATCCCGGAATAAATGACACACTTTCTATTTTCGTCCGTCCCACATAAAATGACACACTTTAATTCTTACCCAAAAGGTGAAGAATATGTTGTAAAAATCCAACAATATCATCTTTAACTTTAACAACTTTATTTCTAGGCCCACCTTTTCCCCAAAGTATCCCTAATTTTTCAAAATTATTCGTTGCCACCTCATCTTGCATAAAATACCGAGCCAAGTTTCAATGTGTCATTTGTTCTGGGACAGAGGGAGTATAATATATGCTCCCTCTATCCCACTTTATATTGTTTAATTTGACTTTTGCAAGTCAAACTTAGCCATGCTGACACTAGATAAATAATACAAAAGATAAGTTGTTGAAGTGAATGCTTGTGCAAATGTTTCTCAAAATCTTTAGCTCTTTTGTGCCCAGTGTAAGGCCCTCCCCTTTCAACACTAATTGTAAGGCAGTAACATGTTTCCATGCTAAACAATAACAAAATATTTTCCAATTTCTCAAAGCCTCCAAAGATACATAAAACTGAATACAATTGTTAGCCCCATTTTTTATAATCATGCACATGAAAATTATTATTTCTTATGGGACATTTTAAATCCAGTGACATATTAAACATCTATCCCATTTAATCTAAGCTCATATCAAATTCTACTTTCATATTCTTAATGTACATTCATATATGTAGTATACTCCAAAAGACTGAGCCTGCTTAAAAATAAACACATCAGCCCTCAAAATCTGCCATAAATTCTCAATGCAATGATATGACATGATATATTCACAACTGTTCAGTTATGATACTTTATTTCATCAAAATAGTACATTAGCTCCATTGCAGTGTATAACTCTAAATTGATGTAGCTGTTCAATAATAATTATAAATCAATTATAATTTAATCCAAAACCACCCCCCTCTTACTTACCTTGGATTCGTTATAACATTCATAGATAAGAACTAATTATACCCATGAATCTTAATGGTAAATCAATTAAATTAAATTAAATTAAATTAAAATAACTCATGATGTTTCAGAACAAGAGAATAAACCTTTGGGCTAAGTAATCGATACCAAGATTGTGTCACCGGAGAAGAATCTGGAAGTGTAGGGAAAGGTCGGAAAGAGCCACTGGAAGAGGATCTCTTAGGAAATTTGGTAAGTTCATAGGACAAGCAACACCTCATCGCTGCTATCTCCTAATTCAATCAATATACACTTGGCAATAATTGAGGAAGAAAGATGTGAATTTCGATGTGTGGCTAGGAGAATGAGCTCGCGCTGGAGACGATTGGGATTATAATCGTACTGATATAACCCGGATTAAAATGGGGTGGGATTTGTGCATTTATTGTATATCCAAGGAAGCAATAAATTAAACTAAATCTCAAACGTTGATGTACATATTTCTATGATCAGGTTCTCACATAAGCAAGTGTTCTCACCAAAGATATGTGTTCTCACATTGTTCCAATCTATCACGAATCCAACTCAATGATGTTAAATATTAAATTGTCTTCATAGAAACAAAAAAAAATCATCTAAAATCTCAATTACTAAAATTAAGTACTCATGTGTCATTAAATCCAAGATATATATGTGTATATATATATGTGTGTGTTTAAAATGACAAAATATTAAATGATATAAACCTTGATAATGAGTATATATTTATTTATTATATTGCACATCATTCTTAATCGCGGAGATATAAACATTTTTTGGAAATGAATAACCACTACAAGAAACAACACCTATTACTTTGGCCTTTTAAATCGGTTTTTTTGCCTTACCTTGGTTATGAAAAAAACAAGGTAAATAAGAGGTTTTTTACTTTGGTCTAAGATAGCTGAGGTAAATGTCATTCTAAAACAAAATAAAAATATTTAACGACATTGGTACGACATCGGCATGTGTCTTTCATGTTGTTTCAGTCATTCATGAGATTACCGATATCACACTTATAATTGATTTCACCGAATATGTATCGATAAGAAAGAGCTACGTCTCATTTGTCAGGATTTAGTAAGTATTATTTGGTCCTTTGACCATTTTCAATCAAAATTCCCTAAATTCTTCCCCGTTGAAGATTACCCTACAAAATCCAATTCCTCATTGTTGAAGGAGAGCTATAGGGTTGTGGTTGTCATATAAATAACTCCCCCACTCAAGTAGCAAGTAAGTATTCCATTCCTCAATTTATATTTTCATCTTCAAATTTGGTTCCAGGTTATTGTTCAATCGATATGCTGTGTTTAACTATGGGTTGATTGAATGTTGGCATTGCATATATATGGTTGATGTTATATATGTGTGTGTGTGTGTGTGTTTGGGAGCATGATAATTGACACACACACACACATATATGTGTGTGTGTGTGTGTACTATATGTGTGTATATATATATAGCTATGTTGCGCTAATCAAATATTCATATATGTTTAAGGAATCCATGAATTGAATGAATGTAAGTGTATGTATTAATTTGTTGCAAAGATCTAGGATGTTAAACAATTGTACTTATTGTTCTAATGCAGGAATATCTTTGGATAAACCCTATTGTTTTGATGAAGATCGAACGAGTGTGGGGTATCAATCTTTTGTAGCTAACTTTATTAAATATGCATTCCCGAATGCTGCTATGAAGAATTTGTCGTATGTGTATTGTCCTTGCAAGAACTTCCGGAACACTGCTATTCATGAAGATGCAATTGGTCTGAAGGAAAATTTATTTATACATAGTTTTAGATCCAACATAAAAAATTTGGTTTTGGCTTGGGAAGAACGTGGATGATCATACTTTAAATGAAGTAGAGGCCAAAAAGGATGATAGGATGGATGAGTTGGTTGAGGAGATTATCCAAAAATACTTTCGGAACTGAAAGGACATAATGAAACCCTTCTATACGATGGATACCCTGAAGGAATGACAGTACTAAAGGCTACATTGTAGTTGATAAATGTGAAAACCAAGTATTCCTATAGTGATCTGCTTCATTATGCGTGCATTAACCAATGCATTTGGCATACTTTTTAGTTAGTTTTATTTGGTGGATTTCTAGTATTATTTGAGTTTACGTGACAAGGGGTTTAGACGGCCATGTTTGGTTTTCTTGTCTAAATCCCTCATTTTGTAGAATTAATTGGTACTAATGGACATCTTGTATCCACGACCTCCTTGATCTTCCTTGTGATCATCTTTAGTAGGTCGTCCGTGGGTAATTTTTATTTACATTCTATGTGAAGGTCATTTGTAAGGGCGATAGAGGATATTGAAGGCCATTCACAAGGATGGTAGAAGAGATTGAAGGCCATTCACCTATAGAATGGTATAAGATAAAGGCCACATACATTTAATCGTGGTAGTAGAAGAATGGAGTCAAGGATAGGCGGCATTGAAGTTCAAAGTGGCCAAGGGAGAAACAGTGAATCGTGGTCCGATGAGTTACGCCAAATTCTGAGAAAAATTAGCCTTGAAGGTTGATTTCATTGGATTCTTCTTATCGAGCGCTATAAAATTGACTACTAGAACTCTCAAATCGGACCAACAGTTCATCCGTAGCAAAGGAAAGAAGTTCAGCCGGCGAAGCACAAATGGGTCAGTGCGGACCATTCATGGATGGCACTAACGGCCCGTGCCAAAGGAGTTGTCCTGCTCCTAAGGGATCAGCACGAGGCAGCAGCGCGACCCACGCCAAAATCGATGGGCCGCACCAAATTTCTGAGCAAAACGCCCTTCCACATAGTGGGCCACACCAAACGATGTGGACCATAGCTGAAACGGGCCACGCCAGATCTGGGGGTCCATACCTACTATTCACGGTCGCCCCTACTGCTCACGGCCCGTGCCAAATCTCACGTTCCGCGCTAGGCAGCGACTTCTCACTATTTTGGTCATAATTCTCTCAATTTCCATATGTTTTCCCTCTACCATATATCAAAATCTTTGCCTTTCACTAAACCTCAGCTCTTGAAGGTTCAGGGATTTGAGCAGTTTCGTCGAGAAAGATTCAGTCGCAAGAGGGAAAGGCGATTAGAGTTTGACCTATCTTTAGGCCTAATTTTCTACTAATATATATAGAAGCCTTAGTCTTCTAGTAAAACCTAGCTAATTATATGTAGATTTTGCCTCTCTCTAGCTAGTCATAATGAACTAGGTCTCAACAGCCATAGGAAACAAATTGCATCATAATCAAAGGCTACACTATACAGTTGCAGACATTTCTCTCATCTGGAATAGTGTTTTAAATTGATTTCCTGGCCAAAAAATATTAACACGAGGGGTGGAGATAATCTATTTGGAATCACAATCAATGAAAAACACAGTACATTGTTTTTTTGCCTTAAAAGCGCGATGTTTTTTATATACTACGTGTAAGCTAACCGTGTACCTCAAGGCCAATTTTTGGTCATTTTTATGGTTTGGGTAGCCAATATATCACCCCCACCTTATGGTGGTTTATAATTTTTTAAAAAAAGGAAGATGAGAGCTCTCTCTATAGAGTTCTTCGCTTCCTTCTCCTTTTCTTTTAGATATTTTAGATCTCATTTTTCATTTTAGAAGAGTAGTTTGGAGATTCTCTCCTTTGGAAACTTTATATTTTCTTCTTTTATTTTGCTTTGTTTCTAAGATGTGGAATTCAAATCTTTATTTGAATTCCATGTCAAGGGAGTAGTTTCCATAGCTTGGGGATAATTGTAATGACTTTGTTTAATCTTTATGCTTTTTGAGATTCCCAAGTTTATCCTAATTTTGTGTTCATAATATTATTGTGATATGCTTTTGAGTTTGAATGCATGAATATTACACCACATATATAGCACACACTTTCGGTTGTATTCATGCTAGGCGCAAATATTGATGCCCCCTTGGGAAAAGAAACCTGGATGTTTGTATGGATGGAGGAGAACGCATTGTGTGCACGGGAGATTCCAGTTCACTCTGATCCACTTACCATCACACTAGTCTTAGCTGACTTTGTAAAATTGACCGAGAGGTTCTGGGTAGAGATAGCTAAATAGTAGCAAGCTAAGGTTACGAGAAACACTGGTATTATAGATAAGGTGCCTACAACCCTTAGGCCTAATTGATAGGACACGAGGAGAGTAGCACATTCATGGTGGAAGCCCAAGATGTAATTGCACGAGGGAGAATCAGACCTACAACAATGGTCGGAACTTGTTGTACTCCCCTAATTACAATTACAGTATCGATAAAGGGTTGCGAAAGCACCCACCGTGACAAGGACGGGGAAGTGTATGTCATTGGTCACACCATATGTTATGGACACTCTATTAGGTTTGTTTAGATCTATATTTGAATGAATCGAGAATAGAAGCATTAGATTAACCAAGTTACTCAATGATTTCCCCAAGTGCTTAGCTAATATTGTAGTTGTATTTTTTACGTTTCATGGTTTGTAGTTGTTAGTTTGAAAAACCAACCCCCCATTTGCATGTTTGCTTTACTAGCTATTCATTTCACTTGTACGGATTGACGACCTGTACGAGGTTGTGTTTTGAGTTGATACATTAGACCTAGCATCTCTGTGGATAAACTCAGGGCTTACTGTTAACTACCATATAGGTAGCGTAGTAGTAAGAACAAGGTGAAGAACTATAAATCTCTATCTTTTGACTGCATGCCTCCAACCGGGTTTAAATTTATAAGCTACAGTTTTTAGCGATGGGGAGGTAAGTAAGGATTTTGGCGCCGCTATCAATTTAGGTATAACACCTAAGTAGAGTAGCTAGTATAGTTCTTTTGTTTGTTTATTATTTTCCGGAGCAGGTATTGCTTGAGTTCTTGGTGCAAACCGAGGACCCTTGCACTACGATTATGAAATTTGTGTGTTTTCTTTGTTAGTGTTAATTGAAAATAAAAAAATGTGGAGGAGAGTGGCTCAACGAGTGAGATTTTGTAGGATATGTCCTTGCGACCACCCTACGGAGTCTTTCTCTTTGATGAGCGAATATGAGTGAGAGGTAGGAGTCATTGGTTCCCAAGGCTGATGGGATTAAGATTTTTACCCATACAAAGGCTCTCCAAATTCGAGGTTTAATGGTAACTCGAATTCGTGGTATGGAGAGGCACCAGGAAACTAACACATTGGGTTAGATAGTGGGATTTCACCAACGTACCCAATGCCCTAAAACGAATCCCTGGGATTAGTTCCCAAACCAGATTGTGTAGAAATTTTGCAAACTATAGCTAATGTGAGCAAGAGTAGTGATTTACGCCAATTACAAATGCTTAGAGAGATTAGCGATTTGGGAACTCAACTATTCTCAAGCATTGAGAAAGTTGAAGGGAAAGTGCTTAATTTGATAGAAAGGGTGAGCCAACTAGAAACCCATTTTTTGGAAAATGAACCATCCGTAGTTGAATGTGAAGTTTTGATAGATGAATCTAAAGGGGGTGGGGAATGGTTGGTTGATAGTGAAGATGTCGAGGAACGGGTAATTGTACTTAATTTTCCATATTACTCATTTTCACCCCTACCTCCACCTATAGAACCAATTCCCACATTTTTGGAAGTCTAAAAGGAAACCATAGGGAAGCCAATTGAATATGCTAAGCTTCCAAACCACCTATTCCCTCTAAGGTTGACTCTCCCTCTAAGGTTGACTCCTCCTCTACTATATCTTCCTCTTGGAAGATTCTTACCCCCACCTCTCAAATTTTGGTTTTCCAAGGTGATGAGGTACAAAACCGCACTATATGGATAACACTAGGATCGTGATGACGGCCTTAAAAATATGGAGCTTCTCGGGAAGAAACCCGGGTTTTGAAAAATTAGATCAGCTTAGTATTTTTGGTGTGTTTTTCTATTTGTAGCTTTTTGTTTTTCGAACACTATTACACTTGGTGTGCATGTTTGTTGTGTAGAAAACATATGGTTCTTGGAGGAAGGTGAGCAACCGGGGAGTCCAACTCATGGACCATGTAGACATACATGGTTCGTGACACTCAAAATGGTGGACGAGGCGGAAAACCAAAACCTAAGTACACCACCCAATCACAATTTCTTCCTTACCACCTAAGTACAACCCAAAACCTACCTACCCTCACAACCCTTGAGACACACACATCGAGACCTAGGAGGTAACTCTCTGTTGTGATTCAATTCCTTATTTGATTTGTGATGCATGATAGTGGTTAGATTTAACTTTCTTGATTAGAGGTTAGGGTAGTATATTGGGGTGATGGTAGTTTGTTCTTTACATTCCATGATCGTGCCATCAAGGTATATTTTAGTGTTCATTTTCCATTATAAGTGCTTTCCTATTTCTTTCCCTTAACATGTGTTCTTTGATTTTGTATATGCATTGAGGATAATGCAAGCTTTAAGTGTGGGGAAGGGGATTTGATAACACTTATGATTATTAGTTGTTTCTATATAACTAATAGCTCTTCTAAGAGCATTTTGAAAAAATTGAAAGAAAAATGTACAAAAACCTGGACAAGTCAAAAACCCAAAAGGGTGACTTGGGTAACATTAGGAAAAGCCTGGATATGTCGAAAGACCTAGGTAAAATTGAGAGGTTAGGCCCAGCTAGGCTTACGAGCCTAGGAAAAAATGAGAGGTTGTATGGAAAAATGTGAGAAGTGAGTATCCTTTGTGTGTTAAAGCTAGGATGAAAATCGAAAAGGGCTCCTGGGAAAAGTGAGAGAAATTGAGAGAAAATGAAAAAATAAAGTTGAATTCATGCTTCTGCGTTGGATTGTTTTTTAAGACAACTCTTTGATGCTTTGAAATCATTTTGGGAAAAGTAAGCTAGCTTAACACTTATCTTTTGGCTTTTTTCCCAATTTATTTTGGGTGGTTAGATTGCTTATGTTTTTTGGGGAGTGTGAGAGTTGGGAGATTCTTACTCTTTTGGAGGAAACAGGGTAATCTTGGAATAAGTTGAATGCCTTGGTTAACTTATGCTTGCATGCTACATTTCGCTTGATTCTTTGTCTTGTCTTCTATTTACTCGAGAACAAATACAGGGTTAAGTGTGGGGAGTCGATCTGCTTCATTACACGTGCATTAACCGATGCATTTGGCATACCTTTTGGTTAGTTTTATTTGGAGGATTACTAGTATTAGTTGAGTTTACGTGACAAGGGGTTTAGATGGCCATGTTTGGTTTTCTTGTCTAAATCCCGCTTATTGTAGACTTAATTAGTACTAATGGACATCTTGTATCCACAACCTCCTTGATCTTCCTTGTGATCATCTTTAGTAGGTCGCATGTGGGTATTTTTTTATTTATATTATATGTGAAGGCCGTTCGTAAGGGCAGTAGAAGATATTGAAGGCCGTTCGTAAGGGCAGTAGAAGATATTGAAGGCCGTTCACAAGGACAGTAGAAGAGATCGAAGACCATTCACCTCTAGAATGGTATCAGATGAAGTCCATGGACATCAAATCATGGTAGTAGAAGAATGAAGCCAAGGATAGGCGGAATTGAAGTTCAAAACGGCCGAGGGAGAAATGATGAATCATGGTCCAATGAGTTGCACCAAAGTCTGAGAATAATTCGAGAAGAATTAGCCTTCAAGGTTGATTCCATTGGATTCATCTTCTTGAGCACCATAAAATTGACTACTAGAACTCTCAAATCCGACCAACAGTTCATCCAAAGCAAAGGAAAGAAGTTCAGCGACGATGAATAAATGGGTCGGCGTGTGCCGTTCATGGATGGTACCAATAGCCCACGCCAAATGAGTCGTCTCATGCCTAAGGGATCAACGTGAGGCAGCGGAGCAACCCGTTCCAAACTCGATGGTTGGCACCAAAGTTCTAAGCAAAATGCCCTTCCAGACGATGGGCTATGCCAAACGATGTGGACCACGGTTGAAATGGGCCGTGCTAGATCTGGTGGTCCATGCCTACTGTTCATAGCCCGCGCCAAATCTCACGGCCTGCGCCAGTCGGTGGCGTCTCACTATTTTGGTCATAACTCTCTCAATTGTCATCCATTTTCCCTCTACCATATATCAAAATCTTTATCTTTCTGAGGTCTATCTAAAGAACTTCATTTCAACACCAGAAGGTTCACGGATTTGAATAGTTTATTCGAGAAAGATTCATTCGTAAAAGGGAAAGGTGATTAGGGTTTGACCTAAGTTTGGCTGATTTTGGGCCTATCTTTAGGCCCAATTCTCTACTACTATATATAGGAGTCTTAGTCTTCTAGTAAACCCTAGTTAGTTATAATGTAGATTTTGTCTCTCTAGTTTAGATAGAAGGAATAAGAGAGCTCTCTCTCTATAAAGTTCTTCTTCTCTTCCTTCTCTTTTCCTTTTCTTTTCTTTTAGATACTTTAGATCTCATTTTTCATTTTAGAAGAGTAGTTCGGACATTCTCTCCTTAGGAAACTTTATATTTTCTTTTTTTATTTTGCTTTGATCCTATCCTAAGATGTGGAATTCAAATTTTTATTTGAATTCCATGTTAAGGGAGTAGTTTTCATAGCTTGGGGATAACTGTAGGGACTTGGTTTAATCTTTATGCTTTTTGAGATTCTCTTGTTCATCCTAATTTGGTGTTCATAATATTATTATGATTTTCTTTTGAGTTTGAATGCATGAATATTACACCACATATATAGCACACACTTTGGGTTGTATTAATGCTAGGCACAAATATCAATGCCCCCTTGGGAAGAGAAACCTAGATATTTGTATGGGTGGAGAAGAATGTGTCTGCATGAGTGTGTGCACGGGAGATTCAAGGTGACTCTGATCCACTTACCATCACACCAGTCTTAGCTGACTTCGTAAAATTTTCCAAGAATTTCTGGGTAGAGATAGCTAAATAGTGGCAAGCTAGGGTTACAAGAAACCCTAGTATCATAGATAAGGTGCCTACGACCTTTGTGCCTGTATAATCGGACCCAAGGGGAGTAGCGCATTCCTGGTGGAAGCCCATGATGTAATTGCACGGGGGGGGATCGGACATACAAAAATGGTCAGAACTTGTTGTACTCCCCTAATTATGATGACAATATCGACGAAGGATTGCGAGAGCACCCACCGTGACAGGGATGAGGAAGTGTATGCCATCGGCCACACCATATGTTTTGGACACTCTATTAGGTTTGTTTAGATCTCTATTTGAATGAATTGAGGATAGAAGCATTAGATTAACGAAGTTGCTCAATGATTTCCCCAAGTCCTTAGCTAATGTTGTAATTGTGTTTTTACTTTTCATGTTTTGTAGTTTTTAGTTTGAAAAACCATAACCCCCCCTATTTGCATGTTTTCTTTACTAGTTATTCCTATCGCTCGTACGGATTGACGACCCGTATGAGGTTGTGTTTTGAGTTGATACATTAGATCTAGCATCTCTGTGGATAAATCATGGGTTTAACGCTAACTACCCTATAGGTAGCGTAGTAGTAGGAATAGGGTGCAGAACTATAAATCTCTATCTTTTGACCGCGTGCCTCCAACCGGGTTTAAACTTATAAGCTATGCTTTTTAATGACCCCGGGGGGAGGCAGGTCACATATTGATGTTGGGTTCTCCGGTTTGTTGAAAGTTTTGAAAGAAATGCTTCCGGATGGCAATAGAATAACAGAAATGGTATATGAGGTGAAGAAGGTACTATATCTGATGGTCATGGATTATGAAAAGATACATACTTATCGGAATTATTGTATCTTGTGTAGGGGAGATCACTTAAATGTGGTGGAAGTCCCGGAATGCAATGCTCCAAGGTTAAAATTGAAGGAGGTGGTTATTGATGGAGAAAGTAGTGATCGTCAGACGAAGAAAAATACTGTCAAGGGTGTTTGGTATCTACCTATTATTCCTTGATTGAGAAGATTGTTTGAAAACCCCAAGGATGCAAAGAATTTGAATTGGCATGCAGGTTAGACAGTTGTTGATCCTAAAGTCATTAGTCATCCAGTCGATGGTGATCAGTAGAAGAAGATAGATGCGGTCTTTCCCTAATTTGGGAATGAGCCACATAACTTGAGGCTTGATTTGTGCATAGATGGAATAAACTCGTTCAGTAATATGACCAGCAATCATAGTTTGTGGCCGGTGATAGTAATGATTTACAACTTGCCCCCATAATTGAGCATGAAAATAAAGTACATCATGAGGTCCCTAATGATCTCTGGTCCTAAGAAACTGGGGAACGATATCAATGTGTACCTATCCCCTTTGGTGGATGACCTACAAAATTTTTGGGGTCTTGGAATGAGAATGTATCATGGGTTTCGGAAGGAGTCGTTCAATTTTACAGCCATGCTGTTTTGCACCATTAATGAATTTCGCGCATATGGAAACTTGTTTGGCTATTCAGCTAAAGGTCACAAAGCATGCCCTATTTGTTTGGAAGGAACAAATTATCGTTAGTTGATGCATGGAAGTAAGATAGTGTATCTTGGGCAGCAAAGATGGCTTCGAACAACTCATCGGTGGAGGAATCTTAGTGTGAGTTTGATGACAAGGTAGAGTTAGCGCCCCCTCCTCCTATTTTATCAGGTGCTTTAATCTCAAACATGTTGCATGATTTTTTAAATAACTTTGGAAAGAGGAAAAGGAAACCTAAGGATGCTGGTAGTTGGAAGAAGCGTTCCCTTTTTTCTGAACTACCATATTGGGAGAGCCTTGGCGTCTGACACTGTTTGGACATGATGCATATTGAAAAGAATGTGTGTGATAGTTTGGTTGGTACTTTGATGAATATCCCCGGTAAGACAAAGGATGGTTTGAGGTTAAGGAAAGATATGGTTGAAATGAGAATTAGACCTGAATTGGCCCCCGAGGCCTGGGGATTGAAGACTTACTTGCTTGTTGCTTGTTACATGCTTTCAAAGCTTGAGAAGGAGTTAATATGTTCCAGCCTGAAAGGGACAACTCATCAAGGGTTAGCAATCTAGTATCCAATGAGGGATTGAGATTGGGAAATATGAAATTGCACAATTCACATTGTTTGATTCAAGAATTTCTACTTGTTGCAATCAGATATGTATTTCCAACTCACGTCAAAAAGTGCATTACCCTATTGTGTCGCTTCTTTAAGGCAATTTTTTGTAAGGAGATTAGGCATCAGCAATTGGAGGAACTTTAAGAGGAAATAGTAATCATGTTGTGTGAGTTAGAGATGCATTTCCCTCATTCTTTCTTTGATATCATGGTGCACTTTTTGGTTCTCGTTGTATGGGAGATATTGATATGTGGTTCTGTTTATCTTCGAATGATGTATCCCTTTGAGAGGTATATGAAGATATTCAATGGTTATTTTAAAAATCAATATCACTCGAATGCTAGTATTGTGCAAAATTATGTGACCAAGGAGGCTGTAGAATACTCTACTGAATTCATGAAGTCTGAGGAGTCAGTTTGTGTACCAAAATCACGCTATCTAAATAGAGTGGGTGGAAAAGCTTTGCAAAAAGGAGCTACTAGGATATTAACCCTTAACTAGTTGATGAAAGCACATTTATATGTTGTCCGAAACTCAGAAGTGGTTCACTCGTACGTGAATATGCACATGGCCACTATGAAGGAGCGGCACCTCGATTGGTTGGAGAAGCAAGTACTAGGTGAACACAATCACACTTACATTGATTGGTTATGCGATACAGTGGTCAAAGAAAGTCATGGTGACACCTTGAGTTGGTTAGCCTTCATGCCCTTGCAACTGTGATTTCCTTCACGGGCTATGACATGAATGGGTCTACCTTCTCAACCCTATAATGGGACACACACACCGCTACACAAAATAGTTGTGTTAGTGTAGTTGTAGAAGCTTTACATGTAAGCAGTGCAAATGATAAGAATCCCGTGTATGGGAACATGTATTAATATGGTGTGATTGAGGAAATATGGGAATGGGTCAACACAAGTTTCAGGGTACCACTTTTCAAATGCAAATGGGTTGATAGCCCTGCCGGTGTATCTGTGGACGATCTAGGCTTTACAGTTGTCGATTTGAGTAGGAAATGTTCTACTGGCGATCCTTACATTCTTACTTCACAGGCTACGCAGGTGTTTTATGTTGATGATTCCTATGATTCTATCAAGTCAGTGGTCATTTATGGGAAAAGTCAATTTGTGGGAGATTCTTGTCCATCTGCACTATTCAAAATTAGTCCATACAGTTTCTCAAGCACTAAAAATGTTGGGCAGGATGAAACAGATGAGGTGGAGCTATCTTTGAGGAGAGACCATGAAGAAGGTGTGTGGATTGAAAGACACCCCAAATTGAAGAAGTGGAAGAAGAAGTGGAAGAAGAAGGCATAGGTTAGGTTTACACATCATTTTAGATAACTCACATGGTTATTTGTGTGAATGTTCATGTTTGAACGTAATTGAAAAATAAATTTTATTTCCATTTTATCCCAATAGTGAAGCTATATGATGGTGTACAGGAAGTTAAAAATTGACATTGCATGCTAGTCAGATTAAAAATTGGTTAATGCGACACTATGTATGTGAGGTCGCATGTTCCTATACTGACTGCAATAGAAAGCATACAAACTCGCACTACTTGTCGGTGAGTAATTATGTGAGAGAGAATTACTCATGGTGATGTCGCACAGGCCCATCGGTCGGAATCAGTGCCTAAATTAGCTTATCTCACTTATTACATGTGAAGTTGCCCACTTATCGATATCCCCTCGGCCTTACCGACCCTATGGTGTGCGAATATAGTGCAACATCGCAAGTGTTCAACTGACCTCCAAAATCATCACTCCATAACCAATTAAGCCAGAACAAGGAATGATTCAACAAAAGGAAGCATTCAAAGTTCACCACAACCAACCACATATTTTGTAATTGAATACAAACTGTATATCAAGAAATCATTAAAAGCATTAAAATCAATGAAAACAAATACTAACATGCATGGAATCCAAATTCAACCATAAAAAACACTTTGTTTAAATCCTAGAAACATCATGAAATGTAACAAAACACATGAAATTCACTAAATCCAAAAATAACCATGAAACACATATTTATAAATCCAAGAAACATTCATCATTTTTTTATGGAGAAACAGGAAGGATGAGATCTTCTTTGGATGTACTATTCTTATAGTCCTCCGGTCTTTTCACATGACCAGACTCATTGCTTAAGGTATCAGTCTTGCTACTGCTGGAGCTTGATCCATCTTCATCGGCGGCAAGGACAATCTCCATACTCTTCAGCTCATTTGCCTCAGCTTCATGTGCAGCCTCCCCGACGTAATCCCCCCTGCTAATCGCTACCCCCCTTTATGTCATTTTCATCACCCTTTGTGTCATTGACATTTTCCTGAGCTCTATGTGCAGCCATATGGGGGACACGCGGTGCATTGATAGCACCAGCCAACATCGCCTTCACGTCTATCATGTCGGCAGTCAATTGCTGGATAGAGTGCCTCATTTGCTGATTCGATGCCTTAGTCTCAGCCATATCCATCTTTAGCATCCTCCAGGCATTACTTTTAAGTCCTTTTAGAGAAAAATAAATTGTTAATTTAATATAAAGTTCATAATTTATTACGAATGACAGGGAATAAAATTAACTTTGTACACAAGGCTATGATATAAGTGTTTGTTTGGGGTTGCGATGGTGCGAGTGGCGATGGAGTACCATCGGGCCGGACCTGTGGAGGAACTTCCTTGGGGAATTTGCGAGAAATCCACATCCCCGCCTCCCAATGCCAGTGGTTCTTGTTGAAGTAGCTCTTATTATAGTACTTTGGTGGCTGAATCATCACTTTTGATATGACCCAAACACCTTGCTTCTCCATTGGGGCAGTGATCACGTTGTCACAGAGTTGGGTCTGAATCTTTGGATAGAGGGAGATTGTGTGAATCTTTGGAGCGAGGGAGATCGTGTGAATCTTTGGAACAAGGGAGATCATGTAAATCTCATTAATAATGGTAAAACCAGGGTTGATTAATTTCTTCTCTGCAATGTGGTAAAACAAGACCGTCCCATTGATAGTGCACTCAGAAGGATGTCCAACAGGGATCACCGTTTGTACATCATCTTTTCAACCACATCCAGCACATCAATCTTGACCTGTCTTGGCCCTACAATCCCACTACCCGCATTAATCTTGAAGTAATTCTACACCATATGGTAGGGGTCGAGGGCCCCCACCGGATCATCCTCGTTTTCCCTAGGAGGATAGGCATTCCTACAGTATATTTCCATTGGCACAACCAGCTGCTCTTGATCATCTGCTCCAAATGTAGCTCCAATCACCTCATTGATCACTGCTGATGTTAGTACCATGGACACCCTGTTGACTTTTGTCGAATAGTTTGTGGTGGTTAGACGAGTGAAGTTCTCATAGAACTTATTCATCTCCGTTTCGTAAGTTGGCTTGTCGAGAAAAATCAACCCCACCATTCTCGAAGGTGTTAATGCCTCCAAGAAAATTTCCAAGTGGTACCTCTCTACATCCTCGACCTGCATGACCCTAACCTCTTTTACCCTCCTCTCTATCAACATTTTAAAACACTTCTCGTTTTCCTCTTCAAAGAAGCATTTTTTTGTCAAACGTTGGCGACAAAGAGGCATCCAGGGCCTCACCTTTTTGGAGCGGGATGAACCCACTTCATCGCTCTTGCCCTTGCCCCTTTTCACAGTTTGCATCATTGGAGATATCTACTGAACAAAAAATTTTGCAAATATCAGTAAAGTAGAGTAGAAAATGCCCTGTAATTTAAATGAAGCCCGAGTTCGAACAAACTTCGCAGACACTTCAACATGATTGATAGGTCATATGCAAGTCACGGATTCATAAGTATGAATGTGCAAAATTGCAATAACCTTCGACCCATTCGATATGTGTTCGACTTGTACACAACATACCAAAAACCCACATGAAATCAAGCATCATAGACACTAAAACCCATATGAAATCAACCAAAAATGAGATGCACGGGATGAACAAAAAATAGCATGAACACAAAAATTCACAACCTATAAAAGAGGTGCACCAATTCATCGACACCAAAAAAAAACATTGAATCAATGTACATTGAAGTACATATAACATATTTTGAACGGAATAACTAAATGAAAGCATGCAAACAAGCGAAAAAAATGAGAAATTTTTTTTACCTTCGCTAGGGTTTGAATGTTGGTGATTGCGTCACTGATTGTGGCTACGATTTCTTGAATGGGACTGATTTGGCTCCTTGTTGACAATTTATATGTCAATCTTGATGGTTTTTTACGGATTTTGACGATTTAGATATCTTTTTTTTTCTGATGGTGAAGGTTTATTTGCGATGTTGAGGTTAAGAATAAGGCTGGGTTGGGGGTGAGCAGTTTATATACCACGCCAAGAACGGCGTTATTTTTAAGATACATGCAATGTCGTGGATTACATCGTATAGGCCGATATGAATGACGAATACAATGCGATGCTGCACATTGCATGTACTGGGCCAGGGGTTTTACCTGGGGCCCAAACAATTTTTGGTTGGCTAGGAGGTGGGGGAATTAAATCGTCCCTTAGCGATGTCGTTGGTAAATTTGCTAAGCCCAAAGGATGACCAACATGAAACTGGGCCAAAGTGTACAACCGCCCCAGACGTTTAAACTTGTGGGCTTTGCCAGTGGTGGTTACAGATCACATGACTCAATTTCGCACAAAAATGTCTACATAATTGAATGTAGTCTGACATATCTGCGATATCACACTCAAAAGATGGGCCTTTTAGCCCATCCTCAATATATGCTAGCCTATTTGGTAGGGCCAACACAAATAATATGGAAATAGTATTAACTAGTACCATTATTAGTAAAAGTATCATTTAAATGGAAAATTTTAATGCGACTATATCATGACCTCTAAATTCTTCACCATCGAAAACCTTACTAATTATACGAGTACGAATATCCTTTTGATCATTGATAGAACTCCAATTTGAAAGCTGATTTGTGTGATAGGGTTGACTTATTGGTCTCCTAAAATGATAATCAGAAGTAATTGCTTGAAATGAAAATTATCCAGGTCTTCCCTTGAAAGCTGCTAGAACCGTCAAACCATTAGTTCTAATAGCCCCACCTGTTTAAGGCAGTTCATAGTGCGTGTAGTTTAAATTAAATATAATCAACTATAAGGTGGTACATATAAGCTACTCCAATGTGAATGGCTATGTCTTGCCTTAGTCATGTATCAAGAATGGGACATTGGGAAAGCATTAGTCGTGTATATGGTTGAATATCTTATGCTTAAATAGATACCTACTTGCAATTGAAAAATGAAATAACCTTAGGAAAAGAACCAGATTAAATATGTGGTTGACTACTATACGTAGTAGACTTCTACGATCGTTTAGGGTTAAACTAGTTATTCATGCCAAACCTGCACCTATCTTGATAACTAACGTAATGAGTTTTATATTCATGGGCTTCTAGTGAAATCCCTATATAATTTACACATCATGAAGCTATAGCCTCAAATGACATGGGTAAGGAATTTACAGGTCTTTAAGAACAATAATTATCGAATAAGTAATTTTAATAGCCTCATTCGTTTAATGCGGTTTGTATTCTGTGGGTTTAAATTAAAAGACAATGTAATCAACTAATTAAGCTGGTAATTATAAGATACTCTTATGTGAATGGATATGCCATGCTTTAAACCATCCTGTATGAAGAACGGGATATTGTGAAAGTCTTAGTTGTGAAATATGGTTAAATATCTTAAGCTTAAACATAATAGCCTTTTCTAATTGAAATAGGCGATAACTATGCAGTTGATGGAGACGTACGTAGTAGCCTTGAAATATGGGTAAGGAATGTATAGGTTTATAAGAACATTGGCGCTCTCACAGGTAACTTCCAAACCCGTAAATGTCACATATATTTCCAAAAAAATTGTCTTACGATGGGAACACTATGTAAGTAATTTGTTTGCCCTTCCTATAAATTTCAAAAATTTGTTCAAAACCTAACATGCAAAGTCACTCAAACATTCTTTTGTAGCGACTGTAGGACAAACGAAGAGCGACATTGAGGATTCTGGGGGAATGGGCCTATTGGTCCATCTAGAGGCCCAAAACTTGGTATCAAACTTTATGTATTGTCAAGATTGTGAATTCCATCTTAAGTGTTAATGTTTGGCCGATATATCTGTGAGGTCAGATATTCAAGATGGACGGGCCTATTGGGCCAATTTTGACCCAAATGGAGATGTAAAGTGATATCGATTAACATGTCGCAAAATACGTGCAACATCACATGAAAGGCATGAGAGTACTTTTATGCACCATACTTGGTAAAAAAACCCCCAAAACTCTTTGAAAAAAGCATTTATGGCGCTCTCACCCCTCTCCCTAAAGCCCCCAACATCTATCATTTCCATTTCCTTCCACCACCAACTAATCAACCACCAAACACACCCAAATCAACTACAACCCTATCATTCCCAAATGGAGAAACAAAGGGAAAAGGATGAGATCATCATGGTGGAGGATTCCATTAATAAAAAAAAGTGGTAAGTTTTCATCTTTATCATTACTTGATCAAATTGTTTATGCCCACATCCCTTGAGATTGTTTATTGAAAGGGTGTTTAAGATTTCTATGTTTCATTCTTCTTCATTTCATTAACTATTAGATTGTGGACAATACACATGCAGGGTTATTATGTTTTCATTGAAGATGTTATTTTTTCAAGTGAATATGGTGTACAAACATGTGGAAGCATGCAAATATATGTTATTTGATCATATTGAGATAACATCAAATGTTTCATTTACATCATTTTGTTATGGTGGGGAAACACTACATGAAGTATGTATTTTGTGTACCATGCAAGGGATTGACATGTATGTTTAAGATTTCTATGTTTCATTTTCATCCATAGTAATTGTTCCATATGAAATATTACATTGCATTCATCAGTTATGTTTGTGTTTATTGAACTCTACATTTAGGTCTTATAGTTGTTAACCACGATAAGAGGAAACGTCCCCAAGAAGGGGGAGATATGAATTGATCGAAGAGACATAGGCAAGGTTGAGGTAGGGAAATTTTCAAGAAATTGATAGACATGGTGGATAAGGGTATGAAATATTCTATGAAGTTCGATCACATCGGGAATACCATAGGGGAGGAAACTAATTGGTTATCCAGTTACATCGGTTTGATTGCTAACATCTTCTTGTATGAGTCGTGGCCTCGTGTTGATGATGCTTACATGATAAACTATGGAGGGCCACGCAATATTCCTTGAAATTGAGTGTGATGATATGGAAAAATTGAAAAAGAGAACTATACAGTGCTTTGGTGAAAGATGGAGAGATTTCAAAGCCAAATTGGCTAGGGATTATGTGTTCGGGAAGAAGAAGAATTCCAACCCCAAAATTAAGGATCCATTCATAAGTGAATCGAGTTGGAAGGGTTTTGTTGCAAGAAAACTAATGGACAAAAAATTGGTAAGGAATTTACATTGACATGCTTTCAAGTACATACACAATGTGCAAATATTTATAAATTTTACACATGCATTATATTATTGGAAAAACTTGATTATGCTTGAGTATAGATTTTTTTTGTAGCGTCACAATGTGTATGTTGTGCATGATTTCTAGGGTTTTATAATTGTAAAGGTCTACCCTTTGCCAAGAAAATAGTAGTCGTAACTAAACAAGCGACGTCACAGACTACTAATTGTGCTATAAATCGATAAATTTGACTAACTTGTGCGAAATCGCAAACTTACCTTCCACTAAATGTGATGTACTTACCGATGGGTGTCCGATGTCGGTCAGAGCTGGGGAATTATGTTACCAAGTCCATTAACATTATTAATTTGTATTATGAACAATTTGTTCTAATGATTACGGGGTGTAAGGGAAAACAAAAGTGAACTAGTAGGAAGGAACAAGATGCACCACACTATGAGTCGTGGAGGATTCGCACTAGCTACAAGAATAATCACGAAGGCAATAATCGAGGCTAGAGTGTTTGACGAGGTAGAGCTTGGAATGGCGGATAAGGAAGCAAGGACTTCAAGGGATTATCACACGCCCGATGAGGTTTCCTGATTTGAGAAATGGCTAAAAGGCTACAAAGAGCGTGGGAAGAATATGGAGGGTAAGTTCCACACCATAGACGTGGAGGTTGATGCCAAAGAAATTGTAAGTTTTGCATTTGGTTTAGATGATATAATATGGATGAATTTGTTCAAGTAAAATTTAGATGAGATTTATTATTGGTAATTTATAGGAGGACTTAAAAAGGAAGCAAGAGTCTGGGGAATTCATCATTGTTGGAAAGAAGGACATACTAGGGGTTGCGCTTAACAAGAAAGAACATATGGGCCGGGTCTGGGGTGTCGGAATGCTTACTAGACATAGGTCATCTTTGTCAAACCTCAAACTCCTAAAGATGATATTGTGTCAAATACTCAACAAAGAGAGAATAATACATTGAAATCCACATTGAGCCAACTAGTGGCTTATGTCTCATAAGAATCGAATGGGAGGAAAATGCCACTTGACTTAGAGAGTATTATTGCATGTCTTAAACCAACAACTACAACTCCACCTAGCGCTTCTTCCTCGACATCATCAACACATGATATCTTGGAGTGTCATAGTTGGCTCGTACCACTGTCTCGGACCTCTACGACACCTCAAGCATTTGATCAACTATGAATGAAGTTAATAGAGGCAATATGAAGGTATAAGTAAATATATTACACTAACTATGTTCCAAATTAATTTAGACTAATTACTGAATCTTCATTTATAGGATAATTCATTGTGGATACTACTTGCCAAACATGTTGATGAAGTGAGCCACATCGCGGCGGAAGGTAAAGTGTACACATCAATACGAGTGCATCATCATAAGCCGGTCACGAATGATAACGTTGTTGTCAATGTCACAAAGATCCTCGTAGATGGTATTGTTCTTCCAATCCTAGAACCCGAGGCCAAAATTACGAACGCGGTACTAGGAATGTTTGTTGAATGGCCCTTTTGTTTGGTTGATATTTTGGAGAATATGCCAAAGAAGAAGGTATAACATCGATAATCTATATACTATTTCTTAGGATTTGAGAAAATTTTTTAGAAAATAACTTTTACGATTGATTTCATGTAGATCGAGATAAGGAATATAAGTAGCTCGACGAAATGCCCAATACACGTAGGGATCTAATGTGCTTCATTTTGTGTGTGTTATTTGTTGCATCTGACATAGTTTCTGGTATGTTTTGTATGGTGGATTGCTAGTATTAGTTGTGCTTATGTGACAAGGGGTTTAGACGGCCATGTTTGATTTATCATCTAAATCCCACGTTTGTAGACTTAATTAGTACTAATAGATATCACGTATACACCAGCTCCTATATCTTCCATTTGATCATCTTTAGTGGGTTGTTCATGGGTACTTTTTGGTTACATTCTATGTGATGACCGTTCATAAGGGTGGTAGAAGATATTGAAGGTCGTTCACAAGAATGGTAGAAGAGATTGAAGGTTATTCGCCTCTAGAATGCTAGTAAAAGAAGGCCAAAGACGTCAAAGCATGGTAAAAGGATATTGGAGTCAAAGATAGGAGGCAATGGAGATCAAAGCGGCCAATGAAGAATCAACCATGGGTACATCTGTAGCTTTGAATCGTGGTCTAATGAGTTGTGCCAAAGTATGAGAATGATCTAAGAATAATCAGCCTTCAGGGCTAATTCCATTGGATTTTTCTTCTTGAGAACTATAAAATTGACTACTACAACTCAAAAATTGGACTAACGGTTCACCTATAGCGAACGAAACAAGTTCAGCCGGCCAAGGTACCACGGGTCAGCGCAGACCGCTCATGGCCAAGCACCAATGGTCCGCGCTAGAGGAGACGACCCACGCCAACAGTTCCAGCACAAGGTAATGACGCGATCCACACCATACACCACGGTCTGCGCAGATCAAGTTCAAAGGTTTGCTAAAAAAACTGCTAAGTATGGGCACAAACCATCCCATTTACAACGGAATGCACCGTTCCAAGATTAAGATGCCAAGACCAGCCATTGGCCTGCGCCAAAGTGTAATCCCCGTGCCAAAAATTCTAAGTAAACCGTGCTTCCTGACCACAGCCTACGCCACAGCCCAACGGTCCTTGCCAAACTTCTAAGCAAACCATGCGTCCTGACCACGGCCCGTGCCATAACCCATGGTCCGCGCCAGAGCCTCGCGCCACGGCCCTGTACTAGATCAAGTGCCCTGTGCCTATGAAGAACCACATCTGCACGCGATGATGCATTCAACGACAAAGTACTTAAAGTGAACCATCGCGGAGGACCGTGCCATCCACAACAGTCTGTGCCAGGCGGTGACTGAACTAGGGTTTTAGCATTTTTGGACTATTTTGGGCCTAATTTTAGGCCCAGTCCCCTTCTCCTATATATATGACCTTAGTCTACTAGGTTAAACATGCAAAAAGTAGATTAGATCATTAGGAGAGCATTGAGAGGGAGAGAAACACTCTCTCCTTTTCATTTTTTCCCTTTTCGTGTTCATCTTATATGTGTATTTGAATTCCATGTCTATGGAGTAGTTTCCAAAGAGTAGGGGTAATTTTAGTGCATGATTTAATCATTATGTTTATGTGAGATTCATTAGATTCATCCTATTATATGTGTTTATGATATTATTATGATTGTTTTTTAATGTTCTAAATGCATGAATATTACATCACATACCGGCATACACTTTGGGCTGTATCATATATGGTGCATTTATTGATGCCCTATTGGAAAGAGAAACCTAGATGTTAGAATGGGTAAGGGAGTATGTTATGTCTTCCTGAGTGTGTGCACATGATACCCGAGTTCAACATTGTATTATGGAATAACTATTGCCATAAGTACTTATCAGTGTGTTTGTAAACAATCTGTCAGATCGAATAGCATAAAAAACAAATGGCCTCGTGGGAATGCGATTACTATTGCATGCGCTTGATCTAGGATTTGGTCATGCTTGTGAGGGAGAATCAATTAGATCTACAAAAGGTATTCAGTATTCTCACATGTTGAATCTAATCAATAACATTATATGACTTTGCACAATCTATGTACCAATTTCGTCATTACTCCTTGTTTTAGTATTTTAACGAGGACAGAGAACCGTACACCATCAAGCAATTAGAGGAAGTGCACAACAGTTGGGCAAAATTTATGATGGTAAGGAATTTGAAGCATTTACTTAACCCAACTACAACATGAGGAACTTGGAATTGGAACGTATTTTTTTGTGAGAGCATCATTCCTTAAAATACCCATTGATACTTTCCAAGATATTTTTTGACACCTTTATATAGATCTCTACACTACAAGAAAAATGACATTTTACTTTGCCCCTTTTACCTCAGTTTTTTTTAAACCCCAAATAATTGAGGTAAAAAGTTCTTTTACCCCGGTTCCTTTTTTTGAAGTAAATAATACATTTTACCTCAGGTAAAAAAATAGAGGTGAAAAGCCTAACATGACTGACATCGCACATATGTCTAGCTTACCGACGTCAGTTATTTTTGTGACCGATGTCGTACGTACCTCTTGCAGACATGGATGACCGATGTCACATGCATTTCTAGCTTACCGACGTTTGGTTGTTTTTTGTAACCGATGTCACTCTCGCAGACATGAATGACCAACGTCGCACACATTTTTTACTTACCGACGTCGCTTATTATTGTGACCGACGTTGCATGTCCCTCTCACAAACATGAAATAACCGACGTCGCACGCCTTTCTCCTTCACCAACGTCACTTGTTTTTGTGACCAACGTTGTACGTCACTCTTTTTTTAAAAAAATTAATTGGGTGATAACTCAAATGAACCCCCAATAAAATCCCCCTCCTCCCCTTTCCCTGGTGGCAATTGAACCCATGACCTCATGGTACTAGCACTAGACTTCGACCGCTAGGCTAACATTCAATTCCCAAACGTTGTACGTCACTCTCGCAGACATGAAACTTATAAGTATATGAATAACTGGATAACACCCAGCGATGCACAATTTAAAATAATTGAATATATTTATATATATTTATAATGTAATTTATTCTTAACTAAACATATATATATATAATTGCAACTCCATTTCATTTGATTTTTAAAAGATTTTATAATTATACTTTTAACTATGACATTATGTTTATATTTTCAAAGGAAATAAATTAAATATAGAGTTGAGTAATACATGATCAAAGTCAAATATTAATAAATAAATAACAATTTCACCAAATAATATTTTATATACTACTTATTCATAATTTCATAAAATAAGTAGTATATAAAATTTTATTCGGTGAAAATTAGAGTTTATTTATTAATATTTGACTTCAATCACATATGACTCGAACACTACATTTAATTTATTTCATTTGACATGTGGCTAATTCCAAGGGTGATACGTGTCAATGTTGACGAATTGGTGTGCGATTTTACTATTCACTGTGTGCGATTTTAGTGCGAAACACACACTTAATTTTCACTGTCCTCTCTTCTTCACCTTCTCTGTCACATTCTCTATCAATAACGGTCATTTTACACTGATCTGGCTGCCGTCCATGGCATTGCCAATGCCCAATCCTACCTCAGATATGATCCTAGCCAACAATAGAAGCTTCATCCAAGCTCTAACTGCTAAACCTCCTCCACTCTTTACATCCCTACCCGATACGCGCAACCTACATCCCATCATTGAATACAAGGGCAAGATAGCGTTCATCCTTCCTCAGGAGGAAGGTGAATTATTAGCATCACATTATCAGAACGCCCTGGTGGGAAAGTTCAACAGAGGAAAACCAAATATGAAGCTTCTTCACACAGCTTTCAAATCAATTGGTTTCAAATATAAATTTCAATTAGGCTCTATTGATTATCGTCATGTGCTAATTAGGTTTCAGGATAACGAAGACTACCAGAGATGCTGGATGAAGGGACAATGGATGATTCAAGGAGTAGTCATGAAAGTCCAGAAATGGTCTCCGGAATTTTCTCCAACAGCCGAATCCTCTATCATTCCAGCGTGGGTAACAATTCATAAACTCCCTATTCACTTTTACAATACCTTGGCAATTATTGGCATGAGTAGTCAGATAGGTAGATATCTAAAAATGGATGCTGCAACAACTGCTTTGACTACACCATCTGCTATTAAAGTTTGTGTTGAAGTTGATCTGTTGTCTCAACTCCCCTCAACTATTGTGGTAGGAATAGGTAACAAAGTAGCAGATTATCCCATAGAATATGAGGAACTTCCTACTTAGTGTACTCATTGTAGGATAATAGGACATAATCAGGATAATTGTAATTTCTTGCACCCTGAGCTAAGTAAAAGGTACATGGACACAAACACAATAAATGGAAAAAAGGAAAGAAAAGTCCCAGAACAATTAGAGCCACAGAAAGTGTTAGAATCCCACTCCAAAGTGATAGCAAATGCTGAGGGATCCTCAGCTCTAACTGTGTCTCAAAAGGAACTTGATTTCCAAATCCAAAAAAATACCCCAGACTCACATCAGGAAAATAATTTTAACTTTTTTACTGTTAGCCACAAGAAAAGAACTGATTCTTTCTACTCCTTGGATGACATTTCTAAACCAATAGCTGCAACCTTCTGGAGAAAAAAAACAAACAGGCTGAAACATCTCCCACCCTGGAAGATTTAACACTAAAAAACACTATCACAATATCAAATGCTTTCCAATCTCTAGATGCCTTAAATGAAGAAGAACAGGAGGGAGAAGCTGTTGAGATTTTCCATGAATCTCTGGAATCTCACGAGGTAGTGGTGCCCTCAAAAACAAATGACAAGATTTCAATCACAACAGAGGGACCATCCACTCCTGGTAATAAACAAGATGCCTGTCACCCAGAACAGGTTTTCATCTCAGCAGCCAAATCACCAGTTATCCCTAAAGCTGCCCAGGTCGGTGAACAAAAGGATGCTCTCTCCTCTATAGATCAGAACACAAAGGTAGACCAAAGCGCAAAGAATAAGGTTAGTACTCTCAAAACGAAATATATTATGGATAATATGGAGAAAGGTGAGGATAAAGTAGGAAACATTATTAAAGCCTCAACTACAAAAATTAGGAAGCTTAGATCCTCACACAAAGCAACCCCAGCAGGTTTTAAATGATTAAATACACCATCATAGGAAACATATTAGTTTGGAATGTTAGAGGATATGGAACATCAATGGATAGATTAAAAGCTCTTAAGTTGTCTCATAAGATTGATATTCTTTGCCTGATTGAACCCTGGCATGATAAACAGAATATAAATACTTTGATGCATGAACTAGGTTTCAAATCTGCCCTCCCTGCCCAAAATGCAAAAATCTGGATCCTATGGAACAAAGCCTTTAGTGTAGTCAGTCTTAATGAATCAGACCAATTTATGCAGGCTAGAATCTCAGAAAATTCAACATCAGTTAGTTGAAACTGTTTCTTTATATATGCTAGTGTTAATAGACAAATGAGGGAAAATCTCTAGAATGACTTAAGAAAACAACCTTTGAAAGCCTCTGTTACTGAATATAAGGGGAGAAAATCAACCCCTAATAAAAGTATGAAACAGTTTAATGATTTCATTAATAACCTGGACTTGCATGAAATCTCTACGGTAGGAAACTCCTTCACATGGTGCAATAATCGGTTCAGAAATAAATGCAAGGAACTAATGTTTCAAAGATTAGATAGGGGCATAAGCAACCTAGATTGGCTGGATTTATTCCCTAATAGTTCAATTCAAGTGCTAAATAGAATGACATCTGGCCATTCTCCTTTACTACTGTCTATTCAATCATCTGAAGAAATGGTCCCCAGGCCTTTTAGATACCAAGATATGTGGTCTAATAGACATGATTTCCAAGATTTAGTGGTTAAAAACTGGAATTTTTCATCTCCTTTAAGAGGGATGTTCAGGTTTGTGTATAAACTTAAGAGGCTGAAGATTGAAATTAAAGAATGGAACAAAAACATCTTTGGAAATGTAAATCAAAATCTGCTTCAAGCTGAGACTAAAGTTAATGATCTGGAATTAATTTTTCAACATTCTCAAGATGAATCAGATTTAGCTGAACTTAATAAGTCAAAAGCCTTACTTATTAGATCTCAGAAAGAAAAAAACATTTTTTTAAAGCAAAAGGCTAAGTTAAATTGGCTTAAGTATGGGGATGCAAATACCAGTTTTTTTCATCACACCATTAGGGAAAAGAGAGCTAGGTCAAGAATTAGTAAAAACAAAGATGGACTAGGGAACTGGATTTCAGCACCACAACTGATTAAAGAAGAAGGAGTTCGATTTTTTAAGGAATTACTTAATGAGGATACCACTCCAAAATCAGGATCTTACTTTAACTATTTTCTAATGGAAATACCTAAAGTGATTACTGATGAGCAAAATCACCTCCTTCTTCAACTTTTCACCATCCAGGAACTTAAGTATGCAGTTTTTGATTTAAATAAATCTAGTACCCCCGGATCTGATGGTTTTTCCGGTGAATTCTATACCACCTTCTGGGAAACCATTAAACATGACTTGCTTGAAGCAGCAAATGATTTCATAAGCAATGGTAACATCCCAAAAGCTATTTCAAGCACCTGGCTCACCCTTATCCCCAAAAAACCAATCCCTAATTCTTTCTCTGATTTCAGACCAATTAGTCTATCAAATTTTGTTAATAAAGTATTCTAAAAAATGCTAATGGAAAGGATTAAACCATTGATGCAAATTTTAATTTCTCCTGAGCAGAGTGCATTTATAAAGGGCAGGGATATCACTGATAATGTAATCCAAATGCAGGAGATGACCAGAATTTTGTCTAGAAAATCAAAGGTTCAAAATTTGATAATTAAACTAGATATGCAAAAGGCCTTTAATAGAGTATCTTGGTCTTTTCTAAACTCTATACTTCTTCATTTTGGATTTCATGGAAATTTTGTTAAAATCATTATACATAACATAGCTGCAGCTCATTTTTCTATTTTAATTAATGGAGTAACCTCTGGGTTTTTTGCACCGTCTAGAGGCATAAAACAAGGTGATCCCCTTTCACCTTTTCTGTATAATTTACTCTCCAAAGCCTTTTCTAGAGGTTTAAAGAAAATGTTCAACATAGGATATCTACAAAATTTTAGTCTCCCTCTTTCTTGTTCACCTGTTTCACACTTAATGTATGCTGATGATACAGCTGTTTTTCTTAATACTAAACCTACAAATTTGAAGAGGTTTAAAACTTTCTTGATAGCAATGAACAAACTACAGGACAAAAGGTTAATTTTGCAAAATCTGAATTTTTTGTATCCCACAGAACCCCATTATCAACAGTTCTCACTGTTAAGAGGTTACTGGGAATGGAAAAAGGTTCTCTTCCATTCATATATTTGGGAGTCCCTATTTTTTCTGGTCACAATCTACAGGTACACTATAAACCTCTGTTGGAAAGAATGGAGAAATCAATCAACAACTGGAAGAATAAATGGCTCACCACTACTGGTAAGATTGTACTGATTAATCACTGTTTTATTTCAATCCCAACGCATATCTTTGCTGTCTTGAGTCCACCAAAGATTGTTTTTAAAAAATGGAGAAAATGGCATCCAGTTTTTTGGGGGGGAATGCTGACAATGCTGATAGGAAAAAATGGAGGTCTTGGAAAAATATGAGTTTACCTATAGATGAAAATGGCATAGGTTTTAGGGATTTAAAAGCTATTGTTGATGCCTTTTCATGTAAATTGTGGTGGAAACTGCAACAAAACACTACCCAATGGACTTCTTTATTATGGTCGCTTCCTGTTTCCTATAAAAAATCACATATTTGGTCCAGAATTTGCAATATCACAGCTAAGGCTAACAACTACTCCAGAGTACTCCATGGTCTTGGTGATTGCTCTTTCTGGAACTCTAACTGGACAGGAGAAGGAGCTCTATTTTATAAGTGGCCTCATGAGAGGAATATTCCTTTTGTGGATATTTCTCTCAGGTTTTTTATAACCAACAAAGTTTCCCTGCTTCCAAAACTGGAGCCATATCTGGCTACCAATTTATATGCAATTTTGCAGGATGCTAAGCTGGAACATTCTCACGAGGATAAGCTTGTTTGGACTCCAACCACAGACGGATTATTCTCCATACGGTCTGCATACAACATTTTAATGCAGAAAAAGGCAAAAATTAGGCATTTTAACAAGGTTTGGTCTGCTTTCATCCCAAAGAAAATGTATGTTCTATTGTGGAGAGCTATGAATGGAATTCTCCCTTTTGATAGCATATTATGTAGGTTAGGTTTCTATCTAGTCTCTAAATGTCCACTCTGCTTGAACCACACTGATACTTTGGATCATTTTTTCAATTCATGCCCTTCCTCTACTGCTGTATGGGATTGTGTCAGTGAGCTTTTATATCTACAACATTCAGTATTTGCTAACTTGAAGGGTAGAGTTGAATATTACCTTTCTTTTAATGCTGAATCCAAGATTCAGTCTAACATTACCACTGCTGCCCTTCTTGTCACAATTTGGTTTCTTTGGATCAAAAGGAACAAAATTATCTATGAAAATGAATCTTTCTCCCAAGTTGCATGTTTTAATGAGATTAAAGGCATGAATTTCCACATTTTTATTGTCCATCACCTATTCGGTAGCATAGATAAGCACAAGTATTGGACCCTGGCTAAAATTATCCCTCAAATTTTTCAAAAGAGGAAAACAACTTTAACATCAGTAAAACGGAAGAAGCCACAAGCAGGATATAAAATTAATACTGATGCCACATGGAATAGAGGTGGTTCTTTATCTTTGGCTGTGATAGTTAGAAACTGGATTGGGAATGTGATTATAATGAGAGCTAAAACCTTCCAATCTCCATCCCCTCTACATGCTGAATTACTCTCCATTCAACGTGGATATGAAATTTGCTCAGAACTGGATCTATCTACTTGTGTGGTGGAATCAGATTGTTTAATAGCTGTTCATGGTATTCAAAATCCCAAGAGTTCCCCTTGGAGAACCTTTTCAATATGCAGTGCACTTCAATCAGAACATTTTAAATTCCCAATTCAACACATTCATAGGGAGGCAAATACTGCAGCTGACTTTCTTGCAAAATATGCTTTAGAAAATAACCTTAATTGTGATATAGATATCCAGTCAGCCCCTCCTTTCCTTAGGGGACTTTTAACAATTGACAGAAGTGGTATTCCTATGATTAGAGTTGGTGTTTGATTTTCTACTATTAATGTTATCATCTTTGGACACTCTCATGAGTATTCAACTCATACAAACATTATGCATGCCGAAAATTAGAATGGAGACTACTGCTTTCTATGTTTTCTGCTCCTCAGGTCTTACTACAAGAAATTGGTATACACTCATGCTACCCTCAGCTGCATCTTGGATGGCTTTCAGATATATCTCACCTGTACAACACCTCTGTACTCTCGGATTTTGGACTCAATGCAAGCATACACGATCATTTGTTTTCCTTTTTTGATTAACTAATCTCATTGTAATAAAAGGTGATGCCTGGCCGGAGGGAAGAATTAACACATGGGGTGGAGATTCTTCCTTCTAGAATCGCATTTACCTTTTTACAACTAGCCTTTTCTAGCTACAAATCCTGATAGGGTCGATCTCAAATTCACATCTTGGAGGAACTAAGTTGCCATAATGTATAACTCTTTTACACAGGCTTGGGGAACCTTTATAAATTATCCCTCACCTAAGGGTGTTTAATATAAAAAAAATGTGTCAATGTTGACGTGGTTAACAATTGCTCTTTTAGTGTTTTCCATTCGACACGTGGCTAATCCCTTTCTTACTTCTATGTAACCAACTCTAAGTTACTCTAGAACATGTACTAGCGTTTTCCAACATTTCTCTAAAAAACATCTTTTATTTAATATTTCTATATTAATGTACAAATAACAAAAATCATGTATATTGGAGCAATGGATTATAGGGTAACACAATTTTGGGCCATAGTGTAATTGTTTAAGATTGTGTAAAAGTAATTAATGTTAACTTTTGAGGCATTTCTTTCACCCATACATGCCCAAATTGCAAAATTTCAACTGTTTATTATTGAATTGCATTTTGGTGTTGCCAATTTCGTGATTCGGCAACTCGAACTTTCTTTGAGGGACCTAAGTGCAAAAAGTAAAAAAGTTTACTCGTAACTCCAAATTGAAATCCGCTCGAACGTGATGCTACCCTATACACCCCAATTGTATTTTCCAAATCCGTAACATAGTATTTATTAATAAATATTCACAAGAATATATTTGTAATCTTTTCCGATTTCCCTTTCTTACTTCTATGTAACCAACTCTAAGTTACTCTTGAACATGTACTAGGGTTTTCCTACATTTCACCAAAAACCATCATTTAATATTTCTATATTTTACAAGAATAACAAAAATCATGTATTCTGGAGCAATGGATTATAGGGTAACACAATTTTAGACCATAGAGTAATTTTTCAAGATTATGTAGAAGTAGTTAATGTTGACTTTCGAGGCCTTTGCGTTCACCTATACATGCCCAAATTAAAAAATTTATATTACTGAATTGCATTTTGGTGTTGCAAATTTTGGGATTCGACAACTCCAAATTTCTTTGAGGGACATAAGTTCAAAAAGTAAAAAGTTTACTTGTAACTCCAAATTGAAATCATCTCGAACATGATGCTACCCTATACACCCAATTGTATTTTTCAAGTCCGTAACATGGTATTTATCAATAAACATGCACAAGAATATATTTGTAATATTTTCTGATTTTCCTTTCTTGCTTTTATGTAACAAACTCTAAGTTACCCTGAACACGTACTAGCGTTTTCCTAAATTTCACCAAAAAATCATCTATTTAATATTTCTACATTTATGCAAGAATAACAAAAATCATGTATTTTTGAGTAATGGATTATAGGGTAACACAATTTAGGGCCAAATTTTCAAGATTGTGTGGAAGTAATTAATGTTGACTTTCGAGGCCCATTCGTTCACCCATACATGCCCAAATTGCAAAATTTCAACTGTATGCATTTTGGTGTTTCCAATTTCGTGATTCAACAACTCCGACTTTCTTTGAGGGACCTAAGTACAAAAAATAAAAAGTTTACTCGTAACTCCAAATTGAAATCCGCTCAAACGTGATGCTACCCTATACACCCCAATTGTCTTTTCTAAGTCTGTAACATAGCACTTATCAATAATCATGCACACGAATATATTTGTAATCTTTTTCGATTTCCCTTTCTTTCTTCTATGTAATCAACTCTAAGTTACTCTAGAACATGCACTAGCGCTTTCCAACATTTCACCAAAAAATTCATCTATTTAATATTTCTATATTTATGCAAGAATAAAAAAATTTATGTACTCTGGAGCAATGTATTATATGGTAATACAATTTTGGACCATTGTGTTATTTTTCAATAAACGGTCAACCCTTATTTGGATTTTTATAAATAAACACTAATTAACGTTTGGCTTAACTAATAAACCCTTACATGAATTTCCATACATAAACACTAATGAAAATGTTTGACCTTAGCTAATCGACAATTAACCCTTACTTGACTTTTCATACATAAACACTAATTAAATAATTATAACTTAACTAATCAACGATTAACCCTTACTTGACATTCCATATATAAACATTAATGAAATAGTTATATCTTAACTAATCAACGGTCAACCCTTACTTGACATTCCATATAGAAATACTAACAAAAATGCATGACCTTAACTAATAAACGGTCAACTCTTACTTGACTTTCCATTTATGAACACTAATGAAATATTTTCATATAAATATAATAATAATTTTTAAAATTTATTATTAACATAGGTTTATTTATAAATAAAATTTTAATACAAAATTTAATTATATAACTTTGTAAATGCAGCCCAATACAAATTCTAATGCCTTATTTCAGCCCAACTTCAGCCTAAAACCCAAAATCCTACCACTACCCTAATCTACACAACTTCCTCCCCCTTTCCCTTTCTTTGACTGCGCCTCCATCTACTTCTTCTCCTTTCATTCCACCGACTCCCCTCTCTTCTCCTTCCTCCTCCTTCGATTCTGACCTCTCTCCCTCTCTTCCACTTGCCTGCACACCGCCACCGCTGCTGCTCACGCCGCCGCACACAGCTGCTTGGCTGCTGCTCACGCCGCCGCGCCGTTGTCTGCTTCACTCCATCCACCACGCTATTCGCCTGCTTCTGAAAACTGAGTAAAGTTCTGATTCTGGCGGGTGTTCTTCATTTTCAAACGTTTGGCGCCAACTTCATTTATTACTGAAACACATGCCTTCTGTGTCATTTTGTTCATTGCTTTGTTTGGTTGATAGCATAGCCACGTGTCTCTTTGTAATAGGTAGAATGGTTTCTTGTTGAGTCTTTTATAAAACAAAAAGGATAGCAGCACATTTTGTATGGTTTTTCTAATGGTACAATGAAGATGAGCAAAATTTTAGCTCCTCTGTTTTCCTGCAATCTTTTCTTCTTCTGATTCAATATTTTCACATGGTATCAGAGCAATACCAGGTAGATCCTGTGTTATTTTTCTTATTCAGATTTTTTATTCTGTTTCTATTAATATCCATAAGAAATGGATTCAGATTCTGAATCTGTAAACTCAGTTGGGAATTCACTAAGAGGCATCAGATCTAGAATGACTGACATGGATGATCCTTTTAATCTTCAAAGTTCTGAAAAATCAAACTTAGTATTAGTTGCAGAACCACTCAATGAATATAACTACATAACATGGAGCAGATCGATGGTTGTGGCAATTCGATCCAGAGGAAAGCTTAAATTTCTGACAGGAGAGCTGAAGGCACCAGAGATGGATGATCCTTTGTTTGACGGATGGGATAAGGTAAACTCAACTCTGATTTCCTGGATTCTGAATTCAATTTCAAAGAAAATAGCAAGAGGTTTCATGTTTTGTGAGGATGCACATACTTTGTGGAATGAACTGAAAGAGAGATTTGGAGAATGTAATGGACCTTTAATTCATAAATTGAAGAAAGATATCTGTGAGATGAAGCAAGGAAGTGATTCTGTTGCTGTTTATTTTACTGAGTTGAAAGGATTATGGGATGAGTATGCTTGTTTAAGACCTAGGAGAAGATGTAATGTGGATTTCATTAACTACGCATGCTTGCCTGTTAAAGAAGAGGATGATAAACTTCATCAATTTTTGATGGGATTGAATGAAGTGTACAACTCAATTAGTCACCAGATTTTACTGATGGATCCATTTCCTAGTGTTGGCAAGGCTTGTCAGATGATCAGCAGAATAGAGAAGCAGAAATCAGTGCATGAAGGTTATCAGGAGATTCAGAATACATCAGCAATGGCAGTCAGAGTGTATAGGGACACAAAAATGCCTTACCAATATAGAGATGGATTCACTGAACAAAATGAGGATACAGATGGTAATAGAAGAAGGAATGTTAGGAGACCTGATCTGAAATGTGATCATTGTGGGAAATTGGGACATGTCAAGGAGAACTGCTTCAAGATCAAGGGCTATCCAGAATGGTGGGAAGGAAACAAAGATACTGCAGTTAAGATTCAGCCAACACAAAAACCACAGTTCATTCCACAACCTTATCAGAAGGCATATCAACCAAATCAGCATTATTAGAAATACTCAGCACATGCAGTGACTGAGACAGAAGAAGAAAGTCCACTAAGTGATGTTGATGGAAGACTCCAAGCTCTAATTACAAAAATGGTGAAAGCACAGCTGGAAAAGAAGCAAAAAGGGAAGGAGCCTATGCAGCATCAGGGAGGAATGGCAAACTATGCTCATTATCATGATTTTGCTGGTAGTGTTACTACTGATCTTTCACTTAATGTGTTTTCTCTGAATGATGATAATTGGATAGTGGATAGTGGGGCTTCAAGACATATGTGCAGAGATATTTCTCAATTCACTTCAGTGTCACCTATAAACCACATTACTCCAGTGTACATGCCTGATCATACCACTAAGTTAGTTAAAGCCAAAGGAACTGTCAGTTTAACCTCATCAGTCATCCTGCTTGATTGTTTGCATGTTCCGGATTTCAAGTGCAATCTTCTTTCAGTCAGTAAGCTATCTAGGTCAATGCCAATCTTATTCAAATTCTCATCAGGCCATTGCTTACTGCAGGACCTCGTGACTGAGAGAGTCCTGGCAGTGATCAAAGAAAACAATGGTTTGTACATTCTTGATTCTCATTCATTCCAGCTAGAAATCATACATCAAAGAGTTCAATCAGCCTGTCTTCATTCAGTATCAAGAGTTCCAATTTCTAGTGCAGCAATCAGTCATTCTGCTTTATCTTTTAAATCTTGGCATTATAGATTAGGCCATCCTTCTACTAATGTATTGAAGCATTTTGATGTAATCAAGGATATTCCAAGTGAGACTATATGTTCTATTTGTCCTATGGCAAAGCAACACAGATTGTCATTTCCATCCAGTACCTCTTCTACATCTTCTTCTTTCACTTTGTTGCATGTTGATCTTTGGGGGCCATATAGAGTAAAATCAACTACAGATTGCAAGTATTTTTTGACAATAGTGGATAATTTTACAAGATGCACATGGACTTATCTTCTTAAAACCAAAGATCAAATACCAGCTCTTCTGAAAACATTTCTGATTATGATCAAAAATCATTTCAATGCTTCTGTCAAATTTGTAAGATCAGATAATGGAAGTGAGTTTGTGAATCATGAATGTGAAAAAATTTTCTCAGATTTTGGCATTTTGCATCAAAAATATTGCTCCTATACTCCACAGCAGAATGGAGTTGTTGAAAGAAAACATCAGCATCTGCTTCAAATAGCTAGAGCCCTAATGTTTCAATCTCATTTACCAAAAGTTTTTTGGGGAGATGCCATACTCACTGCTACCTATCTCATAAACAGATTACCAACTCCAACACTGTCTTGGCATTCTCCTTATCAACTTCTTTTTTATCTTTGTCCTGATATTCAAAACCTTCGATCTTTTGGATGTCTTGCTTATGCCACAAACACTGCACCTTACAAAGATAAATTTGCTGAGAGAGCCTTCCCTTGCATCTTCATTGGCTATCCTCCAGGGCAAAAGGCTTATAAACGTTTTGATCTTCATCATCAGAAAATTGTGGTTTCCAGAGATGTGGTTTTTCATGAATCAGTCTTTCGTTATTCACATCCTGATCAGTTTTCTTTTTCCTTACCTTACCTGGATTCAGAACATCTCTCCATACTTTCTGAATCACAGATACCTACCCTCTCTAATCCATCTCCTATTCCTACTTCTACACCTTCTGCTGATACTGATCTGAGGCACAGTACTAGAGTCATCAAACCACCAGTCTGGTCAAAAGATTATGTATCTTCCTCTTCACTTCATCCCATTCTCCCTCAGTCAAATATCACTGCACATACAGCTTATAGCATTTCACATATTCCAGAACCATCTACTTATCATCAAGCAAAGAATTCACCTGAGTGGATCAAAGCCATGGATGATGAGCTAGTTGCTCTGGAGCAGAATCACACTTGGGATTTGGTTCATTTGCCCCCTGGAAAGAAGGCCATTGGATCTAAATGGGTATACAGAACTAAGTACAATGCAGATGGTTCACTTGCTAAGTGCAAAGCAAGATTAGTGGCAAAAGGTTTTAATCAAATTGAAGGGATTGATTTTTCTGAAGTTTTCTCTCCAGTTGCAAAGACAGTTACCATCAGAATGCTTCTTGCCTTAGCTTCTGCTTCCAAGTGGTATATTCATCAACTGGATATTAATAATGCATTCATTCATGGTTATTTGGATGAGGAGGTGTACATGAAATTACCAGATGGTTATGCTGCATCTGATTCTTCATTGGTTTGTAAGTTGACCAAGAGTCTCTATGGTTTGAAGCAGGCCTCTAGGCAATGGAATAAGAAGTTTACTCAACATCTTTTATCCCTGGATTTCACTCAATCTCACCATAATCATTGCCTTTTCTTGAAAATCAACTCCACATATTTTCTGGCACTGGTAGTCTATGTAGATGATGTTCTGATTATGGGAACTTCCATGGATGCTATCACAGAGATCAAGAATTCCTTGAATCAGAAGTTCACCATTAAGGACCTTGGAGCTGCACATTATTTCTTAGGGTTGGAACTTCACAGAACCAGATCAGGCCTGCATTTGTATCAGAGGAGGTATATTTATGATATTTTTGCAGATTGTGGTTTGACTCAATGCAAGTCAGTTTCCACTCCGTTACCAGTAAGTTGGCTCATTCATGATGAATCTTTTCCTTTCCTCCCTGATCCAAGTGTTTTTCGAAGGCTGATTGGTAGATTGCTCTATTTTAATTACACTCGGCCTGATGTCACCTTTGCTGTGCACCAATTAAGTCAATTTGTCCAAGCACCTACTCATCATCATCTCACAGGTGCTTTGCACATAGTTAAATACCTTCATCATCACTCAGATCATGGACTTTTTTATGCTTCAGAGAACAATCTCAATCTTCATGCATACTGTGATGCGGACTGGGCTACTTGCAAGATTTCTCGCTGTTCTATTACTGGTTATGCAGTTCTTGGGAACTGCATTGGTATCTTGGAAATCCAAGAAGCAATCCACCGTTTCAAAGTCTTCGGCTGAGGCAGAATACAGAAGTCTCTCCATGATTGCCTGTGAACTCAAGTGGATCAGTTACTTAGCTCGTGATCTTCTTCTTAAGGTTGTCTTTCCTATCCCTCTATTCTGCGATAATCAAGCTGCTATCCACATCACAGCTAATCAAGTTTTCCATGAGCGCACTAAACATCTAGATATTGACTGCCATCTGGTTCGGGACTACTTTCTTGAAGGATTTTTGCTTCCTTCTTTTGTCTCTTCCCGTTTGCAGCTTGCGGATGTGCTGACCAAAAATCTACCACTAGTTCCTTTTCGTGCTAATCTTTTCAAGCCCAGCTTTGTCTCTCCCACAGCTGAGCTTGAGGAGGGGGTGAAAATTGAGTAAAGTTCTGATTCTAGCAGGTGTTCTTCATTTTCAAACGTTTGGCGCCAACTTCGTTTATTACTGAAACACATGCCTTCTGTATCATTTTGTTCATTGCTTTGTTTGGTTGATAGCATAGCCACGTGTCTCTTTGTAATAGGTAGAATGGTTTCTTGTTGAGTCTGTTATAAAACAAAAAGGATAGCAGCACATTTTGTATGGTTTTTCTAATGGTACAATGAAGATGAACAAAATTTTTGCTCCTCTGTTTTCCTGCAATCTTTTCTTCTTCTGATTCAATATTTTCACAGCTTCTGGACGCCGTTGCTTATTCAGGTCGCCCGACGCTCATTCCGGCCACCTACACTTCTGCTCGTCAGGTTTGAAATGTGTTTGTAAATCATATTTGTGTATACTCTTTACTGATATAGTGTTTATTTGTAAATCATAATCATTTATTGATTTGAATGAAATTTTACTGCTGTTTCACAATTTCTGGGCTGTGAAATGAGGATTTAATATCTGGCCGGAAAATTCTGATAGCGTATGAACTACAGAAAGCATATTCGATGTCAGTTTTGCTTTCGGTAGGTTTTTCTTAAATTCCAGAAATATACCTTGCGATGATGTACATGGATCGATCTCATTTTTTTTACTGCGGGTTTACAATGTGTCTAAAATGTTTGGTGCGATATCGCACTACTTTCGGTTATTCACTTTTTACTTCGATTATTTTTTTAAGGGTAATATGCATATATAATCGGTGGAGAAAAATGTAAATATAACCTTCAATTATTTTTTAGTGCAAATATAATTCTATATATGACACATAAGTGCAAATATAACCATGGAGTTATTATTCTGACATTGACCGATCATTTTCGGTCATTGACCGACTGAAAATGACCAAATTGCCCTTCTAACCTAATACAAAATAAAAAGACAAAATTGACCTTTGTTTCCATTGACTGGCCATTTCCATCTTACCCTTTAAAGACAAAAATGCCCCCACCCACCACTCCTTCACCACCAGACCACCCTTCCACTAGTGCTCTTTCGGCAGCACCACATCAACTCTGCCAAGAAACAATTTTTCTAACCTGCAATAGACCCCGCAATAGTTAAAAGTGCTAGAAAGAAGAATTAAAAAATAATCTGCACATTAATAAATTATCAAGCATTCCCAGATAACAATATTGAGCAAGAAATAGAAGATCAGAAGAGACAATATAAGAATTCAAGATAGCATGGCCAATTACCCTCTCAAATGAAGATTCAGCGGAATCTACAAATTTGATAGCTGGGGTCCCATTTGGATGGTTCAAAGGCATAGTTGAGTCCCTGCTCCGGTTCTTTGTTTTGGTTTTCTGGGCCAAGCTGACACGACGATGATGAAGGAGAAGAACTAGAAGGGCTTAAAGCAGCCTGTGGAGGGGGGAGGCATTTCTAGTACATCCTTGGACATTGTGCCCCGCTGCCGCAATGCCCATCTCTGCCACTATCGTCCACCACTTTCGGAAAATTGACTCACCCTAGCCTCGCCTCCTCCTCTGCCCTAGCCTACAATCGCTGCCCCCTCTACCCTGGCCTCCCACCACCTTCTCCTCTGCCCTAGCCCTGCCTCCACCACAAACTCCACTACCGCCGCTTTCTTCCCGACACCACTTTGCCACCACCCCAAATCTGTGGCTCCATCGGTGCCGATGATCCCAGCGCGTCGGGCTCTGTGGTATCGCGGTGAGAGAGCGACCTCTAACTATAGCGGAAGAATAAGAAAGAGGAAGAAAATGAAGAAGCATTTCGGGGTTTAAATAGTAAATGCATCTTTTCATGTTTTTCTCTTAGGGGTAAAATAGACTTTTCACTCATTTCTGGCCTGAATCTAATGAAAAAGGTTATATTTGCACATAACCTGTATAGATAGGGTTATATTTACACTTTCAATTAGCGCATGGTTATATTTGCACTTTCAATTAGAGCATGGTTATATCTGCACTTTCAATTAGCGCATGGTTATATCTGCACTTTCAATTAGCGCATGGTTATATCTGCACATTCGTCCGTGCTTATATATGCACTTTTCTCTTTTTTAAAAAACCTAGGTAAAAAATATATTTTACCTCGGTTTTGAACCGAGGTAAAAAACACTCTTTACTCTGCACACATTTACCTTGGTTTTTTTTGGCTGAAAATCGAGGTAAAAACCCTCTGAGAACCAGGTAAAAATTGCTATTTCTCGTAGTGCTAGCTAGCTATGGAGTATCTTTGGTACAGTTATTTTTGTGAGAATTTTGATAACATACTAAATGTATTGATGCAGTGCTTCTCGTTCTTGTCTTTATGCTTTGTACATGGTGTAGTAACATTCAATCTGAAAGGGCGTTCGATGCCAGCTATTCTATTTATGAAAATTTCTATATATGTTATTTATATGAGAATCGACGTTGCACACTTTAATAGTCAGTTCGGTACAGAATATCTAAACTAAGTGACGTTGCATCTAGTTATTATTGGCTTACCGACAGTACATTCAAGCGAGCAATATCGCACAATGAACCACGAAGCTGTCTCCGACATCGCAGACACATTGACTATGTAATTGTTCTTTGCAACATCGCTAACTCTTCGTTTGTCCCATCTTTAATTACTGCGGACATTCTTCCTAAATAGCTGAAGCAAAAAAATTTAATTTACAACAGTTCTTAACTGTAGTTAAAATTCATAGTCTGCGAAGTTGGTTATTAAAATATGTGATTTTGGCCAGGGTCAACAATGACATTGAAAATTACCAACAAACAACATTGGCGTCCGCAACTTTGCCTAGTGGTCGATCATCAGTTTGACACTTTAGAATCAACTACTTTCATACTACAAAAAAAATTGATGTAAAAAAAGTTATTTACCGAGGTTCAAAATTGCCGTTAAAAATCTTGGTCTGCGAACATGGAACAACCTAATGCGATATTGAAATGATTAATAACGACGTCGCAAATAATATATGCGACGATGTGTAATGTGACTTCGCTGTTAGATGGGATGTCGACTACCCTCACACGTGAAACGATGATGCAATGATGTCGAGTGTGGATTATTTACCTTGTTTAATTTTATGAAAAACTAAGGTAAAAATGACTCTGAACTCGATTTTGAACCGAGGTAAAAAGTAACCTTTTTACTAAAAGTAACATTTTTACTTCACCCACATTTACTTGGTTTTTTCAAGGGCAAAAACCATGGTAACAAAAGCATGAAAATTTGAGATAATGTGTTGTCTGTAGTAGTGAACATTAGTCGCTGAATTTTGAATATAATTTTTTTCACTTTTCCTTTGAATATTTGTTTTTGAAAATTCCTGTCTAATCACTCTAATGAGTTAATATTTTGAGGAAAAAGTTACCAGAGCGCTTCTCCTTGGAAAAGAGGCTGATGAGGGAAGAATAGAAAGACCATCTAAGAATATCATGGAAGAATTCAACCAAGTGCAGCGGATAGAGTCTCTCTGTAATTGGAACCTATATAGCACCAGGTCGGGGACGTGTACCTAAATGAGGATGGGGACGAAGCGAGAAACAGTAAAAATAAGAAATTATGGATTCAGGTACGCAAAGGTACGAATAAACTATAATAATAAAATTATTTATAATATTCAACATCAAATAAAAATAATAATTCAACTTAATGTAATAAGTTGTAAGAAAAAATAAAATAGCAATTAGAATAGAATATATATATTTTTTTAAATAAAAGACTCACCCAAGGTGAGGGGGGTTCTATTAAGCTCCCCAAGCCAAAAATGAGACAAATAAGTTACAATCAATTCAACGTTTTACAAATTGATGTAAGCTGCACAACAAGGTAATAGCATTTAGCCTCTCGCTTATAAAAACTCCATTTCTATTGTCTCCACCCCTAGTGTTAAAAAATAGAAATGGCATATTCCCCAATTCAAGGTCCAAAATAGCCTACCACTTTTTTCCTCCAATACCGATTGTTGACAAAAAGAGGTGTCCTTCCGTAATAGCCCCTTGCAAATTGCTTCCCTAGAAACAATTTAGTACAAGCAGCTAGAGATGTAGATCTTAGAGTGGTACAACAAAAGAGTATGTAGTTTCCACTCAGTGTTAATCCTTCTTCTTGACTCCTTGGTAAATATTTGTGTGCAATCTTGATCACATACAAAGGGATTTATAGACACCATGTTGTCCACATTCCTGCCATAAAACAAACTACACTAGCAGTATTCTTGCAAACTAGGAAGTTCTAAGATAGGGAAAGTATATAACATCAAGATGTATAAGGCCTCTGATATCTTTTGGCATGCTAGAAAGACTGGGAAAGAAGTGATGTACCTTTAATGTGCTTGCTAGTTTTTCTAGAGAGTTCGCAATGCTATTAGCCTCTCTATAGATGTGACATGTGGTGTAATCAAGCATGCTCAGCAACTTCCATATTTTCCTGATATTTGGTATATAGTGCCATAGAACTCTAAACTCTCTTCTCACCATTTAAACCAGGATCATAGAGTCTCATTCTATTTGTAATGGAGAAAAACCTTTTTGCAAAGCAAGCTCTAGTCCTTGCTCCAGGGCTTTGATTTCATCAAAAATACAGTTACCTTGGCCGAGGTATGTGGCCTTTGCAATCTAGACATGTCCCTACTGATCTCTAACAATAAGACCAGCTCCAACATCCCCATTTCTGAGGACAGAGCCATCCATGTTCAGTTTACAATTCTCCGGGGGTTTCTAATGGATGATCATACCTGTTCTCCTTTTCTTTTTGTACCTGTTGGGCATTTTAGATAAAACATGCACATTTCCAAGCATAGACCATTTGAAATTCAGATTATGAGCAATGAATATGTCCTGGTATCGTATCATAACCTTCTTGATTATTTGCATAGTATTAATTTTTACGGAATCATGTATAAATTTGTTTCTAGCACACCATATAAACCAAGTTACTATTCATGGGAGGATACTGATCAAATGAACAAATTCAGAGCCTTTAACATTAAAGGACCAATAAAAGTAGAACCTGTCCCAGAGATATATAAATTTGTGATTTGGAAGGTTAAAAATTGAATTCATATAGTCTCATATAATCTGGATAACTCCAAAAGAGTTAAAGGAGTGGTGAATGTCATCTGAATCATGATCGCAGAAGATGCATTTGGAAGAGAGATTGAAAGATAGAATTTCTAGGATATTTGGCATAGCTATCAATCTATTCAATAATTTCCAATTAAAAATGCAAAATTTTCTAGGTAGCAGTTTGGGCCACATATATTTAAATGATAAGACCTCATCCTTTGTTTGTCTAAGTAAAGCATAGGCTGATTTCAGAGAAAAACCACCATTTTTAGATAATTTCCTGACCAGTGCATCATCATATTCCAGATATACAATGGTTTCATGCTCAAGGTAATTCAGAATATGCATAGGAAAACCATCACTTATCAAATTAAGGAAATGACTCTTATTTGAAGTGAAATCATCAATGGAAAAATCAGGACAAGGAATGTCCAAGTCACTATTTCAAACATCAATGAGTGGACCAAATCCTGTCTACTTAGATATCCAAAAGGAAACTTCTCCTTTTCCAACCTGTAAAAAAGAGTTAGTGATAGCAATATCTGAAATTTCCTTTATCCTTCTCCATGTAATTGAGACTTTTAAGTAATCTGGCATAGACCACATGACCTTAGACCATAAAGATTGATTTTGTTGCAGCTTCCACCAGAGTTTTAGTGAGAAGCTATCAGTCATGGTATGCAAATTTTTAAGATCGAGACAATCTCCAATTTAGGGAAACAAAGATTCGAGTAAGATCTCCAATTTTTTGTCTCCATCCATGTTACCCGAGATCCTATAAAAGAATCTAGCAAATAGTTTATGCAATATATCAATCACACCTCTTGTAGGTTTTATAACTGTGATTAAAGCCATCCTACCGACTTGACTTGAAAAGTTGTTTTTCCAAGATAGGATTTTAGAGGGTACAAAGTCAATTAGAGTTTGAAATAAATGTTTTTGTACCTCCCAGTAAACATAAGGGCAGCTTAGATACCTGAAAGGGAAACCACCTGAAATCATACCTGTTTCATTTGTTAAAAAAGTCATAATACTTGGAGGTGCAGATTTCGAGAGGTAGAAAAAAGATTTTTCAAAGTTCACCTTTTGACTTGTAGCTCTTTCAAAGGTTTTAAGAAAGCATATAAGAGTTTTAAGGCTAGCCTTTGAAATTTTCATGAAAATTGCCGTGTCGTCTGCAAAAGAGAGGTGAGTTACTTTGATCATAGAATTTAGCAACTTTTAAAAGTTTCTATTTGCATATTGGAACCGAAAATTCAGGTTATTCGAGAGGGCCTCTGCCATAAGGATAAATAAGAAAGTAGATAAAGGATCTCCTTGCTTGAGTCCTCTTGAAGATTGAAAGAAACCATGGGATTTTTCATTCACACGTATAGAGAAGTAAGCTGCTTTAACGTTCCCCATAATCACATCAACCAGAGAGTTTTTAAAACCAATTTTTAGAAGGAGCATTGAAAGAAAGGTCCAAGAAACTCTATCAAACGCCTTCATCATGTCAAATTTGAAAGTCACATTAAAACCCATGTTTTTATTGTTTAAAAAAGAAGTTAGTTCTTGCATTAGAAGAACATTATCCGCCAGTTCTCAACATTGAACAAATGCAGTTTGTTCAAGTGAGATTAACGCTGGCATTATGGGCTGAAGTCTTTTTGTTATGCTTAGTAAAAATTTTGTTCACAAAGTTACATAAACTAATTGGACGGAAATCCTTAAAGGATGACACCAACTCTTTTTTTGGAATCAAAATAATCAAAGGAGAGGCAATTGCTTTGGGGATGAAATTACATTTAAGAAATTGTTTACTGCTAGCAATAAGTCATCCTTAATAATTTCCCAGCAGTGTTTAAAGAAAAAACCTGAAAAGCCATCAAGACCAGGCGCCGAATCGCTGTCCATTGAAGAGATGATGTTGAACAATTCCAAGCTAGTGACAAGTTCCAGCAAAGTTTCATTCATTTCATCTGTTACCAAGGTTGGGATGTTTTCTAATAGAAAAACTATATTCACCCCGGATGGATCAAGAGATTCATCAGTAAACAAAGAAGAGTAAAAAAGTATAGCTTCATTCCCAATTTCGTTCTTATCATATATCCAATTATCTTGGGAATCCCTTATGGAAGCAATGTGTTGTTTACTATTATTTGCCTTCACTATGTCGTGGAAAAATTTCGTGTTGTTATCCCTTGTTTAAGCCATTTAACACGAGATTTCTGTTTCCAAAATGTTTCTTGTTAGGACAAGGCAAGAGTTAGTTCTGCTTTAGCCAAATTGTAAGCTGTTAGATTAGTAAGACTATCAAGGTTTTGCAGGTCATGTTCAGCTTTTAGAAAGGTTTCTTCGGAAGTTTTTACTCAATCAAAAATATTCCCAAAAACATTTTTATTCCACAATTTTAGAGCTGATTTTAAGTTTTTTTAACTTAAAAGAAAATATCATCATGCCAACAAGGTTATTTTCTATATTCCATGCATCCGAAACAAGTTTAGAGAAGGTATGGGAACTGGTCCAACAGTTTTGAAACCTAAAGGGTTTAGGTCCAGTTCTAATATTTCTTGAATTAATGGTTAAGATTAGGGGAGAATGGTCCGATTGTTCTCTAGCAATAACCTTTATAGACGATACTGGAAAATCATCAGACCCAAGATTATTGGCTAAACCCCTACCAAGTCTTTCCCATACACGACTGTTCAGTTTCATACCTGTCCAAGTAAAAAAATACCTGAAGTGGGAAGAGATGAGAAGTTACAGGAATTTGTGAAATTATTAAAATATGCTATCATGTTGGTTCAGGTATCGATGGACCAAGGTATTTAGTTAGGTTGTCAATGACGTTAAAATCCCCAATCAGTAGAACATGTTTAGATTTATGAGTTTTCAAGGATTTCCACAATAAATTCTTAGCCTTATTAGATTGTTTGACATAGATGAAAGCTACCATACACTATTTAGCAAAGTGAGCATACTTAATGTTGGCTAGAAGATCTTGATCATGCGTCATTACTATGTCAACAGTTAAAGCATCATCCCACATAAGCCAAATTTTGCAATTAGGGGCAGCAAAATCATTTTTAAATCCTAGTTCAGAAGCACTAATAGTAAGCTGATCATGCTGTATAATAGGTTCAATTAGGGCAGCGAGATTAATATGATATCTACACTTAATGTCTGTAACTCTAGTCTGAGATGCAGTGTTACCAATTCCTATAACATTCCATACACAACAGTTTAGACATATCATTAAAAAACTCACGGGTTAAATCTCAAGGAGGAACGAGTTACCACCATTTTTGGAGTAGCAGTGTAGTCCTTTTTTTGTGTATTTCCTTATCTTGCTTTATTGCTCCAGTGCTACACTTTGAGGTCCATCTTCTGTTTGTTAACCTACACCTTTTTAGAGGCTATCAAACCTATTCTGGGAAGTAAAGAGGTTAGCAGATATTTTTCCAGGGGAAAGTTCATTGGTTAAACACATTCATCATCCAATTTATATCCATTGTTTATGAAAGAATCATTGTTTAACCACTTTAAAGCATTGCTGCTACCATTCTTAGTATTTGATGACAATAGAGGTTCATGTCCAACATTAATCTCGATAAAATCACTATTCTAGATTAGACTAGCATTATGCGTTGGCTCATTAATACTTTCCCTTTCAACCATTGAGATAGGATCTGTTTCCTCAAGTTCTACTGATTCAGTAATTGAATCAGGAACCAAAATATTCTCATTAAGCATTGTAACCTTATCAACCATTGAGACAGGATCTGTTTTATTAGGTTCTACTGATTCATTGTGAAATAATTCATGCTTAATTGGAATATTATTAAGTGTAGAAAGAACCTAAGTCCCAAGCAAAGAACCATTGCTAAGATCGTCTTGCAATTTTGGCGATGACGATGGGGTTGGTGCTGTCAGTGTAGAACCTGATGTAGGTTCAGCCTGGTATTTTTTTCTAGTACAGTGTTAATTTGATAGTTTAGCGGACTTGAGAATTCTTTATTGTTTGCTACATCATCATTAACAACGATTGTGTCCCCCATAGGCTGCTTGTCAATTGGCACCCACACCTTTCTTAAGTTGAAACTTACAAAAACATTAGGGTCATTCTTTTCCAAGGCGACATTCTCATTTGCACGGTTAGTAACATCAGAGTGTATCAGGTACTTTTCCTTCATTGAAAGACCAGATGAAGATGGTTTAGCATTTTTTTTCTGTATCAACTCCCTTTGTTTCATCATAAGTAGGCCTCCAAAAGAAAATTTTTTTATTTAAGACTAGGTCAGCTTTGCAATTAGATTTCGGGTGTTCTAGTTTAAAACATTTGGAGCAATAATCAGGGATTCCCTCATACTCCAAGTATTTCCAAAAACCATAATATCCGTAACTGATCCAAATGTGTTCTAGGAGAGGGTTAGTTACATCTAATTTAACACATACTTTCGCCACATGTGGCCTGATTCGATTGAGAGTACCTTTATCTACTTAAACAGGCAGGCCAACCATATTTCCAAGTGAAAGCATGAAATATTCATCATAAAAATGTTGAGGGAGGCCATACATAGCAATCCACACTGGAACAATAGGAGAGTTAGAGTTTGGATCAAATTGGGGGCTCCATTTGGTGATACAGATTGAGTATGGCCCGAAGTTCCAAACTTTGTGCATCCAACACCTGTAATAATCATCAGGAAGAGTAAAATGGATTAGTACTTGGCGATTATCTAATAGAAAAATGTCGCGATCCTTTGAAACAGGCAGTTTGGAAATCTTGGTGTAGCTTTTCCAATTGGGGGTGGGATCTGGAAAATTTTCCGACGAGAGCCCATCTCAGTGGAGCTTCAAGTTTGGACACTCGTTGGTTGTGAAGTGGATCCCAGGTTCCACTAGGTGGTCGATTCTGGGCTTTGGAATGAAGAGACCTCTAATAGGATTTGGGGTGGCTGAATTGTTCAGAGGAAACAGAGGTTATTTGATTGAGAAGGATTAGAAGTAATTTTGGTGTAAGACATGGGAGGAGCCTTGTTGGCAGTTGGCCTCACCATCTCGGTGGTGCCAAAAAACTAAGTATCCGGTCACAGAAGCAACAACAAGAAATCATCTCTGAGATTTTCGGAGGAAGACGATCGCCAATCAGTTCAATGGTTGTGTCCTAAAATAGAATTTAATATTTAAATAAAAATTATACAAATACTTCAATATTGTCCAGACTAATGTGAATGACCAACATAATCACAAAATTCATTAATAAATTCAAGAATAGGTAAATAAAATGGAATTTACTATATGCATACTCGGCATCACAAATCAAAGCAAAAGAAAAAGGAAAAGTAAGAGATATCACATGAGACATTAAACCTTCCATAAACAAAAAGTATATTAGACTACCACTTGTCAAATAATATTAATCAAGGTAAACTTACAAGGTACAAGACTACAAGCCCAAGGTACAAGTGTCCATTATATAGTCATCATGAAACTTAAAAAGATGCTACAATTTACATAGTAAAACTAACACATAGAGAACACAGATGATTTTATTCATCAATCAGTAATTTGGCTCTCAACGGCTATTTCACTGTTACTAGGTGCGAACTAACGTGCGAATTCGGTGCGAATCTGCTCATCCCTAATCCCTTTCTTCCATCTCTTCTAATTCCTCTGCTCCAATTCGTTACCCGTCTGGCAACGACTCCACCGGCAGTCGGCTCTACGCCGGTAGTGGCCAATATGGCGGCCACACAAATCCCTGTCGATCCAGATACTAGAAATCAATCCCATCCTCCACCTCCACCATTATCCTTTGCCGCGGCTTTGCAGAATAAATCACCTCCTCTGGCTAAGACCTTGCCCAGTAACCCTGAGTTAATCCCCAAATCTCAACATCTAGGTGACATAGCTTGCCTGTACACCGATGACCAAATAGCAAAACTGTCGTCTCACTATACCAATGCCCTAGTTGGCAAATTCATCAAAGGGCGTTGCTCTATGGATCAACTGGAACAATTCTTCAGGACGGTGGGTTTCTCGGGTAAGTATCAACTTGGTTCCTTAGACTATAAACATGTGCTTATTCGATTTGAATTTCTGAATGATTATCAACGTTGTTGGATTAAAGGTGTTTGGAACTTCAGTGGAATCTTACTTAAACTGCTAAAATGGACCCCTGAATTCTCAATTCACAAAGAATCCCCCTATAGTCCCTGTTTGGTGTACTATTAGAGAGGTGCCCTTATACTATTACAATGCTGCATCAATTGAATCCATTGGAAACAGTATAGGGAGTTTTATAAAAACTGATGTAGCCACTGATATGCTTACAAGACCCTCAACCATCAAGTTATGTGTTGAAATTGATTTGCTGAAACCACTATGTCACCATATTCGGCTGGGATCTGTCACAAATAATAACAAGTACCTAATTGAGTATGAAGATATCCCGTTATGCTGTGATCATTGCTCCAAATTAGGACACTCTAAGTCACAATGTAGAACCTTTCCCCTAATCAATATGTTAAACCGCAAGTAGAAAACAGGACAGTTAACATTCCCCTGTGGCAGCCAACCGGAAAAAAAATTGACTCCCCTCCATTGTTCACACTTGAAGAACAACCTGAACCTACCAATATTGAGAGTGACAAGAGAGCTACCACATCTCAAAATTCTCATCATAGCCCCCCTGTTGAGAACACTAGTGTGTTAGATGAACTGCAGATTAGCACACCTGTCAAATGGGACAACACTAAAAATCATGAGGGTATGAATAACTCTATAACCAAGCTCCTTAATGACTCTGCCCTCACACATTTTACCCCCATCACATATGCTGTGGATGACATCCAGGTAGGGAAGCATTCTTTTCATCAGGAACAACGAAATAACAATCCTTCCTTCCCTCTTGGAAGATTAGGAAATAGATTTGCTGTTTTACAGGATGAGCAAGAGGAATCAACTTTTAATCAGGAATCTGTTGCGGGCCCTGTACTCAGTTCCTCTCACCAAACTAGCACCATTTCCCCTCCTAATCCAGGTCAGGATACAGTGCAAGGTAAGTCCAAAGGTAAACGGACAAATTATTTCACTCAGATTAACAAAATGATGCTTAGATCATCTACAAAAAGTAGCAAATCTAGTGAGCAATGAATAGTCCTCCTCCAATAAATTTCTTAGTATGGAACATTAGGGGAATGGAAACATCAATGTTAAGATTAATTAATCTGGTCAGACTGAAAAAAATCCAAGTGCTGTGCTTAATCGAACCTATGCATGATAATTCAAAAATAAAGTCATATATGGATAAACTTAACTATTCTAATGGCCTTACTCTGTTTAACAGTAAAATCTGGATAATGTGGACTAACTTAATCTCAGTCTCTCTTATATCTTCACATGAACAGTTTTTACATGTTCATATACACCATCTATCCTCTAGGGTTAAGATGGATGCTGTCTTTGTTTATGCACTAAGAAATAGAGAAGGTAGGAAAAATCTCTGGAAGGACCTGTCTCCTATTTCTAATGGCGAGACCATTTTTATTGGGGACTTTAACACCATCACCTCGCTCACAGAATATAGGGGCCCTAGTAATCCCTCTCTAGGCAGTATTAGAGACTTTAACAGCTGGATAAATAACTCGGGTGTGCAAGAGATTAACACAGTTGGAAACCTTTTTACTTGGTCCAACTCCCGGCTTAGAAATCCCACATTTAAAAGACTTGATAGAGGTTTATGTACTGTGGACTGGAATTATAGATTCCCGTCCTCCTCCATTCAAGTTTTAAACAGACAAACTTCTGATCATTCACCTTTACTATTACAGATTTCTGACCTGATCATTACAAATCCAAAGCCATTCAGGTTCCTTAATGTCTGGTTTAATAGACAAGACTTCATCACTGTAGTAAGGTCAAATTGGGAGAAAGATATGGCTGAAACTGGTTTGTTACGTTTCTTTCTCAAACTAATTAGACTGAAAAAGGAGATTAAAATATGGAATAGAGATAGTTTTGGAAACATTGATGCTAATATTTTAAATGCTGAGGAATCTCTCAGAATACAAGAGTCAAATTTTGATCTAAACCCTACGGATGCTGAACTAATGGAATTAAATAGGAGAAAAGCTTTACTGTTGAGGGCACAGAAAGAGAAGGAAAAGTTTTGGAAACAAAAAGCTAGGTTAAAATGGCATAAATTAGGGGACAATAACACTCAGTTCTTCCATAAAGTGGTTCAGGAGAGAAACTGTAGATTACAGATTACTAAGATAAAAAATGGAGTAGGACAATGGCTTAGTGATCAATCAGAAATCAATAATGAAGCCATTTCCTACTATACTGATTTATTAAAGGAACCTAACTTAATGCCAAATGACACCTATTATTTTCACTTCCTGAACCAAATTCCTAAGGTCATTACTGCAGCTGATAATTCTAAGTTATCTAAAATTGCAACTGAAGATGAGATCGAGGCAGTAGTTAAGGTTCTAAACAGGAATAGTAGCCCTGGACCTGATGGTTTCACCCCCAAATTTTATCTGAAATGCTGGTCCATAATTAAAAAAGATCTAACACAGGCTGTAAATGATTTCATTGATGGTTCTCCATTGCCCAAGGGGATCTCTAGTACTTGGATTACTCTGATTCCTAAAAAGGCCACCCCTTGCTCATTTGATGACTTTAGGCCTATTAGCTTATCAAATGTCATTAATAAAATCTGCTCTAAGGTCTTGATGGAAAGACTAAGACCTCATATGGATAAACTGATTTCAGCTAACCAGTCAGCCTTCATGAAACATAGGGATATCTCAGAAAACATCATTTACCTTCAGGAAATGATTCGATTTCTAGATAAGAAAGCTAGAGTCCCTAATTGTATTCTGAAACTTGATTTACAAAAAGCTTTTGATAGGGTTAATTGGCACTTCTTGAAGAATATTATGTTGACATTTGGTTTCCAAGGTAAGTTTTTACATGCTGTGTTATCTAACCTGTCACAAGCTTACTTCTCTATTCTTTTGAATGGCAACCCTGTGGGTTTTTTCAAGGCCACAAGGGGCATCAAACAAGGTGATCCCCTATCCCCCTCTCTTTTCAATATCTTTTCTGAAGCATTTTCTAGAAGTCTAGCTTTCATATTCCATAATAAAAAACTATCATATTATCAGCTTCCATCACCAATTCCTGCTGCATCCCATCTTATGTATGCTGATGACACCATCATTTTTATGCAAGCATCTAAGACCAATCTTGTTAGGATTAAGGCCTTCCTTGATGTCTTCGAATTTACATCCGGCCAAAAGTTTAATTTCCATAAGTCAGATTTCTTCACCAGTAAAAGAGCTTCAATTGGCAAAGTTAATCAGATTAGAACGATCCTTGAAATGAAGCAAGGTTCCCTACCTTTTCAATACTTAGGCTGCCCCATCTTTAAAGGTAGAACACTCCATAGATACTTTCAGCCCCTACTGGAGAAAATGGACAAAAAACTTCAAAATTGGAAAAATCAGTGGCTAAGTGCAGGGGGAAAACTAATCCTAATTCAGTCATGCTTATATTCAATGCCTCAACACCTTTGGAATGTTTCTATGCCACCAAAATCAATAATCAAAGGTCTAGAGAGAAGACTGGCCAAATTTTTCTGGGGGGAGTCAGATGGGGAAGGGAAAAAGGTATGGAAAAAATGGGCTCTCCTAGCAACTCCAACCTCCCAAGGGAGCTTAGGATTTAGATCAATTAGAGCTATTCTGGAGGTATGCTCCCTCAAACTTTGGTGGAAGAGTCAATTAGGAAACACATTATGGTCAAAATTACTATGGTCTTTCTCGGATACACAAAAAAAATCTGTCACATGGAAATGGATTTGCTCAGTAAATCTTTTTGCTGAACATAACTCATTCATTATTCATGGAAAAGGTCTATGTAATCTCTGGACTTCAAATTGGTGCATGACAGGTCCACTCACAAATTATGTCCCTAATCATATTGTTGCACCACTTCAGTTTCACACAGTGGCAGATTTTATAAGGAAAAAATCTGACATCATTGCACTTATATCTCCTTATTTAGGAAATGATACTCTCTTATTTTTACAGGATGCTGAGCTGGTTGAAACTAGAGAGGATAGGATCATTTGGAAACCTGATCCTGTTGGCCAGTTCTCATCAAAATCTGCATATAGAGCAATTACTGACACTTCAGGTGACTCTCTGGCCTACAGGTTTTTATGGCATAATGCTTTGCAAAAAAATATCTCTATTTTTGCTTGGAAGTTATTACATTCTATCCTTCCATTTGATGATGTGCTAATTTCCTACGGGTTTAGTCTTGCATCAAAATGTCTGGTCTGTTGCCATATGGATTCTCTAGAACATTTTTTCACTGCATGCCCCCTGGCCATGTCTGTATGGGGTTATATGTCATCCTTAGTTCAATTCCAACTAAATCGACCTCTTTCCATAGCACAAATCTTTTTCATTTTTTGGAATTGTAAGGATCTCCATAGAGGACATCAGCTGATATGTAACATACTTCCTTCAATAACCTGCTGGTGCCTTTGGAAGGCTAGGAATTGTTATCTGTTTGACCAGATACCTTTCTCTGCTGATAAAATTTGTAAGGAAGCTACAGAGACTATTAGGCTAACGCTGCTTTCTAATCACACAAATCTGAAAGCCTTTAATGGAATGCCTCACCAAATAAAGAACCTTCTCCCTCAGCTGAGACCTCCCCCTAAACCAATTATAAGAACTATATGTTGGGAGAGGCCTAAGCAACATTGCATTAAGATCAATACTGATGCTTCTTGGTTCCCGGACAAAGCTACAGTAGGGGTAGTGGTTAGAAACTGCACTGGCACACCCATACTCATTAATTTTGCATCTATCTCTGCGGATTCAGCTCTTATGGCTGAAATCCTTGCGGTAGAAACTTCTTGCTTGAGTCACATTAATCTAGATCATTCTGTTACAATTGAATCGGACTCATCTTTGGCAGTTAAAATGATATGTGATCCATATTCTGCACACTGGACTCTATTTAATATTGCTTACAAAGTTAATCTGTTGCTTCGTGGTGCTGTACTGTTATATGTGCCAAGGGAGGGTAATGCAGTGGCAAACGCCATTGCTAAATACCATTCTGCACAAAATCAAACACTGAATCTCAGCAATATTCCACTGCATATTAAGGGTCTCATTGAGCTGGATAAGAAACAAGTTCCACAGATTAGAACACACTCGAATTGCTTAGGTTTGAATTGATACTGCTGATGGTTTCTCATGCTGTACAGGTACACCACTACTTGAACTCAGATGGATATACTCCTACCTATCCATGCTTCACAGCGCCGGGAGGATGCTCTGAATCTGCCTGATCTCTGCCTGACCTGATCTGCCTCCCACTGCTCTGATCTGGGATGGTGCTCCGTCTCCATCACCAAAAATCTCTCATTTTTTACATCTCTGAATAGATTACTAATTATTAGTCTAGTTGCATGGCCAAAGTGCGAATTAACACGGGGTGTGGAGATTCGTAGCTTTGGGATCGCAACTAACTAAATATGACTGTCACTACTAATCTTGTATAGCTCTTCACTTAGGCTCATTTTGTGGGCGATGCGGTTGCCTCTGTAAATACAATTCTCTACGATGGTTTTATTGGCTTGGGGTACCAATATATAACCCCCACCCTCGGGTGTCTTTACATTAAAAAAAAATAGAGAACACAGATGAAGAACAAGGCATGGAGTAAATAGTTTGACTCAATAGCTAGAACATATTAATTATATATCTAAGAGGGAGGGTTTTGAAACTGTAGCAATATTTCCAGCATCGTGTCAACACCTATTGAATTTGGCTAACTGATTCTAGCGTATCCAGGACATTTGAGGGACGTCCTCGAGTTGTCCCCATTTTGGATTCCATCCCCAGTACGTCCCTCATAAGAATCTCCACCCCTACAGCTATCCCCGTGCTACATAGTTTGACACCATAGTTTTAGGTGTTTGGATTTAGGTGAATGAAATAAGTGGATGAAATTTAATTTAGAAAGTAAAAAGTAAAATGAGTGGATGAAATTGAAGGAATTTTGCAAAATTGAAAGTGCGTAAATGTATAAACAATCCAAAAAAGATTTGTATCAAATACAATGAAATGAAGAGAGTTGATATGAAAGTTCGAATACCAAAAGTGGAAGAAAGAAAAGAGATTCCTTCCCAATCTATGTATAAGTAGAAATCACTTATTCTGGATTAAGAAGTATTAGTATTTGTGATGCATACCATAGAAGGATATCGGTAATCAATTTTGACTTCTTCAACGCGTCAGACTAAACATTCCAAATTGGGAAGGCAATAAGAGACCCTCTTCATGTGATTAAATGGTTTCTGAGCAAAAAGGAATCTCTTTGAAATCCATACAATGGCCAATTATCAACTTTATCAAGCACAATAGTTCATTTGAAGCTGCCCACGAGAAAATGTTCAGTTTACACAATATGAAATAACTATGTTATAAGAATTCTTCTCCTTCCATAACTAATGTACCCGTAGAATAGCTCATCCCTATTAAATTTAGAAGTTGTAGTTTTGGAAGTTTACCGATGACTGAACTTTCCCTCCTAGACAACTCAAAGTGACCATAAAATGTCACTTTTCTAAGATATTTGGATAGAAGGAATTCACAATAAAAAAAGGTTATCCATTGTAATGGTAAGTGTGTCTAGTTGACTTCGAAGATCAAGAACCATAATCTGCTTGAACGCCTCGTCAGTATGTACAATCATGCATTCTAGCTTACAAATGTTTGGAAACTTCCTTATTTATTTTTCTATGTTACCGTCAAAGTAATATTCAACACAAACCAAGGCTTCCAACACGTATTTTCCAACATCTTAAAGGGGCATGACACAACCATAAACAATAAAAGGTGTTTCAATTTTGGCAGGTTCCAAAAGTGTGGCAGTAACCCTCTGGTGAGAAAAGATACGAAATAGAGCTATTAATTTTTCCCATTTAGAATATGTTGTATGTATGTCTTCATTCTAGGCTCTCAGATTAATAAGATCAGATCTTCAGAAATCGTGGATAATAGATTCTAAAACATATATACATATGTGCCTAGACTTGGGTTGTTAAAATATTCCAACCTCGGAATCAGTACACACCAGTCTATCTTCCCGATGGATATATTAAGAGAGTGCATCATGTTGGAAATGCAGTAGAATCAGTATGACTCAGTGTTTATATGTGTCTGGGTTTTAAGTACAACCTTCTGTTAGTAAAAATGTTGACATGATTCATAAGTTACCTTAATCTTTATGTTGAATAATGTTGCATCGGGACCTAGTGACTAAAGAAGTGGTTGGGATTGGAAGAATGTTGAAAGGGTTGTATGTGTTTGATGGAAGCTCTTTTGACAAAATTTAAATTTCTAAGTCACTGAAAATGTTTGAAAAAGAATTTTTGAAAGTAAGAGGTAACCCGAGCTTTGAAAAATTAGATTAGTTTAGTATTTTTGGTGTGTTTTCCTATTTGTAACCTTTTGTTTTTGGAACACTATTACACTTGGTGTGCATGTTTTTTTTTGTAGGAAGTATATGGTTCTTGGAGGAAGGTGAGCAAACGGGGAGTCCACCTCATGGACCATGTAGACGTACATGGTTTGTGGTGCTCAAAATGGTTAACAAGGAGGATAACTAAACCCCAAAATCATGGGGCGTGTAGACGTGCACGACCCATGAAGTTCGCATAATTTTCTACATCCAAATCACCATTCCCCTACCACCCCAAAAATACCACCAATACCCATTTGCCTCAAACCCTTGAAACACACAACTCAAATAAGAGGTAACTCTCCATTGTGAGTCAATTTTCTATTTCGATTTGTGGTGCATAATAGTGGTTAGATTGAACTTTCTTGATTAGAGGTTATGGGTATTATATTGGGGTGATGGTATTTTGTTCATTACATTCCATGATAGTGCCATCAAGGGCAGATTTTAGTGTCCATTTTTCATTGTAAGCGCTCTCGTACTTCCTTCCCTTGACATATGTTCTATGCTTGTGTATATGCATTGAGAACAATGCAAGCTTTAAGTGTGGGGGAGGGGATTAGATTACCCTTATGATTCTTAGTTTTTTCTATGTAGCTAATAACTCCTCTAAAAGCATTTTTTTAAAAAAATTGACAAAATGAAAAAAAATTGAAAGGATGTAAAAAAATATCCCGGCTAAGTTGGAAACCCAAAAGGGTAACTTAGGAAACATTGGGAAAGCCCGGATAGGTCGAAAGGCCTAGGTAAAAATGAGAGGCTAGGCCTGGCTAGTTTACGAACCTAGGCAAAAATGAGAGGCCGTGAGGAAAAATGTGAGAATGTGAGCTCAACTGTGTGAAAGCTAGGATGAAAACTTGAAAGGGCTCCTAGGAAAAGTGAGAGAGATTGAGAGAAAACAAAAAACCAGGTTTACATTACATTTGCATCATCCTTGGTTGTAACTAAGTTGATAATCTAGAATTATCCTTAGTTACAACCATGTCGACGACTCTTGGATTTCCTTGGTTGATTGTTTTTGGTGATGACCCTTTGATTGCTTTTGGGGAACTCTTTGGGAAAAGTAAGCTTTGCTTAACATTTTCTTCATTTTATTTTGGGTTTGCTTTAGGCTCTTTGGGGAGTGTGAGAGTTGTAAGATTCTTGCTTCTTTGGGGGGAAATAGAGTAATCTAGGAATAAGTTTAATGCCTCCATAAACTTATACCTGCATGCTACACTTCGCTTAGTCCTTTTCTTGTTTTTATTTAATCTAGGATGAGTAAAGGGTTAAGTGTGAGGGGTCTGATGTGCTTCATTATGCGTGCATTAACCGATGCATTCAACGTAATAATTGGCTTATTTTATATGTTGGATTGCTAGTATTAGTTAAGTTTACTTGATAGGGGGTTTAGACGGCCATGATTGATTTTCTTGTCTAAATCCCACCTTTTGTAGACTTAATTGATACTAATGGACACCTTGTATACGGGCACCTAGATCTTCATTTGCGATCATCATTAGTAGATGGCTCGTGGGTACTTTTTGTCACATTTGTATGGAAGGCCGTTCGCAAGGACGGTAGAAGATATCAAAGGTCATTCACATAGAATGGTAGTAGATTGAAGGCTACAAACTCTAAAGCATGGTAGTAGGTGGATTGAGTCCAAGAAAGGCGGATTCAAAGTTCAAAGAGGTCAAGGAAGAAACAGAAGAATTATTGTCCAACAGTTGCACAAAGTTCTGGGAATGATCCAAGAAGAATAAGCCCTTGAGAGTGGCATTCTTTGATTCATCTTCTCGAGCGCTATAAAATAGACTTGGATTAATGATTCATCTGTAGCGGAGCAAATAAGTCAGCCGGCTGAACCAGCCATGGCCGATATGAAGGGGGTTGTACAAAGGGTCTCTGGTACGGCCCGTTCCATCCCATACGAGTGTGCCAAAATCGAGCACGAGGGGGTCAGTGCTAAAGCCTTTAGCATGGACGGTACCCATTCCAGCATCCCATTTAGCCCAGTTTCACTCAAAATTGGCCAATTAGAGACCCGGACCGTGCTGTTTTACACGGTCTGTGTCGTTTCAGCTTAAAAATCCAAAGTTCAGCCGATGGCCTGCGCCAAACGACACAGGGTGTAGATCAAAAGTTCAAAAATGAAGCTCCTGACGATGGCCCATGTAAGCACGAGGCTAACCGCTTAGCACATCCTGCGCCAAAACACACACCCCGTGTCAGCACGAGGCACAACCCGTGCCAATTGAGGCTGCTATGGTTTTTGACCCTATTTGGAGGCCCAATTACCTACTTCTATATATAGGAGCATTTAGTATTCTAGGAAAACCTAAGTAAGCATAATGTAGATTTTCTTTCTTTCTAGGTAGGTAGAAGAAAGAGGAGAATTCTCTCTCTCTCTAGAGTACCTCTTCTCCTTTCCTTTTCTTTTTATCCTCTTTTCTTCTTCTTATTTTCCTGGATCCATTGCATCTAACTTAATATTTTCCATGGATATATTTTCTAGGGAGTAGTTTTATAGCCTGGGGATAATTTTGTATTAATGTGTTGATTAACTTTTTTGTGTGATTCATTAGATCTTCCTAATTCTATATGCTTTTGATATTATGATTGCCTGTTCTTGAATTGTTATAATTGCATGAACTTCAACCTCTATTGTTTGGACAAAGAACATACTTCACATACATGATCACTAAAGAAATTAAAAAAATTATTGATAAATGGGCCATTACATTCAGAGAAAGATGTCCTATTCTCTGATGCTACAAATTTTTTATTGAAACACGAACTGGATTATTACATTGATGATCAATATCTTTGCTACCTCTTACTGTCAACAAGGTTTTTTCAAAAATTTCAGCGACTTAGAAATTTAATTTTTGTCAAAAGATTTTCCATCCAACACATACAACCCTTTCAACATTCTTCCAATCCCAACCACTTCCTTAGTCACTAGGTCCCGAATGCAACATATTTCAACATAAAGATTAAGGTAAGTGATTAATCATATGTCAACTTTTTTTACTGATAGAAGGTTGTACCTAAAATCCAGGCACATATAAACACTGGGACATACTGATTCTACTGCATTTCCAACATGATGCAATCTCTTAATATACCCATCGGGTAGATAGACCGGTGTGTACTGATTCTGAGGTTGAAATATTTTAACAATCTCAAGTCTGGGCACATATGTGTAGGTGTTTTAGAATCTATTATCCAAGAATTCTTAAGATCTAATCTTGATAATCTGAGAGCCTAGAATGAAGACATACCTGCAACGTATTCAAAATGTGCAAAATTAATAGCTCTATTTTTAAAAAAAATATTTGCTCAAAATAGAGCAATTAATTTTGCACATTTTGAATACGTTACGTGTATATTTTTATTCTAGGCTCTCATATTATCAGGATCAGATCTTTAGAATTCCTGGATAATAGATTCTAAAGCATCTATACATATGTGCCAAGACTTGAGTTTGTTAAAATATTCCAACCTGGGAATCGGTGCACACCAATCTATCTTCCCGATGGATATATTATGAGACTGCATCATGTTGGAAATGGAGTAGAATGAGTATGACTTAGTGTTTATATGTGCCTGGATTTTAAGTACACCCTTCTATTAGTAAAAAAATTGACATATGATTCATCACATATCTTAATCTTTATGTTGAAATATGTTGCATTTGGGACCTAGTTACTAAGGAAGTGGTTGGGATTGGAAGAATGTTGAAAGGGTTGTATGTGTTGGATGGAAGCTCTTTTGAAAAAAAATTACATTTCTAAGTCATTGAAATGTTTGAAAAAACCTTGTTGAAAGTAAGAGGTAGCAAAGATATGGATCGTCATTGTAATAATGCAGTTTGTGTTTCCATAACATTTTTGTAGCATCAGAGAATGGGACATCTTTCTCTTAATGTAATAACACATTTATTAATAAACAATTCTGATTTTTTTAGTGTTCATATATGTGAAGTATGTCCTTTGGACAAACAATAGAGGTTGAAGTTCAATGAAAGAAGAAATAATGTTGAAAAACATTTTGATATAGTTCATTGAGATGTGTGGGGACCTTTTAAACAAAAATCACAGAGTGGTGCCATCTATTTTTTTTAATCTTGTTTGATGACTTCACTAGATGTACCTAGACTTTCTTGATGCCTTCTAAGGATAGATTTTTGAGTGTGTTAACTAGATTTATGAAAATGGTCCAAAATCAACATAGAACTTCAATCAAGATATTCTGAAGTGACAATAGGTCAAAGTTTGTGAATCGTGAATGCTTGTTAATCAGAGTTTGTTAATCATAAATACTAGCAACTCTTTGATGGCAATAGGATTCTTCACAAAAACAATGTGAGTATATACTCCCTAGCAGAATGGGGCAGTGGAGATAAAATGTATGAACACACTTGAGTTGGCAAGAGCACTGATGTTTCAGTCTAGAATCTCACGCTACTGGAAAATTGGTACATACGCATCGGTATAAATTCATGAGTGCAGGTATACCGATGCGTATGTAACCAATTGCACCGGTATTTATCATGTTAACATCAGTACATGTGTAAATAAGTACATACACACTGGTATCCTATCAACCGGTGTAAAGTTCACCTATTTTCGCACCGGTATTGGTTCTACCGGTGTACCAATGTCAAATATATTGCACCGGTATTATTCGAATTGGTATTTGTACCGGTGCAATTACTAACATGTGCATCGATACAGGATAACCGGTGTGTACTTATTTACCTTTTTTTATTAATTTGGCGCCAAGAGGAAAATTTGTTTAACTGGTAATGGGAAATTACATGTGCAGGAATTTAAAAAAGCAGGAAAATTTTGTATTTGTACACCAGTTACTATTATAATCGGTGTAGGAATTGAACACGCATCGGTATTTTCTTAATACCAGTGCAAAAATAAAATTCTTATTGTAGAGTTTTGACACCAAAACTATTAGTTTTCGCACCGGTACTGTGATTGTACTAGTGCATGACAGGAAAATATGCTTGTTTTGGCTGAAAATGTACATCGGTAACTGATTTTACCAGTTTAAAAGGCTACAAATGCACCGGTAAAGTCCAAATACCGGTGTAGAAAATCGCATTAAATGCTGACCTACCCCCTTTTTTTGGCTAAGAGATATAATCAGAAGGAAGGTATGGATTATTCTAAGGTATTCTCACCAGTTGGTTGTCATGAACAATCATTCCCCATAAAAGTGCACAAAAATACCTACACAAACCGTGCAAAATTTGTAAAAAGATAATGCATAAAATGTGTATGAATAATCATGTGTTGTATAAATCGTGCTGCATTAATTGTGTAAAATTTCCATATTCGTTAAAATCAACCTACTATGTTTAAGTATTTTAATTAACTATATAATATCGATATCCTGCATTAAAATCAACACGCTTCATCAATTCAACTTTGCCGCAATAATCTCAAATTCATATATATCAACACGTCGAGACTATTTTATGGTAAAAAATAAATCATATAGTCATAAAGATGTTTCTATCTGCATGCTTTTTTGTGTGTTGCAGATTCAGATGCAGAGGTGATTGCACTATCTCCAAGGAGACAAATTGATTCATATGTGAGGTTTGTCAGAAAGGGGTTTCAACGGGAGCAAAATCTACAGCTCCACCGGAGAGGCCATAACCTACCATAGAAGCTCAAGCAAAAGGTGACGAATGTGGTCCGTCGGAAGGTTTACTTGTGCATGGAGACCACGTGCGTACACCATAATCCATCTCGCTCACTTGGGGATCTCACCAAGATCAAGAAGCACTTCTCGAGGAAGCAGGGAGAGAAGAAATATAAGTGTGACAAGTGTTTAAAGAAATATGCCGTGCTGTCCGACTGGAAAGCCCATTCCAAAACTTGTGGCACCAGGGAATGCCAATATGCCCTTCGGTAGATTTACAACGTGCGTTCCATTGAGTTGGGTCAAGTTATAAAGCACAGATCTTCGTTAGCTTGAAGGCATATACAGTACAACAGATCGAGAACCTGAAGAATAAAGTGGAATCCTGATCTTTACAAATGTTTCAAAGTCGTTATTAAATTTGTTAGTGAAGCCATTTTTAAGCTAAACACATCATTGACATACAAAGATGATTTCATACATATATAAATCATGGTAGTCTTTATAATTTATTGTATTAAAATTCCAATTCGGGGTTTGTGTTGAAGTAGCAAAGAATCGTAGATCACCACACGTGCACAACTAAGGCATGCACAAGGAATTTTTTCTAAGGTTAAATACCACAATAAACACTATCGATGGCCTTAATTTCCTCCAGTGTATATACAAAAAATGATGTGGACTCTTGGTCAAGATTATGTTTGCATCAATTTTATATATACATGTGTGTGTCCGGGGGGGGGGGGGGGGGTAATTAAGAGAGAGTAAGGGGAATTCATCACAAATCCAACTCACTAATATAAAATATAAAATTTCCTTCATAGTAATAAAAAAATGAATGATATTAATTACTAAAATTAGGCATTCACATGTCATTAAATCCAAAATATATATACGTTACAAACTGACAATAGTTTAAATGATATAAACCTTGTTAATTGAGTATATATTTATTTTTATATTGCACATCATATTGAATCTTGGATAAATCAAAAGGTTATTTCAAATAAATAACATTAGTAGCTTTAAGTCTTGAAAATGTTTTTTCACTTTGCCTTTTAATAGGCATTTTGGAAATTTCTATTCGGTCGCTCTAATGAGTTAAGATTTTTGCAGAACAAATTACGAGAGGCCTTCTCCTAAAAAATAGGCTAAGGACAAATAATAAAATTACCAACTAAGAATTTTATGGAAGAACCCAACCCAAGTGCAACAGACAGAGTCAAGGCTGAGCCCGGGGTAGATTTAGGCATGGGGATGTTTCTATCTGCATGTTTTTCTATGTGTTGTAGATCCCTATGCAGAGGTAATTGCACCGTCTCCATGAACCCTTATGGCGACAAAGAGATTCATACGTGAAGTTTTATAGAAGGGGTTTCAACGGACCATTATCTACAGCTCCACCGGAGAGTCCACAACCTGCCATGGAAGCTTAAGTAGAATGTGATGAATGTGACCCGTTGGAAGGTTTACTTGTGCCTGGAGACCACGTGCATGCACCATGATCTATCTCGTGCACTCGGGAATCTCACCAGGATCAAGAAGCACTTATCGAGGAAGCATGGAGAGAAGAAATATAAGTGCGAGAAGTGTTCGAAGAAATATGCCATGTTGTCCTATTAAAGCCCATTCTAAAACTTGCGGCACCAGGGAGTACCACTGCTCCCATTGCTAGATTTACAGTGTGCGTTCCACTGAGTTGGGTCGAGTTATAGAGCACAGATCTTCATTAGGTCAAAGGTATGTACGACTGTATAACAGATCGAGAATCTGAAGAATAAAGTGGAGAACTAATCTTCATAAACATTTCGAAGTCATAGTTGAATTTGTTGGTGAAGCCATTTTTTAAAGTAAACACAACATTTACAATAAATAGATGATTTACTCGTACATATATAAATCATGGTAGTCTTTTATAATTGAATGTATTAAATTCCAATTTGGGCGTTTGTGTTGAAGCAGGAAAGAATCGTTGAACGCCGCACATGTACAACTTTGGCACACACAAGGAATTTTGTCTACGGTTAAGTACCATATTAAACACTATTGATGACCTTAATTTCCACAAGTTTATATACAAAGTTAATGCAGACTCTTGGTTAAAGTTACGTTTACATAAATTATATAGTCCCTCTGTCCCGAAATAAAAATGCTACACTTTAATTCTTACCCAATATGGTAATGAATATGCTGTAAAATTCCTACAATATCCTTTTCCCAAAGTATCCCTACTTTTTCACAATTATTCTTTACCACCTCATCTTGCATAAAATACTGAGCCAAGTTTCAGTGTGTCATTTATTCCGGGAAGAAGGGAGTATAATATGGGAGGGTTCAGGTAAGAACACCCATTTATGTGAGAATTCTCTCTTATGTGAGAACAAATCTAAACCATTGGATCATTTAAATCTGATGGTTGATGTGTCAAATAATAAGGTAAGGAGATTAAAATCTCATATCACATTTTCAGCTTATAAGCCTGATAATCAGGTCATAACACTATTTTGGATCTCACCATTCTACTCATTTCTGCTAGTCTTCCAGTACTGCCGAGAATAAACCCTAGATATCCCACTACTTGCTCGATGGGGCACCTGAAGAACCTCTAGGGCTGCCGATTGTTTTCTCCAGGAAATGGAAACCTCCGGTGGGCTTTCAAATGGCGGGGATTATGTCTTGCGATTTGCAGTTTCTTTGTTGATAATAATATAGAGGTATGTTGTTTTGTATTTTTGAAAATCTCCCTATATGATTTAATTCATAAATTATAAAATGACAGTTTATGTGCCCACTTTCAGGCAAAATTACAAGATTTGTTCCTCTTTTTGCATCATGTTCCTAAAAGGTTCCTAGATTATTGAAAAATGTTTTTAATTTGTTCCTTTATCGGACGTAATAAATTTTAATTAAGTTAATGAACCCATCAACAACTATCAAAATTTTAAAAACTATAGTTCAACAACTTATTAGATTAAATTAATTTCCTAAAATATTCTCTTATTCCATTTTTTCTCCACCACCTCCTCTCCCATGTTCCAAACACCCCAATCCAACCATACTCACAGTCACTTCTATCATCCTTACTTTTCATGTTCCTGCTTCTCAATGGCGACACTATCACCACTGGAAAGTTTGAATTAATGTTGACTCACCTAAACCGACTAATAGTATGTGGGAATAAATTGAGAACATTTTATTATAATCTGGGAACATTTTGAGAACAGTTTGAAAAAAGAGGAACGAAACCTGTAATATTGCCTAAAAGTGTGTACAAAATCTGTCATTTTCTTATTCATAAGTGGCTATTAATGTTAATGTATTACTCTTTATCTGTTCTTAGTTGATGGTCAATGAGTACTACAGGAAGAGAGATATAGGAAGACTGGAAAAGGGTCATAGTTTTTAGAAGTTAACTGTCTTAGTTGTTGGAAGAGGAAAATGATGTTATCGTTTTGGTTGTAGGAGCGACCAAGCCAAGGTGAGTTGATTTCAGGCAGAGTTTATCACAAATTAGTGGATACCATTGCTGCCATTGAATCTAAAAAAGTCACAAATGTTATTACAAAGACCTTTGGTTCCTGGACGAGAGCTCTCCGGTGTCCAATTTTCCATGGAGTTTCTAACCTTCGCTTGCTAGATAAAAGTCTAGAGGATGGCAATTATATCTTAGCAAAGGGAAACAAGGTACTCCCTCCATCCCAGCTTAAATTACCCACTTACTTTATGACACTATTCTCTAACAAAGTTTGACCACATATTTGAATAGATGTATGAGACCTAACACTATCGTATGTGATATTGTTGAATTCATCTCAGCAAGTAGTTTCTAGAAAGTGACTTTTTGTTTTCCGTTATTATACGTAGCTAAACATATTAATGGTCAAACACGTGTCTCAAACGGTGTGCAATGATTAGGCTGTAATTTAAGCTGGGACGGAGGGAGTAGTGGTTATTGGTTGAGGTGAAAAGGGGAAATATGATGAAGGGATTTTGTGTACGACTAATATTACTACATGAGTGATCTTCAAGTACATTGATACACGTATAAGTACATAAATAAAAGTACCTTCAAGAGTGGGCTATGATTGAACCACTAACAAATTTTAGTTGAAGCACCTACAGGTTATACTTTAAACACTCAAGCACACACAATTTATAAAATAAACACCTACACTTACGTTTGAAGCACTTACAAGTTCTGGTTGAAGCACCAATGAGATGTACTCTAAGCACCAAGTTGTTTTCATTGTACAAACAAGTTATAAAAGAAACACCTATAAGTTTCATTGGAAGCACTAACAATCAATGGTTAAAGCACCAACAAGTTGTACTCTTAACATGAGGTTGTTTTCATAACACACACAAGTTATAAAGGATGTACCTACATATTGCATTTGAAGCACTTACAAGCGATAGTTGAAGCACCTATGAGTTATACTTTATGTACCAAGTTGTCTCTTTAGCACACACGTCATAAATGAAGTACCGACATTTTGGATTTAAATTACTTACAAGTGGTGGTTAAAGCACCTACATGTTACATTTAAAGTACTTACAATCGATGATTGAATGACCTAAGAGTTATACTCTAAGAAATAAGAACTTTCCAAAGAAGAAGGCAATTACATCTCAGGAAAGGGAAAGAAGGTAGTGGTTATTGGTGGTGGTGAAAAGGGAAAACATGAAGAAGGGATTAGGAGTATGACTGATATGACTACGTGAGTGACCTTCTAGAACATTGATACGAGTATAAGTAAATAATAAATAAATGTACCTTCAAGAATGGGCTATGATTGAACCACTAGCAAATTTTAGTTGAAGCACCAACAAGTTATACTTTGAACACTCGTAAATTATACTCTTAACATCTAGTTGTTTTCATAGAACACACAACTTATAAAAGAAACACGTACAATTACGTTTGAAGCACTTACAAGTGCTGGTTGAAGCACCAAGGAGTTGCACTCTAAGAACCAAGTTGTTTTCACAGTACGAACAAGCTATAAAGGATGCGCCTACAGATTACATTTGAAGCACTTACAAGTGATAGATGAAGCACCTATGACCTGTACTTTATGTACCAACTTTTCTCTTTAGCACATATAGGTCATAAATGAAGCGCTGACATTATCCATTTAAAGTACTTACAAGTGGTGGTTAAAGCACATAAATGTTGCATTTAAAGTACTTACAATCGATGATTGAAGGACCTACGAGTTATACTTTAAGCACTAAGAATTTTCCATAGAAGCCCCTACAAGTTACATTTATAGCAGTTAAAAGCGATGATTGAAGCACCTACAAGTTACATTTAAAGTAGTTAAAAGAGGTGATTGAAGCACATACATGTTACATTAAAAGTACTTACATGTTACATTAAAAGTACTTAAACAGTGATTGAAACACCTACGAGTTGTACTCTAAGCACTAAGTTGTTTTCTAAAGAAGCACCTACATGTGTCTTACATTTAAAGGAGGCAAACATATCCCCTAAGGCATGTGTTACATGGGCAAAAGAGACTAGTACAGTAAAATAGCTACTTCGTAGAGTCTATTCTATATTAAATCCTCCAATACAAAAAGAGATACCTTCACTAATTGTCCATGAAGAGAAAACATCACAAATTCCCCCAAAAAAATCAACATAAGGAGAATGTAGATTATGTAATTATTTAGACTAAATTCCCCCCCCCCCTCCAAAAAGAGAGAAACTCAACATATCTTTGGAGAAAATTGTCTCAAAAGCAGGGAATTGATAGGCATTGCCCTGCACAATAAATATTATTCACGGTCCCCCTCTCTTCATCTTAGTGGAATTGAAAATATTTTATACATGCAGAATAACAACACTCTATATTTGTGGTACTCATACCATTAACATATACAAAATTCACAACACTACTTAAATTTATGCTCAGGAAAAACAATAGTTGCACCCCACAAGTAAAACTTAAAGAACCTTTAACTTATTTGTTAAACACTACAATCATACCTTGAAGCCCTACAAGCACTACTTAAACCACCTACAAGCATAACTTGAAGCACATATAAGTTATTTATGAAGAACATTCAACTCATTTATGAAGTATTATCATAACTTGAAGTGCCTACAAGCATTACTTGAAGTACCTAAAAGCATAATTTGAAGCACCTACAAGTAAAAAAAATGAAGCACCTTCAACTTATTTGTGAAGAACTACAAGCATATTAGTTAATCATGACATATTTTAGTGATAATGTTTTGTGTGTGTAGATAGTTGAAATGAGTAGACCAAACACTTTTGCCGTGGGAACTCCACCAGCCCATTCTTTTCATTTCAACTTTTCACATGCTGCGTTGGCTCTTCCTCAGTACCAAGATTAGATGAGCCAGCTGTTTGTAGCAAGAGTTGCACTATCAATAATGGTCATCCTGCCTTTTCTGCTAAGTCACCTCACTCTGCCTTTTTTTTCCCTAGTGTCATTTTAGATTGTTCTTGATGTCATTACGGTGAAGGCCATTCCAGATCAAGTACCCCATCTGAACCAAACTATAAGGTACCAAACCACACAAAGAATGGAAAGCATAATGTATATTTTCTCATTGGCCCCTCCCACATCCCCACATTTGAGTTCAAGGTTTACTTTGAAATCACTTCATCTAATCTACGGTGTCCCTTAACCCTGGATCTAAACAACTTATAGCATTTCAAAAATTTTAAAAGCCCTAACATTCAAAATTAAATATATTACTAAAAGAGCATTCATAAACACAACATGCTAAGACAACAATAAGATATATGTTTTTCACATCCATGAACTAAATTGTCAAAAAAGACCTCCAAGCTTTAACAGTAACACCGACTCTAGCAACGTGAAATAAAATTCATAAAATTAGTCTGAAAAGGCAGAAGGCCAGGAAAATTAATGAGCGGTAATGAACATGCTAGCACTAGATAAATAATACCAAAGATTAGTTGTTGAAGTGACTGCTCTTGCAAATGTTTCTTGAAATCTTTAGCTCTTGTTTTCTCAGTGTAAGACCCTCTTTCAACACTAATTGTAAGGAAGTAACATGTTACCATGCTAGAAAATAACAAAATATTTTCCAATTTCTCGAAGCTCTAAACATAAATAAAAATGAATACAATTTCTAGCCCCATTTTTTATATTCATGCACATGAAAATTATTATCTCTTATGGGACATTTTAAATCGAGTGACATATTAAACATCTATCCATTTCAATCTAAGCTCATATCAAATTCTATTTTCCTATTCTTAATGTACATTCATATATGCAGTATACTCCAAAAAAACTGAGCCTACCTTAAAAATAAACATATCAGCCCTCAAAATTTGCCATAAATTCCCAATGCAACGATATGACATGATATATTCACAACTGTTCAGTTACGATACTTTATTTCATCAAAATAGTACATTATCTCCATTACAATATAATTCCAAATTGGTGTAGCAGTTCAATAATCATTATAAATCAATTATTATTTAATCCAAAACCAACCCTCCTCTTACTTACCTTGGATTCATTATAACATTCATAGATAAGAACTAATTATACCCATGAAACTTAACTGTAAATAAAATAAATAAAATTACATTAAATTAACTCATGATGTTTCCGAACAAGGGAATAAGCCTTTGGGCTAAGTAAACGATACCAGGATCGTGTCTTCGGAGAAGAATTTGGAAGTGTAGGGAATGGTCGAAAAGAGCCATCGGAGGAGGATCTCTTAGGATATTTGGTAAGTTCATAGGACTAGCAGCACCTCATCGTTGCTATCTCCTGATTCAATCAATACACACTTGGCGAGAATTGAGGAAGAAAGAAAGATGTGAACTTTAATGTGTGGCTAGGAGAATGAGCTCGTGGCGGAGACGATTGGGATTATAATTGTAATGATATAACATGATTTGAAATGGGGCAGGATTTGTGCATTTATTGTATATCCAAGGAAGTAATAAGTTAAAGTAAATCTCAAACGTTGATGTACTTATTTCTATGATAAGGATTTATTCTCACATAAGTGAGTGTTCTCACCTAAGATATATATGTGTTCTCACATGATCCCAACTATATATATATATATAGAGAGAGAGAGAGAGAGAGAGAGAGAGAGAGAATTCATCACGAATCCAACTCAATGATGTTAAATTTAAGATTTCAATTACTAAAATTAAGTACTCACATGTCATTAAATCCAAGATATATATGTATATATATATATGTTAAAAATGACAAAAGTTTGAATGATATATACATTGATAATTGAGTATATATTTATTATTATATTTCACATCATTCTTAATCTTGGATAAATCAAAAAAATATTTCAAATAAATAACATTAGTCGCTGAGTTTTGAATATATTTTTTCAATTTTCCTTTGAATATTCATTTTTGAAAATTTCTATCTCGTCACTCTAATGAGTTAAGATTTTGGGGAAAAAGTTACTGGAGCCCATCTCCTTGAAAAAGAGGCTGATGAGGAAAGAATACAAAGACCATCTAAGAATATCATGGAAGAATTCTACCAAGTGCAGCAGACAGAGTCGAGGCTGAGCCCTGAGTAGATGCAGGCACTAAGATGTTACCGAGTCAAAGTTTTGAATCAGATTGGGAACTTCTTTGAACATAAACAAGAGATTGTACGAAGGTCATAATACTCGGTTTTAAACAGTAGTAAACGGGAAATGGTAATAGTTGAATTGAAGGAAAGTATGTAGAATATGTGAATGAGTAAAGGTGGAATATGTGTATGAGCGAAGGTATTCCCTTTAGATGGTAAGAAGAATAAGATAAATTGTGAGGGTAACCGCAATTATGGTTGTGAATCTTTTCATTAACTAGCATGTTGTTATAAAGTTTGATGCTAAAATCCATTGTCGCTTCTCGTTGGAAAGGTACGGTGTTGCGGTTTTTGATTATATACGTTCAGAGTACGATACACCTTTTTCCCCTTTTTCATCTTGGTAAATTATCAAAAAGTGGAAGGGATATGTAAGCTTTAGAATACTTGAGGATCAATTTGGAACTTCAAAGGGATGTTCATATAATATCAAGTAAATTGAAGGAAAGATTTGAAAATAGATCAGGGTAAATGCAATTTAGCCCTAATTTTGTACCTAAATGGGGACGGGGACAAAGACGAGAAACGGTAAAAATAAGAAAGACTAAATTATTTTTTGGTCCCCTAAATAGCATCTTATATATCTGGTCCTCAAGGCCAATACCGCATTTGTCCAGCAACCAACAAATACAAAATGATTTGTTTGGTCCCCGCAGGTGGTTTTCAAGTAAATTCAATGGTAAAATTGATCAAAACCTATAAAATAACCATTATACCCCTGATTTTAAAAAAACGGGAAAAAGAAAATAGCCTTCTCCGTTTGGGTCACGCTCACAACAAAGTTGTTCCCAAATTGAGCACGTGATTATTACATGCTCATCTTCCTCATCGCAAGATGACGCCGCCATTTACATGGATTCCATCGCCCCACACCGGTTCGACAACTTTTACTACAAAAGTCTTCAGGGGGAATGTGAATGTTTACCTCCGATCAAGTTCTGTTCATGGAACTCCGCTCCAAACCCATCGTCAACCGTTTGGCGTCCAACAGTGCTGCTTTCCGGGAAACTTTCGTCACCGCCATCACCAAGCTTGGCCGTGTTGGAGTCTTGACCTGGAATTCTGAGTTGAGTTGTTTCTCTGTATATGTTCATCTCCACATTTTCATCAAACACCCCTTCTTCACAAACATACACACCCCTCTGACTCTCTGCAAGATTCTCTTAGACAAGAAAGCCACACACAAAGATATGAGACGGATGCCTAGATATGATTCCTGTGTGAATTAGGATCAACAATCGAGCATAATTCAAAAGTCCAAGGAATATTTTGTGGGGAAAAGGGTTTCAAATTCTGCAATTCTTTCCAGCTGGTTGGGAATTAGAAATGCGTGATTTTGGAAGCAAGTGGGGATGTTGGTTTTGAATTGGCAAAAGAAAAAAAAGTTGGCTGAAGTATTTGCTTTATTTGAGTACAACCAAGGTGAGATCATTAAAATGGTTCTTATGAAACGATCAAAACAGAGTACTCTGAGCTCTATATACGCACAAACTACAACGCTTTCAATTCCAATGAACAACGCTTTCTTCAGCTACCGCCCATATTCACCATCAACCCAAACCCCGCCAATCACGATTTCTTTTCAGAAGACACAGGCACGATGGTGATTTTGGTGGTAGGGACAACCTTCAACACGGCCTCCATCAACTCGGCACATGCCCCCCTACCCATGTCCGGACGGAACCAACTTTTACGCCAGCAGCGTCGGAGATCGAGTTGCATTAGAGATCCAACAACACAAAGCCAGCCGGAGACGAGGTCCTCATTTTTTCCGGAGACGAGGCCCTCTGTTCGAGTTTGAAGAAGAAGAAGGCATCGTTGGGCAAATGGTGGAAAGTGAAGGTGGCGCGATGGTTGGTGGCGGAATAAAATTACCGGCATAATAGGGTTTCAAAGGAAAGGGGTTAAAAGAAAAAATTAAATGAAAATTAAAAGGAAAGTAAATTAAAATATTTTTTAATTGGTAAAATTACAAAAATACCCCTGGCTATATCAGAAAACAACTTCAATTTACTTGGAAACCACCTTTGGGACCAAACAAATCATTTTATATATGTTAGTTGCTGAACAAACACGGTATTGATCTTGAGGACCAAAAAGATGGTATTGCATTATATTTAGGGATGAAAAAAATAATTTCATCAATAAGAAATTATGCATTCGGGTACGGCAAAGGTACAAATAAAATATAATAATAAAATTATTTATAATATTCAACATCAAATAAAAATAATTATTCAACTTAATTTAATAAGTTATAAGAAAAATAAAAATAGCAATTAGAACATAAATTAATATTTAAATAAAAATTATCTAAATACATCAACATTGTCTAAACTAATGTGAGTAACCAACAACATAATCACAAACTTCATTAATCCATTCAAGAATAGGTAAATTAAAAATGGAATTTACTTTATGGATACTCCGCATCACAAACAAAAGTAAAAGGAAAATGAAAAGTAAGAGATATCACATGAGACATTAAACCCGCTATAAACAAAAGTAGACCAGAGACTACCACTTGTCAAATAATATTAATCAAGGTAAACTTACAAGGTAAAAGACTACAACCCCAAGGTACAAGTATCCATCATATAGTCATCATGAAACTTAAAAAGCTGTTACAATTTACAAAGTAACTAACACACAGAGAAGACGAATGAAGAACAAGGCGTGGAGTAAATAATTTGACTCAATATCAAGAATATATTCATTCTATATCGAAGAGGGAGAGTTTTCACACTGTAGTGTTGTTTCCAGCATCGAGTCAACCCCTATAAGATTCAGCTAACGGCATCTGGCGTATTCGGGACATTTGAGGGACGTCCTTGAGTCATCCCCGTCCTAGATTCCGCCTCCAGTACGTCCCTCATAAGTATCTCCACCCTTACAGCTATCCCCGTGCTACATAGTTTGGCACCATAGTTTTAGGTGTTTGGATTCAGGTGAATGAAATAAGTGGTTGAAATTTAATTTAGAAAGTAAAAAGTAAAATGAGTCGATGAAATTGAAGGAATAGTGCAAACTTGAAAGAGTGTCAATGTATAAACAATCCAAAAAACAAATTGTATCAAATACAATGAAATGTAGGGAATTTATATGAAATTTTGAATACCAAAAGTGGAAGAAAGAAAAGAGATTCCTTCCCAATCTATGTATAAGTAGAAATCACTTATTCTGGAGTATAGAGTATTAGTATTTGTGATGCGAACCACGAGAGGATATCCATAATCAATTCTGACTTCTTCAACGCGCCAGACTACACATTCCAAATTGGGAAGGCAATAAGAGACCCTCCTTAAGTGATTAAATGGTTTCTGAGCAAGAAGGAATCTCTCTGAAATCCATACAACGGCCAATTATCAACTTTATCAAGCACAATAGTTCATCTGAAGCTGCCCATGAGAAAGTTTTTAGTTTAGACAATAGGAAATAACTAAGTTCTAAGGATTCTTCTCCTTCCATATCCAATTTACCTATAGAATATCTCATCCATATTAAATTTAGAGGCTATAGTTTTGAAAGTTTACCAATGACTAAACTTTCCCACCTAGACAACTCAGAGTGACCTAACAATGTCACTTTTAAAGATATTTGAGTAGAAGGAATTCACAATAAAAAAAAGGTGATCCACTGTAATGGTAAGTGATTCTAGTTGACTTTGAATGTCAAGAACAATAGTCTACTTGAACCCCTTTTTAGTATGTACAATCTTGCATTCTAGTTTACAAATGTTTGGAAACTTCCTTATTTGTTTATCCATGTTTCCATCAAAGTAATATTCAACACAAACCAAGGCTTCCTAATCATATTTTTCAACATCTTAAAGGGGCATGATAGAACCATAAGCAATGAAAAAGTATTTCAATTTTGGCAGGTTCCAAAAAATGTTGCAGTAAACCTACTAGTGTGAAAATATACGAAATAGAGCTATTAATTTTGCACATTTTGAATACGTTGCAGGTATGTCTTCATTCTAGGCTCTCAAATTATCAAGATCAGATCTTCAGAAATCCTGGATAATAGATTCTAAAGCATTTACACATATTTTCCCAGACTAAAATATTCCAACCTCAGAATCAGTACACACCAGTCTATCTTCCCGATAGACATTTTAAGAGAGTGCATCATGTTGGAAATGCAGTAGAATCAGTGTTTATATGTGCCTGGATTTTAAGTACAACCTTCTATCAGTAAAAAAAGTTGACATATGATTCATCACTTACCTTAATCTATATGTTGAAATATGTTGCATTCGGGACCTAGTGACTAAAGAAGTGGTTGGGATTAGAAGAATGTTTAAAGGGTTGTATGTGTTGGATGGAATCTCTATTGAGAAAAATTAAATTTTTAAGTCACTGAAATGTTTGAAAAAACCCTGTTGACAGTAAGAGGTAGCAATAATATAGATCATCATTGTAATAATGTAGTTCGTGTTTCCATAAACTTTTTGTGGCATCAGAGAATGAGAAACTTTATTTGATTGTAATGACAAATTTATCAATAAAAAATTATGATTTCTTTAGTGATCATGTATGTGAAGTATGTCCTTTGGCTAAATAATAGAGGTTAAAGTTTAATGAAAGAAGAAATAATGTTGAAAAATATTTTGATATAGTTCATGGAGATGTGTGGGGACCTTCCTTATAAACAAAAATCACAGAGTGGTGCCATCTATTTTTTTAACCTTGTTTGATGACTTCACTTGATGTACCTAGACTTTCTTGATGCCTTTTAAGGATAGATTTTTGAGTGTGTTAACTAGTTTTATGAAAATGGTCAAAATTACGCATAGAACTTCCATCAAGATATTCAGAAGTGACAATGGGCCAAAGTTTTTGAATCATGAATGCTTGTTAATAAGAGTTTGTTAATCATGAATACTAGCAACTCTTTGATGGCAATTGGATTCTTCATAAAAAAAGTGTGTGTGTGTGTGTGTATTTACTCCCTAGTAGAATGGGGTAGTGGAGAGAAAATATAAGAACACACTTAAGTTGGCAAGAGCACTGATGTTTCAGCCGGGATCCCACTAAAACTTTTGGGAGAGTGTATCATGACTGCAACCTATATAATAAATAGGATCTCTTCACCTATGATTTCATGGAAGACTCATTATAAAAACATATATATTGATCAACTCTGGATTTCATACATATCAGAGTGTTAGGCTTTCTTCTTTGCAACTAATACCTTGCCTCACACATCTAAATTTGAGCCAAAGGCAAGAAGGTGTGTTTTCATTGGGTATGTAAAAGGTCTAAAGGCATACGCGATATTTGATCTGGATGATTGTAAATTGTTTAGTTCAAGAGATGTGGTGTTTTACGAAACTATCTTCCCCTACAAAGATACACTCAGCAACACAGCCAAATCACCATACCAAAACAAAATTTGTATACATGCACCTGTCACTAATCTATATAATATTCACATTGATCAGGACCATGGATCAATGATTTTAAAACCTCACTCGGACCACATTCCTACTTATAACACTAATACTACCTCACCATTATATTCTTAATCTAACTTTCTTGAATTACCTAATCCTCCTCCTCATATATATCCTCATATACTTCCATAATAAGTCAGGTAGAAACCAACATGTATGACTAATTATGTCACAAATCAGAGTTCTTATCAGTCCCCATTGATTTTGTCTAATTGGTCCTCTTTGCCTCTATCCACTTAGAACCTTATGGTGCTTGCAAATTTTGTTGATATGAACAAAGAACCTGCAACTTATTAAGGTGCAAGCAGACAACTTGATAGATTTTGGCTATGCAGAGAGAATTGAGTGCTTTTGAAGCAAATGAAACTTAAATCATGATTTACCTAAAGGGGGAAAATTCCATTGGATGCAAATGGGATTTTAAGCTGAAACACAGTCCGAATGGCAGTATTGAAAGATACAATGCAAGACTTTTAGAAAAGGAATATAATCAGAAAGAAGGTGTGGAATATTTAGAGGTATTCTCACCAGTTAGTTATCCTGAACAATCATTTCCAATAAAAGTGCACAAAAATACCTACACAAATGTGCATGAATAATCATGTGTTGTATAAATTGTGCTGCATTAATTGTGAAAAATTGCCATATTCATTAAAATTAACCTACGATGTTTAAGTAATTTAATTAACTACATAATATCGATATCATGCCTTAAAATCAACACGCTTTATCAATTCAATTTTGTTGCATCAATCTTAAATTCATATATATCAACACATCGAGACTCTTGGTCAAGATTACGTTTGCATAAATTATATACTCCCTCCGTCCCAAAATTAATAGCATACTTTCTATTTTCGTCCATCACACATAAAATGACACACTTTAATTCTTACTCAAAATGGTAAAGAATATGTTTCAAAATTCCTACAATATCCTCTATAACTTCAACAACTTTATAACTGGGCCCACCCTTTTCCCAAAGTATCCCTACTACTTCACAATTATTCTTTACCACCTCATCTTGCATAAAATACCAAGCCAAGTTTCAATGTGCCATTTATTCCGGGCTGTCCCACTTCATATTGCTTAATTTGACTTTTGCAAGTCAAACTTAGCCAACTTTAACCATTAAATTTTATTATTTTATATGTAAAATTATTGCCATGTTATATGTTGTAGGATACATCGTAACATATATTTTTAAGTTATTATTTTTTCATAATTTTTTTACTCATATAAATAAAGATATTAATATTTAAACATTGTTGCAGTTAACTTTCAAAAGTCAAATTAAGCAATATGAAGTAGGACTGAGAGAGTATATGGGAGGGTTCAGGTGAGAACACCCTTTTATGTGAGAATGCTCTCTTATGTGAGAACACATATGAACCATTGGATCATTTAAATATGATGGTTGATGTGTCAAATAATAAGGCAAGGAGATTAAAATATCATGTAACATTTTTGGCTTGTATGCCTGATAATCGAGTCATAACACTATTTCGAATACCATCATTCCACTCATTTCTCCTAGTCTTCCAGCATTCCAAGAATAAACCTCATATATCCCACCAACTTGCTCATCGACGGGGCACCCGAAGAACCTCTAGTGGCTGCCGATTGTTTTCTCCACGAAATGGAAACCTCTTGTGGGCTTTCCAATGGCGGGGAGTATGTCTTGCGTTTTGTAGTTCCGTTTTTGTTGCCCTTAATAGAGAGGTATGTTGTTCTGTAGTTTTGAGAATTTCCCTATATGATTAATATCCATTCAGAGAAAATGAAAGTTTAAGTGGCCACTTTTAGGCAAAATTACAAGCCTTTTTCCTCTTTTGCATCATGTTCCTAAAAGGTTCCTAGATTACTACAAAATGTTCTCAAGTTGTTCCTTTATCGGACATAACAAATTTTAATTAAGTTAACAAACCCATCAACAACTATCAAAATTTTTAAAATTATAATTTAAAACTTATGAGATTAAATTAATTTCTTAAAATATTCTCTTATTCCATTTTTTTTCTCCTCTGCCTCCTCCACTATGTTCCAAACACCCCCAATCCAACCATACTCACTGTCTCTTCTATCGTCCTTAACTTCCATGTTCACTTCTTCTCAATGGTGATACTATCACCACTAGAAAATTTGACTCAATATTGACTCACCTAAATCAACTAATAATATGTGGGAATAAGTTGAGTAAATTTTGCTATAACCTAGGAACGATTTGGGAACAATTTTCAAAAAGAGGAACGAAACCTGTAATTTCACCTAAAAGTGGGTACCAAATCTGTCATTTTCTCATTCATAAGTGGCTATTAATGTTCATGTCTGGTTATTACTCCTTATCTTATCTTAGTTGATGGGCAATCAGTACTATGGAAAGAGAGATATAGGAAGACTGGAAAAGAGTTGTAGTTTTTAGAAGTGAACTTTCTTAGTTGTTGGAAGGGGACAGTTATGTTATCATTTTGGTTGTAGGAGCGACAAAGGTGAGTTGATTTCAGGTAGATTTTATCACAAATTAGTGGACACTGTTACTTCCACTGAATCTAAAAAAAATCACAAATGTTACTGGAGAGACCTTCCTGTTCCTGGATGAGAGCTCTCCAGTGTCCATTTTTCCATGGAGTTTCTAACCTTGGCTTGCTATATAAAAATCTAGGCAATGGCAATTGCATCTCAGCAAAGGGAAAGAAGGTAGTGGTTGTTGGTGGTGGTGAAAAGAGAAAATATGAAGAAGGGATTAGGAGTACGACTGATATTACTGCGTGAGTGACGTTCGAGTACATTGATGCAAGTATAAGTAAATGAATAAAAGTACCTTCAAGAGTGGGCTATGATTGAACCACTAATAAATTTTAGTTGAAGCACCTACAAGTTACACTTTGAAGTTGTTTTATACTCTAAATATCAAGTTGTTTTCTTAGCACACACAATCTATAAAAGAAACACCTAAAATTACATTTGAAGCACTTACAAGTGATGGTTGAACACCAAGGGTTGTACTTAAAGCACTAAGTTGTTTTCATAGTACGAAAAAGTTATTAAAGAAACACCTATAATTTTCATTTGAAGCACTAACAAGAAGTGGTTAAAGCACCTTCAAGTTATACTCTAAACACAAAGTTGTTTTCATAACACACACAATTTATGAAGGATTCGCCTACGGATTACATTTGAAGCACTTACAAGAGATAGTCGAAGTACCTATGAGTTGTACTTTATGTACCATGTTGTCTCTTTAGTGCACACAAATCATAAATGTAGCACCGATATTTTCCATTTAAAGAACTTACAAGTGGTGGCTAAAGTACGTACATGTTACATTTAAAGTACTTACAATCGATGATTGAAGGACCTACGAGTTATACTCTAAGCACTTATACCAGTGTAAAAATTACAAACACATCAATATTATCTGTATACCGGTGTAAAAATGTGCATTAAATGCTCACCTACCCCCCTTTTTGGCGGATTAAAAATTAGATTTTTGGGAGAAAGGGTTCATTAAGGGTGTTTTTTGGTTGATGAAGGCATTGAATGATCCACAATGAAGACCCTAGAAGGTACCCTTTTAAAAAGTTGTGGATATTAATGATTTCATGAATTGTTTTGGTGTGTGGAGATATATATCTTGTGTGTTTGATCATTTGATGGTGATTGAGGCAGAATTGTTGATATTAGTTTGTGATTTGTTCTCAAGGTTGATGAAGTTATAATGTTATGGCCATTGATTTTTTATATTATATGACATATTATGAATGTGATAATTTGATTTGGAATTTTGGTGTTTATTGTGCATTAATGATCTTCCATGGTTTATATGTAATCATTAAATTCTATTGTCATAAATGTGTTGAAGTTTGATTGTTGGACATTTATTGATATGTAGATTTGTAAGCATGTGTATACCAACGTTAGTAGTGTGAGCGATGAATATATTATCATTGTGGATGAGTTTTTGGACCATGCTTTTAGTCGTGAGAAACAAATATTATGTCCTTGTTGTGATTGTAGAAATCAAAATCGTACTGATAACAAGGACATGCTGAAACTCCATTTGTATAGCCGAGGGTTTGCGAAAGATTATGTTGTGTGGAAATTTCATGGGGAAAAATCACCACCAGAGGTTAAAGTTAGTAGTGAAGGAGAGTGTTTTGGGGATGCTAAGTTGGATGACATGTGTGAGGAGGTAGTTAATGAATTTAGAGGGAGGCCCAAGGTTTTGGCTAACTTTCTAGGTGAGAAGGATAGACCATTGTATCCCGATTGCAATAAAAAAGACACGGTTATGTCATGTTTGATAGAGTTGTTTAATTCGAAAGGTCTTGGGTCATGAAGTGATACAAGAATGAATAAATTGCTTAAGTTTTTGAATGAGAAGCTTCCATCCATTAACGGGGTTCCGGATAACCTTTATGAAGTTTAGAGAATTTTGATTCTGATGAGACTGGAGTATGAAAAGATACATGCTTATCTGAATGATTGTGTCTTATATAGGGATGACCTAAAGAATAAGATTTTTTGTCCAGTGTTTAATGTGTCACATTATAAGAAAAAGAGAAATGTGGTTGTTGGTGGAGAGCATGTTGTGTCGGTGAGAGGGCGGGTGCCCACCAAATATATGTGGTACCTTCCAATTTTTTCGAGGCTAAGAAGGTTGTTTAAGAATGATAAGGATGCAAAGAAGTTGACATGGTACATTCATAGGAGAGGTTGTAAAGATGATATGATTCGACACCCGGCTGATGCAGACCAGTGGAAGAAATGTGATAAGATGTATCCAAACTTTGCATCTGAACCTAGGAATTTGAGAATGCCTTTGTGTACTGATGGTATGAACCTGTTTGGTAATATGTCCTCGCAACACAGTTCATCGCCAGTTATGCTTTCCATTTACCATCTCCCGCCGTACTTGTGCATGGCGAGGAAATATGTCAAGGTCCAAATAGCCTGGAAATGACATAGACAATTATCTTGCCCATTTTATAGAAGATTTGAAGGTGCTATGGTTGGTTGTCACCTTAATGTTCGATGGTATTCATGGTGATGAGTTTACATTGAAGGCGATGCTTTTTTGTACCATAAATGATTTTCCGGCATATGGTAACCTTTCTGAGTATGTAGTCAAGGGTCACAAGGCTTGCCCTGTTTGTGAGGATGAGACAGATTACCATCAGTTGAAAAATGGGAGTAAGATTATTTACTTGGGTCACCGTAAATTTCTTCCTTTGAAGCACAAGTTGAGGGATAACACGGTTGCATTCGTTGGTGGGAAGGAGAGGAGATAGGCATTAAAACCATTGACTAGTGTAGCTATTCACAACAAGGTGAAGAAATTAACTGTTGTTCTTAGTAAGAAATAATCAAAGGGTGGTGGGACTGTAGACGGACCGTGAAAGAAGAGGTCCATTTTTTAAATTTGTCGTACTGGGAGAATTTGAGGGTTTACCATTGTTTGGATGCCATGCATATCGAAAAGAATGTTTTTGAGAGTCTGATTGGTATGCTTCCAAACATTCCTAGCTTAAATGCAAGGAAGAATTTAGTGGACCTTGGTATTCGGTTGGATCTGGCACCAGAGGTAAGAGGCAAGCGAACATACCCGCCTCCCACTCCTTACAACATGTTAGTTGCTGAGCGGAGCCCGGTGTGTGAGAGCATCCAAGGAATGAAGGTACTGTCCGGTTACTCCTCTAATGTTAATCGGTTTGTGAATGATGAATTATGTCTTAATGTTTTGAAATCGCACGATTGACATGTCCTTATGCAAAAGAAATTTCATGTTGCGATCTGAGGGTGTTTGAATGAGGAAGTTAGATTTTCGGTTATGCGCTTATGTTTCTTCTTCAACTTGATATGTAGGAAAAATATTAGCAGGCAACAACTAGATGAACTGGAGAGGGAGGCGGTTATTGTTTTATGCCTTTTAGAGAAGTATGTTCCCCCGTCATTCTTTGACATCATGGTGCACCTAGTGTTACACTTGGTTAGGGAGACACGTATATGCGGGCATGACGGAATGCATTGGATGTGCCCATTTGAGTTTCACATGACCGTTTTCAAGGGTTATGTTCATAATCGTAGCTGGCCAGATGCCTCGATTGTTCAAAGGTACGTCACTGAGGAGATCATCAAATACTTTACATTGAACTTGGTTGGAAAAAGAGTGATTGGTGTTCTAGGTGGACCATACTGCGGAAGGGGAATAGGACTCCACGGTCTAAGGGTACGCCTTATACACCCTTACACGATGAGTTGATAACAGTTCACCTGTATGTTTTACGTAACAGTAGCGAGACCGCAATGTATGTTCAAGAGCATATTTCCATGTTGGAAGAGATTCATCCAGACTGATCCTCGAATAAGATATAGGTAGAGCATTCTTCAAGGTTTGTTAACTAGTTTTACAAGTGTTTTAATGTCGAAGGGGTGCCCAGTAAGCTACGGGCTTTTTCAAGGACACCAAACGGCACAGTAAGACTGTACCTTGGTTATGACATTAATGGCTTCCGTTTATAAACATTGGAGAAGGACGATAAGAGCACGACACAAATCAGTGGTGTTTATGTTGAATCTGAATCCATGTGGCAGGTAAGCAAAAGAGACAAATGTCTGGTTGTTGCTATGGGTCGAGTGAGGAAATTTGGGAGTTGGATTATGCAGAGTTCAAAATAGTTTTGTTCAAGTGTCGTTGGGTGGAATATGATTCCGGTGTTGTAATCGAAAAGCCCATGGGCTTTATATTGGTCGACTTGAATCGTTTAGGATATGAAGATGAAAAAATTCATCCTAGCTGCCCAGGCACGACAGGTTTTTTACATCAAGGACCTTTCAAATGAGAAGTTACATATGGTGCTTCATGGGAAGAAGTTTTACTTTGAAGAGGAAATTGATCAACCAGTCGTAATTGATAATCAAGAGTTTCCATCAGTATTTCCTCGTTTAGAGGATGTTTGGGGAGCAGTGGTGGGACAACATTCTCATGGTGATGGGCTGTGGGTTGATGAGAGCGGTGAAATAGTAGGTGGTGAAAATATGTTGAAGCGGGAGCGATAGATAGTGATTGCCACGTCTTTGGTTTCTATACCAATGTTTTGTGTAATACTCATCTGATTATGATGTCAATTAGCGTGAAATGTAGTTGTACCCCTCTTTATTTTAGAATTGCTTGGTATGATCTGTAATTTTATTGGAATGTTTGTGAATTGCATTGATGTAAATATAAAGTAATACATTTTCATTTTTTGTGTTTGTATGTGTACACCGGTATAGTACCAAAATACTGGTGTAAAAAATAGAGCATATACTCTGCTTCTTACAAACGCACCGGTAGTTTGTACATACGCACCGGTAGTTTGTAATAAGGGTTTTGATATTTATGTTGTTAGGGTTTGGGTAAGATTTTGGCGTTGACTTAAGATGGACTGAAATAAAAGGGTTAAAATCAAGGTTTTCATTTAATTTGTTCAATAGTAAAATTAATATTAGGCTAAATTCATTAATTTTGTTCATTGGTTTAATTAATGAATCTAATCTATTTTTAAAATTCATAATGTCATTCCAATTTAAATAGTTATGTTAAGTTAACTTTTTATTTTTATAAAATAATTATATATTTAATTACGATAGTGTTACATACTCAGCGCACGTAATCATTTTAGGTTATTTTGATTTGAGTGTGATAAATCTACGGATTTTTTCCCTTAAAAAATAAATTTTTGTAAAATTTTTGTGTAAAAACCTTATTTATTGATGTTTATATGTTGAAAGTAAAGTATGAGTTGACCGTTGATTATTTAAGTTATAACCATTTTATTAGTGTTTATGTACGAAATTTCAAATAAAGGTTGATCATTGATTATTCAAGATCAAACATTTTCAATTTGGGCGACTAAGAGTGGGCCAACTTAGAGCGGATTTCAATAATATAAGATTGTGAATTTGGAAGTTGGATATGTATGTGTGAACCGAAGGGCCTCAAAAGTCAACATTGATTATTTCTACACAGTCTTGAAAAATTACACTAAGGGCTAAAGTTATGTAACCCTATCACTAGTGTAGGGTGGGGGGATTAAAGGGCCTTCTGGTCCAATAAAACCGCCTTTAATACATTTCAGGTACCGGAAGTGTATGCTGCTTCAATTACTGGAATGGCAATCAGGCACTATTTTGAGGTTCCTACATCGGGTGACAGATCAGTTCCTATTTACAAACTCCGAACCGACCGAAGCTTGTCGGATGGTTTGGTACTTCCAATACCGGGAGTGCTATATGCTTCCTACATCATGTATCACTTTCGGTCCTAATTTGCATTTTTTTATTGAATTTCTTGTTTTTATTGTACTAAGCTTCCGGGTTCGGAAGTTGACATTTCAAAGTCGTAGTTAAATTTGTTGGTGAAGCCATTTTTTTAAAGTAAACACACCACTTACCATAAACAGATGATTTACTCATACATATATAAATCATCGTAGTCTTTATAATTGATTGTATTAAAATTCCAATTTGGGGGTTTGTGTTGAAGTAGCAAAGAATCGTTGAACGCCACACGTGCACAGCTCAGGCACACACAAGGAATTTTGTCTGCGGTTAAGTACCACATTAAACACTACTGATGGCCTTAATTTCAACAAGTTTATATAAAAGTTAATGCAGACTCTTGGTTAAAATTACGTTTACATAAATTATATACACCCTCCGTCCCAGAATAAATGGCACACTTTCTATTTTCATTTGTCACACATAAAATGGCACACTTTAATTCTTACCGAAAATGGTAAAGAATTTATTTTAAAATTCCTACAATATCCTATTTAACATCAACAAATTTATATCTGGGCCCACCTTTTTCCAAAGTACCCCTACTCTTTCACAATTATTCTTTGCCACATCATTTTGCATAAAATACCGAGCCAAATTTCAATGGGCTATTAATTCCAGGACAAAGAGAGCATAATATGGGATGGTTCAGGTGAGAACACCCATTTATGTGAGAATGCTCTCTTATTTGAGAACAAATATGAACCACTGAATCATTTAAATCTGATGGTTGATGTGTCAAGTAAAAAGGTAAGGAGATTAAAATCCCCGGTCACATTTTTGGCTTATAAGCTAGATAATTGGGTCATAACACTATTTTGGATCCCACCATTCCACTCATTTCTGCTAGTCTTCCAGTACCGCTAAGAATAAACCCCAGATATCCCACCAACTTGCTCATTGATGGGGCACCCGAAGAACCTCTAGCGGCTACCAATTGTTTTCTCCGGGAAACGAAAAACCTCTGGTGGGCTTTCAAAAGGTGGGGAGTATGTCTTGCGATTTGCAATACCTTTTTCGTTGCTCTTAATAGAGAGGTATGTAGTTCTGTAGTTTTGAGAATCACCCTATATGATTTAATTCAGTCAGAGAAAATGACACTTTAGGTTCCCACTTTTAGGTGAAATTACAAGCTTTGTTTATCTTTTTGCATCATGGTTCTAAAAGGTTCCTAAATTATTGCTAAATGTTCTCAATTTGTTCCTTTGTATGACATAATACATTTTAATTAAGTTAACGGGACCATCAACATCCATCAAAATTTTAAAAATTATAGTTTAACAACTATGAGATTTAATTAATTTCTTAAAATATTCTCTTATTCCATTTTTTCTCCACTGCCTCCTCCTCCATGTTCTAAACATCCCCAATCTAACCATACTCAGTGTCTCTTCTATCGACCTTACTTTCCATGTTCTCTTCTTCTCAATGGCGACACTATCACCACTAGAAAGTTTGACTCAACTTCGACTCACCTAAACTGACTAATAACATGTGGGAATAAATTGAGAAAATTTTGAACGTTTTGGTAACAATTCGCAAAAAGAGGAATGAAACATTTAATTTTGCCTAAAAGTGGGTACCAAATCTGTCATTTTCTTATTCATATGTAGCTATAAATGTTCACGTCTGGTTATTACTCTTTAGTTGTTCTTAGTTGATGGTCACTGATTACTATGGGAAGAGATATATAGGAAGACTGGATAAGAGTTGTAGTTTTTAGAAGTGAATTGTCTTAGCTGTTGGAAGGGGACGATGATGTTACCATTTTGGCTATAGAAGCGACCAAGCCAAGGTGAGTTAATTTCAGGTAGAGTTTACACAAATTAGTGGATACCGTTGCTACCATTTAATTTTTTTAAAAGTCACAAATGTTATTGCACAACCGTTCCTTTTCCTGGATGAGAGCTCTTCGGTGTCCATTTTTCCATGGATTTTCTAACCTTGGCTTGCTAGATAAAAATCTATAGGATGGCACTTACATCTCAGCAAAGGGAAAAAAGGTAGTGGTTATTGGTGGTGGTGAAAAGGGAAAATATGAAGAAGGGATTAGGAGTACAATTGATATTACTACTTTAGTGGCCTTCAAGTTCATTGATACGAATATAAGTAAATAAATAAAAGTACCTTCAAGAGTGGGCTATGATTGAACCACTAACAAATTTTAGTTGAAGCACCTAAAAGTTATACTTTGAACACTCTCAAATAATGCTCTAAACATCAAGTTGTTTTCTTAGCACACACAGTTTATAAAAGAAACACCTACAATTATGTTTGAAGCACTTACAAGTTCTGGTTGAAGCAACAAGTAGTTGCACTCTAGGCACCAATTGTTATCATAGTACAAAAAAGTTATAAAAGAAACACCTATAAATTTCATTTGAAGCAATAAAAAGCAATGGTTAAAGCACCTACGATTTGTACTCTAAACACGAAGTTGTTTTCATAGCACACACAAGTTGTAAAGGATGCGCCTACGGATTACATTTGAAGCACTTACAAGCGATAGTTGAAGCACCTATGAGTTGTACTTTATGTACCAAGTTGTCCCTTTAGCAAACACAAGTCATAAATGAAGCACCAATATTTTCCATTTAAAGTACTTAAAAGTGGTGGTTAAAGCACCTAAATGTTACATTTAAAGTACTTACAATCTATGATTGAATGACCTATGAGTTATACTCTATGTACTAAGAATTTTCCAAAGAAGCACCTAAAAGTTACATTTATATTAGTTAATAGCAGTGATTGAAGCACCTAAACGTTACATTTAAAGTAGTTAAAAGTGGTGATTGAACCACATACATGATATGTTAAAAGTACTTACAACGGTGATTGAATTGCCTACGTGTTGTACTCTAAGCACTAAGTTGTTTTCTAAAAAAACACGTACATATGTGTTACGTTAAAGGAGGTAAACATATACCCTAAGTCATGTGTTACATGGGAAAATAAACCAGTATAGTACAATAGCTACTTCATAGATTTTATTCTATATATTAAATCCTCCAATACAAAAAAAAGATACTTTCATTAATTGTCCATGAAGAGAAAACATCATAAGTCCCCCCAATAAAATCAACATAAGTAGAATGTACCCCAAAAACATCAGAAGTCCCCCCCTACTGAAAGAGAGAAACTCAACATATCTCTGGAGGAAACTGGCTCAAAAGAAGGGAATTGATGGGCACTGCCATGCATAACAAATATTATTCATGGTCCCTCTCTCTTGATCTTAGTGGAATAAAAATTATTTTGTACATGCAGACCAACAACAATCTATATTTGTGGTACTCATACCATTAACATATACAAAATTCAAAACACTGCATAAATTTAAGCTCGGGAAAAACAATAGTTGCACCCACAAGAATAACTTGAAACACCTTTAACTTATTTGTGAAACACTACAATCATACCTTGAAGCCCTACAAGCACAACTTAAAACACCTACAGGCATAACTTAAAGCACATACAAGTTATTTATGAAGAACATTCAACTCATTTATTAAGTATTATCATAACTTAAAGTGCCTACAAGCATAAATTGAAGCACCTACAAGCATAATTTAAAACACATACAGGTTAAAATTGAAGCACCTTCAACTTATTTGTGAAGCACTACAAGCAAATTAGTTAATCATGACATATTTTAGTGATTATGTTTTGTGTGTAGATAGTTGAAATGAGTAGACCAATCACGTTTTCCATGGGAACTCCACCCGCCATTTCTTTTCATTTCCAGTTTTCACGTTGTTGTGTTTGCTCTTCCTCCGTACCAAAATTAGATGAGCCAGCTTTTTGTAGCAAGAGTTGCACTGTCAATGATGATCCTCATGCCTTTTCTGCTATTAAGTCACCTCATTCTACCTTTTTTCCCTAGTGTCATTTTAGATTATTCTTGATGTCATTACGGTGAAGGCCATTCTAGATCAAGTACCCTGTCTGAAGCAAACCATAATGTACCAAACCACACAAAGAATGGAAATCATAGTATATTTTCTCATTGGCCCCACCCACATCCCCATATTTGAGTTCAAGGTTTACTATAAAGGGACTTCATCTAAACTAGGTGTCCACTAACCCTGAATCAAAACAACGTGAGCATTCCGGCTTTTTTAAAAGCCCTAATATTCAACATTTAATATATTACTAAAAGAGCATTCATAAACACAATAAAACATGCTAAGACAATAATAAGATATATGTTTTTCACATCCAAACAAAATTTTCAAAAAAGGGGTGAAGAAATTGAAAATTAAGTTTCAAACAAAGCATCATAAATCCTCCAAGCTTCAGCACCGACTCTAGCTACGTGAAATAAAATGGTAAAGAATATGTTGTAAAATTCCAACAATATTCTCTTTAACTTCAACAACTTTATGACTGGGCCAACATTTTTCCCAAAGTATCCCTACTTTTTCACAATTATTCTTTGCCACCTTATCTTGCATAAAATACCGAGCCAAGTTTCAATGTGTCTTTTATTCCAGGACGGATGGAGTATAATATACACTCCCTCCTTCCCATTTCATATTTCTTAAGTTGACTTTGACTAAATTATTTTTTTGGTCTCAAACATATGATCTCATACATGTTTTGGTCCCCTGAGACCAATACACGTCCTTTCAGTACCCAACAAATTCAAAACAATTTGTTTGCTCCCTAAACCAGAATCTGGGTGGTTTTAAGGTAGAAGAAATTTTTTTTGTCCCTAACATATAAGCTTATACCATCTTTTGGTCCCTAAAATCTCTTGAAAATAACCTTGAAAACCGCCCTGGCAACCAAACAAATCATTTTGAATTTGTAAGGTACAGAAAGGACGTAGTTTTAGAAATGGGGATCAAGAGATGGTATTAGGTCATATGTTAGGGACCAAAAAAATAATTTAGAGTTTGACTTTTGCAAGTCAAAGTTAGCCAACTTTGACCATTAAATTTTATTATTGTATATGAAAATTATTGTCAAGTTATATGTTGTTGGATTCATCATAACATATATTTTTAAGTTATTATTTTTTCAGAATTTTTTACACATATAAATAAAAATAATAATATTTAAACCTAGATGCAGTTAAGTCCCAGAAGTCAAATTATGCAATATGAAGTGGAACAGAGAGAGTATATTGGAGGGTTCGGGTGAGAACACCCATTTATGTGAGAATGCTCTCTTATGTGAGAACAAATATGAACCATTGGATCATTTAAATCTGATGGTTGATGTGTCAAACAATAAGGTAAGGAGATTAAAATCCCATGTCACATTTTTGGCTTATAAGCCTGACAATTGGGTCATAACACTATTTTGGACCCCACCATTCCACTCATTTCTACTAGTCTTCCCGCACCGCTGAGAATAAATCCCAGATATCCCACCAACTTACTCATCAATGGGGCACCCAATGAACCTCTAGCGGCTGCCGATTATTTTCCCCAAGAAATAGAAACCTCTGGTGGGCTTTCCAATTACGGTGAGTATGTCTTGCGATTTGCAGTTCCTTTTTGTTGCTAATAATAGAGAGGTATGTCTTTCTGTAGTTTTGAGAATCTCCTTTTATGATTTAATTTATAAATGAAAAAAAATGACCGTTTAGATGCCCACTTTTAGGCAAAATTACAAGTTTTATTCCTCATTTTGAATCATAGTTCTAAGAGGTTCGTAGATTATAGCAAAATGTTCTCACTTTGTTCCTTTATTAGACATAATAAATTTTAATTAAGTTAACGGACTCATTAACAACTATCAAAATTTTAAAATTATAGTTTAACACCTTATGAGATTAAATTAATTTCTAAAATATTCTCTTATTCCATTTTTTCCTCCAATGCCTCCTCCTCAATGTTCCAAACACCCCCAATCCAACCATACTCAATGTCTCTTCTATCGTCCTTACTTTCCATGTTCCCTGCTTCTCAATGGCGATACTATCACCACTAGAAAGTTTTACTCAATATTGACTCACCAAAACCGACTAATAATATGTGGGAATAAATCGAGAACATTTTGTTATAATCTGGGAATGTTTTGGGAACAATTTTCAAAAAGAGAAATGAAACCTGTAATTTTGTCTAAACGTGGGTACCAAATCTGTCATTTTCTTATTCATAAGTGGCTATTAATGTTCATGTCTTGTTATTACACATTAGCTGTTCTTAGTTGATGGTAAATGAGTACTATGGGAAGAGAGATATAGAAAGACTGAAAAAGAGTTGAAGATTTTAGAAGTGAACTGTCTTAGTTGTTGGAAAGGGACAATGATGTTATCGTTTTGGTTGTAGGAGCGACCAAGCCAAGGTGAGTTGATTTCAGGTAGAGTTTATCACAAATTAGTGGATACCGCTGTTGCCATTGAATCTAAAAAAACTCACAAATGTTATTGCAGAGACCTTCTTGTTCCTTGACGAGAGCTATCTGGTGTCCATTTTTCCATGGAGTTTCTAACCTGGGCTTGCTAGATAAAAATCTAGAGGATGGCAATTACATCTCAGCAAAGGGAAAAAAGGTAGTGGTTATTGGTTATGGTGAAAAGGGAAATATGAAGAAGGGATTAGGAGTACGACTGATATAACTATGTGAGTGACCTTCAAGTACATTGATGTGAGTATAAGTAAATAAATAAAAGTACCGTCAAGAGTGGGGTATGATTGAACCACTAACTAAGTTTAGCTGTAGCTTCTACATGTTATTTGAACACTTTCTATTTATACTCTAAACATCAAGCACACACAATTTATAAAAGAAACACCTATGATTACATTTGAAGCACTTACGAGTGTTGATTGAAGCACCAAGGAGGGCACTCTAAGCACCAAGCTGTTTTCACAGTAGGAACAAGTTATAAAAGAAACACCTATAAGTTTCATTTGAAGCACTAAAAAGAAATGGTTAAGGAACCTACGATTTGTACTCTAAACACGAAGTTGTTTTCATAGAACACACAAGTTATAAAGGATGCGCCTACATATTACATTTGAAGCACTTACAAGCAATAACTGAAGCACCTATGAGTTGTATTTTATGTACCAAGTTGTCTCTTTAGCACACACAAGTCATAAATGAAGCGCCGGCATTTTCCATTTAAAGTACTTACAAGTGGTGGTTAAAGTACCTACATGTTACATTTAAAGTAATTACAATCGATGATTAAAGGACCTACGAGTTATTTTATGTTTACTAAGAATTTTCCAAAGAAGCACCTAAAAGTTACATTTATTGTAGTTAAAAGTGGTGATTGAAGAACCTACAAGTTACATTTAAAGTAGTTAAAAGCGGTGATTGAAACACATACATGTTAAATTAAAAGTACTTACAACAGTGATTGAAACACCTACGAGTTGTACTAAGCACTAAGTTGTTTTCTAAGGAAGCACCTGCATCTGTGTTACATTTATAGGAGGCAAACATATCCCCTAAGGCATGTGTTACATGGGCAAAAGAAGCTAGTATAGTAGAATAGCTACTTCGTAGAGTCTATTCTATGTATTAAACCCTCCAATACAAAAAGAGATGCACTTTCATTAGTTTTCCATGATGAGAAAACATCATAAATCCCCTCAAAAAAATCAACATATGGAGAATGTAAATTATGTAATTATTTAGCCTACATCTCCCCCCTTTGGAAAGAGAGAAACTCAACATATCTCTGGAGGAAACTAGCTCAAAAGAAGGGACCTAATGGGCATTGCTCTGTACAATAAATATTATTCACGGTCCCTCTCTCTAGATCTTAGTGGCATAGAAAGTATTTTATACATGCAGACCAACAACACTCTACATTTGTGGTACTCATACCATTAACATATACAAAATTCAAAACACTACTTAAATTTAAGCTCGGGAAAAACAATAGTTGCACTCACAAGTATAACTTGAAGCACCTTTAACTTATTTGTGAAACACTACAATCATACCTTGAAGCCCTACAAGCACAACTTAAAACACCTACATGCATAACTTGAAGCACATACAAGTTATTTATAAGGAATGTTCAACTAATTTATGAAGTATTATGATAACTTAAAGTGCATACAAGCATAACTTGAAGCACCTACATACATAATTTGAAGCACATACAAGTTAAAATTGAAGCACCTTCATATTATTTGTTAAGCACTACAAACATATTAGTTAATCATGACATATTTTAGTGATTATTTTTTATGTGTGTAGATAGTTGAAATGAGTAGACCAAACACTTTTGCTGTGGAAACTCCACCAGCCCTTTCTTTTCATTTCAAGTGTTCACATTGCTGCGTTGGCTCTTCCTAAGTACGAAGATTAGATAAACCATCTTTTTGTAGCAAGAGTTGCACTGTCAATAATTATCCTCCTACCTTTTCTGCTATTAATTCACCTCATTCTACCTTTTTTTTCCCGTGTCATTTTAGATTGTTCTTGATGTCATTACATTGAAGGTCATTCTAGATCAAGTACCCTATCTGAATCAAACCATAAGGTACCAAACCACACAAAGAATGGAAAGCAGAATGTATATTTTCTCATTGGCCCCTCCCACATCCCCACATTTGAGTTCAAGGTTTACTTTGAATGCACCTCATATAAACTACGGTGTCCACTAACTTTAAAACAACTTATAGCATTCCAACATTCTTAAAAGACCAAATATTTAAAATTTAATATATTACAAAAGAAGCATTCATAAACATAATAAAACATGCAAAGACAACAATAAGATATATGTTTTTCACATCCATGAACTAAATTGTCAAAAAAGGGGTCAAGAAACTAGAAATTATGTTTCAAACAAAGCATCATGAATCCTCCAAATTTCAGCGGTAACATCGACTCTAGTAACGTGAAATAAAATTCATAAAATTAGTCTGAAATGGTAGAAGGCCAGGAACATTAATGAGCGGTAATGAGCATGCTGACACTATATTGATAATACAAAAGATCAACTGTTGAAGTGACTGCTCGTGCAAATGTTCCTCAAAATATTTAGCTCTTTTGTACCCAGTGTAAGACCCTACTCTTTCAACACTCACTATAAGGAAGTAACATGTTTCAATGCTATAAAATAACAATATATTTTCCAATTTCTCTAAGCCACCAAACATACATAAAATTGAATAAAACTGTCATCCCTATTTTTTATAATCATGCACATGAAAATTATTATCTCTTATGGGAAATTTTAAGTCCAGTGACATATTAAACATCTAGCCATTTCAATCTAAGCTCATATCAAATTCTACTTTCCTATTCTTAATTTACATTCATATAAGCAGTAAACTCCAAAAGACTGAGCCTGCCTTAAAAATAAACACATCAGCCTTCAAATCTGTCATAAATTCCCAATGCAACGATATGACATGATATATTCACAAATGTTCAGTTATGATACTTTATATCATCAAAATAGTACATTAGCTCCATTGATGTGTATAATTCCAAATTGATATAGATTTTCAACAATCTTAATAAATCAATTATAATTTAATCCAAAACCATCCCTCATCTTACTTAAATTGGATTCGTTATAACATTCATAGCTAAGAACTAATTATACCCATGAATCTTTACAGTAAATCAATTAAATTAACTTAAATTAAGTTAACTCATGATATGTCAAAACAAGGAAATAATCCTTTGGGGTAAGTTATCGATATCAGGATCGTGTCGCCAGAGAAGAATCTGGAAGTGTAGGGAATGGTAGGAAAGATCCGTCAGAAGAGGATCTCTTAGGAAATTTGGTAAGTTTATAGGACAAGAAGCACCTCATTGTTTCTATCTCCTGATTCAATCAATACACACTTGGCGAGAATTGAGGAAGAAAGGTGTGAATTTTGATGTGTGGCGAGGAGAATGTGCTTGCGGCGGAGACTATTGGGATTATATCGTTCTGGTATAACCCAATTTGAAATGGGGCAGGATTTGTGCATTTATTGTATATCCAAGGAAGTAATAAATTAAAGTAAATCTTAAACGTTAATGTACTTATTTCTATCATCGGGATTTATTCTCATATGAGTGAGTGTTTTCACCTAAGATATGTGTTCTCACATGACACTAGTAGAGACAAGCTTATTAAAGATAGCGATAGAAAGTGGTTTTAAAAAATGTGGAACTGCCTTTAATTGAGGTCCAAAAGGGGTTTCGAGTTCGGAAGTCCCTCCCAGACTATTTTAAAGGTGGTTCTAATTTATTAAATGTTGAATCGCCTTTAATGGCGATTGGTTAAAGGCGGTTCCGCCTTTAAAATCACTTTTTAAGGGCCGAAAGGACTCTCGAGTTTGGAAGTGCTATCCCAAGTCACATTTTCATTTTAAAGGCAGTTCTATATAGAACCGCTTTTATTGGGCTGGCCCAAGATCTCCTTACTTAGTCTTATACTGAGGTTTTATACTTCATTTTACCAAACCAGTGACTATTGGTCTTATACTTAGGTTTTACTACTTTCATTTTACTAAACCTTCCGCCTTTAGTCAGCCATCTCCTTCCGCCTCAATCAGCTATCCCCCCACCGTTGCCTCACCAATCACCCCTCCATCACCTCTCACTCCACCACCACCTCACTCCACCACCACCTCACACCACCACAGCCATACCCTTCATCGCCTCCACCCCTTTGATGCCTCTAACCCACTGTTGCCGTCAGATGCTCCACCGGTGAATGCCATAATGACTATACTGCTAAAGACCCCCGATTCCACCGCACTAAAGACCCTCCGTCGGTGGTGTTACTCCTTCTCCGTTGTTGGTGTTGCTCCTCCATTCACTGTAGCTTATTGGATGCTCTCCGCTCGCTCCCGTCGTCCGCCGCTCCAGACCCCGTAGCTCCTCTACTCAACCGTCTGCCGCTTGCTCCCCGCCTTCACCTTTGCTGTTGGGTTTCATTTGTTTGACATTTCTTTAAGTTTTTTTTGTTTGTAATAATAGGTTTTTTTTTATTTTTAATTTATAATGTGGTGTGTTGCACTGACTGATACAGATCTGTTGTTTTTCTGCCGAAAACATTAGGTTTTCGGTAGCTCTTTTTTTGGAAGGCAAAAATAGGTTTTGAGTTCGGAACCTATTTTGGACCCAATAAATGCGGCTTTTTAAACCGCCTTTAATTGGCATTTTTAAGGCGGTTCGTAAAACCGCCTTTAATTGAAGACAATCAAAGGCGCGACCAGAGAAGGCAATTTGTCCAAGAAAACTGCCTTTAATGGTCCCCCTCTCCCCACTAGTGTGATCCCAATTCATCATGAATCCAAATCAATGATGTTAAATATAAAATTTTCTTCATAGAAACAAAAAAAACTGCATTTAAGGTCTCAATTACCAAAACTAAGTACTCACATGTCATTAAATTCAACATATATATATATATATATATATATATATGTGTGTATATATGTTTAAAATGAAAAATTTTGAATGATAAAAACCTTGATAATTGAGTATATATTTATTTATGATATTGAACAACATTCTTAATCTTGGATAAATAAAAAAATATCAAATAAATAACATTAGTCGCTGAGTTTTAAATATATTTTTTCACTTTGCCTTTGAATATTCATTTTTGAAATTTTCAATCTAGTCTCTCTAATGAGTTAAGATTTTGCGGAAAAAGTTACCGGAGCCCTTCTCCTCAAAAAAGAGGCTGATGAGGAAAGAATTCAAAGACCATCTAAGAATATCATGGAAGAATTAAACCAAGTGGAGCGGACAAAGTCAAGGCTGAGCCCCGAGTAGATTCAGGCACTAAGATGTTATCGAGTCAAAGTTTTGATCAGATTGGGAACTGCTTTGAACATAAAAAAGAGATTGTACAAAGGTCTTAAGACTCGGTTTCAAACAGTAGTAAACGGGAAATGGTAATAGTTGAATTGAAGGAAAGAATGTAGAATATGTGAATGAGGGAAGGTAGAATATGTGTATGAGGGAAGGTATTCCATTTAGATGGTAGTAAGAATAAGATATATTGTGAAGGCTATCGCAATTATGGTTGGAATCTTTTCTTTAACTAGCATGTCGTTTTAAAGTTTGATGCTAAAATCCATTGCTGCTTCTCGTTTGAAAGGTACAGTGTTGCAATTTTCGATTATATATGTTCAGAGTACGATACACCTTTTTTCCCCTTTTCATCTTGGTTAATTATCCAAAAGTGGGGGGATATGTAAGCTTTAGAACACTTGAGGATCAATTTGGAACTTTAGAGGGATGTTCATATAATATCATGTAAATTGAAGGAAAGATTTGAAAATAGATCAAGGTAATACAATTTAGCCCTGATTATTAGGACATGTGTTATTTTGAGATATACCTTCGTCTCTCTGTAAATGGCACCTATGTAGCATCAGGTCAGGGACGTGTACCTAAATGGGGACAAAGACGAAGACGAGAAATGATAAAAATAAGAAATTATGGATTCGGGTACGGCAAAGGTACGAATAAAATATAATAATAAAATTATTTATAATATTTAAGATCAAACAAAAATATAATTCAACTTTTTTAATAAGTTGTAAGAAAAATAAAACAAGCAATTAAAACAAAATATAATATTTGAATAAAAATTATATAAATACATCAATATTGTCTAGACTAATGTGAGTGACCAACAAAATAATCACAAACTTCATTAATCAATTCAAGAATAGGTAAATTTATAATGGAATTTACTATATGCATATTCCGCATCACAACAAAAAGCAAAAGGAAAAAGAAAAGCAAGAGATATCACACGAGACATTAAATCTGCTATAAACAAAAAGTAGACCAGACTACCACTTGTCAAAGTGAATTGCTATATCACGTCCTGTATTTTACTTGATTACGCCATGTATTTATACAATTTAGTATATAATATGTATTTTTAATTTAATTTCATTAATTAAAATATGTTTAATTTAATATTAAATTATATTTATTATTTACCACCACTCTGCCGCCGCCCACCACCTCCGCCGCCGCCATCCGCCGCCGCCACCGCTGTCGTCCGCAGCCGGTCTTCTTCTCCGGCCAGATATTCTTCTTCGACCTTCTTCTCCGATCTTCTTCTCCTCTTCTTCTCCTCTTCTTCTCCTCTTCTTCTTCTCTTCTTCTCCTCTTCTTCTCCGACCTTCTTCTCCTCCGGCCTTCTTCTCCGGCGTTCTTCTTCTCCGGCGGTCCCCGCTCTCCTCTCCTTCTCCGGCTCTGGCTCGCCTCTTCTTCTCTCGGCCGCGTTATCTTCTCCCCGTTCTTTTCTTCTTCTCCCGGCTCTCTTCTTCTTCTCCCATTCTCTTATTCTCCCACCTCTTCTTTTCCCGTTCTCTTCTTCTCTCCCGTTCTCTTCTTCTCCCGTTCTTTCTCCCTTTCTCTTCTCTTCTCCCTTTCTCTTCTCTTCTCCCTTTCTCTTCTCTTCTCCTGCTCTCTTCTTCCGTTCTCTTCTTTTCTCCCGTGCTCTTCTCTTCTCCCTTTCTCTTCTCTTCTCCCGTTCTCTTCTCTTCTCCCGCTCCCTTCTCCCTTCTCCCATTCTCTTCTTCTCTAGGTGGTCTGGCCATTCTCTTCTCTTCTTCTCCAGGTGGTCCGGCGCCGGCTGTGGAGGTGGTCCGGCGCCGGCTGTGGAGGTGGTCCGGCGCCGGCTGTGCAGTGGAGGTGGTCTGTCGCCGACGGTGGAAGTGGCGGTGGTCCGGAGCCGGCGGTGGAGGTGGCGGTGGTCCGACGCCGGCGGTGGTCCTGCGCCGACAGTGGTCCGGAGGGAACATTAATTTTTATTTTTTGTTTTGTTTTTTATTTTTGTTTTATTTAAAAAAAATTAAATTAAGTATTATACATATATGTACGTATTAGGGCGTAAACTAGTAAAATACAGGGCGTGATATAGCAATACCCCTTGTCAAATGATATTAATCAAGGTAAACTTACAATGTACAAGATTACAAGCCCATCCTCTCTCTATCTGAAAACGCGATTATTGAGCCCTCTATCTGTTCTGCTTGCCAGAAACGGATACTTCGCCGGAAACGGCTAGTACTGTCCGTCAATTGCTGTGACGATATTCCCATCTACTAAGCCGGTCGATATGGCGGCAACCATTGCTAATCAAATCCCCCCCAAATCCTTCGCTGCGGTGCTCCAAAACAAATCTCCTCCTCTATCCAAAATCTTACCTAGCAATCTAGAGCTTATTCCTAAATCGCAACACTTAGGGGAACCCTCCTGCTTATATTCTGAGGACCAAATAGCTACTTTATTCGCCCACTATGCGAACGCTCTGGTTGGTAAGTTCACAAAAGGCCGACTTTCTATGGAGCAGCTGGAGCAGGCTTTCAAAACTATTGGCTTCGAAGGTAAATATCAGCTAGGCTCTCTTGATTATAAACATGTTCTTATTAGGTTTGAGCAAATAAACGATTACCAGAGATGCTGGATGAAGTGTGTCTGGAACTTCAATGGCATTTCCCTTAAGATGCTCAAATGGACTCCTGAATTCTCAACACATAAAGAATCTCCAATAGTTCCCATCTGGTGTGTACAATCAGGGAAGTCCCTCTATACTATTATAATTCAGCTTTCATAGAGGCAATAGGGAATAGCATAGGCAGTTTTATCAAAAATGATCTAGCCACGGATATACTTACAAGGCCATCAGCAATTAAATTCTGTGTGGAAATAGACCTTCAAAAACCTTTCAGTTATTACATCAGGCTAGGCTCTGTGTCTAATAACAGGAAATATCAAATTGAATATGAGGATATCCCTCTCTATTGTGATCACTGTGCGAAATTAGGTCATTCATTGTCCCAGTGTAAAGCCAGCTCTCAGAATACCAATGGTAGAATTCAGGATATAAATATAGCTCAAAATTTACCCCACTCTCTGTGGCAGGCTACTGGTAAGAAATTTGACAAGCCCTCTTTGATCCTAGACTCTTTGGAAGACCAATCCCTCCCTGAGATTGATATTACTGAGAATGAAGGAACCACTATAAATCCTAATCACAACCTTCCACCTAGTTCTCCCTCTATGGTTAACGGAGCTACTGTGAACGCTCCTGTTAATAATACTCAATTTCATGATATTCCAGAAAATTCTATCTCAAGGTTACTAAAAGACACGGCTCTATCTAAACCAGCATTACTGGCCTATTCTAAAGCTGATATTCAGATTGGATCTTTTATCCTATCTATGTATAGCCCAAATCATAAAAACTCACTTTCCCAGCCTGGAAAGATGGCAAAAAGGTTTTCTGTTTTGCAGGTCCCTGACAATTGCTCTAAGGAACAAGAGGACATGTCTGAGACAGTGTCTATGGTGGAGGTTAATTCTGGCCATCAGAATACCACAATTTCTACTCTCTCAGGTAACCACCAAGGTAAGTCTAAACCAAAAAAGAATAACTATCTAAGCCAGCTAAACAAAATGATGCTTAGATCAGCCACAAAAAGTAATAAATCATGTGAACAATGATATCTAATTTCAATGCTAATTTTTTAGTGTGGAATCTTAGAGGCATGGATACTTCAATGCTTAGGTTGACTAACTTATGCAAACTCAAGAAAATCCAGCTATTATGTATTATTGAACCTATGCATGATAATACTAAATGTCAAGCATACATGGAGAAACTCACTTTCACTCATAATTTGACTTTGTCTAATGGGAAAATCTGGCTCATGTGGTCAAACTCATTATCTGTCTCTCTTCTATCCTCTCACGAACAGTTTATGCATGTTACTATTTCTCATCATTCCCTAAATTTGCATATGGAAGCAGTTTTCATTTATGCTCTTAGGAATAGGGATGGTAGGAAGGTTCTATGGAGTGAGTTGCAGACAATTTCTAAGGTGATACTATTTTTATAGGAGACTTTAACTCGATCACTTCTCTGTCAGAATATAGAGGTCCTAGTTTTCCTGCCTTAGGAGGTATTAGAGATTTTAACTCTTGGATTAACTCTAATGGAATACAAGAAATTAATACGGTTGGTAATATTTTTACATGGTGTAACTCAAGGCTAAGGAACCCCACCTCCAAAAGATTAGACAGAGGACTAAGTACAATTTCATGGATCTCTAAATTCCCATCCTCTTCAATACAAATCCTGAACAGGCAGACTTTTGATCATGCCCCCCTTCTTCTTCAGGTCTCCACTTTGACCTCCTCCAACCCAAAGCCATTCAGATTTATAGATGTCTGGTTTCAGAGAAATGAGTTCATAAGATTAATTAGTGAAAACTGGGAAATACCTATGGCTGAAACTGGCATGCTAAGATTCTATCTAAAACTGATTAGGCTTAAGAAAGTACTAAAAAACTGGAACAGAGATAGCTTTGGAAACATTGACTTGAATGTTAAAAAAGCAGAGGAGGCCTTAAGAATTCAGAAAGTTAATTTTGACTTGACCCCCTCAACCTCTGAACGTGTAAAACTTAATGAGAAAAATGCCTTTCTGTTTAAAGCCTTAAAAGATAAGGAAAAATATTGGAAACAGAAAGCAAGACTAAAATGGCATAAGCTAGGAGACAACAATACATCTTTCTTTCATAAAGTTGTGCAAGAAAGGATTTGTAAACTGCAGATCACTAAAATAAAAAATCGTGAAGGCCAATGGATCAATTCTCAGTTAGACATTCAAAAAGAAGCAATAGATTATTTTTTGGAACTGCTAACTGAGCCTAACCTATCAACTGATGAAACTTACTATCCTCATTTTCTAAGTCAAATACCTAGCATCATAAATGATAGTGATAATCAAGCTCTAGCCACTCCAATCTCAGAATTAGAGTTAGAACTAGTGATTAAAATTTTAAATAAAATGAGTAGTCCAGGTCCAGATTTATTTTCACCAAAATTATATAGCAAATGCTGGCCTATCATAAAACAGGACCTGATTTCTGCAGTCAATGACTTCATTGCTGGTTCTGAAATGCCTCGGGGAATATCCAGTACCTGGATTACCCTAATACCAACAAAATCCACTCCATGTTCATTTGAGGACTTCAGGCCAATTAGCTTATCAAATGTGCTGAATAAAATCTGTTCTAAAGTGTTAATGGAAAGGTTGAAACCTTATATGGAGAATCTGATCTCTCCTAACCAAACTGCTTTCATGAAAAACAGAGATATCTCAGATAACATTCTGTACTTACAGGAAATGATTAGATTTCTGGATAAAAAATATAGAACACCAAATTGTATTCTTAAACTGGATCTAAGAAAAGCTTTTGATAGAATTAACTGGAATTTTCTTAGACAGATTCTGATAAAGTTCGGTTTTAATGGTAATTTTCTAAGTGTTGTAATAAATAATTTGTCACAAGCCTACTTTTCAGTACTTGTTAATGGCAATCCAGTAGGTTTCTTCAAGGCCACAAGGGGTATTAAACAAGGTGATCCTCTATCCCCCTTTCTTTTTAATATATTCTCATAAGCCTTTTCTAGGAGTTTTTCTTTTATATTCCTCAATAGAAGTCTGGCTAGTTACCAGATTCCGGCTTCAATTTCTGCAGTTTCCCACCTTATGTATGCAGATGACATGATCATTTTTATGCAAGCATCAAGGCCGAACCTCATTAGGACCAAAGCTTTCCTAGAAATCTTTGAATATACCTCGGGCCAAAAGTTTAATTTTGACAAATCTGACTTTTACCTAAGTAGAAGAGCTACACAGGCTAAGCTGAACCAGGTAAAAGCGATCTTACAAATGAAAAAAGGATCTTTCCCTTTCAAGTATCTAGGCTGCCCCATTTTTAAAGGAAGAACTTTAAATAGATACTTCCATCCTCTGCTGGCTAATGTTGATCATAAGCTTCAAAATTGGAAAAACAAATGGCTTAGTCGAGGAGGGAAAATGATCATTATCCAGTCATGCTTGTACTCAATACCTCAGCACCTCTGGTCTGTAACCAACCCCCCTAAAGGCATAATAAAATTATTTGAGAAAAAACTATCTCACTTTTTCTGGGGACAATCAGATGGTAAAAACAATAGAGTCTGGAAAAGATGGGCAGATCTAGTAACACCTACAAAACTGAATGGTCTAGGTTTTAGATCTATCAAAGCTATAATAGACTCCTGCTCGGTTAAACTTTGGTGGAAGAGCCAACTAGGTATTTCTCTGTGGTCTAAACTGTTATGGTCTCTCCCACCATCCCACAGAAAATCAGTAACATGGAAAAGAATCTGTTTTATAAACTCTTTTGCTGAAAATAATTCTACCATTATTCATGGTAAAGGCAGTTGTAATTTTTGGTCTGCCAATTGGTGTCCACATGGCCCTCTTCTCAACTATGTTTTAGATAACATATCCTCTACTATGTCTGATATCTCTGTGGCAGATTTTATCAGCAACAGAAATAGTATTTTAGACCAAATTTTGTCTTTTTTGGAACATGATACGCTCTCATTTCTACAGGTTGCAGAACTCACATTGGACAGGGAGGAAAGACTAATTTGGAAACCGGAACCCACAGGTAGTTTTTCATTTAAGTCAGCCTATAGGGCCCTCACTCATTCATCAGGAAATTTCCCTGTAAGTAAATTCTTATGGAACACTCTACTTCAGAAAAAGATCTCTATATTTACCTGGAAACTGTTGAATGCATTTCTTCCTTTTGATGATGTGCTCATTACATGTGGATTTAGTTTAGCCTCTAAATGTCCAGCCTGTTACCAGTCGGACTCGATCCAACATTTTTTCATCTCCTGTCACATTGCTCATGCTGTTTGGTTGAATATGGCTTCTTTAATTCAGTTTAACCTTAATGCTCAACAATCCATTCCTGATCGATTCTATTTATTCTGGAATTGCCATGACCTTCCTAGTTTTAACCAAATCTACTGTAAGATTCTACCTTCTCTGGTGTGTTGGAGTCTCTGGAAAGCTAGAAATAGCTTCCTATTTGACCACAAGCCTCTCTCTTCGGATTTTATTTGTAAAGAGGTGCAGGACCTGATTAAATTAACATTAAATGTTTGTCCTCCTAAATTGCTATCTTCTGCATCTATCCCACCATCTTTTAGGCATCTCACGCCTCTGCTTAGACCTCCCCCTAAGCCAAACATAATGACAGTTTTCTAGGAAAGGCCTAAGACTGGATTTATAAAAATTAATGTGGATGCATCTTGGTGTTCTAACAAAGCATCAGTTGGTCTTATAGCAAGGGATAACTCTGGTCACCCTATACAGATTAGTTCAGCAACCATTTCCGCGGCATCCTCATTACATGCTGAAATCAAAGCAATTTTACATGCCTGCCATATTTTTCCAGATCTTGATCATACTTTCATAATTGAATCTGATTCAAAACTGGCGGTTCAGATGATTAATGACCCTTATTCTGCACATTGGCAAGTTTTTGGAATGGCTTTTAATGTAAAATCCCTCCTTGGCAGAGCTGAACTCAAACATGCATTTAGAGAGTGCAATTCTGTAGCTAATGCTATAGCCAAGCACCATTCCAATCAAAATCAATGCCTCCACCTAACTAATATCCCCATGTATATCAGAGTCCTTATTACCTTGGACAAAGAATACACACCACATCTTCGAGTACTTAAAAATGCAAATGTGTAGAATAGATGCTGCTAATATGTGGTTTGTTTTTATGTAGGTTTCTGATCAAATTGCTGTTTATCAAGTACTTTGTTGATTACTAAAGCGGCCTGTGCCTATTGATGTCCTCCAAAGGAAAACCTATAGAAATCTCCATTTACTGGTTTGTATTCCTTTTAGCTCTTGGGCTTGGTAGAAGGTATCGACCTGAAGCTCAACTCAGCAACATACTCTTGGACTAACTAACTCAAGATTTTGCAAAGTACTAAATCTGGAGCTGATAACAAGTACACTTCAGCTGCAAGTCAGTTTACTCATTAATCTAACTTCTAGTTTGGAAGCTCTTTAGATTAGGCTTCGAAATTTTGGGATTGATGTTGCCTGGCCAAAGGAAAGAATTAACACAAGGGGGTGGAGATTCTTTCTTTTGGATCGCAACCTCAATATCTATCCTTTAATTTTTTGGATAAATGTTTATACATCCTAGTTATAGATAGTTAGGACTTTTGGAGGCAACGATGTTGCTTCACCACTCTCTATGAACAAGCTACACTTTATGTACATCTTTTTGGATTTTCAACTAAGGCTTGGGGAACCTTAATATATAATCCCCCACCCTCGGATGTTTTCATTTAAAAAAAAATTACAAGCCCAAGGTACAAGTGTCCATTATTTAGTCATCATGAAACTTAAAAAGCTTACAGAGTAAAACTAAAACACAGAGAAGACGGATGAAGAACAAGACATGGAGTAAATAATTTGACTCAATATCCATAACATATTAATTCTATATCGAAGAGGTAAGGTTTTCAGACTGTAGCAATGTTTCCAGCATCATGTAAACGTCTATAGGAATTTGGCTAACTGATTCTGGCATAACTGGGACATTTGAGAGACGTTCTCGAGTCGTCCCTGTCCCAGATTTCATCCCAGGTACGTTCCTCATAAGAATCTCCACCCCTACAGCTATCCCTGTGCTACATAGTTTAGCACCATAGTTTTAAGTGTTTACATTTAGGTTATTAAATAAGTGGATGAAATTTAATTTATAAAGTAAAAAGTAAAATGAGTGGATGAAATTGATGGACTTATGCAAAACAAAAAGTGTGTCAATGTGTAAACATTCTAAAAATGAATTGTATCAAATACGATAACATGAAGGGAGTTGATATGAAATTTCGAATACCAAAAGTGGAAAAAAGAAAAGAGATTCCTTCCCAATCTATGTATAATTAGAAATCACTTATTCTGGATTAAGGAGTATTAGTATTTGTGATATGTACCAAGATAATACATCCATAATCAATTTTGACTTCTTGAATGCGTCAGACTAAACATTCCAAATAGGGAAGGCAATAAGAGACCCTCCTTAAGTGATTAAATGGTTTCTAAGCAAGAAGGAATCTCTCTTAAATCCATACAACAAACAATTATCAATTTTATCAAGCACAATAGTTCATCTGAAGCTGCCCACAAGAAAGTGTTCAGTTTAGACAATATGAAATAGCTAAATTCTAAAGATTCTTGTTCTTCCATATCCAAAGTACCCATAGAATATCTCATCCCCAATAAATTTAGAAGTTATAGTTTTTGAAGTTTATCGATGACTGAACTTTCCCTCCTAGACAACTCAAAGTGACCTAACAATGTCACTTTTCTAAGATATTTGTGTAGAAGGAATTCAAAATAAAAAAAGGTGATCCACTGTAATGGTAAGTGATTCTAGTTGACTTCGAAAGTCAAGAACAATAATCTGCTTGTACCCCTCGTTAGTATGTACAATCCTGCATTCTAGCTTACAAATGTTTGGAAACTTCTTTATTTATTTTTCCATGTTTTTCAAAGTAATATTCAACACAAATCAAGGCTTCCAACTCATATTTTTCAACATTTTAAAGGGGCGTGACACAACCATAAGCAATGAAAAGGTTTTTCTATTTTGGCAGTTTCCAGAGAGTGTGACTATAAACCTACTGGTGAGCAAAGATACAAAATAGAGCTATTAATTTTTGACATTTCGAATACATTGCATGTCTTCATTCTAGGCTCTCAGATTCTCATGATCAAATCTTCAAAATTCCTAGCTAACAGATTCTAAAGCATATATACATATGTGCCCAGACTTGAGTTTGTTAAAATATTCCAACCTCAGAATCAGTACACACCAGTCTATCTTCCCAATGGATATTTTAAGAGAGTGCTTGAAATGTTGTAGAATCTGTATCACTTAGCATTTATATGTGCTTGGATTTTAAGTACAACCTTCTATCCTAAAAAAATTTGACATATGATTCATCACTTACCTTAATCTTTATGTTGATATATGCTGCATTCAGGACCTAGTGGCTAAAGAAGTGGTTGGGATTAGAAGAATTTTAAAAGGGTTGTATGTGTTGGATGGAAGCTCTTTTGACAAAAATTACATTTCTAAGTCACTAAATTTTTTTGAAAAAACCTTGTTTACAGTAAGAGGTAGCAAAGATATGGATTATCATTGTAATAATGCAGTTCTTGTTTCCATAAAATATTTGTGGTATCAGAGAATGGGACTTCTATCTCTGAATGTGATGATACATTTATCAATAAACAATTCTGATTTCTTTAGTGATCATGTATGTGAAGTATTTCCTTTCGCCAAAAATAGAGGTTGAAGGTAAATGAAAGAAGAAATAATGTTGAAAAATATTTTAATATAATTCATGCAGATGTGTGGGGACCTTATAAAAAATTCACAAAGTGGTGCCATCTATTTTTTACCTTGTTTGATGACTTCACTCGATGTACCTAGACTTTCTTGATGCCTTCTAAGGATAGAGTTTTGAGTGTGTTAACTAGTTATATGGAAATGTTCCAAAATCATGATACAACTTCCTTCAAGATATTCAGAAGTGACAATGGGTCAAAGTTTGTGAATCGTGAATGCATGTTAATCAAAGTTTGTTAATCGTGATTACTAGAGTGCCATATTCGTTAAAATCAACCTAAAGTGTGCCATATTCGTTAAAATCAAACTACGATGTTTAAGTAATTTAATTAAATACATAATATCAATATCATGCCTTAAAATCAACATGCTTCATCAATTCAAATTTTTTTGCATTAATCTTATATTCATATATATCAACACGTTGAGACTAATTTATGGTAAAAAGTAAATCACATAGTCACAGAAATGTTTTTATTTGCATGTTTTTTTTGTGTTGCAGATTCAGATGCAGGAGTGACTGCACTATCTTTAAGGAGACAAACCAATTCATATGTAAGGTTTGTTAGAAGGGGTTTCAACGGGAGCAAAATCTACAGCTCGAGCAGAGAGGCAACAACCTGCCATGGAAGCTCAAGCAGAAGGTGACGAATGTGGCCCGTCGGAAGGTTTACTTGTGCCTGGAGACCATGTGCATGCACCATGATCCATCTCGCACACTTGGGGATCTCACTGGGATCAAGAAGCACTTCTCCAGGAAGTAGGAGAGAAGAAATATAAGTGTGACAAGTGTTCGAAGAAATATACCATGATCTCCGACTAGAAAGCACATTCCAAAACTTTTGAAAACAGGGAGTACCTATGCGCCCATCGGTAGATTTACAGCATGTGTTCCACTAAGTTGGGTCAATTTATAAAGCACGGATCTTCATTAGCTCAAAGGTATGCACGGATGTACAAAAGATCGAGAATCTGGAGATTAAAGTGGAATCCTGATCTTCACAAATGTTTCGAAGTCGTTGTTAATTTTTTTAGTGAAGCCATTTTTTAAAGTAAACACACCATCTACATGTAAAGGTGATTTACTCATACATATATAAACCATGGTAGTCTTTATAGTTGATTGTTTTAAATTCCAATTTGGGGGGTTTGTGTTTAAGTAGCAAATAATCATAGATAGCCGCACGTGCACTGCTCAGGCACGCACAAGCTAAGGTTAAATACCACAATGAACAATATTGATGGCCTTAATTTCTACCAGTGTATATACAAAAATTGATGTGAACTCTTGGTCAAGATTACGTTTGCATAAATTTTATATATACGTGTGTGTGCAGGGGGGTTAAAAGAGAGTGATGAGAATTCATCACAAATCTAACTCATTGATATTAAATAAAAAATTTTCTTCATAGTATTAAAAAAATTCTTTTCAAATATCAATTACTAAAATTAGGTACTCACATGTCATTAAATCCAAAATATATATATACTTTACAAATTGACAAAAGTTTGAATGATATAAACATTGTTAATTGAGTACATATTTATTTGTATATTGCACATCATATTGAATCTTGGATAAATCAATAAATTATTTCAAATAAATAGCATTACTAGTTCTAAGTCTTGAAAATATTTTTTCTCTTTGCATTTTAACAGACATTTTGGATATTTCTATCTTGTCTATCTAATGAGTTAAGATTTTGCAGAAAAATTCACGGGAGGCCTTCTCCTCGAAAAAGAGGCTGATAATAAATTATAAAATTACCAACTAAGATTATCATGGAAGAACCCCACCCAAGTGCTACGGACAGAGTCGAGGCTGAGCCCGGGGTAGATTTAGGCACGGATATGTTTCTATCTGCATATTTTTCTATGTGTTCCAGATCCATATGTAGAGCTGATTGCACTGTCTCCAAGAACTCGTATGGAGACAAATCAATTCATATGTGAGGTTTGTTATAAGGGGTTTCAACAGGAGAAAAATGTACAGCTGGATCGGAAAGGCCAAAACCTGTCATGGAAGCTCAAGCAGAAGGTGATGAATGTGGCCCGTCAGAAGGTTTACTTGAGCCCAGAGACCACGTGCGTGCACCATGATTCACCTCACGCACTCGGGGATCTCACTGGGATCAAGAAGCATTTCTCGAGGAAGCATGGAGAGAAGAAATATAAGTGTGAGAGGTGTTCAAAGAAATATGTCATTTTGTCCGATTGGAAAGCTCATTCCAAAACTTGTGGCACCAAGGAGTACCACTGCACCTGTTGGTAGATTTACAGTGAGCGTTCCAATGAGTTGGGTCGAGTTATAGAGCACAGATCTTAATTAACAAGAAGGTACGTGCGACTGTACAATAGATCGAGATCCTGAAGATTAAAGTGGAGACCTGATTTTCATAAACGTTTCGAAGTCATTGTTAAATTTGTTATTGAAGCCATTTTTTAAAGTAAACACACCATTTACAATAAACAGGTGATTTACTCATACATATATAAATCATAGTAGTCTTTATAATTGAATGTATTAAAATTCCAATTTGGGGTTTTGTGTTGAAATAGCAAAGAATCGTTGAACACCGCACGTGCACAGCTCAGGCACGCACAAGGAATACAGTTAAGTACCACATTAAACACTATTGATGGCCTTAATTTCCACAAGATCATATAGAATGTTAAGGCGGACTCTTGGTTAAGATTACATTTGCATGAATAACATACTCCCTCCGTCCCAGAATAAATGGCACACTTTCTATTTTTTTCTGTCCCACATAAAATGGTACACTTTAATTCTTACCCAAAATGGTAAAGAATATGTTGTAAAATTCCTACAATATCCTCTTTAACTTCAATAACTTTATGACTGGGCCCACCTTTTCCCCAAAGTATCCCTACTTTTTCATAATTATTGTTTTCCACCTCATCTTGCATAAAATACCGAACCCAATTTCAATGTGTCATTTATTCCGGGACAGAGGGAGTATAATATATACTCTCTTCGTCTCGATTCATATTGCTTAATTTGACTTTTACTAGTCAAACTTAGCCAACTTTGACCATTAAATTCTATTATTGTATATGTAAAATTATTTTCATGTTATATGTTGTTGGATTCATCATAACATATATTTTTTTTGAATTTTTTACACATATAAATAGATATATATGTATATATATATATTTAAAAATGATAAAGTTGATTCCCAAAAGTCAAATTAAGCAATATGAAGTGGGACGGAGGGAGTATATGGGAGGGTTTTCGGGTGAGAACACCCATTTATGTGAAAATGCTCTCTTATGTGAGAACAAATCTGAACCATTGGATCATTTAAATCTGATGGTTGATGTGTCAAATAATAAGGTAAGGAGATTAAAATCTGAGCTCACATTTTCAGCTTATAAGACTGATAATCGGGTCATAACACTATTTCAGATCCCACCATTCCACTCATTTCTACTAGTCTTCCAGCACCGCCGAGAATAAACCCCAAATATCCCACCAACTTGCTCATCGACAGGGCACCCAAAGAATCTCTAGCGGCTGCCAATTATTTTTTCTAGGAAATGGAAACCTCTGGGGGGTTTTCCAATGGCGAGGAGAATGTCTTGTGATTCGCAGTTCCTTTTTTGTTGCTCTGAATAGAGAGGTGTGTTGTTTTGTAGTTTTGAAAATCTCCCAATATGATTTAATTTATAAATGTGAAAATGACAGTTTAAGTGCCCACTTTTAGGTGAAGGTGCAAGCTTTGTTCCTCTTTTTGCATCATGTTCCTAAAAGGTTCCTAGATTATTGCGAAATGTTCTTAATTTATTCCTTTATCGGACAAAATACATTTTAATTATGTTAACGGACCCATCAACAGCTATCAAAATTTTTAAAATTATAGTTTAACAAGTTATGGGATTAAATTAATTTCTTTAAATATTCTCTTATTCCATTTTTTCTCCACTGCCTCCTCCTCTATGTTCCAAACACCTCCAATCCATCCATACTTATTGTCTCTTCTATCGTCCTTACTTTCCAAGTTCCCCGCTTCTCAATAGCGACACTATCACAACTAGAAAGTTCAACTCAATATCGACTCACCTAAACTGACTAATAATATGTGGGAACAAATTAAAATATTTGGTTATAATCTGGGAACGTTTTGGGAATAATTTGCAAAAGAGGAACGAAATTAAACTGTAATTTCACCTAAAAGTGGGCACCAAATCTGTCATTTTCTCATTCATAAATGGCTATTAATGTCCATGTCTTGTTATTGCTCTTTAGTTGTTCTTAGTTGATGCTCAATGAGTACTACGGGACGAGAGATATAGAAAGACTAGAAAAGAGTTGTAGTTTTTAGAAGTGAACTGTCTTAGTTGTGGACAATGATGCTATTGTTTTGGCTGTAGGAGCGACCAAGCCAAGGTGAGTTGATTTTAGGTAGAGTTTTTCACGAATTAGTGGATAATGTTGATGCCTTAGAATCTAAAAAAAAGTCACAAATGTTATTGTAGAGACCTTGCTATTCCTGGACAAGGACTCTCCAGTGTCTATTTTCCATGGAGTTTCTAACCTTGGTCTTGCTAGATAAAAATATAGAGGATGACAATTACATCTCAGCAGAGGGAAATAAGGTAGGGGTTATTGGTGGTGATTAAAAGGGAAATAATGAAGAAGGGATTAGGAGTACAATTGATATTACTACGTGAGTGATTTTAGTACTTTGATACGAGTATAAGTAAATAAATAAAAGTACCTTCAAGAGTGGGCTATGATTGAACCACTAACAAATTTTAGTTGAAGCACCTACTAGTTATACTTTGAACACTCTCAAATTATACTCTAAACAAAAAGTAGTTTTCATAGCACACACAATTTATAAAAGAAACACCTACAATTATGTTAGAAGCACTTACAAGCGCTGGTTGAAGCACCTAGGAGTTGCACTCTAAGCACCAAGTTGTTGCACTCTAAGCACCAAGTTGTTGCACTCTAAGCACCAAGTTGTTTTCATAGTATGCACAAGTTAAAAAAGAAATACCCATAAGTTACATTTGAAGCACTAATAAGAAATGGTTAAAGCACCTACGAGTTGTACTCTAAACATGAAATTGTTTTCATAGCACACACAAGCTGTAAAGGAAGAGCCTACAGATTACATTTGAAGCGCTTATAAATGATAGTTGAAGAACCTATGAGTTGTACTTTATGTACCAAGTTGTCTTTGTAGCACACACAAGCCATAAATGAAGCACTGGCATTTTACATTTAAAGTACTTACAAGTGGTGGTTAAAGCGCCTACATGTTACATTTAAAGTACTTACAATCGATGATTGAAGGACTTATGAGTTATACTATAAGCACTAATAATTTTGCACAGAAGCACCTACAAGTTACATATAAAGTAGTTATAAGCGGTGATTGAAGCACCTACAAATTACATTTAAAGTAGTTAAAAGCGGTTATTGAAACACATACATGTTACATATAAAGTATTTATAACGGTGATTGAAACACCTACAAGTTGTACTCTAAGCACTATGTTGTTTTCTAAAGAAACACCTACATGTGTGTTACATTTAAAGGAGGAAAACCCCTAAGGCATGTGTTACTTGGTCAAAAGAAACAAATACAGTAGAATAGCTACTTCGTAGAGTATATTCTATATATTAAATCCTCCAATACAAAAAGAGACACCTTCATTAATTGTCCATGAAGAGAAAACATTGCCCCCCCCCAATGAATGTAAATTATGTATATTTAGAATAGATCTCCCCCCTCCCGAAAGAGAGAAACTCATAATAACTATGGAGGAAACTAGCTCAAACGAAAGGAATTTATGGCCATTTCCCTATACAATAAATATTATTCAGGGTCCCTCTCTATTGATCTTAGTTCCATAGAAAATATTTTATACATGCATACCAACAACACTCTATATTTTTTGTGCTCACCAATACAGAAACACAAAATTCACAACACTACTTAAATTTAAACTCAGGAATTAGAATAGTTGCACCCACAAGTATAACTTGAAGCACCTTTAACTTATTTGTGAAACACTACAATCACACCTTGAAGCCCTACAAGCACAACGTAAAACACCTGCAAGCATAACTTGAAGTACATACAAGATATTTGTGAAGAACGTTCAACTTATTTATGAAGTAATGTCATAACTTAATGTGCCTACATGCATAACTAGAAGAACCTACAAGCATAATTTGAAGCACATACAAGTTAAAATTGAAGCACCTTCAACTTATTTGTGGAGCACTACAAGCATATTAGTTAATCATGACATATTTTAGCGATTATGTTTTGTGTAGACCCAACACTTTTGTTTTGGATACTCCACCAGCCCCTTCTTTTCATTTCAAGTTTTTGCATTGCTGCGTTGACTCATCGTCGGTACCAAGATTAGATGAGCCACCTTTTTGTAGCAAGAGTTGCACTGTCAAAATGATCTTCCTGCCTTTTCTACTGTTAAGTCACCTCATTCTGCCTTGTTTTCCCTGGTGCCATTTTAGATTATTCTTAATGTCATTACAGTTAAGGCCATTCTAAATCAAGTACCCTATCTAAACCAAACCATAAGGTACCAAATCACACAAAGAATGGAAAGCAAAATGTATATTTTTTTTTCACATTGGCCCCTCCTACATACCCACATTTGAGTTCAAGGTTTACTTTGAAGGCACTTCATCTAAACTACAGTTTTTGCTAACCTTGGATCTAAAAAACTTATAGCATTTCAACATTCTTAAAATCCCTAATATTCAACATTTAATATATTCATAAACACAATAAAACATTCTAACACTACAAAAGATATATGTTTTTCACATCCATGAATTAAATTTTCATAAAAAGGGTGAAGAAAATGGAAATTATGTTTTAGACAAAGCATCATAAATCCTCCAAGCTTCAGCAGTAACACCAACTCTAGCAATGTGAAATAAAGTTCATAAAAAATAGTCTGAAAAGGTGGAAGGCCCTGCTGATATTACTACTTGAGTGACCTTCTAGTACGACTGATATTACTACTTGAGTGACCTTCTAGGACTTTGATACGAGTATAAGTAAATAAATAAAAGTACCTTTAAGAGTGGGCTATGATTGAACCACAAACAAATTTTAGTTGAAGCACCTACAAGTTATATTTTGAACACTCTCAAATTATACTCTAAACAACAAGTTTTTTTCACAGCACACACAATTTATAAAAGAGAACACCTACAATTACGTTTGAAGCACTTACAAGCGCTGGTTCAAGCACCTAGGAATTGCACTCTAAGCACCAAGTTATTTTCATAGTACGCACAAGTTATAAAAGAAACACCTATAAGTTTCATTTGAAGCATTAACAAGAAATGATTAAAGCACCTACGAGTTGTACTCTAAACACAAAGTTGTTTTCGTATCACACACAAGTTATAAAGGAAGCGCCTACCGGTTACATTTGAAGAGCTTACAAGCAATAATTGAAGCACCTATGAGTTGTACTTTATGTACCAAGTTGTCTCTATAGCACACACAAGTCATAAATGAAGCACCGACATGTTACATTTAAAGTACTTACAAGTGGTTGTTAAAGCACCTACATGCTATATTTAAAGTACTTACAATCAATGATTGAAAGACCTACGAGTTATACTCAAAGCATTAAGAATTTTCCAAAGAAGCACCTACAAGTTACATTTAAAGTAGTTTAAAGCTTTTATTGAAGCACCTACAAGTTACATTTAAAGTAGTTAAAAGTTGTGATTGAAGCACATACATGTAAGTACTTACAACGGTGATTGAAACACCTCAAGTTGTACTCTATGAACTAAGTTGTTTTCTAAAGAAGCACCTACATATGTGTTACATTTAAAGTACCTACAAACTGTGGCTGAAGCACCCATGAGTTGTACTTTAAGCACTAATTTGTTTTCCAAAGAAACACCTAAAGGTTGGATTTGAAACACCTACAAGTTGTAATTGAAGCACCTACAAGTTGCACTATAAGCCCCGAGATAGCACATAAAAGTTATAAAAGAAGCACTTATATGTTACATTTGGAGAATTTACAAGCATTGGTTGAATCACATATTAATTGCACTCTAAGCATCATATTGTTATAGTAGCACTCACAAGTTATAAAATAAATACCTACAAAGTACCTTTGAAGTGATGGTTGAAGCACTTTCGAGTTGTACTCTAAGCACCAAGTTGTTTTGTACCACACGAAATTTATAAAAGATCACAATAATGTAAACTTAGAATGTTACATAAACATTAATGGTGTTTATACAAGGCCTAATAAGGCCTAATTAATGCCAGCTCCACAGGAAAAAAATTAGGTAGTAGCACTGGCATTCTCCAAGTTCTAAGCAATATTCTACTGCCGTTCTTCTTTCTTTTCGCCAACAATTGTATCAAGGATCTTCCCTCTTGAGGAACATGAAGGATGGCATCGTCTCCAAGTCTCAATCTTGTACAACTGCCTGCAACAACAAAACACAACAATCACCACTATGCAATCTCAGAAGAACATCATTTTCATAATGTGGTAATTTAGGGATTGAAACATATCCCCCAAAGGCATGTTCTACTTGGGCAAAAGAAACTAGTACAGTATAATAGCTACTTTGTAGAGTCTATTCAATATATTAAATCCTCCAAATCAAAAAGATACACCTTCATTAATTGTCCATGAAGAGGAAACATCAGAAATCACCACCATCCCCCCCCCAAAAAAAGATAATGTATATTATGTAACTATTTAGAATAGATCTCCCCTCTCCCGAAAGAGAGAAACTCAACATATCCATGGAGGAAAATAGCTCAAAAGAAGGGAATTTATGGGCATTGCCCTGTACAATAAATATTATGCATGGTCTCTCTCTATTGATCTTAGTGGCATAGAAAATATTTTATACATGCATGCAACCAACACTCTATATTTGTGGTACTCATACCATTCACAGATACAAAATTCATAACACTACTTAAATTTAAACTCAGGAAAAACAATAGTTGCACCCACAAGTATAACTTGAAGCACCTTTAACTTATTTGTGAAACACTACAATCATACCTTGAAGCCCTACAAGCACAACTTAAAATACCTACAAGCATAACTTGAAACACATACAAGTTATTTATGAAGAACGTTTAACTTATTTATGAACTATTATCATAACTTAAAGTGCCTACAAGCATAACTTAAAGTACCTACAAGCATAATTTGAAGCACATACAAGTTAAAATTGAAGCACCTTCAGCTTACTTGTGAAGCACTACAAGCATATTAGTCAATATGAACATATTTTTGTGGATCATGTTTTGTATCTGTAGATAGTTGGAATGAGTAGACCAAACTCTTTTTTTGTGGAAACTCCACCAGCCCCTTCTTTTGATTTCAAGTTTTCACACTACTGTGTTGGCTCTTCCTCGATACCATGATTAGATAAGCCACATTTTTGTAGCAAGAGTTTCACTGTCAATAATGATCCTCCTTCCTTTTCTAATATTAACCTCATTCTACCTTTTTTTCCCTAGTGTCATTTTAGATTGTTCTTGTTGTCATTACAGTGAAGGCTAGGAGGTCGTCGCCGTACCTCTCAAAGTTAATATTTATAAGCCCTAAATGCTTACTATCTAAAACTAAGTAGATAGCAGCAAGTCGGGGTCGTCCACAATGAAGAGGGATCTTCCTAAGCGTTTAAGCACAAAAGGTTGATATTAAGCTAGGAGTAGATATATATATATACACATATAAAAGCGAGTAAAAAGGGGAGTTTTGGTTGGTTGGTGGTCCTAAGTTATGAAAGTTAAAAGACAAGATAACTAGCAAGGTTAAGTAACTATGCTAATCATCAAATAAAACTAAGAAAAAGGGTTTTAAAACTACAAAAGATAAAGCCTTGGGGGCAATGGATATCCACTTCCAAACCAAATGTAGATCATTGAACCATTCACTCATCCTATCACATTTATTACCTATGGGGAATGCTAATAGAATATCAACATGCATTCCTTCTTAATAGTAGTTTGTAAAGACAAACAACGACCATTTGCGAACCTCGTTGATAATCACCCTAGACAAACAACGACCATATGGGTATTTCATCAATAGCATTAGACAAGAAGGACCATAGATTTGATAACAAGCCTTCGACCAAAGACATGGCCATTTAACCAAACATAGCATTCATTAGGCTAAACCTAGAACAAACCACATTAAAGGTTCAACCTTTCATTGCATCTATAGGATAAGTATGAGAACAAACCACATTAACATACTCATCTAGCAAGGATTACCGCACATTATACTCAACAAGTTCTAAGTTCATGCTTGTAGATTTTCATGCAAAGGAGCTAAGAAATTCGCCACTTTCCTAACACCCTACCACTTCAATCATGCAAACACTTCCTATTCTCAAACCTCCCATGGAATAAATGAAGTAAAACATAGCATTAAGAACACATGAATGCTAAATAACAAAGGCTTCAAGAATGAGTAAAACAATCTATTCACTACTTCAACTACTTGTTGTGAAGATAAATCTTCCATTCTTCTTAGATAGTAGTTTGCAAGAGTGAATTCGACATCTCTTGTCAAACCTCACCAATGATTCCCTTGATACTAAGAGTATCCCATTGATGGCATTTAGCACGAAGAATCAACAAGCTTGGCAACACTTATAAACACTACACCGTGTCTAAGCATTTAACCAATTCATGCATTTACACAAGATTAGTCAAGAACAATCGACATTCATAGACCTCTCTCATTTGCTACCTAAAACAAACATGACAACGAGTTCGACATTATTACGTTCATCTAGCAATTATCAACACACCAACATCATTTAAGGAGCTTTAACTCATGCTCTTGGATTCCACATTAAAAGAGAGGAGAATTAGCTACCTGCTCCCAACCCTAACAAGTAATCATACAAGAAATTCATATACTCAAGCTTCCAACAACATCAATGCCATTAACAATTCACATTTAAAGCTCAATAAATGCACAATAGCAAAAGCACCAAATAGATATTTATATATATATGGTTCTTACTACATAGAAATGGAAGATTCAATCCTTTGCTCCCAAGATAAAACTAAGCTAGAAAACTAAAAGGCATAATTAATCTACAAAAACTAAGAAAAGAAAAGAAGAGAAAACCTAGGGTTTAAGCCCCAAAAATGCAGGAAGAAGAGAGGCCAAAAGCTGCTGAAGAGGAGAGGATAAGATGAGTATTTATAGCACAAAAATCAAGAAGAATTTCAGACCACTCGAGACGAGCTCGCGACGGACATCAATTTCAGCACCATTTCTTCTTTCTCTTTTTTATCTCATATCCTTCTCTTCTCTTCACTTCTTCAATTCTTCGAATCTTTAAAATCTCAAATACAAGTCTTCAAATCTTCAAATCTTCAAAGGTATTCTTCAAAGTCTTCAAACAAATTACCTTGTCACACAAAATTCTCTAAAAAAGTAATAAAAGCGTAAAAATTGCTTTTCAAAATGTCGCATTTAGAGCACAAAAGTGTACAAAAGTGAATCTTAAAAGTCCTCATATAAAAGTATAAAATGGGCACATCAAAGGCCCTTCTAAATCAAGTATCATATCTGAACCAAACCATAAGGTACCAAACCACACAAAGAATGGAAAGCATGTGAAAGCACTTCATTTAACTACGGTGTTAGCTAACCCTGGATCTAAACAACTAATAGCATTTCAACATTCTTAAAATCCCTAATATTCAACATTTAATATATTACTAAAAGAGCATTCATAAACACAGTAAAACATGCTAAGACAACAATAAGATATATGTTTTTCACATCCATAAACTAAATTTCCAAAAAAGGGTTAAGAAATTGGAAATTATGTTTCAGACAAAGCACTATAAATCCTCCAAGATTCAACAGTAACACTGACTCTAGCAACGTGAAATAAATTTCATAAAATCAATCTGAAAAGGCAGAAGGCTAGGAAAATTAATGAACGGTATTGAGCATGCTGAAACTAGATAGGTAATACAAAAGATCAGTTGTTGAAGTGACTGCTCATGAAAATGCTTCTCTAACTCTTTAGCTCTAGTGTGCCTAGTGTAAGACCCTGCTCTTTCAGCAGTAATTGTAAGGAAGTAACATGTTTCCATGCTAGGTAATAACAAAATATTTTCCAATTTCTCGAAGCCTCCAAATATACATAAAATTGAATACAATTGTCAGCCTCATTCTTTGTAATCATGCACATGAAAACTATTATCCCTTATGGGACATTTTAAATCTAGTGACATTAAACATCTAGCCATTTCATTCTTAGCTCCTATCAAATTCTATTAGCCTATTCTTAATGTACATTAATATATGCAGTATACTCTAAAAGACTGAGCTTGCCTTCAAAATAAACACATCAGCCCTTAAAACCTGCCATAAATTCCCAATGAAATGATATGACATGATATATTCACAACTGTTCAGTTATGATACTTTTCATCGAAATAGTACATTATCTCCATTCCAGTGTATAATTCCAAATTGATGTTGTTATTCAATAATCAATATAAATCAATTATAATTTAATCCAAAACCATCCCTTCTCTGACTTACCTTGGATTCATTTAACATTCATAGATAAGAACTAATTACACCCATGAATCTTTAAAGTAAATCAATTAAATTAAATTAAATTAACTCATGATGTTTCAGAACAAGGGAATAAGCATTTGGGCTAAGTAATCTATACCAAGATAGTGTCGCCGGAGAAGAATCTGGAAGTGTAGGGAATGGTCGGAAAGAGCCGTCGAAAGGGTTCTCTTAGGAAATTTGGTAAGTTCATAGGACAAGAAGTACCTCATCACTGCTATCTCTTGATTCAATCAATACAAAATTGGTGAGAATTGAGGAAGAAAGATTTGAATTTCGATGTGTGGCTATGAGAATGAGCTCGCGGCGGAGACAATTGGGATTATAATCGTACAGATATAACCTGGTTTGAAATAACACAGGATTTGTGTGTTTATTGTATATCCAAGGAAGTAATATATTAAAGTAAATCTCAACCATTGATGTACTTATTTCTATGATCAGGATTTATTCTCACATAAGTGATTGTTCTCACATAAGTGATTGTTCTCACATAAGATGGGTGTTTATAGAATTGGCATCATGTGAGAACATTCATCTTAGGTGAGAACACCCATCTTATGTGAGAACACATCCTAACCATTGATATAAATAAATCAACGATTAAGATCTAAAGAAAATATTTAACATTAAAGCTAACTAATTTAACAATGTCGCGGATCATGTTTCGGGTCAAGAGATTCTTCTGGATCGCGATTGAATGAAGTTAAAAGTTGTCTATACTTAATACTCCGTCACCTCTCTTTTTTAAGACCAGTGCACAGTGGGTTCCCGGGAGGCCTCCGGCACCGGTGATGAGGACGGAGAAGCTGTGCGGGCGGGTGGGAGTGGAAGAGTGGCATAACCGCTTCTTCCATGCGGCACTGCTGCAGTAGAAAACAGAGGAGAAGAAGTTGGTGGTAGATTGGATGTGGTGGGAGTTGTTGGCGGAGGAGAGGGGAGGGTATTTGAGGGTGAAGAAGGGGGCGAGAATGATGGCGGCGAAAAGAGTGGCATGGAAGTGAATCTTGGAGAAGGCGGCAATGAGCTTGGTGTTGTTAACTCTCCAAATGTAGCTGTTGTACCTCTCCAGCTTGGTTGTCTCGTTGAAATCTTGTGCCATTGATTGATGTGCGGAAGGTGTTTGATGAAATGCCTGAAAGGAACTTGGTTTCATTGGCTACAATGATTTCGGGTTATGCGATGCAGAGGTGTGTTAAGGACATGTTTAAGTTGTTTAGGGTTATATTTGGCAGGGGGGGGGTGTGTGTGTGGAGGTGAATGAGTTTGTGGTTACTGGTGTTTGGCACTCTTCTGCGTATTTGGAAGCACTATCATTGCCAGCTAAGTATTACTTAATCCTCCTCGTAAGCTATTGAAGTTTTGCAGCTAAGTTGCATTTCATGGTTTCGTAAGGAGTTTACATCCTAATCTAAAATCTTTAACTGCCTTTAACTCCTAATCTATGCTTCTTCAATTTTGTTTACACTACTTATACAACATTTAATTTCTAAAATTGGATAGCATATTTTGTAGCTACACAAAACAATGTCTAACTGCAGTTATTTTAAGAACAGGTCATATTCTAATGAGTGTGGTAAAAGAGGCCGCTCTTCAGAATCCACTGAAGATGATTATTCTGAAGTAGAACCCTTGTGTCCTTTGTAATTCACATCTATTAGAGAATATGTTGAGCTCTCTATTTCTTATTGTTTTCTTTAAGTAGGTTACCAAGAAATTAGAGAGATCAAATCACAAGTTTCAAGAACTTGAGAAAGAGGTTTGTTTATAGTTTGGGCGAACTAACAAAAGTGTTGAATCGTAGCCCTTCCGTCGGGTCAAAGCGCCAAGTTTAGTCAAAACTGTCAAATTTAAGAGCAAAATGGTCATTCCTCATTTTTCCTTTTTCTTTTATCCAATTCCACCTTTTCTCTTTATTTATCCTCCTCCTTGAGCTTAACCCGACCCTCTGTTCCACCAAACGTCACCACCATCTCCCGTCGGTGAAGAGGAAGCAAGGCGTCGTTGGATTGCTGTCGTTACGCCGTCAAGAGCGCCGACCCAGAGAAGAGGAGTAACGCCGAGTTAACAATTTCGGGCAGAAAATAATGCACACAAGCCCATGTTCTTAGCGGGTCGGTCCCTGCTCTTAAGGCGGGCAGCTGAAGAAGTCTTTGGTTTCTGAAGGAAAGAAAAAGGAACTGATGGTTTCTGAAGGAAAGAAGAAAGACTTGGCGCCAGCTTTTTCAAACATGGCGGGATTTTAAAACGCAGTCATAAGGAGTCGTTTTGTTCCTTTTCTGTTCTTTTTTCTGCTGGTTATTTGTATGCCACGTGTAGAGTCCAGATTTGTCCAGCTCATGTATTGTTTGTTAGCTCCTAGCTCAGCAACATATAAACTCATTTTTGGCCACACAGATTGTGGGACTTTGGCACGAAATTAATCTGACTCTGTTCTTCTTCCATTGCTGTTTCTTCATTCTTTTTTTAGTTTCTATATGTTTCTTCATGGTATCAGAGCAACGATCCATACAATGAGAAATACGTTTTTGAATTCCCCTTGAAATCCTCTCCATTTCGAGATCCATCAACCATGTCTTCTGATGATGATTCGGCCGATTCAGTGGCGCAATCTATTGCTGGTTTGGGGCACAACCAGCAAAGGAAAAGAGAAAGGAATGATCCGTATAAGCTTGAAAGTGGTGAGAACAATAGCTTGGTGTTAGTTGCTGAACCGTTGAATGAGTACAACTACATAACATGGAGCAAAGCCATGGTTCGAGCTATTAGATCCAAAGGGAAGCTGAAGTTTCTAACCGGGGAGATCAGGCCTCCAGATCCAGAAGATGAAATCTATGATCAATGGGATAAGGTGAATTCCACTGTACTTTCTTGGATTCTGAATTCTATGACTGTCAAGCTAGCAAGAGGTTTTATGTTTTGCGAAGATGTGTTTACACTGTGGAATGAGATTAAGGAGAGTTTTGGAGAGAGTAATGGTCCTTTGTTGCATAAACTTAGAAGAGATATTGTTGAATTGAAGCAGGGAAACGAATCTGTGTCTGTCTATTATACTCAACTTAAGAGTCTGTGGGATGAATTTAGGTGTTTAAGACCTAGAAGAAGATGTAGTGCAGGATGTGTTAACTATGAATGTCTTGTTGCTGAAGAGGAGGAGGACAAATTGAGTCAGTTTTTGATGGGATTGAATGATGAATATGGAGCTATTAGTCATCAAATACTGGTTATGGATCCTGTGCCAACTGTCAATAAGGCATGTTCTATGATAGCAAAAGTGGAAAGGCAGAAGGCAGTGCATGAAGGATATCAGGATAATCATCATAACTCAGCCATGGCTGTAAGAGTGTATAGAGACAGTAAGGTTCCATATCAATATAAAGATAGAATGACTGATCAACAGGATGATGCAATGAGGTTGAGAACTGTGAGAAGGCCTGACTTGAAATGTGAGCATTGTGGAAAATTAGGACACACCAAGGATATCTGTTTCAAAATAACAGGCTACCCTGACTGGTGGGAAGGAAATAGAGGGGATATGGGAACAAGAACACAGCCACTGCAGTTTCCTAGAGCACAGCCTCAGCAAGTTACAAGGCAGCAGTATCTTCATCAAGGATCTCAGAGGCCACAATATCCTCCATTAAATGCTTTAAGAGCACAGCAATATCAGCAAGGATTTCATAAACATGTTGCTCATGCAATAGCAGAAGAAGAAGATACACCAATCACAGACATAGATGTAAAGTTGGAGGCAATGATTGCCAAGATAGTTGATATGCAGTTTGAGAAGAAACAGAAGGAAAGAGAGGTGATCAAGAACTATGGAGGACCAGTTGACTATAGTCATTATCATGACTACTCAGGTAGTGTGATCACTAATCTCTCACTCAGTGTTTTTGCATTGTCTAATGATAGTTGAATTGTGGACAGTGGAGCTTCAAGTCACATGTGCAGTGATATGTCAGTTTTTAACTCTTTTTCTTCAATAAAAAACCCCACACCTGTTTATATGCCTGATCACACAACAAAACTTGTTCGAGCCATAGGAGAAGTAGTACTTACTCCCTCAGTCATCCTACAAAACTGTCTCCATGTTCCTGATTTCAAGTATAATCTTCTGTCAGTGAGTAAGCTTTCCAAAACTATGCCAATCTTTTTCAGTTTTACATCCAATCTCTGCTTGCTGCAGGACCACAAGACTAGGAAGGTTCTTACAGCAGTAAGAGAAGTAAATGGATTATACATTTTAGATCAGCATTCTTTCAAGCCAGATGAGATCAAGAAAAGAATTCAGTCAAGTTTTCAGAATGGAGTCTCCACAGATAGTGTAGTAAATTCTGTTAGGGGGAACATTGATATTTCTTTGCATTCTTGGCATTGTAGGCTAGGGCATCCTTCTAGTGATGTCATGAAACATCTCAATGTACTCAAATTTCCTGCTGAAGTAGATAATTTCTGCACTATTTGTCCTGCTGCTAAACAACACAGATTACCTTTTCATACTAGCTCATCTTTTACAACAAAACTGTTTGAACTCATTCATGTTGATCTGTGGGGGCCTTACAAAATACCTTCAACTTCTGGCTGCAAGTATTTTTTGACCATTGTAGATGATTTTTCTAGAAGTACTTGGACTTATCTAGTTAAATCAAAAGATCAGATCCCTTCCTTGCTCAGAACCTTTTTCAATATGGTGAAGAATCATTTCCATACCACTGTACAATCTTTCAGATCAGACAATGGGAGTGAATTTGTCAATCAAGACTGTAATGAACTATTTTCTGATCTTGGTATTCTTCATCACAAATCTTGTCCTTACACTCCCCAACAAAATGGGGTAGTGGAAAGGAAACACCAACATATTCTCCAAGTTGCTAGAGCTTTGCTTTTCCAATCTCATCTTCCAAAGGATTTCTGGGGAGATGCCATTTTGACAGCAACTTATCTCATTAATAGATTGCCTACTCCAGTTCTTTCATGGCATTCTCCTTATGAGCTCTTGTTTGACAAATTCCCAGACTTCCAATCACTCGGAGTCTTTGGGTGTTTAGTTTATGCCACTAACACCACACCACACAAAGACAAGCTATCTGAGAGAGCTTTCCCTTGTGTCTTCATTGGATATCCCTTAGGCCAGAAAGCATACAAGCTCTTTGATCTGAAAAATCATAGAGTGATCATTTCAAGGGATGTCTTGTTTCATGAAACTGTATTTCCATACTCCAATCCTGGTTTGCTCTCTTTTCCACTTCCTTTTTCAGACACTGTCACATATGATCATCAATCATCTCTTCCTGCTCCTCAAACACAAGAACCTCCTCAAGTCACACCTTCACCACCTGCTGATACTTCTTTAAGGCATAGTACTAGGATCATCAGGGCACCTGTATGGACAAAAGATTTTGTTTCATCTTCTGTCCTCTTATCTGCTGAGCCTCAGTCCATTATCCCTGCATATGTGGCTTCTTCTTCACAGGTTCCTGATCCATCCAATTATCACCAAGCAAAGCATTTCTCTGAGTGGACTCAGGCAATGAATGAGGAGTTGACAGCACTTGAACAAAATCATACTTGGGACTTGGTTAAACTGCCACCAGGAAAGAAGGCTATAGGATCTAAATGGGTGTACAAGACTAAGTATAATGCAGATGGTTCTTTAGCAAAGTACAAGGCTAGATTGGTTGCCAAAGGATTTAATCAGATAGAGGGAATAGATTTTTCTGAAGTTTTTTCCCTAGTTGCTAAAGCTGTCACCATCAGGTTACTTCTTGCTATTGCAGCTGCATCAGGTTGGTATATGCATCAACTTGATATTAACAATGCCTTCCTGCATGGGCATCTTGATGAAGAAGTTTATATGAGGTTGCCTGATGGATATTCAGTTCCTGATAATCAGTTGATTTGCAAACTCACCAAAAGCTTGTATGGACTCAAGCAAGCTTCCAGACAGTGGAACAAGGAGTTTACTCAGCATCTACTCAGCCTTGGTTTTGATCAATCTCACCATGATCATTGTTTGTTCTTGAAGTTCACTTCTCAGTTCATGCTGGGTTTAGTGGTGTATGTTGATGATGTCTTAGTTATGGGAAACTCACTTGATGCCATTGCTGCTGTTAAACAATCTCTGCATCAGCAGTTCACTATTAAGGATCTAGGTGAAGCAACATATTTTCTTGGCTTGGAGCTTCACAGAACAGGTTCAGGTCTCCATCTTCTGCAAACTAAGTACATTACTGATATTGTCTCAGATTGTGGATTATTACATTGCAAACCTACTGCAACTCCTTTTCCTCCTTCTTGGCTTGTGCATGATGAAACCTCACCATTGCTTCCTGATCCAAGTCAATTCAGAAGGCTTATTGGAAGGCTACTTTACCTTAATTATACTAGACCTGATGTAACTTTTGCAGTCCATCAACTCAGCCAGTTTGTTCAAGCACCAACTCATCATCATCTTTCTGGTGCTCTTCACATTGTGAAGTATCTGAATCATCATGTTCCTTTTGGGCTGTTTTAACCTTCTCAGAATGATCTTCAGCTACATTCATACTGTGATGCAGACTGGGCTTCTTGCAAGGTTTCCAGAAGATCAGTCACAGGTTATGCTGTGTTCTTGGGATCAGCTTTAATTTCTTGGAAATCTAAGAAACAATCCACAGTTTCTAAGTCTTCAGCTGAAGCAGAATATAGAAGTCTTTCCATGACAGCTTGTGAGCTCAAATGGATCAGTTACTTGATCAGGGATCTCCACCTTCATATCTCTTTTCCCATTCCTCTTTTTTGTGATAATCAAGCAGCTCTGCATCTCACTGCTAATCCCGTGTTTCATGAGAGGACCAAACATCTTGAAATAGATTGTCATCTGGTGAGAGACTATTATTTGGAAGGGTTCTTGCTGCCATCTTTTGTTCCTTCTCGCTCACAGTTGGCTGATATCTTCACCAAGTCTCTTCCTGCTCCCACCTTCTTTGCTAATCTGTTCAACCTCAGCTTTCGTGCTTCCCCAGCTGAGCTTGAGGAGGGGGTGAAGAAGTCTTTGGTTTCTGAAGGAAAGAAAAAGGAACTGATGGTTTCTGAAGGAAAGAAGAAAGACTTGGCGCCAGCTTTTTCAAACATGGCGGGATTTTAAAATGCAGTCATAAGGAGTCGTTTTGTTCCTTTTCTGTTCTTTTTTCTGCTGGTTATTTGTATGCCACGTGTAGAGTCCAGATTTGTCCAGCTCATGTATTGTTTGTTAGCTCCTAGCTCAGCAACATATAAACTCATTTTTGGCCACACAGATTGTGGGACTTTGGCACGAAATTAATCTGACTCTGTTCTTCTTCCATTGCTGTTTCTTCATTCTTTTTTTTAGTTTCTATATGTTTCTTCAGCAGCGAGCTCGATTTTCAAATTCGTGTTTCACGGTAGAGGTTTCCGGGGAGACGGTTGGGGGAGGACGCGGAGGTTTCGGGCTAGCGGTTGGGGGGAGACAGTTGGGATTAGACGCGGTGGTGGCCGGTCTGGGCGGTGGATTCGTGGCTGGGCGGAGGTGGGGTGTGTGTTGGGGTCGTTAGCGGAACCTTCATGGACCGAGCTGCGTGTTCTTCATCGCGGCATGTTGGACGGAGAAGGTGGAGAGCTGAGAGAGTCAGCTATTGAGGATGATTGTGCAGGCAAAAATGGGGAGGATTTTGATCGCGATTTTCAATTCTTCGACCTCTTAGACTGAGCATTTCATCGAATAGTTTGTGTTCGCAAGTGCTCTTTTGAGGAAACATTTTTTTTTAATTAAATCCACCAGTGATGGTGGGGGGTTTGGCAGACCCCTACCCGTTTATTAATTAAAAGAATGATACAAGTAAAGAGGGGGCTTAATACCGTACCTCTGTGGATTCATCTGATGATCTTAGAATCTAAACATCAATCTATTGCTACCCTGAAGATCATCAGAGGACAATTGTGGCCTAAAATTACATGATTTTACATTAACCGAATATGAGGAGTTCCTTCAGCATCAAGCTTTACATGTCCAGCCACTAAATTGGGCAAATCTGTGGAGCCAAAAAGAGAATTTACCTGTTTGGAGATGGCCATTTTCGCCGATGAGTCCGCTGCGCCATTAGCTTCTCTGAAAACATGATGCAGTGAGTAAGTCATGCCCTTTAGAAGATCCCAAATCTCTCTGATCATTGGCATAATCTTCCATGGTATCTTAAATTGATGTTGAAGCAGCCCGATGAGAATTCTTGAGTCGGTTTCTATGCCAATGACAGCGATCCCCCTGTCATGGGCTAGGTGAAGTCCTTGCAGCAGTGCTGTAGTTTCTGCCTGGAAAACAGTTTCAGCTGGAATGGCTTTTCGTAACTGCCATTGGCTTTTCGTAATGGCTTTTCGTAGCTGGAATGGCTCTTTTGAGGAAACATTGGCTTTTCGTAACTGCTCTGATTCTGGTTGATCTCCAAACTGGTGTTAAGATTTCACCCTCTCCAATTACCTTGAAAAACACATAAAAAATTAGTTCAACTTGGTTTCAATGAGCTGCCTTTGGTCGGAGTCCGTGGCGACACGCGGTGTTGGTGGCATGATAAATACTGATTTCTTAGTTGCTGAGATACTCTAAAACGTGTTATTGTTTAATTGAAACGAATTGGAAACACGAATTTGAAAATTGATCTCACTGAAACACGAATTTGAAAAGAAGTGGTAAAAAGAAAAAGGGAAAATGAAAATGACTCTTTTGCCCTTAAATTTAATAGTTTTGAAAGAACTTGACGCTTTGACCGGACAGAAGGATTTCGATTCAACACTCTTATAAGTTCAGGGGACAAAAATATTCAAAAAATAAATGGGGAGCTAAAGGTGAACGATGAAAAGAGTTGGAGGACCCCTGAAAGTCGTTTGCCACTTTAGTTTTAACCTTTCCAATTTGTACAGCAGATTGAGAGCTTAGGTTCATAAATGATTTTCTGGTGTCAAGAGGCTGAGAGCTTGAGCCTTTTACTACCTTCTTGTTTCCCCATTCCTTTTTTTTTACTACTAAAGGTTGTAAGTTGAATACTTTTAATTTATAGATCAGTTGCATGTACGACTTTTATACTAGTGTACACAATGGCCCAATAATATAACTTCGTATATGTGTACTATGTAGCAGAAATTCATGCGAGAAATATTTTTAAGTTCCTCTATAGATGGTAATCTTTTGTGGTAAATGAGCTAAGAGGCTAGGAGTTAAATATTGGCAATAGTAATTGCTCTTTGAGTCTTTGGTAGCCTTGGTCGCAGTTTGTATCTTGATTGAAGCTACTGAGTGATGATTTTTCCAGGTAGCTCAGATGGAAGAGCTTGCTGAAGAAAAGAAACAGTTTATGCTGAAGTTGAAAGAGAAATCAAAGGTTAACTTCTTCGTTAGCCTCTTATATTTACATTCTGATTCCTAGTTCAATTTCCTTCGTAGTGGTCACATGCAACATGTTTTCCTGCTGCAGAAATTGGAGGACTCATTGGTTGTAGCTAAAAGAGACAAGTCTTATCGTGAGATGCAATTGGCTAAGGTAATTAGAATTCGTTCGTGATCTCTAGTCTTCTATCAATTGATTGAACTGCTTAATAATGCTTTCCGGAAATTTACAGTTGACGAAATGTTCCCTGCAAGTAAAAGACTGCAATGAAAGACTCAAACAGTCAGAATCCGGGTATCTTATTTCAGTCAATGTCTTATGTTTTGTCATCTACAATACTATCCTTGTTTAGAAACACGATGTTAAGATATGAGTTGTAGTGCCAAAAGTTGTTTTCTTTATCTCTATATTTGATGATGGTTTCTAATAACTCAAAAGATATATTGTGCAAAACTTTTCTTACACTGATGTTTTTTAACTTTCGTGTGTAGTTGCTTGTTAGTTTGACAATGTCGGACCTTGAGAATGAGACTGCAAGGGATGGTCTTCTAGCAAATGGCAACTGAGATGTAGCGGTTCTCTTACACGGGATGCCATTATCTCTCACGTTGTTGTAGTTGTAAATACACAGACTATTAAAATAGCACAAAAAATATATTGAATTTGTTTTGCCAATTGTAGAACCATATGCATTATACCAAATGTAAACTCATTTGTTTCTTTTTTTCCCCTTTATTCGATAAATGTTGCACAACACAAGAGAAATTGTATCCTAAGCTTATAAACCGCGAGCGAGATGCAACAATTGTATATCAATGTGAATGCTGCAACTATGTCTAACTCATTTATTTCAAATGTAACTTATAGGTGCTTCTTTATATTCGTACAAGTGCTACAAAAAAACAACTTGGTGCTTAGAGTATAGCTTAAAGGTGCTTCAATAGTTGCTTGTAAGTGCTTCAAATGTAACTTAATACATGTTTCTTTTAATTATTACGAGCGCTACAAAAACAACTCGGTGCTTATAGTATAGCTTAAAAATGCTTCAATTGTAGCTCGTAAGTGCTTCAAATGTAACTTATAGGTGTTTCTTTTACTTCTTACGAGCGCTACACAAACAACTTAGTGCTTAGAGTAAATCAAAGATGCTTCAATCGTCGCTTGTGAGTGCTTCAAATGTAACTTGTAGGAGCTTATTTTAATTCTTACAAGCGCTAAAAAAACAACTTGGTGCATAGAGTATAGCTCAAAGGTGCTTTAATCATCGTTTGTAAGTGCTTCAAATGTAGCTTATAGGTGCTTCTTTTAATAAGTGCTTAAGTTACTTGTACTACGAAAATAACTTGGTGCTTATAGTTAACCCCATGGGTGCTTCAAGCATTCCTTGTAAGTGCTTCATATGTAACTAGTGGGTGAATCTTTTATAACTTACATGTGCTACGTAAACAACTTAGTGCTTAAAGTATAACATGTAAGTGGTTCAACCATTGCTTACAAGTGTTTCAAATGTAATATGTAGGTGATTTTTTTTATAATTTGAATGTGGACGAAAACAACTTGGTGCTTAAAGTACAACTCTTAGGTGCTTCAACCATTGCTTGTAAGTGCTTCAAATGAAACGTGTGGGTGCTTTAAACGTATAAAGAAAATAAAAAATAAAAATAAAGAAAATTAGATATGAATTTTTTTATAATAAAAAAGACATTAAGTCTTGGGAAATACCGTCTTTCCATGTGCTTATGGAAAGACGGGGTTTAATTAGAATAAAAAAAGTAAAAGTTCTTAGTTGCAACATTAAAAATATATTATGCAACATTTAGTAGTTATAAAGTTTATAGCTCAATTCATGCAACTCAAAAATTTTATCTTCATTTCTTCTAATTTGACTTTAAACCTTAGTCTTTCCATAACTTATGGAAAGACCGTCTTTCAAGAGAAACTCAAATAAAATAGGCATGATATATGAAATTATAATCACTAATCTCTGTGACAATAAAAAAAATAAAAAGGGGTAATATTGAAAAAAAAAGAGGTAATATGCAAATATAACCCTATATATTGAAGAAAGTGCAGATATAACCCACATTTTTAGTGCAAATATAACCCTCTGATCATGATTCCAGCATTGACTAACAAATTTCGGCCACTGACCCACTTGCAAAGACTAAAATAACCTTATGCATCAAGCCTAAAATCAAAAGGATAATTATGCCCTTATTAACATGGGGCCCACAAAAACAATATCAAAACTTCCTTTCTTTTCAAAAAATCTACTCGTTCGTTTGTTCTCTTTTCATCCTTCGTTTGTTCTCTTTTCAACATTTGAAAGACAAAAATACCCTGCCACCACCTTCCCCTCCATCTTACCCTTCAGCCAGCCTCTCCCACCTCCATCAGCCAGCCCTGCCACCACCACCTTACACCCCCACTTATCCACCGCAACCCACCCTAACCACCACCTCCACCACCACCCTAACCTCCACTCTTCAACCACCTCTGTTTTGCACTTTTCAAGTTCTTATTAAAAATGGCCCTTCAAAATTGTGGCGGTGACACATCAGACCACCCAAATTACTATCATTGTTTTTCTAGTCATTAGATTTTCTTCTAATCAGAATTTTTTGGTAGTGCCTAGTAACGAGGGGACCTTAGTTTTGCAATGCTCGTTGGAAGATGATGTGTCTCGAACAACCAACCGGTTCGTGGGCTTGAGTTCTTCTCGAATTAACCTGCAATAAAACTGTCCCTGAGGGTTCCAGGGGTTAGCACTCTGATGCCTAAGTTAGTCCAAGCGTTCAATATGATTAAGACAAAATGAATGATATGTAAATGTGTACCTTGTATTTATAATATGCGTCCTAAATAACGTTCTCCTTAATTATCGACCTTAATTACCCACGAATGCGATAATTACGTTACGATATTAAATATTCTCCTAATTGGGCCGCCATATCTTTAATCTAATGGCCTTCTTGGGCTTAACCTCTATCAAGAACCCCCAGAAAAGCAGGGTCTCAACCTTAGAAGGCTGGAACAGTACAAAGGTTCTTCGAGGTCTCAAATGTATGTGACAGTTCGAGGACTCTGAACACTTGAAATGAACCTTGCACTTCATTGCTCTTGCCTTTGAGGGAGCGAAACTGGTTTTCTAATCAAATCTCAGCATTATGATTCCAAAAGGCGCGTGTGTGCCATACAACCGCTCGTGTCACTACTCCCTAAACAGCGTGTCGTCAGAAGATAGAAAAACAATTGCATCTTTCTGTAACTTTTTATATTTCCAAGTTATTAATTATCTGCCGTTTCAGCCCCCATTATTACCCCTTAACCGCTCTTCCTTCTTTCACTTTTCTCATTTGCAGGAACTTCTTATGAGTACTTTTTCTCTACTTCTCTCTCAAGCGATCAATTTTTTTTTCCTTTCCTAGAAAATCAGTAAGTACGTTCATCTCTCTTCTTATTCTAATCTTTTCATTTCCCCACCTTACAATCCTGCCTCGTTCTGATGAGGGTTGTGCCTCCAAGAGATTTCTCGGTGAGATTAGGTTGGGAGGGTGGGGATTAGTATGCCAGGATGAGCTATTAGTGACTCGAAATGCACTCATTTCGAAGAATTCTGATATGATTCCGATGTCGGAGAGGGTATGCATGATCACATTACTAACACTCCTGGGGAAGAGAGGGTTTTCCCAGTAATTGATATGCCTCCTCGAGAGCCCGTTGAGAACTGGCCACCAGGTATGGGTAAGCCCTATATAAGGGGATTCCCTACTAGTGGAAAAATTATCTTCTACCCTCCTCCGAATCCAAAGCTCGAATTGGAAGGGGGGGTCAAATACATCTCTGGCCTGCAAGAAAGCATCCCTCAAGGCCATAGAGGAGAAGAAGAATGCATCTCTTTTGAGAGATAGGACGTCCCTCGAGGAGGATGAAGCACCCTCTAGAGCACCTCATGTATGTTCTTTGGCTAAACCCTCTCAAAAGAAGAAAAAGGGAACTTCTTGAAGGATAAGGCTAAGGGACTCAAGAAAGGAGCCCCCAGCCCCAGTAGTGGGTAAAGCTATCTCATCGATTTTGAACTCGATCCCTCTTGGCCAACGAATAGCCCCCAGATGCTAATTTTTAACCCTTTCAAGAGGAAGATACCCCCCTCATAAACTCCTCGAGGGAAGATCAGTCATATCCCTCAGACATCTTCACTGTAGGCTCACCTTTCTCTTTTCACCCTTTTTTCCAAACTTCTTAAACAATTCCAGGTGAGCCATGCACAAGTTCATGCCAATGTCTTGGTGATCATCATAATGTTCTTGACACGATGTGAAGAGTCTAGTATCAAGCTAAGGTATGAGTTGCTTCGCTCGATGTACTTCATATCTTATAGTGGGTGGTCCACCGACATGATTGTCATTTTTACTAGCCGGGAGACACATCACAAGGTTTTTATTGTTCCTAGTAATTCGGGTGACTGAGAAGCGTGAAGAAGGGGATCTCGTTTGACACCAAGAGGTATCAAGTTCCCCGTGGAATTGGAACGTACGAGTCGAGTCTCCCAAACCTGGGGAGTATATTTGTCCAGATGCCCTCGAGAGGGATAGGCAAAAGTTGCTATCCAGCTCCCTTGACTACAGCCGCTTCAACAATCCTAATTCTTAGATTAGTGGCTTTGCATTCCCTCCCAAAATCTATGAGGAGTATGTGTATAAAATACTCCGGAAGAATATCTGGAAGAGGAGAAGAGAACTTGAGGGCCCCAAAGAAGACCTTCCCCTTAAGACCCTCGTTAGTGATTTTAGGCACTCGAAAACCTCCGAAAGGGCCTTAATAGAATTCTACTTTTCCTGTCTGTTGTATCATTGAGTTTACTTTTACTGATGGTCTCTCTTTTTTTTCAGTGGGTCTCGCTAGAGGCATAAGGAAGTAGAAGCCCATAAAGCAGGGTCAGGATCCTCCTAAAGGGACCGTTACTTCCTCAAATCAGGACTTCATTCCCTCAAATTAGGCCTCCTCTCCCACAATAGGTGGTGGAAGGACTACTTCGACCATTGCTGATAGGCAGCCTCCTCATACTAGGAATGTTAACCAAAAGACGAGGGCAGATGGCATCAATGTTGGTAACACCTCCCCAACACCGGTAATAGAAGTATGCGGTGGTGAGAATGCCTATCAACAGTCGGCATCCCGTTCGAGTGATGCGATGTCTATGTCCTGCATTGAGCATCATCTCTCGAGGATGGTCTCTAACCCTGAGGTTTTCATCTGTTTCATTGAAAAATTTATTTTAGTGTCATTTTTCCTAGTATTGATCTAAGTTTAACTATTTTTCTAGTTCTCCTGACTTTTCCACGAGGCCACTAAGAAGATGGCTGGTTTCGTCTTTTCTTGTACTTCTGGCCATGGCTCTCTCAAAGAAAAGCTCAGCAAAAAGGATGCTGAAATTTCGGATTTGAAGAGAGTGCTTGAGGAGAAGAATAGGGCACTCAAGGGAAAACAAAAAATTCTAGAAGAGGAAAGGTGGAATGTTGATGCCGAGAGGCGTTAATGGACACTAGAGAAGGATACCTTTAAGAAGAGGGTTCAGGCTATTGAGGATCCAGCCTCGCAGGTTCAACTGCTCGAGGTATTTAAAAGAAAATTTTTGAACAGCTCTGAGCTGCTTCAACTATTTGTGGATCTCTTGGGAGTGGCTAAGCATCTCGGCTGTAGCGAATTAGCCAAGGAATTCCTGAAGCCTCAAGTGTATGCCTCCCTGTCTGAAGAACTTGCTAAGCAGGTGGACGATCTAGTCAACCCAAAGCTCGAAGTCACTCTAGATGTGAAATGGGATAAGGCAATCAAGAACGACGGCCTTTGCTTTGCCCTGATGGATTTCATTAAGTCCAAAGGGCAGTTCTTCACTGCTGAAGGGATTCGAGCAATTCCCCTTCCAAAGTCCATGGATGCCTCTCCTGAAAAGAACTCAGCAGCTGGCTGAGTGGAAGAAATGATTGCATCCACCTCAAAAAAGGATGAGTTTAAGGTTTGTCCTTGATTGTAAATTTTCCAATTAGGGTCGTAACTCTTTTTATTTTATTTTGAAACTTCAATATAAGAATATCTTTTTTCCATTTTTATGACTTATTTATTGATTTTGCCTTTGTTTTCTTTTCGTAGTTTAACTCGTTGAAGAGAGTGTTAGAAGGCCCTTGTGGGGAGCTTTCGAGTGCTCAAAAAAAGTTGAGTGAGACACGCAAACAGCTATTAAAAGCCACACAGGGTTTATCTAATTGTAATTGAGAGAAGGAATCTTTGAAGGACAAGCTCCACCAGCTTGAAGCTGAGATGAAGTTGTAGCAGTCTAAAGACCATCCAACCTTTAAGGGGTTTGTTAGGGATTTCCTGAGTAAAGAATATAATGGTACATATCATTTAGAGGTGGTCGAAAGTCGTGATCCCGTAGATAAAGACTTTGAAGAGCTAATGTGACAAATATATTTAAAGTTTTGATTTTTGAAGTCATGCATTGCTATTGCGACTAGGCTTCCAATAGTGGAAGGGGGCCTAATTGGTTTCATGGGAAAAAATTGCAGGCTAGTGGCCCAAAGGGAGTTACTTGCCGAGCAACATCTAGTGGCTAAGCGCAAAATAACTAGCCTTGAAATGCTCGCTTGGAAGATAGCTAACGAGGAACCCCCCCCCCTTCTTCAAGCGAACCCATACATCCCCTCAAAGGAGCCCCCAGGTTAAGGATAGTTCTTTGATAGAATCCCTCTTGTCCGAGAACTCACGACTCGTAAGGGAGATTAAGGCCTGGAAGGTACAGGCTCAAGAACTTTAGGAACGTATCTTCAATTTTGAAGAAAGAATTGTTGCACATGAAGTAAGCCCTCGTACCCACATGCTTTCTCATGGAATGCCTTCCTCATATTTAATTGGAAATGACCAGCTTCCAAAATTTCTACTCAAAGTTGCTCAATACTGGATGGAGGAAGTTAACGACAATGAGAATGGAACTCCTCGGCAGAAAAATGTCTTTGACCTTATTCTTGATTGGTTGGCGAAACTGAAGGTAAAGGGATTCACCCCCTCGAGTTATCGTTCTGCTCCTCGGTCACAAAGATCTACCACTAAAGAAGTTGATAAGCATCTTTCCCCCTCAAGCAAAAATGCCAAGGGATCCTCCACAAAATGCCGTAAGAGCATTGGGTCCTCCTCGAAGGGCCCATTCAAACCTTCCACAAAGAAGCGGTGTAAGACCATTGCACCCTTGGATCCTTCTAAATATCCTGTGAAAGAATAGATGAAGGATAGTCGAAGAGCCACTGGTATAAAGCTAGAAGAGCTCGAAGAGATAGAAGCAAAGGTGAAGGGGCTAGCTCCTTCCACCAAAGATTTGTTTCGGGCGGGGTTTCCTCCATTTTGATGAATACATTTAGACAAACAAGTTCATGTAATTTTTAGTATCAAAATTTCACTTCTATTTATTGACGAAGTTTGAATAAATAGCTTGTGTTACTCTCACTCTTAGAAAATGCATATTGGGTTTCTCAAACCCTTGTTATTAGCGTCAGTGGGGTTAAGAAATTTTAACAGGATTCACGTTACTCATGCCTATACTTCCTCATACATTTTACCCCTCGAATATGAGTGCCACATGCAACTTCCTTAGGAAAATATAGTATGAATATCTTCGATAAGTAGGAATTAAGCAGTTCAGAGACACAATCATTTTACCTAGGTTTGGTGTTTCCACCTACATCCTGCCAATTTTGTCCACTAGTTCATCATTCAAAGATTACAAAAGTAGCCCATGAGTGCCGCTTAAAAGCATACCACCCAAACCTCAGCCATAGTTGGAAATATCATCTAAAGCGCTGCTTAAGAGCAACCCGCTCGAACATCAACTAGAGTGCCGCTTAAGAGCAAACCACTCGTACATCATCTAGAGTGCCGATTCAGAGAAAACCACTCGTACATCATCTAGAGTGCCGCTTAAGAGAAAACCACTCGTATATCATCTAGAGTGCCGCTTAAGAGGAAACCACTCAAACATTATCCGTAATTGGAAATATTATCTAGACCGCCGCGTAAGAGAAACCCGCTCGAACATCAACTAGAGTGCCACTTAAGAGCAAACCACTCGAACATCATCTAGAGTGCCACTTAAGAGCAAAAAAACTCGAACATCATCCATAGTTAGAAATATTATCTAGAGCGCCGCTTAAAGCAACCACTCGAACATCAACTAGAGTGCCGCTTAAGAGAAAACCACTCGAACATCATCTAGAGTTCCGCTTAAAAGCAACCCACTCAACATAGCTGGTAGTATCTTCTCAGGTTGGTGATGCTCCACCTCCTTGGCACTCGAACCCCATTCATCTCTTCAAGAACATAGTTTCCTCTCGGGTATGATTCGATCACCCTATAAGGTCCTTCCCAATTTGCAGGTAACTTCTCTTTAGGTTCCTTTCTACTTTTCTCATTTTTTTCTCATTACGAAGTCCCCCGGATTAAACAACACCTTCTTTACCCTTCTGTCATGGTATCTTCTGACCCGTTCTTTGACTTTAGCCTCATGTAAAGAAGTTAACTCTCTCTTTTCCTCCACCATATCCAAATCCAGACATTGGTTCTGCTGATTGTTTGTCTCATCTGTAGCAGCCATCATCCTTGGGCTAGGAACACCTATTTTCGCAGGAATTACTACTTTTGAGCCATATACTAGGCTATAAAGCATTTCATCGGTAGTTGAAGACTCATTTGTCCGATACGCCCACAACAAATTGGGTAATTCCCATATCCAATTACCTTCCGCCCCCTCGAGGTGTGCTCGTATTCCATTTACCATTATTTTGTTGGTGACTTCCACTTGTCCATTGGCTTGGGGGTTGTAACCTTTTGCTTAATCCAATATTCCTCACGCCACTTCTTGAAGGGATCTTGAGCAAACTGTGTTCCGTTGTCCGTATTGATCATCCTTGGGATTCTGAAATAGCACACAATATTCTTCTAGGAGAAGGAAATGATTGTTTTCCTCTTATGTTCATCAAGGGCTTAGCCTCTGCCCACTTCGTGAAATAATCAACGACCACTATTAGGTATCTGAATTTTCTTGGCGCTTTCGGAAAAGGGCCAACCAGATCGATCCCCCACTTATCAAATGGCCATGAACTCTAGATGATTCTCATCTCTTCCTGGGGAACATGTGTTATATGGGCATGTCTCTGACACTGGTGGCAAGCCTGGATGTAACGATTCACATCCCCAAATATTGTCAGCCAGTAAAATCCCGCTCGAATAAGCCTTCTCGCCACAAATCTGGCTCCCTGGGGACTGCCGCACCCCCTAATGGACTTCCCTTATGAGATAATCAACCTCATAAGTGTTAACACATCGAAGCAATGGCTGCAAATAACTCCTTCTGCACAACACTTCTTCCTACAACACATACATTGGAGCTTTCAACCTTATCTTTCTGGCATCCACTTCATTTTCTGGCAGACACCCTCTCGAAGATATGCCACGACCGGTGTCATCCAGGAGTCTTCCGCTTCTACCGCCATAAAAACACATTCTTCGAAACGTCGTTTGCTCAAAGTTTCCATGAGTAGTTGCTTCTGGGATTGGGTTCCCAAATCCAAAGAAGCGAGCTTGTTTAGAGCATTTGCTTTATGATTTTTTCCATCGGAACCTGAGTTAAAGTGTAAGATTTAAAAGTTTTTAATAGGTTCTTCACTACCTCAAGGTATCTTTGCAGGTTATGCTCTCTGGACTCGTATTCTCCATTCACTTGTTGAACCATGATTTAAGAGTCACTGAAAACCTCTAGTTCCTCCACCTACAACTCCCTTGCAAGGCGCAATCCAGTGATCAGTGCTTTATACTCAGCCTCATTGTTAGTTTCTTTGAATGCGAAGTTCAACGCATAAGGGTAATCTCTACCATTGGGGTTGGTTAACAGAATGCCGGCTCCACTTCCTCTTGAATGTGACGAACCATCCACATACAACTTCCATACCTCCTTTTGGCCCGCTCCCACCTTTCGAATGGGATCAAAACATACCTCGAGGGCTCTGTAGTTTCCACTATGAAGTCGGCCAATGATTGACCCTTAATCACAACTCGAGGTTGATATTGGATATCATGATCTCCTAATTCCACTACCAACTTCATTATTCTTCCTAAAATCTCCGGCTTCAGCAGAATCTGTGAAATGGGGTGGTTCGTGAGCACCACTATTTTGTGTCCCTAGAAGTAGGGTCTCAATCTTCTGGCTGCATATACGAGGGCTAAAATCAACCTCTCAAGGATAATATACCTAGTCTCCGGCCTTTGCAAGGCACGGCGGACAAAATAAATTGGATGTTGAACCTTTTCTTTCTCTTTTATTAGGGCTGCACTGATTGCCAATGGCGGCACGAAAATGTATAAGTATAGCATCTCATCCTTATCTGGTTTCATCAAGGTAGGTAGTGTTCCCAAGTGTTCCTTAAACTGCTTGAATGCCTCTTCGAATATGCCATTCCACTCAAATTTCTTTGCCCTTAAAAGGACATCGAATAAGGGTATGTGCTTCTCCACCCCCTTGGATAAGAACCTACTCAATGCTACTAGAGACCCTATAAGCTTTTGTACATCCTTTATTGATTGTGGGGTTTTCATTGTCTTCAAAGCTTCAACCTTTTCCGGGTTTACATCAATACCCCTCTCCGAGACCATGAATCCAAGGAACTTCCCTGCCCTAACACCAATAACACACTTAGACAAGTTCAACTTCAAATTAGCCTTTCGAAGCCTAATGAATGTTTCCTCCAGGTCATTTATGAACTCTTCATGACTTTTGCTTTTGACAACCATGTCACCCACATATATTTCCATGTTTTTCCCTATCTTCCCCCTGAAAAGCTTATCATCCAGCCTCAGGTAAGCAGCCCCAGCATTTTTTAAGCCAGAGGGCATATTCTTATAGCAGTACATGCCTACATCCGTAATAAACGATGTTTTTTCCTTGTCTTCCTCTGCCATTAGCATTTGGTGATACCCCTTATGCGTGTCAAAGAAAGCTAGAATCCGATATCCAATGATAGCTTCCACTAATTTGTCGGGGTTTCCTCGATGACGTCTTCCCTCAACAACTTCTCCACCTCTTCTTTAATTACTTTAGCTCTTTCAGGAGCACACACCCTTCTCTTCTGCTTGACTGGCTTAATCAAGGGGTCAATATTCAGCCTATGCAGTGCAAGACTCGAAGGGACTCCCGTTAGGTTAGAAATATCCCACGAGAACATATCTCCATACTCTCCCAATAAGTCTCTTCGTCTCTCCTTGACATCTTAGGGAATTAGCTTCCCCACAGCTACTGATCCAACATCTCGAATAGGCATCTGTATTGTAACAGACAATCCCACATCTGCATGTACCGTTGCTGCATCTCTTTGCCTTCTCGCTTCTCGTACCGCCGTAAGGTTACATTTTCGAGCCATGGTTTGATCACCTTGAATGGATGCCATGGCCTTTTCAGATAGAAACTTCATCATCAAGTAATAGGGTGACTAGACCACCCAAGCCTGGCACATCCATGGCCTTTCTAAAATCACATTATAAGGGAAGGGGAATCCACGACGGTGAAATTACACCTGATAGTCACCCCTTTGTTGTCATCCTCTACACGAACGGGCAGGGTTATCTCTCCTATGGAGAATGTTGGATTTTCCATGAATCTGGATAAAGGGGAAGCTGACTTTTTCAAGTTGTCATGCCCTATATCTAACTGGTCAAAACACTCAGCAAACATCACTTCTACCCTGCTTCCATCATCCATGAATACCCTTCGTATCAAAGACATTCCAATAATGGCTGAAATTACCATAGGATCCGCATGAGGTGTTTGGTCTAGTACGACATCCGCTTCTGAGAAAGTGATCATCTCATCCGGTCAAAACCTTTTGTAACTGGGCTCTTCCGCAGGGACCCTTCGAGCCTTTGCTCTTATCACAACATTCAAATATCTCTCTTCCACCATGCCATTGATGACATTAATTACCCTTTTTATGGGTGGGGTTTCCCTATTTTGGTTATCTTGATTTCCCCCCCATTGTTCCTGGGGTCTGTCATGCCTTCCTTCCTGTCCCCTATCTCGAGCCACCTATTCTCGAGGTCTTCTATCTTCTCTGACCCCATTGTTTTAATTTTTCCTTCTGTAAGGCTTCCATTGGTTCACTCGAGGCCTCGAGGGGGTAGCCTGGTTCCTGTGTCCTTGCCCTCAAAATTGTCCTTCCCGCTCACACCCATCGATCTCCATCCTCAACTACATGCAATTGTTTGTGTCATGGTCGTAATCCTATGATGATTGCAATACCAATTTGTTGCCCTCCGGTCCACTACCGAGTTGTGCAAACTCTGTAAAGGTGGGGGTGCTCGGAAAAACCCTCTATGTACACTTAAGATATGTGCAGGAGATCTCCCTCCGAGTGTTGGTGGCAACGGAGTGTACTTCTCAAATGGTGTTCTTATGGGTTCGACCGGCCTTTTTCCTCTATGCTTTACATTTCTTCCTGTTTTCTTTGTAAGGTTATCTTTTTTCCTTCTAGCTGCCTCCTCTACCCTCGAGTACTGCTCTACAACCTCCTGGAGTTTTTGCTAGGTCTTGGGGGTGTGGGTACTCAGTTTCTTGTATAATTCCAAGTCCTGCATCCCCAGCAGGTACCCCTGGATTACCTCATTCTCTGTTTTTTTCTATCGCTCCCAACCTCTCGTCAACATACCGATGATATAAGGTTTTCGTGCTTTTCCCTGTCTTTTGCTTCGTCTGGTAGAGTTCTAACAAAGTTTTGGTAAACTTCTTCTGTGCGTACTGGCTCAACAATGCTCCACGGAAGTCTAGGTATGATCAGAGCGAGCCTCTTGGCAACTTATTGAACCACTCATGTGTTTTTCCTCTCAGGTAGCTTCCTACCAGCTTGCATGTCAATTTCTCATCGAAATCCCTCAAACTCATCAAGCCCAGAAACGTCTAGATGAACTCTCAAGGGTCAGTCTCACCATTGTATGTGGGAAGTCCTTCGGGGGGCTTCACTTCTATTGGCCATTGAACCTCGGTGATCACCGAGCTTAAAGGAGACCCCACAGCCTGGTCCAAGGGTCTGATCAACCTATCCATTTCCCTTCTTAACAATTCACTTGCATCCAAGGGCGGTTCCTGTTGCCCCCCTGGCATATTCAGCCCCCTGTCGTGACCGCCTAGCTATGGCAGATAAGAAGGTTGAGTTGCTCCGTATCTGGGATTCATCCAAGGCTGTCCAAAACTCGGGTATGATGGTGGAAGTGGTGGTTAGACATAGGGATTGTAAAGCCCCTGATTAATCATCGTTCCTTGAATTCCTATACTTTCGTATCCTTGCATGGCAGAAGAGGCCATCATCCCATATTCTGCTCCTGGACCGGCTAGGTTGAGGGTAGGAGCAGATGGGGCTAGCGAAGGTAACAAATATACCGGGCCTTGTGAGTAACCAGGAATAAAAGACTGAGGCCTAGCCTGTAATGGCTCTCCAGCATATGCGTGATAAGGATAGGCTATTGCAGGTTGAGAGGCCCACCCCATAGTTATTCCTACAGGCGAGGGTGGCAATACTCTGTGTGTGAGCCTGTCATCCCTCGGAGAAGCTTACGCACGGAGTATTGCCACCCTCGCCTGTAGGAGATAGTCGGCCACAGCCAGGACCGGAGCTGCTTGTTCTACATCTTGATTCGGGGTCGCACTCCTCGCATTCTAATTTCCTTGCCTGTGCTGGCCATAGGCTTCCATATATAAATTTGCCGAAACATCTGTAAGCCGTCCATCCCTTAGATCGGCTGCCCCTTCGAGCAAGGAGTCAAGGTTTCTCTTTTCTTGCTCTCTCGTCATTACCAATATCCTCGAGGGCCCCGACGCATCATTCTGAATTGGTGCCAGGGTGTCTGCAACAAATGCCACTGAGGTTTTTCCCTCTTCGTGCGGGGTAACCGTAACAAGCTCCGCACGTGACTCCGTTCCTAATGTTTACATGTTAGCCATATCGATGTCCTCGACACAGGCGTCGTTTCCTACTCCTAATTCCTCTATTTTTAACCTTTACGGAGACCCAGCCCATGTACCTATCAACCTTAACCTTTCACTCATTTGAATAATTGTGGGCATAAACTCTCAAAACCTTTGATCCGGCTTAGTCATCCCCACAGATGATGCCACTTGATGCGTCTTAAACAATCAACCGGTTCATGGGCTTGAGTTCTTCTTAAATTAACCTGCAATAAAACTGTCCCTAGGGGTTCCAGGAGTCAGCACTCCTATGCCTAAGTTAGTCCAAGCATTACAGAATGGATGATAAGTAAATGCGTACCTTGTATTTATACTTTGTGTCCTAAATAACGTTTTCCTTAATTATTGCCATTAATTACCCAAAAATGCGGTAATTACGTTAGGGTATTAAATATTCTCCTAACTGGGCCGCCACATCTTCAGCCCAATGGCCTTCTTGGGCTTAACTCTATCAAAAGCCTTTTCGTTGCTCTGTTTTCTGCGTCTGCCTGTCACAAATAGAACACCCCTACCAGATTAGAAATGTAGATCTCCAGAACTCACCTAGTGCTTCCCCACTCTCCAACCCAGTCGAAACCATGGTGTGCTCTGTTCAAAATGGTTACCACAAACAACTAACATGTCATTACATATGCAAAATAATAATATTACCACCAACTACTTACTCTAAAGAAGTATAAATTATTACTTAGCAGTATTTGTGGCAATAGGAACAAGCCATTGCAAAGTTTTCTCCATCTCTGTTTTAATTTCTGTTACCGTATGCTGCACAAGAAAGAAAGATCAAATACAAATACTCATTTGTTCAAATCACCATAGACATTTTGTAGTGCTATACCTGCTCTATGACATGGAAAGTATGCAATTTGGATCATAATGCAGATCTTAAACTAGGTGGCAAGCTCTGATACAAAGTCTCTCTTACATTTTGTAGCACGGTACTTGATCTGCCAACATGTCCCAACTCAAATTCAAATATATATGCAAATCACTGGCCCACTACCCATATTTGGGACATCGCCTCACCACCGAATGGGAATGGGAAGGGATTTGGGACACCTCTGACGAAGAAGCTGCGGGTGGAAGGTAGCATATGTCGTCGTCGGACTCTGACTCAACATTGGCCAGGAGCAGCAGGAATGGGCGGAACAGGAAGACTAATGGATTTCAGTTAGGGCTAGGGTGGAAGACAAAAATGGGTATTATTGACCATGGGATAATATCATCAATTGATAATTGGTGGTTTTTGCAATTTTTTTTGTAAAAGCCGTCTGGGGTAAATCGGTCATTCCAGCGTATTTTGGCCTCCAACTGCCTGAAAAGGTTATATTTGCACACTACTTGAATAGATAGGGTTAAATTTACACTTGCAATTAGTCAGAGTTATATCTACATTTTCATCAATTATACATAGTTATATCTGTATTTTCTCTTGAAAAAATAATGGCCCAAAAGAAAAGGAAAATGTTTGTACTAGATTAGATGTTATCTAACGTGGGAATAGATGTGGGGATGTAATAGTAATGTTCCAGCTCCAATATCGATATCGGTATACGTATATATACTGTCTTATTTGCACACCAAATCCTATCCATTCATCTAATCTAATCTTACCCCTTCATTAAATCTAATTTTAACTAATTATATTAATTAAGAGTCTTTCTCTTGAAAGACGGTATTTTCATAAGTCATGGAAATACTAAGGTTTCAAGTGCAAATTAGTAGAAATCAAGATAAATTTTTTGGATTGAATGAACCGGGTTATAAACTTTATAACTACTACACATTGCATAATAAATTTTGGGTAAATCTCAAGAAAGGCGGCATGTCCATAAGCTTATGGACGGGCCAAAAACTATTTTAAAAAATGGGGTTCATTTTGTAATTAATTAAAAATTGAGTACTAATTAGAGAAAGTATATCCTGAACCCTTTCTTCCTCCTCAGTTTTTTTGAAATCTCTCGTTGTTTCTCTCTCTGAAAACCTCTCACCATTTCTCTACAGCCCTAATTCTGATCATCTCGACGGTAAAATTACCGCCAACCTGAGATCGGAGATCATCCACACTTCTCATACGTATATGTATTCTGATATCGGAGGAGCGTATACGTATGAATCATCGCATCGCATCTGACTAATTTCACAAAATTGAGGTTGGATTGTTTTGCGTGCAGGATGAGTGCATTTTGAGGAAGGAATAATGGTGAAGTTGACTATGATCGGACGTGTTACCGATGGACTTCCGTTAGTGGAAGGGCTGGATGACTGTCGCGATATGCCGGATTCTGATTATTACAAGAAGAAGGCGAAGACGTTGTTTACTAACTTGGCGAGAGGCCATCACGAGGCTTCCAGGATGTCTGTTGAAACTAACCCTTATGTTTTCCAGTATCCTTGGATTAGTGTAGCTTCTATTTAGTCATTTCTGTCATTGTGAATTTGGTTTTTAGGAATGATATGTGATGAATACAGATATAAAAATAGTGTAAAAAAGGGAAGAAGTGTGAATTATAGTAGATGAGTAATTAAGAAACAGAGACATATGGTGGTTTGGACATGTGTGTGAGGCTTTGAATTCACCTGTTTGCGTAATAGAAAAAAGATGTTAGCTCAAATTCAAAGGCTTAGACTCTGCGTGTTTTGATAGAATGGGATGGTAACATATGATCTATGAGTTACTTACGTTTATTGTGGCTCTGTATATATATATATATATATATATATATATATTTATATTTATTTATTTATTTATTTATTTTAAAAAAAATTGGTTGCTTTTCTTTACTTGGATCTGTATGAAAAGATAAACACTAGTTCATCTCGTTGGTTGTTGGGATTAGAAGGCACAGTTCTTTTAAGCCCTAGCTAATGAGATTCTCTTTTGAACCTATACTTGTGCTTATGTACGAATCCTTGTGCATTGATATATCACATGATTCCTGGAATGTGTTAAGGAGTGTAATTTCTGAATGTGGTGTTGAACATCGAGTTGGCAGCTTCATCCTTGGAAAAATTCCCATGTGTTACTCTAGTATGTTATTTGATCTGTGAGAGGTTCTATTGAATTTAGATGTATTTTTTTTATTTCCTTTGTATGAAACTACATTTGGCCTATGCATCATCTTGCTTCCTTCACTTGGATCTTAACTACATCATCGAAGGGAGAGTTTGTTATTTGACTATGTGTGACCACTCTTATCCTAAGAAGCTTGCCTTTCAATACCTTGAAGACCTCAAGAATGAATTGGAACGTGTAAATGGGAGCCACGTTGAAATTGCTGCAAGGCCTTATGCTTTTATGAAGTTTGATACATTCATACTTATATGCTGCATTTGTTATCATTCAGTGTGTACTTGTTAGTTGTACTGTGTATGCCTTTTTTTATTTTCATTTATTGTTGATTGTCTGTTTTGAATTAGGAACTGCACATGTTTTACTTATATATTGCATCGTTAGTATCCAGTGTGTACTTGTTAGATGTGTTGTGCATGACTCTTTTTTTGAAAAAAAAATGTTGTTGCCTGTTTGTTTTGAATTAGGAACTAAATCTGTTTACTTATGTATTGCATCTGTTAGTATCCAGTATGTACTTGTTAGTTTTATTGTTAGGAACTGCACATGTTACTCTTATATGTTGCATCTGTTAGTATCTAGTGTATACTTGTTAGTTGTGTTGTGTATGACTTTTTCTTAAAAAAATTGTTGGCTGTCTGTTTTAAATTAGGAACTGCATATGTTTACTTATGTATTGCATTTATTAGTATCCAGTATGTACTTGTTAGTTTTATTGTGTTTAACTTTTATTTTCATTGCTGATTACTGTTCTTTTGAATTGGAACTTGTACATATTTACGTATATGATGCAACCGTTAATATCCAGTATATATGACTTTCATGAGTTTGATCTAAACTTTTTTTGGTTTTAACTTTAAAGTAATCGGACAACATTGAACATTGGACTCCACAAAAAGTTTCGACACGAGGAGGATTCAAACAAAGATGACACTGAACTTTTAAGGAATCATATGTGTGTTTTTATTTAAACAATACATGTTGTAAAGTAATTAATGCATAGTTAATATGACAATGTTAAATTGTTAAATAATAGTTTTCTCTGTCTGTGTAAACTATAACATATACTAGTTGTAGACTAACGTATTCATGTTTTAACAAAACAGAAACGATTCATAACTTAACTTATACAGGATCTCCTAGAAAAGTTTTGCTATTCATAAAAGAAATTGGTAATTTCAAATCACATGAGTGCTTTATTTAAACAATACATGTTGTAAAGTAATTAATGCATAGTTAATATGAAAATGTTAAATTCTCAAATTTTAGTCTCCTCTGTCTGTGTAAACTATACATATACTCTTTTTGACTAACATATTCATGTTTTAACAAAGCAGAAACTATTCATAACTTAAATTCTACACGATCTCCTAGAATATTTTTGCTATTCATAAAAGAAATTGATAATTTAAAATCATATGCGTGTTTTAGTGAAATAATACGTGTTGTAAAAGTAACTGATGCAGAGTTGATATGATAATATTAAATTGTCAAATTTTAGTTTTCTCTGTCTGTGTAACTATAACATTTACTAGTTGTAGACTAACATATTCATGTTTTAACAAAACAGATGTGATTCATAACTTAACTTATACATTATCTCTCGGAAAAGTTTCATAATTAAAATTCAGAGCTTATGCATTTTTTAATACAAACAATACGTATTGTAAAATAATAAATGCACAGTGTATGGGAAAATTTTTTGCAACATTTATTTTGTTTTTCGAATATTTGCCATATGTTTTTTACTTGTTCATAGCAGTAGAATTCATACATTCAGAAGTTTCAACAACTATTTCACATCGGTCACCTCATCTTCATCATCCAAACAGTAAAACTGTTGAAATTGTTCTAAAAGCTTTGACAACAATACGCAATCCACACGTGGACTTGGCGGCAAAAATCATTTAAGTTGAATATAGACAGTGGGAACATAAATTCCATCGGATCTGCTAGTATCACGACCCTGCAATGCTGCAATTCCTCCATGGCAAGTGTCAGCACCAACCTGTTCAGAAAAACACTGTTGCCTATCTTTTGATACATCTGCCACAACATTTGCAGAGATAATAGGCAACTTTCTAGGTAGAGAACATTCAGACTGCTTACCATTACCTTTGGCAGACTGGTTGTGTGCAGTACATTTACCATATTAATGAACCTGCAATGAACATGTAAACATGATGATATAGCAATGCTTGATCATGAAATTATTCTAAAATCCCTTATTATAGGGAGCTTTGGACAGGGGATTAGAAATGAGTGGCTAAGAGGAGTAATCCACAACTATAGACACAAAATGCACATGAAAATATTCAAACAACATAATCTTCATGGCTATCAAAGAGGATGATATACAGATTGAAAAACCTGAAAAACAGGCTACAAGCCATTCTATAATCAACATAACATATTCAAAAACTATGAAACCTAGGATCCATACAAATTCTCAACAATCGAATTGAGTAAGAACATACTAGTACTATCCATGTTCATAAATCCACATTCTTTGCAAGTATAACTGCCTTCATCCTGTGTACTCCATGAAGTAGAGAAACTCGAAATGTGCACACTTATAAAAACATAATGCATACAACGACTTGTGTTAAGAGAAACAACCTGATTATACAACCAACACCAATGTAACTAAAAACTAACAAAATCAACAGATATTCATTCACCTCAATCTAGCATAAGTTCAGCATGATAAACTTCATTACATTAATTCTCCTCCTAAATTTTATGAAATTACCTGCTGGAATATTTAAGCTAGTCTCTGAACTCCTTGAACTTGAGATTCCTCATCTTCTCGAAATTGAAAACGTACACAAACTCGTACTTATCAGCCGCCTCTCTGATTACAGTCACCACATTCTCTTTATTCTCTCTCCCCTTCTTCTTTATCTTGGATAAGGTAACTGCAGTCCAACGGGATAGTTAGTTTCAAAATTTTGAAGCAAACAAAACAATATCATAGAAGCGGCAGGATGTTACCAATCTCATAGCACTTCGTTGGCATGTACTGCGATATCACCGCCACCCTAGTCATTTGCAAACAGAATTTACAGTCGTACCGAGCAATTAGGAGTGGTGGGATCATGGCGAGCCCAGAAAGCATCGAACAGAGAATAAAAAATACACTCCTCAGGATCATACTGAACTCTAACAACCTCGGAGTGATTAGTAGTCCTTGTGCAAATATTTGCATACGTCGGATTATGCATAAACCCTTGTGTGTACCCCACCTCTATCTTCGTAACTCTTGAGAACTCTTTGGAACGTGGATCGCCAATTCCACGCCCTAGAAGCAATTGCGTACCCGCATGAATCTGGGGATGGATGCAAAGTGCTCCGCCATGAATCCGGGAGGCTGCGCCGGGGTTCAAATTAAACTAGGGTTCTTGGTGAAATATAAATTTGGGGGTTTTGGCGCTCTCACCATGTTCGTGCTCGGTATCCGTGTCGGCTCCACCGGGGACTCTAACAGCCTCATGCAATGGGTTTGGACGCCAATTGGAACTGCCCCGTCGGAGATAACGCCACCATTTCCATTGGTCGGGACGGGAACCTCGTTCGTACTGACTCCAACACTCCCCTGTCGAAACCCCAGCTCTCAGATTCCGAATCCAAGCCGTAGCTATCGCAATCGTAGTCGTCGTCATCGTAATCTAGCTGCAAGACAGCGGTGGATCCGTATCCACGAGCCGCAGAAGAACGAACGTAGGAGAGGCAGATCAAATAAGATTCGCCTGTTTTATTTTTTGTTAAATTCGGTTTGTGAAGTCTAGATTTGGCTAATTGGCAATTTGTGGTAATTATGCAGATATTGTATTATTGAGTTGCAAAATCAAACAAGAAATTCTGGTGAAACAAGGAAAGGTTGAAAACTGAATCCAACAAGTATACATCTCGTCCATGTTGTATTTGAGGTTGGGAATATATCAGTTCATATATCTATGAGATTGGATTAATGTTATGGAATTGGAATATTCAATTATGGTTAGGATAGGAAGGAGATATTCTGGTTATTCCAATTCCTTACTTAAAAGGATTAAATTTGGTAATTTTTATCTTCAAGAGATTTGATTGTAATCAGAATATTATGTAAAGAAGGTTTAACATTTGGACGAGACTGCATGCGTAAGAAGACTTTCCATGTTGAAACAAAAGAAAAGGTGAGCCGAAAAGGTGAGCCAAAAAGGATTTAATCAGTTGAAGATATTGCGTAAATATTGAGTTATGGAAAATTGGAGATTTCGCAATATATTATTTGAGGCGTGTGATTTAAGCATATTGAATTTATGGAAAATCCCTATAATTATGGATTTGGATTTATGTAATATTATGGGATAATTGAGATAAGGAAAATCCATTTATTTATGGGATTTGGATATGCTTCAGAAGCAGATTTGTAAACGTAATCTTTTGAAGACAAATGTGAAGAATTCGAATATGCTCATGATATATATATATATATATATATATATATATATATATATTGATGGATATCACGGTTGTGCTACTCACGAATTAATTGAAGAAAAATCTGCATCCAATTATCTTTCGAGAGGTAGTTTGTGTTCCAACATGAAATTAAACTGTTGATCAAGTTCAGAATCATATATCTTAATTCCTCGAGAGGAGGAGATCCAGTGTCGACGAGTTTCGAGGTCAGGGGGAGTCTGATCAAGGCGGATCAGTAGTAATGGGAGGGAGTCTGATCAAGGCGGATCAGTAGTAATGGGAGGGAGTCTGATCAAGGCGGATCAGTAGTAATGGGAGGGAGTCTGATCAAGGCGGATCAGTAGTAATGGGAGGGAGTCTGATCAAGGCGGATCAGTAGTAATGGGAGCTTGCAAAATTCACATGTTATAATTTGTTAAGATAAGTATATTGTATGATGTACTTTGTACTGTATCTTTCTAATTAGTGGATTCATTATTAACTGGGCATGACCCCGCAGATGTAGGTGGATTCCATCATCTCGTGTGTTCATGCTTTACTTTATTGCATTGTTAGTTAAATAGGCTATGTTGTAACACGGCAGTAATTATTCAATTAATTAGGTAAAATCAAATTTAACTGTTCATAAACTTATAGACAGATCACATTTAGGAGAGCTACTCGTAAATTTTGAATATTGTAACTAAGATTTTTTAGCTTTTATTATTTTAATTAAACTAATTCTTTTCCAAAACTTTTTCATTAATCAAATGGAAATTACAGCTCTCTCTCTTCGCGTCTAAAATAAACCCTCGCATTTCTTCCCTCGCGACCCCGGTGAAGAATCATTGGTTCTCTTCCTCATCGTCTCTGGCAACGGCGGAGTCGACAAGACCACCACCACCGCCAATTCGGTCCTCTCCCTCATGTGCCCCGGCTTCTCCGCTATCGTCATCGACGACAACATCGGCCGTTCACTCCCGCATTGTCTTCGGCTACGACTAAGTTGGCAAGACCACCACCACACCACTATTCATTGGGCGCTCTCCCTCGCGTTCCTCGGCTTCTCTGCTGTCACCGTGGACGACGACGTTGGTCGTTCTCTTCCTCATCGTCTCCGACAACGGCTGAGTCGGAAAGACTACCACCACCGCCAATATGGTCGTCTCCGGCAATTACAAAGGTAATGCGAACATTTCATTTTGTATAGCAATTATTATCAAGAATGCGGCATAGTGCGTGACTGTGTGTTTCTTGAAGACAGTTTCTGGGGCGTTTTTGAATTTTGTGGACTGTTTATTATGAGGGGGGAATTGTGTTTCATGCTGCAAGATAAGTGCTTTATGTGATGGGGTAGGCGAAAAAATGGGGGTGATTTTTTTATATGGAGAAGAGTAGGGCATTGCTTGTAGCAGAATTTGGAGGTTCAGATGGGGTTTTGGGCTCTTGATTACGGTGTTCATTTCTTGTAAATTGAATGGCTGATTTGCTGAGGCCTAGTACTTCTGAGAGAGACATTGACCAGGTATTTGTTTCCCATTTTTGCCTTGTGAAGATTTGCAGTGTAGGTAATTTTGGTTGTTGTTTAGGTGTTTGATGTAATGCTTGATTCATTTTGGATTTAGGTTGTTATGTAATGCTTGCTTCATCTTAAGAATCAAGGTTTTGAAATGGTTACATGTTTCATGTTGTGGCTTAGCAGTTAACTCTTGATGTTCTAGAAATGGTAGGATTGATGAGATTTCCAATGAATGAACAATCATTAAGGCATTGTCTCGATATAGTCGCGTGGTAGTATAGTTGTATCTTTCTGTCAATTACTCAATTTATTGCGGCCAAATCACAGGATAAGTCTGTACTAACATGGTACTATGGCAAACAAGAGATACAGCTTGAACTGCATCAGGTTTTGAACATTATTCATGGACATCATACAGTGAGTATGCTGATTCTTCTTCTTTTTCTTCTTTTCATCTTCCTGTACATTGAGTATGCTGATTCTTCTTCTTTTTCTTCTTCTTTTCCTGGACAGCGTACAACGTACACCGCACATTGCCTAGATAATTTGTTGATTGAGCGATACACCTTGCTTATGCTTCTGTAATGTGTCAATGTCACCTTGAAATGTTGAAGCTGAGCTGTAGATGATTTAATGATTTGAGTGTCACATATTCAGTTTGTACCTAGCGAGAAGAAGCATCATTGCAGATGGAAAATAGCAGAGAAAAAAGTCGCAAATCGATGAGCTCGAGAGCATCGTGAGGCTGAAGCAAAGCCGAGACTAAGATGTTTGAACTTAAGGCAAATGAGGCCTGAAGAGACGCAAAGCATAGTATTTTCACTTGATAGTATTTTATTTCTGTGCTGTAGACTGTAGTGTTAGAGAACTATAATTTTTCTTATTCTTCGAGATAGAGAGTAGTGAAAGTGGTTATATTAGCTCCTTCAAAGTCAGATATCTATGTAGCTGTTGTACATTTTACTCTGATGCTTCTGTAGAATATGTAATAAGTGTTCGCAGATTCTTCGAGACATAATTGTTTAACAACATAGTTGAAACTAAGAAGATCAAGCAACGAATCAACAAAGCTTTTGCAATTTGGTTCGGTTTCAGGATCTCAGACCAGTGCAGATCTGCATGCAACCTGTGAATTGAATAATAACACCACAATCATTCCAAACTAACAAGTAAACCTTCAACCTACTATGTATTAGATATCTTCAGTAAATTCAAAACAAGATAAAGATTAAAGAGTGACAAGTCACGTGAAATTTATGTATTCCTCACGCGAGAGAATACTAGGCTGGAGCAGCAGTACAAAAATTTTTGAAGCAGCAGTACATCCTCTAATTGAGCGGCCTGAATTTAATTATAACAAGCAGAAAAGTTGTCATACAAAACTCTTTCTGAACATTCTTTTCTAACTAATTGTGATGAAGATTTGAGATGTGCAGCGAACATTACGCAACGAACACAATGAAACTTAGCTGCTGAAATCTCCCTTTCTTCATGACCCCAACAAACACTGAGAATTGCACCTCCTGAATATGTATAAGCATCCGAAGGTACCAGAAAATGAAGATTATCTTAAGGTAAATATGAGTGATGAATAATATATTCTGTGGACAGTTACGTTCATCTAAGATACAAAAATAATTACCTTGATCATTCACTTTTCATTTCTTTGGACAGTTACGTTTTTCGTGAGGTTGAGCAGTTCCACAAATAGCACATTTTCTTCCCTTTTCTCTTGTCCCACTTCTATTGGCCGTCTGTACCTGGCATTTATTTTGACTTTATCATTCTCCCTCATCCCTTTATATCTTTCTTTCGTCTGAGATACGCGGGGATCTAGAAGAATCTCAAGTTCTTTAGAAACTTCTTCTAATGAAGACATGAGTGGAGATTCTTCACTCTTTTCCTTAGCTAGTGAAAGTTGAGAAATCTTTTCTCCCAATTCCCTTATACCATCTAAAAATAAATTATAGTCTTCTTCGGTTTGGTAGGCAACACATGCCCATTGAGTAGCTTCTCGACAAAGATGGCTAAACCTCATTGTGTTTATTTGTTTCTCGGAACTTTTCTTCACCTTGTCATCCACCCTGAACCTGTTTGCCCCCTTCAACCATCTTCTATTAATGAAGTTATCAGGAATTTCATCAACATCAAGCTTAGAGAACACTTTCATAAGATGTACACATGGAAGTCCCTCAAATTCAAAATAATGACATTCACAATCTCCCTCAAAGCTGTTAGAATTCAACTTCACCACCCAATGATTGGTTCCAGTTCCATGCTTGAATTTCACAGTATATTTGTCGGGTTCAGAAACAACAGCATCAACCCTATACAATTCAACATCACGCCACATAGAACTGAACTTCTTTAATAAGTTCCTTGTGTATATGCCACAAGCATGCTTCAATAAAAAGCTTTTATCGGTAAGCAGACGAAACTTCTGTTCGGATGCGTGATCCTCCGCTCTCTCCCTGCTCTCTATCCTCGTAACAGCCTGATCAAGTTACTCGACAATTTCTTTCAAACTAGTGGTACTGTTAACATAATCTTTAAAAAAAAATTTAACTCCTTCACTCCTACATGTAGTATGCATACCAGCAAAGAATGTAGCATAATTATACATAGGAACCCACAATTCTCGATCTTCGTAAAGTCCCATAAGCCAAGAATTTTTCTCTAATTCATATTTGACCATTAGTTCCTTCCACTGTCTCAAAATTTGCAATTCTGTACGTATACTTGAGACATTGTTTCATCTCCTTCTTGAAAGATGAATTTTTAAAATACAAATGTCCCAATTTCTCTCCAAACTTCATTTTAATATGCCAATAACATAGCCTGTGACATGTATTAGGAAATACTTTGGGAATTGCTGCTCTCATTACTGGATCAAAGTCGGTAATCAGAGATATTGGAGAAATCCCCCCATTACTTTTTTCCAGGTTTCAAACAACCACACAAAACTTGCCTTAGTCTCATCTTGCAATAATCCCCATCCAAACTGTATAGTATGAAAATGGTTATTCATGCCCGTGAAAGGAGCAAAAGGAAAACTATATTTGTTAGTTTTGTAGGTGGTATCAAATGTCACAACATCTCCAAATTGCTGATACGATAACCTGGACCTTGCATCAACCCAAAATAAATTAACCGCTCTTCCCTCTCCATCACATTGAATGGCATGGTAAAACTGAGGGTTCTCAGCATGTCCTTTCTGAAAGTACATATACATTCATTGAGCATCTCTGACATCTAATTTTTTACGAACATCACCAAGATGATTCCAACAAGCCCGGTCATTGAATCTCAGTGCATCTCCTCCAAGAATAGAGTTTACTTGTTTACTGGTAGATTTTCTCGATTGAACAGCTCAACCATAGCTTTGGCTCCTTCAGGGATTTTAGTCTAACTCATTTTCAAAAGCATTTTATTTGGAGTTGCTACAAGAGCATGATTGTGATCATCCTCAAACTTTGGAACCAACCACTGTTTCGTCTTAACACAAAGAAGAATCCCCATTTAAGCCATGCACCCTCCTCTCATCGTTGACGTATTTAGACGTCGCTTTTTCTACTGGCACACTCTCCTCAACTCTTTTATCATACAACCCGTGGTGAGAACAAACAAAAAGATCTGATGTGATTTCATCACATCTATTCCGAGTTCTTTTAGAAGATCTCTGGATTACTGAAAACCTTTTACTCTCTCCGTATCTTTCATAATAATCTCTAGCAGTTATAATTGATTCAAAGATTTGTCCCACAAAAGGTTTTTCCTCACTACCTTCAATAACTTTGGTCGGTGTTCTACATTCCGCATCAATTGCGGGAGTTGTTATAATACCGTTCATCCTATTACTCTCAGGCAATGCTTCCAATTCTATTATGTCAATAATTTCTAAATAAGATTTCTTGATTGATAGTTCAATAAAAATAAACCAAATGGAATTTTGCATATAAATTTATAAAAATATAACCTACCTCTTTCAGGGACATGGATGATTCCAAAATCCCTCTTCTATTGTTCTATCAAGTGATACGTATTCCATTATGTTTATAATTTTCTGCATTGTCATGGAGCGAAAAGTTAGTATATAGCCACTGTATAACAAAGCAAAATAATTGGTTCAATACACACCCGAAGCTTGTAGAGTACAAGAAGGATCAACGTTGGGTGGTCAGATCTGGGGATTATTTTGGGTTTCCAGGAGGTGGTACCTAGTTCAAGAAGGGAGTGGATCATTATGCTAAGGCCATCGAAAAGGTAATTCTTTATCTTGTATCCTTGATGGTTCTGTCAATATTCATGGGTGTTGCTATACCTCGCCCTGTATTTTACTATCCTCGCCCTAATACATATAAATACACGTATTAGTATTTTAAAAAAAAATTAAAAATTAAAAGAAGTAGTATAAATTTGGATTTCTCCCATTTTCTCTCCATTTCTCTCCTTCCTTCTCTCTTTTTCTCTCCTTCCTTCTCTCTTTTTCTCTCCTTCTTCTTTCTCTCCATTTCTCTCCCCCTTCCCTCTCTCCATTCCAGCCGGCCAGGTGCTGGGCCACTGCCGCCGCCGCCGCCGACCGCCGCCGCCGGAAATCTGCCGGAAAATTGCCGGAAAATGTAAGTTTTGGAGGATTTTTTTTAGTTTTCGTGCGATTTTTTTTTGTTTTCGTGCGAATGAGGGGTTTGGTTGTAAATATAAGAAAATAGGAGGCTTTACTCTTAAATTAATTTATTTCATAAGATAATAGGAGATTAAGATGTAGAATAATTTGGAAAAATCTAATATTAGAAATTTAATGAATTTTGGAATTAAAACGAAGAAATTGTGATTATTAGAAATTATTTAATTTAAATTTGGAAATGATTACTATTTCCGTAATTTGGAAAGTATATGTGACATAATAGAATATAGTTTTATTTAAATAGACTTTATTAATCCGATGTAAACAATTGTCTAAATGATTATGATACGTTTTAACGATTGTTTCCTTGAATGTTAATAATAGTGTGATGTGGAAAAAAAATCAGATTATTTAGTAATGTAATTTCCAATTTGCAACTAAAAAAAATGTGTAGTTCGTTGTATTGGATTGTACGAGAATTAAATTTGCTGTTTGTTGTGCGGTTTTTTTATGTAGTTTCCATTATAGAATATGTAGTTTCCATTAGCAAATTGAAATTATGCACTGTTTGAAAATATTAGTTTACACGTTGAAATGTATGTTAATTTTTCTTATCATATCAGTTTAAATCAATTGTTGTTATACTAATTACATATCTTGTGTTGTAGATGAGCACTGCTGGTCAGCCTGACGGCCATGGTCGTTCGATACGACGAAGAGGTGTTAGTGCCTCGACGAGACAGGCTAGAGGCCGCGTGGTGGAGGATGAACAGTCGTCTCCACCGCAGGAGTGTGATGTAGGAGCGGAGCGGGCTTCTCCACTGAGCGTTCATGCATTCGATCCCATGCCGACATGGGACGGTCCGGAGCTTAACATCCTCGCGTCCGATGGAATCCGTGACGATAGTGACTGGCGCTCGATGTACGACTTGCCGGCAGATGTCCCCCCAGCTGGCCAACCTGGGACGAGTGTGCCATTGGATGCTGGGATCGAACGGTATGCTGCTGGACGAGCCAGGCACACCGTGAGGAATAGAGCTGGTCAATTCGCGCAATCTTCTGGTGGATCGTGCAATGCCGGTGAGACTGGCACCGGAAGGGCACCGAGGAATAGGAGAAAGCGACACGCCGATGAGACGTGGCTAGTGCGGGGACCGATGGCTGGTGGCCCGCAAGATGACCTCGTCATACCAAGCTTCGGAGGACACGTCGCTGTTGACGTTTGGAATGGTATCGAGCGAGGTGTGCTGAGATGCCATGCTCGGTCGCCGCTATGCAAGCAGCTAGTCGCCACGCTCCCTGACCTCAGCGATGTTGCACAGGCCCGGATACGTGCGACCGGGTTGGCCCACCTTCCTGCGATTATGTTCCAGTTCCTTGACATGGCACTGATATCCGTTTTTGTCGAGAGGTGGCAGCCGGACACGAACACGTTTCACATGCCTTTTGGGGAGATGACCATCTTGATGCACGACGTAGAGATGATTCTTGGCATTCCCATCGTTGGTGGCGCTGTTGCGAGTACCATTTCGGCGGAGACTATTCAGGAAGCATGCGCTGAACTGTTTGCGAAAGACGTGGTGTCCTTTGTCGCGGAAGACTGGAACTGGGGTAACATAGATGGCCAATCATTGATGGCGAGGTGTGTAGCGGTGGGTCAGAGTGATAACTTCCAATTTATGTGCTACATGCTGACCCTGTTTTCATCCACGCTTTTTGTGGATAAAACTGGGAATAAGGTTAGAGCCAACCTTCTACCCCTATTTGATTCGCAGTTGTCGTGGGGCTCGGCGACGTTGGCCAGTTTGTATCTGCAGTTGGGAATTGCGTCCCGGTCCAAGGTGCGCGGCCTATGCGGATGTTGCACGCTGCTTCAAGCATGGATATACGAGTACTTTCCGATGTTTCGGCCGAGACCGAGTACATTGCCAGCTCTTCCGGGCCGCGCCAATCGGTGGCACACAGGGGATAAAATGGGGAGGGATACGGGGAGGCTCGGTGCCATCAGGCGACAGTTGGATGCCTTACAGCCCGACCAGGTATGAATTCCATGATTTTACTCTTATTCTGACAGTAGTAGGTAGATTAGATTCCATAGGAATGTAACATTTCTGTGAAACACGCGCAGGTGGATTGGTTGCCATATGGACTGGACGTGGTTAGGGATGCGAGGGGGATGACTCACTACCGCGGCGTGATTCGATACCTCGACGCAATGGAGGCGTACATGCCAGATCGCGTTGTGCGCCAGTTCGGTCTCGTACAGGGTATACCGCAGGGGCTTGCGATTGCGCCAGAGGCTTGTTCCCGCCCGGCTGATCCAGCCAGCTATTCAGTGACCTACCCAGGGAGGCTGCAGTTGAACCTATGGCAGATGGCACACGCTTGGCACGACGGTCAGCTTGCGGAGTTCCCGATTGCCACGAGTCCATCAGAGTGTACCATGGATTACGAGGAGTGGTACGCGGCTCATTCGCACCCATTGATCGCGAATCCTGAACATGCTGCCACGAGTGGACCGGATAGGACACATCATCAGTTATCGGTAAGTTTTCTCGGACTGTTTGCTTTGAGTAATTATATTGCATTTTACTGTCTCGTTATTGTAAAATGTGTTTCCTGTGCATCAGATGCTGAGTGACGTGATGAGCACCCTGGATCCGTTTGACTCGGCGACCGTTGCTGGATTCGCCGACCCGTACGTCAAGGAGTCATTGACCACTTTGGTCAGTCTTCGCGATGAGTATCGCAGGCTCGGTTATGGACCCATTCCTTAGTCGACTGTTTGCTTACGTATTTGCCCACAGTATGCTCATAGTTTGTTCATTTATGTAATCGGCAACTATTTGTGCATATCAAATTTATAAGTCATCACTTTTTGTAACGGTAATGCTTTCAAAATAATTGTGACCCTTCTATTATAAATGTAACGGTTGCGTACATGCCGAAATGTTTAGGCGGGTAACAACAGTTAATTACTCTCAGAGTATGCTCTTGTCCAAGCCCTTATCCTCCTACGAAAGGGTAACTCCCAACCTACGACATCAAACTTCCTCAACGTGGTCCACAGATTAACCACGGGGGGCATGGGACAGTTTTCCTTCACGTGTATCCGGACGAAATGGCTTGCACTGCGAACGTATACAATGTGTACCTCCTTCCTTGTTCCATCCTCGCCCCCACCTGCCCTCAGTGGGAGGACTGTACAGCAATAATCTGCCGACCCATTCTCTAAAATGTAATATAAAACTATAGCCGTGTTGTAGTAGGTGGCGACAGGAAACATGTCTGCAATGACCGTAAACCAATGCTCTGGACCACATGGACCTCTGGTGTGGTGTATACGGGCTCTGGCTAATTGAACATTATCTTTCGAACCGTATATGGGAACATAGTAAGGCCAATGTGCCGAAATCTCGTTAAATACTGCCCGACGTGCTGCAGACCATTCACCTTCACCGTCTACGTGGAACGCATCAGCAACGCATCTGAAGCCACAGTTTCCATCACTCTCGACATCGTTCCAGCTTTAGATGTAACGCCGGACAATATGGGGGACACTTTCGAGGAACGGGAATGTCGCTGGAGGAGAAAACATTAAGATTAATATCTTGTTTAGGCGGCCTTCATTAGGAAGAATGGTGCTTGTACTTACCGTGCCGGCGACCGCTCCCTGAAGTACGCCCCGGGGACCTTGAACTACGCCCGTATCGCCTGTTCACGTGCTCGTGGTAGCTCGGTGAACGTCGGGTTGATCTTGATCGGGGGACCTGCTCGCTTGGTCTCCCACGTGCACTAGTACAATTGTCCGGCTCGCCAATGCCGCTGTTCTCCGGACGCAACTGCTCATCTATGTAGGTTGAAACTCGTCGGCGGACCGAAGGGTCGCTGCGTGCCAGCTCCTCCAACTGAGTGTTGAACCGCTACTGATCCTGTTCGGCCCTCGAAATGTTTTCCATGCTCCGCACGTGATCACCCAATGCCAGGCTCTTAAACAGCGGATGAATGTCGTCCAAGTACAAGGAGATTCCTTCAGCAACTGCCCCCGCCATGACGCATGCACACGGTATTCCATGTGTCGAGCGCAGCACACAGCCACAGTAAGCATATACCTGTGTTCCGAGTGCATCAATCCTTCCGGACTTGACCGTCAATTTATCCAGACAGTATTTGGACACATTGTTGATCAAGTTGCTGAAAAGGGCCCTACGGTGCAATCTTCCAATGCACGTTCTTGATTTCTCCAGGCCGGTCTTGATCATAGTAATTTGCTGGGCTATCTGCAGGTCGACACGCCTCCATACCGTATCCAGTGAACCAGTTGACGTTTGTAACCACCCTTTCAATGACGAGTGTGCACTTTCGACCCTGCATGTAGTTGTGTTCCCGAAATGCAGCAATCTGTTCGTCCATGCCCTCACAAATTTCTCCTTATGGGGGGTGAGCCACGTCGTCTCAGCGTAACTAATAACAGCCTCGCTCCAAGACCATCCAACCCTCATATCTAACAAGGCGGCTTCGTACTCTGAAACGGTGGACGCATTGCAAACCCGGAACCATGCACCATTCTTGAAGGCTGCCCCGTTCCTCTTATTCCCTGTCAGCACGGTAACACGTGCCTCCACATCCTTGTTAATATGCCAGGTGCAGAGCAAATGATTCGATTCTGGGAACACAGTCCGAAGTGGCCTAATCAGTCCCATCTCCCGATCGGTGACCACAACCTCAGGGAATGGTCCATCCACAAGCAAGTTCTTGAGCGCGTTCAGCACCCACTCATAGGTATCTGCCGTTTCGTCAACGACAATTGCGTAGGCAATCAGGAAGTTTGTGTTGCAAGGGGACATCCCAACCATCTCAATGAATGGCATGCCGTAGCGATTAGTCTTGTACGTTGAGTCGATGGCCACAACCCACGGAAACGTGCGAAATGCCACAACAGCATCGGGATGAGCCATGAATAAATGAGTCAAAGTACCATCAAGTGTTGAGCGGTGACTAGTGACATAACATTTCGAGGTGGCCAGATGCAAACAATTCTCCGCTGTGTTGCGCCCGCCTCGCCTTTCTGTTACATATGCCGATCTCTCATTGTACACCTGCCTAATGGTCTGATGCAGGTCTGGAAACGAATTACTGAGGCTGGCATTGATATGCCTTGGGGCTGTTTATGAATCTGTCAAATCTCTGATCATTTGTTTCGCGTCCGCATGGAGCTTGCAGCTCTGTCTATGACCCTCGGGGTACACTGAGAAAGAGTGGTTGTGCATCCCTCGTCTAGGATCCTTGCACGGCACTACATTCCAACCATCCCCCGTGCTTCTCTGTTTCAAGACAATCGTGAATGGGCTGTCACAACTTCTGGTTGAGGTGTTACTCCGTCGGACTACATCAGAATCGCTCGTATCTACAACCTTATCCTTTCGGCCCCGATTGCAAACACAATATAACCTCAGGGGACCATTCCTATTCTGTTTGTAGGACCCCGTGACAAGTTCAAATCCCACCTGCAGAGCAATCCGTTGTAGGTAGGAATAAGCCTCGGCAACACTTGGAAACACATCTGAGGTGGCAAATGGAGAGTCTGCATTCCGCCCTGCAGCAGCTTCACATGACTGATTGTCATCCTTAAACAGCAATAAACATCAAGTAATTAGACTTCCTCAACTGCTATACCAACGACAATGATGTCGTCAATTAACGTTTACATATGAACGAATAAAGATAAAATTACAGTCAAAACGTTAAAACATATACTTAAAGAAGAGAACATAAAGATAAAATTATATTACATGAAATAACATTACAATTATAAAATTTCCGTACACAAATTAACTCACTAAACTAAAATTACATTCATCCATTTCAAACTGTCCTCCTAATGGACTTAAGGGTGCACTCCGCCATTTCTCATTAACAGCTATAACATACATGTAATGGAAAAAAAATGTGACAATTACATTTGATGAAATAACATTGTGGCTAGAATTAATATTACATTCTTACATTTCAACAAATTAAAATAACAAAATAACGTAATAAAACGTAACTTAACGGTACAATAATTAACAAAATAACAAAATTAACAAAACAACAAAATTAACGTTACAATAATTAATAGGACATAAATTATTGTAGATAAAATAACAACATCATTACGTAACAAAATTAACAACAAAATTAACGTTACTGCTATTAATAAGAGATAAATTCATAGGAGATAAATGTGCAATAATTTTTCCGTAACAATTAATAAATTGAAACACAAAGACGAGCATAAATTTCTACTTCAAAAATTATTAAATTTAACTACTACTTATGGACAGAAAACTAATTAGTAAAATTACCTCCGAAGACATGGAATTTCTAACACCCTTGTTTGGAGTAAAAATTTGCCGCGCAAAAATTTGGAGAGAAAAAATTTCGAGTTCCTCAAATTAACAGTAGAATTCGAGGAATGACATTTCGAGTTCCTCAGAATCAGAATTTATAGCAGTATTTGGGGAGAGGCAGCCAGGCACGGCTCGCGCCCCAGTCCACGGCGAGCGGAGGCCCGTTCCGCTCGCGCCCAGGGCATGGCGAGCGGCGCCGGTCCGGCTCGCGCCCCAGGCACGGCGAGCGGCGCCCGTCCTGCTCGCGCCCAAGGCACGGCGAGCGGCGCCCGTCCAGCTCGCGGCGAAGCCACGGCGTCCAGCTCGCAGCGAAGCCATGGCGAGCGGCGCCGGTCCGTTCGCGCTAAGGTGACGGCGAGCGGAGGCAGCTCCGGCTCGCGCCCGGTCCGCTGCGAACGGCCCGGCGGTCCGGCGGCGGCGCCCGGATTTATTTTTAAATTTAATTTAATTTATTTAAATTTAATCTAATCTAAATTTAATTTAGTTATTGAAATTAAATTAAAAATACATACTGTATACGTATTAGGGCGAGGATAGTAAAATACAGGGCGAGGTATAGTGATTCACATATTCATTTGTAATATGAGTACTCTAGTTAGACTCGTTTGAATTATCTTCACCGAGTAAAAGAAACTTGTATCTTTCTGTTAAGAAATATAAATATTACTTGTAATTTAATTTAATTATTTTTTTCCTAGGTTGTATAAGTATTTGTACTAGTATATAATGTACCCTGAGGTCATGAATAAAGACACATCATTACAATTATTTTTTACATGGTATCAGAGCCTAAACTTAAAACTTTTCTGTCCCAAATTTTTTACCATTGTCGGTGCGTGTCCTCCACGCGCCGCCGATCCGAACTACCTTTCCGCCGTTAAAAACAAAAACTTAGCCTATGCCCGCCGAAACTAGCCGCCGCCTCAACCTCTGTCCACCGCCGGTACGTCTTTTGCTCATTGCGCCGGTCCAATTTGTTGCCGCCAGAGATCCAAGCTTACCCGGCGGTCCAATTTTGCTAGGCAATCCAAGCTTGCTTGCCATCGGCCGTCGGTCCGTCTTTCTGCTCGCACGATTGTGCCGTTGCCAACGCCAGTCCAAGCTTGTTCTCCGTCCGGTCACCGGTCCGTCTTTCTGCTCACACGGTTGTGCCGACGCCGACGCCGGTCCAAGCTTGGTCTCCGTCTCCATCCGGATGACAGCTCAGTCGACAGAGGCGTGCATGAGATGCACGTGCACACCATACCAACAACGTGTAAATCCACACGCGATTGTCTTCAGACGCGCTTCTCCCCTTCAGCGCATGTGTCTCCACACGGATCAGCGCCCGTTTGGTTGCCTCTTTCTCCAGCATCATTGCTTGCAAAGAATTTATTTATTTTATTTATACATCTACCCTTGGTTGCCATTTGTTTTATGGCTCTTTTCGCCGGCGTAGTGATGTCGCCGCAAGGGTTTGCGGTGGCCGCCTCCTCTGGCTTACCTACACGATTTGATTTGGTCCTGCTCTGTCTGACGATCAATAAAGTACGACCATACATTTATTTAATCAGTTTTATTCGTTATCTGACCATGGATCAGGTAAGTCTACGTTACCCTGGATTCTTGATTTGGAAGTCTCATATCACATGACTGGTGACAGGGTTCTCTTACTGATATTACTACTGCTACTAATACTATGAATGTTATACTGCCTTGATGGATCTGTTTCGTTTGCTACACAATATGAGTCTATTTGTTTTGGTGATGTCACCCTTACTCATGTGCTCTACATACCTACTTTGCAATGCAATTTATTATCATGCTCTAGATTGATATCTGCCTTAAAATGTCTAGCCTTGTTTACTGAAAATTATTGCATTTCACAGAAAATTAGTACTTGGATTGTGATTGGCGTGGGTGAACAACAAGGGGGGGGGGTTTATTGGCTTCGTCTGCTGGATACTTGCGTTCGTCCTCATATCCTGCAGTCTATTCCGACAGTTGCTTCGGTTTCTTCATGTGATTTATGGCATCAACGTTTTTATCATCCATCATCTACGGTGTTGTCTTCTATTTCCTACTCTTAATTTTAGCACAAATCAATGGTCAAGAATCAATGGGGCCGAACTATACTGTGTGTCCGGGCTGACAATGGGACTGAATTTTTACCTTTGAGATCTCATTTTGCTGCATCTGGGATCATTTTTGAGACATCTATGGTTGATACACCGCATCAGAATTGTAGAGTTGAACGAAAGCATCGCCTTTTACTCAACGTGGCACGTGCCTTACGGTTTCAAGCCAGTCCTCAATTGAGTTTTGGGGAGAATGTGTTCTTACTGCTGCTTATCTGATTAACCGGACACCGACGAAACATCTCAATGGTCTCACTCCCTTTGAGATACTATATGGACAAGCTCCAAATTACTCATCTTTAAAGGTTTCTGGATGCTTGTGTTTTGCTGCTCACGTTCCCAGATACCGCAACAAGTTTGCACCAAGAAGTCAGCGATGTTTGTTTCTTGGTTATCCTGTTGGAAAGAGAGGCTATCGCCTTTTTGACCTGAAATCTCACATCATCTTTAACAGTTGGGATGCCAATTTTTTTTAAGACCAGTTCCCATATGCAGCAACTCCGACATCAACCTCTCCCGTAGATTTCGGCGGCACCACCACCTCACCGCCAGCATCACATCCACCACCGCCAGAGTCACATGCCCAGATCGTGGCACCACCGGTCCTGCCGATCGCTGCCAAACCCATGCCGTCGCTCACCGCAGCTCCTGTCCCACCAGCCGTCATTATATCCTTACCGTTGGATGCCACCGTACCACCGACCGCTTCTCTGATTCCGGTGACCGGCAACCCTTGACAGTCCGGCCTGATGATACACCATCCAGGATGCCACCGGTGACCGGCGATCATGCGCCTAACGCGCTGCCATTTTCGGTGACTTCTTTTACATTGCTGCCCAATGCGATGTCTCCGGCTTTGACTAATTCTTCTCGCTGTTTGCTTCTGTCAGCTTCGCCACCCATTTTGCCGGTTGTTCTAACGTCTCCTCCCACTGCTAAGCTGCCTCCTATCAGACAGAGTGTTCGCGCTCGCCAACCTCTTCCTTATTTGGAATATTATGATTATGATGATTATGCATGTGCTCTTATTACTGAAGACCCCCCTTATACTGCTACGTTCACTCATGTGACGTCACGATCCTCAGGTGTTCTCTATTCTCTTACTGATTATGTAAATTGTGATAATTTTTCTAGTATGCATTATAGATTTTTTGGTGCAGTAACGTCTAGTGCAGATCCCACCACTTATTCTGAGGCATCACAGCATGCTCATTGGCGAGATGCGATGACTGAAGAGCTTACTGTACTTGAGCACAATCAGACTTGGACTTTAACCCCTCTGCCTCTGGATAATAAGGCAATTGGTTGCAAATGGGTTTACCGGATGAAGTTCAAGTCAGGTGGTACTATTGAACGTTATAAGGCACGCCTAGTGGTTCTCGGGAATCACCAGGTTGAAGCAAATGATTATACTGAGACATTTGCTTCTGTTGCGAAGATGAGTTCTGTTCACCTATTCTTATCTGTTTCGTTCATTCCTGATTGGGAACTGCATCAGATGGATGTCCATAATGCTTTCCTACATGGTGATTTGCATGAAGAGGTTTTTATGCGACCCCCACTAGGCTATACCGTGCCCTATGGTCAGGTATGTCACCTTCAGAAATCTCTTAACGGTCTTCACCAAGCTCCTAGAAATTGGTTTTCCAAATTGTCCCAGGCTTTACGAGCATTTGGTTTTTTTCAGAGTAAGGCAGATTACTCTTTGTTGTCTTTTCCCGTGGAGCGGTTTCTTTGCATTATCTGGTTTATGTGGATGATTTGGTCATTGCTGGAAGCTCTTCTGCACTTATCTCTGATTCAAGAAATACTTGATTTCTTGTTTCCATATGAAAGATCTTGGTTTACTTAAGTATTTCTTGGGCATAGAGATTGCTAGAAGACCGAAGGGGATGTTTCTTTCGCAAAGGAATTATGCCTTGGACATTTTATATGATACAGGTTTGTCTACCTCTAAACCGACTGACTTTCAGATGGAGTAGCAACACGATCTGGCGCGTGTTGATGGCACTCTTTACCATGATCCTGAGCAGTACAGCTGACTGGTTGGGTGCCTGATATACCTTACCATCACACATTCTCAGCTTAGCTATTCGGTTCACACACTTTCTCAATTCATAAAGTCCCCTTGTGTTCCTCACTGGCAAGCTGCAATTCATGTGTTGCACTACTTGAAGAGCCATCCGGGTCAGGGTTTATTTCTCTCTTCCCGTAGTGTGTTACAATTGACTGCTTACTGTGATTCTGACCGAGCTACTTACCCTATTACTCGGCGTTCTCTTTCTGGTTACTTTGTGATGATCGGTGATTTTCCAGTTTCTTGGAAGACCGAGAAGCAACCTACAGTTTCTCAGTCTTCTGCTGAAGTGGAGTATCGTGCTATAGCTGTTACCTGTTGTGAGTTGTTATGGCTTAGGTCTTTACTGAAAGACTTAGGGGTTTTGCATACTGCTCCTATGTGTTTGTTTTGTGACAGTCAATCTGCTCTTCATATTGCATCAAATCCAGTGTTCCATGAATGTATGAAGCATATTGAAGTTGATTGTTATTTTGTTCAGAATCTTGTACAGTCTGGTACTATAGTTACTCATCATATCCGCACTATAGATCAACCTGCGGACTTGTTTACCAAAGCTCTCGGATGTAACCAGTTTCATTCATTACTTGGCAAGTTGGACATTTCTGATCCCAATGCTCCAACTTGAGGGAGGGTGTTAAAGAATATAAATATTACTTGTAACTATAATTAGTTTATATTTCCTTTTCCTAGCTTGTATAGGTATTTTATACTACTATATAATGTACCCCGAGGTCATGAATTAAGACACATCATTACCATTATTTTCTACACTTTGTTAATGTGAAGCTGAGAATTGGTAGTGTGAATAATAGCTATAATGTTAAGGAAGATAACCCATTGAGTTACACTCTTCTTTCCTTTCTACTTGACATAACCCATTCAATTACACTCTTCCTCAATTCCTTTCTCTCTAAGCTCAAAAAAACCATACACAGTCTAAAAAAGATAAAGATAAAAACTAGAGGAAAACTGACAAGATGTATTTGCCATAAGGAAATAATGTATTGCTGACATGATTAAATAGAGTACAATAAGGAAAGATAGTACTACTAGGACTCTGGCTTAGTCAAAAAGATTTATCCAGAATCAATCAAATCAATCAACTAATCAGAAACCTAATTTACTCTAACACCCCTCTTAAGCGAAGCGTCAGATGCTCAGCGACGTAAAGCTTGGTCCTGAAGAACTCGAACATGGGACATGAAAGTCCCTTGGTGAAGATGATAGTATTTTGATGACCAGTGAAAACATGTGCAACTCAGAGCTTTCCAGAGGAGACCAACTCACAAATAAAATTGTAATCAATGTTGATGTGCCTCCCCCGCTTATGAGCAACCAGATTTTGAGCCAGGAAAATGGCATTGTTGTTGTCACATAACAACAGTGGCGGACCCAAAAGCAGAACACGAAGATCGCGAAGTAAATGGAATAGTCAAACTACCTCTGAAGCAGTGTTGGCAAGAGCCCGATACTCTGACTCAGTACTGGAGCGAGAGACAGTGGGCTGCTTCTTCGTGCTCTAGGAGACCATATTACCACCAAGGAAGACTACATAGCCATAAGTGGAACGCCAATGAGCCCAATCACCATTGAAATAACCCAAGACCTCAGGAGTGCTGGCAGAGCGAAAGGTGAGACCAAAATGGAGCGTGCTACGAACATATCGGAGAATCTGAGTGGCTGCTGCAAAATGATCATCACAAGGGTCCTGAAGAAATTTACTGACGGTGTTAACCAAAAAAGCCAAGTCGGGATGAGTGATCGTCAAGTAATAGAGAACACCAACCAAGGATGTGTACAGAGTCAGATTTCGAAAAGGAGGACTAGTGGAGATGTGTAACTGCGAACTAGGAACAAAAGTAGTAGTGACCGGAACAACATCAGACATACCGACATGAGTAAGAATATCCCGAGCATACTTAACCTGACCAAGAAGTAAGCCCAACGAAGTGAATGAAACCTCTAAGCTAAGAAAGTAGTGCAGAGCGCCCAGATCCTTGATGGTGAATTCTCGACGTGTCCGATCAATGAACTGGCGGAGAAGCAGTGGATTGTTGTCAGTGAGGATGATGTCATCAACATAGACCAAAAGATAAAGCAGAGACGTCCCTCTAGATAGAACAAATAAGGAAGTGTCCTCCAAACTGCACCGAAACCCAAGCTGCAATAGATAAGTGTTGAACCTCTAAAACCAAGCCCGAGGAGCCTTCTTAAGACCATAAATGGCCTTTCATAGGCGGCAGACGTAATCCCGGCGGAGTGGTTCCTTATAACCAACAGGCTACGCTATGTAGACTGGAATATCAAGAACACCGTTCAGAAAGGCATTCTTAACGTCCAGCTGATGAAGAGGCCAAGAGCCTATCGTAGAAATGGCAAGGGTTGTGCGGATGGTGGAAGCTTTGACCATATGACTAAATGTGTCGTTCAAGTCAAAATCCAGAATCTGCAAAAATCCCTGAGCAATAGGTCGAGCCTTGTGATGATCAACTGTGCCATTTGGTCAATACTTCAGCCAATAGACCCATTTAGAGTCAACACCGTTGACATATGATGAGCGAGGAACCAAATCCCAAGTGTGCTGGCCTTTAAGGGCAGCAATCTCTTCATCTATAGTAGCTATCAAAGAAGAATCCTTGAGGGCTAAGTGGTAATTAGTGGGCTCAGACTGAGCATGAAGTGAAGCAAGAAGACCATGCGCAACAATATCCGAGTAATCCCGTCGTTGAATAGCACCAGTGGTCGTCCGAGTGACCATCCTATAGGTTTTTGGCCAAGGCTGGGAAGGTGGTGGTGATGGGCTGCTGGAAGAAATCAAGGATGGAGTGGCAGTGGTGGCAGGAGAAGGCATGGCCGAGGAGACTAGACTGGCCGACGGTGGCCGAGAAAGGGGCTGGCGTGCAGATGTCACCTTATTGGGATCGGACGAGTAAATCGGGCTAGGTGCAGGAACCGACTCATTAAATGGGACAATAAGGGGTATGAACCACCGTCAGCATCCAAAAAGGCAGAGACATCCAAAGTCGAGAGACAAGATCTGGACGCCGAAGTGGAGGAGGCAAAGGGAAAACAACTCTCGGCAAACCAAGCGTGACTGGTGACATATATTTTGCTGGTGGTAGTGTCAAGACATCGGAAACCCTTGTAATAACAGTTGTATCCAATGAAAACACAAGGAATGCTCCGGGGAGATAACTTGTGATCGGCCATAGGATGGATATAAGGAAATACTCGACAACTAAAAGGATGGAAGTTTGAGTAAATAGGATCTTGCTGATAGAGAAAACTATAGGGGGAGGCACCCTATAAAACTGGAGTAGGTAATCGATTGATAGTATAAACTGCAGTGGCAAAAGCGTCACTACAAACATCACCTTTTGCGACATGAAAAATGTGTCGTTTATCACTGATATAGTGTCACAAATGCTATTTTGCGACATTGTTGGCATCACTCTATATTCTGTCATGAATACCAGTGTAGTATTTTTGCTACACAATATTTTTATTGTGCCGCGAACTAAACGACATATTTTATATCACTAAGCAAGTTGTCGTTTATGTTTCCGACATATTTTATGGCATTTGCATTGGTGGCGCATTGATGTTTACATCACAGTATGCATCAATTGCACTAAGTGATGCTTGTGTTTTCACGACACACTATGCATTATTTACATTTAGTGACGCATGGATATTTGAGATACACTATACATCATTTACATTTAGTTACCCATGATTGTTCACGACACGCTTTGCGCCATTTACATATTGTGACGTGTTTGTTTGCAACACACTACACGGCATCATTTGAACTGTCAAATGGTAATTCAACAGTACTTGTGACATAAAATAATGTGAGGTGATTCTTTACAACATATGTAACAACATATCAAAGTGTTGTACACACTCATATAATACAACATATTTGGCATCACTTAATTTTGTCATTATTTATACATTATAGTAAGCATCAATAAATTGCATGTCATAACAATTGACGACACTAATTTGTATTTATATAATTTATGTTGCTTGTATATTATTACAAATGACAATAGAAATAAATTTAAAAAATAGTTGTAATATATAACATACCAAATTAAAGTATTAAAACAAAAACAAAATCAATGATATATAATTTCCCTTATATTTTCAATATTGAAAATCAGAATATCACCATGAATATATTTACTGTACCATTGTACAGTTAATGTAAATTAAAATTAGATACATTTACTCTACCACAGTAAATATAAATGCAAAATAAAATTACTACAATTTAATCTATGTTGTAAGATGACGAGTACTGTAGACAGTATCGCATTCCTAATTATGTTGCTTTTCTTTTGCTTCTCCTTGCCACTGCCATTTTCTTCCTGAAAATTAAAAAGAACAAGATTACATTTGACCAACTAACTTAGTAAAATAATATTAAAATTATAAATTACTAGAAAACATGTTTTAATGATGAACACTTTAAAGCATCATATGAATGCACTGTAAATATAGAAGTAATTTTTATTAAGCATCTTATATCGTTACAAAAGATGTACATTAGCTTCACTAAGAACGATCAAGATAAATAGGTTCAAAAGAAAATCTCAAATACCACATGACAAAGGCACCTTAGTTTGAAAGGAAAATTTAAAGTTGTGCACCAGGATAAGGGAAACACAACAGAAATACCTAGTGGCACGCACCTACTCACACCACACACACTCCATGAACAACACCCAGGGGGACAAACACAACACCCATATTCACCAACTGACATCATGCACACTTACACATCACATCACTACGCACAACAAACATACAAGGTTATAGAAATAGCTTGGTACTCACTAGCAATAGCTTTGGCGAGCAAAGTTTTCCCGCATCAAGGTGGCTCATACAAAAAAGAACTACCTTGGAAGGAGACATGGCAAAAATTTTTAAACTTCTGCGGACGTTCAACTGGATATTGCACCGTGTACACAAGATAGTAAATATAGTTCAAGTACCAGTGCATAATACTAAAGATGTCCTGAACTGTAAGCAAATAGTTGCTTACACAACTATAACTACCTCTTGAAGTTCTCCATTGATATTTGAAGACCACCAATATCCTCCAAGATGCAATTTAGAACTCCAGCAACCTGATTTGTCCATTATGAAAATTCTTATCATTATAAATCACTTATAATGGTGGTGGAATCTCAAACACAACATAGACAACATATAAGTAACCATTACACGTAAAGCAGCTGGGTTGCTTGTTCCAAAGGCAGTGTGGAAATGTTCATTGCTAATTGCCATTTATTTGCGTATTTTTGCATCAATGCAGTCATCCTTCAAGTCAATCACATCCATCTTCTCTCTAATACACTGGAATGCAGCCTCTGTGCACAGACCAGCTAAGTCAGCACCCATATAACCATGGGTATCCTTAGAAATTCTTTCCAAATCTACTTGTCCTAAATGTATCAAACATCATGTAACTTGAATAAACATGATATAATCAAAGATGTGTAAACTTCAAATAAGAAATCACAGGAAACTGATCTTACATCTTCATCGAGTTTCATATCCACAAAGAGGAAAAAAGTTGAACCAATTAACATCCCTACCAATTACTTTGAATGTGAAGAATTATAAAGTGAAAGTCCTCAAAATTTTATTTTATCAAAACATCACATCCCAACCAACTTTTCAAAAACAGAGCTAGCGCTCTAGTTTATAACAATAAAGACAGTAGCTATATTCTTTTATTGTTTGAAGAGTGAATGTGAAAAACAAGTTATTGAAGAAATTAGGTTCACTACTACCCAAAGGATCACAGACCGAGACATTTAGGATGGTAAAGTACTTCAAATGCTAGAAGATGAAAATTTTCCAAAAAACAAAAAGGACTAAGCAATTATTCAATACAATAGGACTGAAAAGCTTACACACAATGTTAAACTTCAGCCAAGGTTGAGAATTGATGATACAATCATTATAAATCAAGAACCATTGAAAATAAAAATAATATTTCAAGAACCCGAGATTCCGGGTTTTCACTCAGATATCTTAATGTAGTATTGTGATATGGTGGTATAGCCTCATTGGTCAATTTTTGTCTCCAAACAATGTGGTTGCAAACGCCACTAAGCGATGAAGTCAAAAGAAAAGAAAACGCCCTGACAATTGAAGAAAATAATATTGATTGAAACTTCATAATAATTTTTAATTCCAAACTTTAAAATAGATAACATTTCTTAACTCATATGGATTATCAAAATAAACAGTTCTATCAAGCCATTTCCCGATAAACATAAATTAAAAACAAACAATTTGATAAAAATAGAAAATCAAATGCCAAAAAAATATAACTTATATACTTACACTTTATGAGAACATCTTCAAACCCAGACATGACCTCCCTAGCTTCTTCAATCAACCAGTCCCACCAAACATAAACATCAGCATCATTTCCCTTCGCCGGTGACACCGAGCAGATCTTATTCCCATTGGCCAATGGCCACTCAAATCGTCACAAGGCGTATGCATCGCATCCTGATCAACACCCACAACAGCAGCACTTTTCATGGAGTAGTCATTCAAGATGAAGCCGGAGAGAACGAACACGGCCTTGACGGGATGCGCTACGACAGATAAGAGTTTTGTTGGGGATTCTGACACCGTGGGGGTTGTTGTTTAGAATTCCAATGCCGATGAACTAGGTTGTCAGCCCGCCGCTCCACCACATTTTTTGCAGAATGAAATTGCACAAAACCCTAACGAAGTCTGGAGTATGAATATTTGGGGGAAATGAAAAGATGCTAACACGGGTGAAATTTGTATGCTTATTTTAAATCCAGTGTATGTGGGGAAGAAAATTAAACTTAATTAATGATACTATCAGCCTGTCAGGTCACTTCTGTTTTGAGTACATCTCTTGAAAGACGGTCTTTCCATAAGTAATAGAAAGACCAAGGTTTAAAGTGTAAATTAGAAGAAATGAAGATAAAATTTTTGGATTGCATGAATTGGGTTATAAAATTTATTACTACTACACGTTGCATAATAAATTTTTAATATTGCAACTTAGACCTTTTACCTTTTATTATTCTAATTAAACCCCGTATTTCCATAAACCAATAAAAAGACCGTATTTCCCAAAAGTTTACCTTCTTTTTTATTTAGTTATCCTAAAATAAATTCATACTATCTGTTTTATTATTTTGACACATTTTTCAATTTCTTTTTTATTTTTTAAGAGTCCGCTTTTTGAAAGATGATCTTTCCATAAGTCACGGAAAGACCAAGGTTTAAACTGCAAATTAGAAGAAATGAAGAGAAAATTTTTGGGTTGCATAAATTGGGTCATAAATTTTATAACTACTGCACGTTGCATAGTAAAATTTTAATATTGCAACTAAAACCTTTTACCTTTTTATTATTATAATTACCGTCTTTCCATGAGGTTATGGAAAGATACCAAGTCTTGAGAAAGACAGTCTTTCCATAGCTTATGGAAATACATGGTTTAATTAGAAAAATATAAAGGTAAAAGATTTGAATAACAATATTAAAAATTTATTATGCAGCATAAAATAGTTAAATTTTATGATCAGATTAATGCAATCTGAACATGTTATCTTCATTTTTTCAAATTTGCGGTTTAAACCTTTAACGAGGGAGGAAATGCTTTCTTTTTTGTCATTTTTTGATCAGTGAATTGTTAATCAACCCACCTCATTTGTTGACTCTATGCAATCAAATATTTCTTTCACGCATGAGTTATATACAAGATATGAAACCTATAAATTCAATTGATTTTCTTTGTTGTTATTGAATCTAGAAAGAATAGAAAATGAATTGTTTGTTTGTCCTATCAGTAAAAAAAAAATGGATCATTCCTTTGGGAAGACCCAATTCAATTAATCAATTAAAGAATTTTCAATTAATCAATTAAAGAATTTCATTATAGCCCTTCTAAGCTAAGTGCTTTATTTCATCTGGTATTTCGTAGTCACAAAAAAGATACAAAAAGTACAAAATATACCCCTTCTTCATTTTTATTACTTTCTTAATTATTATTATTATTACAAAGAAACGTAACTTTCGAATGACTAAGTCTATATACCGGGATATCTCTTAGTAATGCCTTCTGGCGCAGTTTGGTTTGTGATTTGAAAGAGACATTGATTTGCGATTTTCTCTCTGAGTTTATTTAAAGCAATTCATAATCATCCGGTTAGGATCAATCTAAACCAGTCCATTATGTATACAATTAAGTATGCCAACTATTAAACAACTTATTAGAAATACAAGACAGCCAATAAGAAAGGTCACGAAATCCCCCGCTCTTCGGGGATGCCCTCAGCGTCGAGGAACATGTACTCGGGTGTATGCGCGACTCGTTTAGATCATATCATGATCTGGCACAAAAGCCATTTCCAGTATCAATGATCGGTAGCAGCGGATAAGATAGAACAGAAGCAAAGACTACATTCACTATTAAAATTTAAAAAAATCTATCCTATCCCCCCATTGGATTATGGATGAATTTTATGGTTTCTCTCGATCCAAATCCAATCAAAATGAGAAGCAATTTTCCATTGGTAACAAATGGTTATCCACTAAGCGGAGGAAAGCTTATTAAAAATAAAAAATGGGTTCCTACTCTGGCAAGAACGGAAGAAGAAACATCTTGGATCTGCCGATTTTGTTATGGCCAGAGTCCTACTCATGGCGACCTGGTTGAATTGGGAGAAGCCGTAGGTATTATTGCAGGTCAATCGATTGGAGAACCGGGGTAAAAATCACTTATAATGGTGGTGGAATCTCAAACACAACATAGACAACATATAAGTAACCATTACACGTAAAGCAGCTGGGTTGCTTGTTCCAAAGGCAGTGTGGAAATGTTCATTGCTAATTGCCATTTATTTGCGTATTTTTGCATCAATGCAGTCATCCTTCAAGTTAATCACATCCATCTTCTCTCTAATACACTGGAATGCAGCCTCTGTGCACAGACCATCTAAGTCAGCACCCATATAACCATGGGTATCCTTAGAAATTCTTTCCAAATCTACTTGTCCTAAATGTATCAAACATCATGTAACTTGAATAAACATGATATAATCAAAGATGTGTAAACTTCAAATAAGAAATCACAGGAAACTGATCTTACATCTTCATCGAGTTTCATATCCACAAAGAGGAAAAAAGTTGAACCAATTAACATCCCTACCAATTACTTTGAATGTGAAGAATTATAAAGTGAAAGTCCTCAAAATTTTATTTTATCAAAACATCACATCCCAACCAACTTTTCAAAAACAGAGCTAGCGCTCTAGTTTATAACAATAAAGACAGTAGCTATATTCTTTTATTGTTTGAAGAGTGAATGTGAAAAACAAGTTATTGAAGAAATTAGGTTCACTACTACCCAAAGGATCACAGACCGAGACATTTAGGATGGTAAAGTACTTCAAATGCTAGAAGATGAAAATTTTCCAAAAAACAAAAAGGACTAAGCAATTATTCAATACAATAGGACTGAAAAGCTTACACACAATGTTAAACTTCAGCCAAGGTTGAGAATTGATGATACAATCATTATAAATCAAGAACCATTGAAAATAAAAATAATATTTCAAGAACCCGAGATTCCGGGTTTTCACTCAGATATCTTAATGTAGTATTGTGATATGGTGGTATAGCCTCATTGGTCAATTTTTGTCTCCAAACAATGTGGTTGCAAACGCCACTAAGCGATGAAGTCAAAAGAAAAGAAAACGCCCTGACAATTGAAGAAAATAATATTGATTGAAACTTCATAATAATTTTTAATTCCAAACTTTAAAATAGATAACATTTCTTAACTCATATGGATTATCAAAATAAACAGTTCTATCAAGCCATTTCCCGATAAACATAAATTAAAAACAAACAATTTGATAAAAATAGAAAATCAAATGCCAAAAAAATATAACTTATATACTTACACTTTATGAGAACATCTTCAAACCCAGACATGACCTCCCTAGCTTCTTCAATCAACCAGTCCCACCAAACATAAACATCAGCATCATTTCCCTTCGCCGGTGACACCGAGCAGATCTTATTCCCATTGGCCAATGGCCACTCAAATCGTCACAAGGCGTATGCATCGCATCCTGATCAACACCCACAACAGCAGCACTTTTCATGGAGTAGTCATTCAAGATGAAGCCGGAGAGAACGAACACGGCCTTGACGGGATGCGCTACGACAGATAAGAGTTTTGTTGGGGATTCTGACACCGTGGGGGTTGTTGTTTAGAATTCCAATGCCGATGAACTAGGTTGTCAGCCCGCCGCTCCACCACATTTTTTGCAGAATGAAATTGCACAAAACCCTAACGAAGTCTGGAGTATGAATATTTGGGGGAAATGAAAAGATGCTAACACGGGTGAAATTTGTATGCTTATTTTAAATCCAGTGTATGTGGGGAAGAAAATTAAACTTAATTAATGATACTATCAGCCTGTCAGGTCACTTCTGTTTTGAGTACATCTCTTGAAAGACGGTCTTTCCATAAGTAATAGAAAGACCAAGGTTTAAAGTGTAAATTAGAAGAAATGAAGATAAAATTTTTGGATTGCATGAATTGGGTTATAAAATTTATTACTACTACACGTTGCATAATAAATTTTTAATATTGCAACTTAGACCTTTTACCTTTTATTATTCTAATTAAACCCCGTATTTCCATAAACCAATAAAAAGACCGTATTTCCCAAAAGTTTACCTTCTTTTTTATTTAGTTATCCTAAAATAAATTCATACTATCTGTTTTATTATTTTGACACATTTTTCAATTTCTTTTTTATTTTTTAAGAGTCCGCTTTTTGAAAGATGATCTTTCCATAAGTCACGGAAAGACCAAGGTTTAAACTGCAAATTAGAAGAAATGAAGAGAAAATTTTTGGGTTGCATAAATTGGGTCATAAATTTTATAACTACTGCACGTTGCATAGTAAAATTTTAATATTGCAACTAAAACCTTTTACCTTTTTATTATTATAATTACCGTCTTTCCATGAGGTTATGGAAAGATACCAAGTCTTGAGAAAGACAGTCTTTCCATAGCTTATGGAAATACATGGTTTAATTAGAAAAATATAAAGGTAAAAGATTTGAATAACAATATTAAAAATTTATTATGCAGCATAAAATAGTTAAATTTTATGATCAGATTAATGCAATCTGAACATGTTATCTTCATTTTTTCAAATTTGCGGTTTAAACCTTTAACGAGGGAGGAAATGCTTTCTTTTTTGTCATTTTTTTATCAGTGAATTGTTAATCAACCCACCTCATTTGTTGACTCTATGCAATCAAATATTTCTTTCACGCATGAGTTATATACAAGATATGAAACCTATAAATTCAATTGATTTTCTTTGTTGTTATTGAATCTAGAAAGAATAGAAAATGAATTGTTTGTTTGTCCTATCAGTAAAAAAAAAATGGATCATTCCTTTGGGAAGACCCAATTCAATTAATCAATTAAAGAATTTTCAATTAATCAATTAAAGAATTTCATTATAGCCCTTCTAAGCTAAGTGCTTTATTTCATCTGGTATTTCGTAGTCACAAAAAAGATACAAAAAGTACAAAATATACCCCTTCTTCATTTTTATTACTTACTTAATTATTATTATTATTACAAAGAAACGTAACTTTCGAATGACTAAGTCTATATACCGGGATATCTCTTAGTAATGCCTTCTGGCGCAGTTTGGTTTGTGATTTGAAAGAGACATTGATTTGCGATTTTCTCTCTGAGTTTATTTAAAGCAATTCATAATCATCCGGTTAGGATCAATCTAAACCAGTCCATTATGTATACAATTAAGTATGCCAACTATTAAACAACTTATTAGAAATACAAGACAGCCAATAAGAAAGGTCACGAAATCCCCCGCTCTTCGGGGATGCCCTCAGCGTCGAGGAACATGTACTCGGGTGTATGCGCGACTCGTTTAGATCATATCATGATCTGGCACAAAAGCCATTTCCAGTATCAATGATCGGTAGCAGCGGATAAGATAGAACAGAAGCAAAGACTACATTCACTATTAAAATTTAAAAAAATCTATCCTATCCCCCCATTGGATTATGGATGAATTTTATGGTTTCTCTCGATCCAAATCCAATCAAAATGAGAAGCAATTTTCCATTGGTAACAAATGGTTATCCACTAAGCGGAGGAAAGCTTATTAAAAATAAAAAATGGGTTCCTACTCTGGCAAGAACGGAAGAAGAAACATCTTGGATCTGCCGATTTTGTTATGGCCAGAGTCCTACTCATGGCGACCTGGTTGAATTGGGAGAAGCCGTAGGTATTATTGCAGGTCAATCGATTGGAGAACCGGGGTAAAAATCACTTATAATGGTGGTGGAATCTCAAACACAACATAGACAACATATAAGTAACCATTACACGTAAAGCAGCTGGGTTGCTTGTTCCAAAGGCAGTGTGGAAATGTTCATTGCTAATTGCCATTTATTTGCGTATTTTTGCATCAATGCAGTCATCCTTCAAGTCAATCACATCCATCTTCTCTCTAATACACTGGAATGCAGCCTCTGTGCACAGACCATCTAAGTCAGCACCCATATAACCATGGGTATCCTTAGAAATTCTTTCCAAATCTACTTGTCCTAAATGTATCAAACATCATGTAACTTGAATAAACATGATATAATCAAAGATGTGTAAACTTCAAATAAGAAATCACAGGAAACTGATCTTACATCTTCATCGAGTTTCATATCCACAAAGAGGAAAAAAGTTGAACCAATTAACATCCCTACCAATTACTTTGAATGTGAAGAATTATAAAGTGAAAGTCCTCAAAATTTTATTTTATCAAAACATCACATCCCAACCAACTTTTCAAAAACAGAGCTAGCGCTCTAGTTTATAACAATAAAGACAGTAGCTATATTCTTTTATTGTTTGAAGAGTGAATGTGAAAAACAAGTTATTGAAGAAATTAGGTTCACTACTACCCAAAGGATCACAGACCGAGACATTTAGGATGGTAAAGTACTTCAAATGCTAGAAGATGAAAATTTTCCAAAAAACAAAAAGGACTAAGCAATTATTCAATACAATAGGACTGAAAAGCTTACACACAATGTTAAACTTCAGCCAAGGTTGAGAATTGATGATACAATCATTATAAATCAAGAACCATTGAAAATAAAAATAATATTTCAAGAACCCGAGATTCCGGGTTTTCACTCAGATATCTTAATGTAGTATTGTGATATGGTGGTATAGCCTCATTGGTCAATTTTTGTCTCCAAACAATGTGGTTGCAAACGCCACTAAGCGATGAAGTCAAAAGAAAAGAAAACGCCCTGACAATTGAAGAAAATAATATTGATTGAAACTTCATAATAATTTTTAATTCCAAACTTTAAAATAGATAACATTTCTTAACTCATATGGATTATCAAAATAAACAGTTCTATCAAGCCATTTCCCGATAAACATAAATTAAAAACAAACAATTTGATAAAAATAGAAAATCAAATGCCAAAAAAATATAACTTATATACTTACACTTTATGAGAACATCTTCAAACCCAGACATGACCTCCCTAGCTTCTTCAATCAACCAGTCCCACCAAACATAAACCTCAGCATCATTTCCCTTCGCCGGTGACACCGAGCAGATCTCATTCCCATTGGCCAATGGCCACTCAAATCGTCACAAGGCGTATGCATCGCATCCTGATCAACACCCACAACAGCAGCACTTTTCATGGAGTAGTCATTCAAGATGAAGCCGGAGAGAACGAACACGGCCTTGACGGGATGCGCTACGACAGATAAGAGTTTTGTTGGGGATTCTGACACCGTGGGGGTTGTTGTTTAGAATTCCAATGCCGATGAACTAGGTTGTCAGCCCGCCGCTCCACCACATTTTTTGCAGAATGAAATTGCACAAAACCCTAACGAAGTCTGGAGTATGAATATTTGGGGGAAATGAAAAGATGCTAACACGGGTGAAATTTGTATGCTTATTTTAAATCCAGTGTATGTGGGGAAGAAAATTAAACTTAATTAATGATACTATCAGCCTGTCAGGTCACTTCTGTTTTGAGTACATCTCTTGAAAGACGGTCTTTCCATAAGTAATAGAAAGACCAAGGTTTAAAGTGTAAATTAGAAGAAATGAAGATAAAATTTTTGGATTGCATGAATTGGGTTATAAAATTTATTACTACTACACGTTGCATAATAAATTTTTAATATTGCAACTTAGACCTTTTACCTTTTATTATTCTAATTAAACCCCGTATTTCCATAAACCAATAAAAAGACCGTATTTCCCAAAAGTTTACCTTCTTTTTTATTTAGTTATCCTAAAATAAATTCATACTATCTGTTTTATTATTTTGACACATTTTTCAATTTCTTTTTTATTTTTTAAGAGTCCGCTTTTTGAAAGATGATCTTTCCATAAGTCACGGAAAGACCAAGGTTTAAACTGCAAATTAGAAGAAATGAAGAGAAAATTTTTGGGTTGCATAAATTGGGTCATAAATTTTATAACTACTGCACGTTGCATAGTAAAATTTTAATATTGCAACTAAAACCTTTTACCTTTTTATTATTATAATTACCGTCTTTCCATGAGGTTATGGAAAGATACCAAGTCTTGAGAAAGACAGTCTTTCCATAGCTTATGGAAATACATGGTTTAATTAGAAAAATATAAAGGTAAAAGATTTGAATAACAATATTAAAAATTTATTATGCAGCATAAAATAGTTAAATTTTATGATCAGATTAATGCAATCTGAACATGTTATCTTCATTTTTTCAAATTTGCGGTTTAAACCTTTAACGAGGGAGGAAATGCTTTCTTTTTTGTCATTTTTTGATCAGTGAATTGTTAATCAACCCACCTCATTTGTTGACTCTATGCAATCAAATATTTCTTTCACGCATGAGTTATATACAAGATATGAAACCTATAAATTCAATTGATTTTCTTTGTTGTTATTGAATCTAGAAAGAATAGAAAATGAATTGTTTGTTTGTCCTATCAGTAAAAAAAAAATGGATCATTCCTTTGGGAAGACCCAATTCAATTAATCAATTAAAGAATTTTCAATTAATCAATTAAAGAATTTCATTATAGCCCTTCTAAGCTAAGTGCTTTATTTCATCTGGTATTTCGTAGTCACAAAAAAGATACAAAAAGTACAAAATATACCCCTTCTTCATTTTTATTACTTTCTTAATTATTATTATTATTACAAAGAAACGTAACTTTCGAATGACTAAGTCTATATACCGGGATATCTCTTAGTAATGCCTTCTGGCGCAGTTTGGTTTGTGATTTGAAAGAGACATTGATTTGCGATTTTCTCTCTGAGTTTATTTAAAGCAATTCATAATCATCCGGTTAGGATCAATCTAAACCAGTCCATTATGTATACAATTAAGTATGCCAACTATTAAACAACTTATTAGAAATACAAGACAGCCAATAAGAAAGGTCACGAAATCCCCCGCTCTTCGGGGATGCCCTCAGCGTCGAGGAACATGTACTCGGGTGTATGCGCGACTCGTTTAGATCATATCATGATCTGGCACAAAAGCCATTTCCAGTATCAATGATCGGTAGCAGCGGATAAGATAGAACAGAAGCAAAGACTACATTCACTATTAAAATTTAAAAAAATCTATCCTATCCCCCCATTGGATTATGGATGAATTTTATGGTTTCTCTCGATCCAAATCCAATCAAAATGAGAAGCAATTTTCCATTGGTAACAAATGGTTATCCACTAAGCGGAGGAAAGCTTATTAAAAATAAAAAATGGGTTCCTACTCTGGCAAGAACGGAAGAAGAAACATCTTGGATCTGCCGATTTTGTTATGGCCAGAGTCCTACTCATGGCGACCTGGTTGAATTGGGAGAAGCCGTAGGTATTATTGCAGGTCAATCGATTGGAGAACCGGGGTAAAAATCACTTATAATGGTGGTGGAATCTCAAACACAACATAGACAACATATAAGTAACCATTACACGTAAAGCAGCTGGGTTGCTTGTTCCAAAGGCAGTGTGGAAATGTTCATTGCTAATTGCCATTTATTTGCGTATTTTTGCATCAATGCAGTCATCCTTCAAGTTAATCACATCCATCTTCTCTCTAATACACTGGAATGCAGCCTCTGTGCACAGACCATCTAAGTCAGCACCCATATAACCATGGGTATCCTTAGAAATTCTTTCCAAATCTACTTGTCCTAAATGTATCAAACATCATGTAACTTGAATAAACATGATATAATCAAAGATGTGTAAACTTCAAATAAGAAATCACAGGAAACTGATCTTACATCTTCATCGAGTTTCATATCCACAAAGAGGAAAAAAGTTGAACCAATTAACATCCCTACCAATTACTTTGAATGTGAAGAATTATAAAGTGAAAGTCCTCAAAATTTTATTTTATCAAAACATCACATCCCAACCAACTTTTCAAAAACAGAGCTAGCGCTCTAGTTTATAACAATAAAGACAGTAGCTATATTCTTTTATTGTTTGAAGAGTGAATGTGAAAAACAAGTTATTGAAGAAATTAGGTTCACTACTACCCAAAGGATCACAGACCGAGACATTTAGGATGGTAAAGTACTTCAAATGCTAGAAGATGAAAATTTTCCAAAAAACAAAAAGGACTAAGCAATTATTCAATACAATAGGACTGAAAAGCTTACACACAATGTTAAACTTCAGCCAAGGTTGAGAATTGATGATACAATCATTATAAATCAAGAACCATTGAAAATAAAAATAATATTTCAAGAACCCGAGATTCCGGGTTTTCACTCAGATATCTTAATGTAGTATTGTGATATGGTGGTATAGCCTCATTGGTCAATTTTTGTCTCCAAACAATGTGGTTGCAAACGCCACTAAGCGATGAAGTCAAAAGAAAAGAAAACGCCCTGACAATTGAAGAAAATAATATTGATTGAAACTTCATAATAATTTTTAATTCCAAACTTTAAAATAGATAACATTTCTTAACTCATATGGATTATCAAAATAAACAGTTCTATCAAGCCATTTCCCGATAAACATAAATTAAAAACAAACAATTTGATAAAAATAGAAAATCAAATGCCAAAAAAATATAACTTATATACTTACACTTTATGAGAACATCTTCAAACCCAGACATGACCTCCCTAGCTTCTTCAATCAACCAGTCCCACCAAACATAAACATCAGCATCATTTCCCTTCGCCGGTGACACCGAGCAGATCTTATTCCCATTGGCCAATGGCCACTCAAATCGTCACAAGGCGTATGCATCGCATCCTGATCAACACCCACAACAGCAGCACTTTTCATGGAGTAGTCATTCAAGATGAAGCCGGAGAGAACGAACACGGCCTTGACGGGATGCGCTACGACAGATAAGAGTTTTGTTGGGGATTCTGACACCGTGGGGGTTGTTGTTTAGAATTCCAATGCCGATGAACTAGGTTGTCAGCCCGCCGCTCCACCACATTTTTTGCAGAATGAAATTGCACAAAACCCTAACGAAGTCTGGAGTATGAATATTTGGGGGAAATGAAAAGATGCTAACACGGGTGAAATTTGTATGCTTATTTTAAATCCAGTGTATGTGGGGAAGAAAATTAAACTTAATTAATGATACTATCAGCCTGTCAGGTCACTTCTGTTTTGAGTACATCTCTTGAAAGACGGTCTTTCCATAAGTAATAGAAAGACCAAGGTTTAAAGTGTAAATTAGAAGAAATGAAGATAAAATTTTTGGATTGCATGAATTGGGTTATAAAATTTATTACTACTACACGTTGCATAATAAATTTTTAATATTGCAACTTAGACCTTTTACCTTTTATTATTCTAATTAAACCCCGTATTTCCATAAACCAATAAAAAGACCGTATTTCCCAAAAGTTTACCTTCTTTTTTATTTAGTTATCCTAAAATAAATTCATACTATCTGTTTTATTATTTTGACACATTTTTCAATTTCTTTTTTATTTTTTAAGAGTCCGCTTTTTGAAAGATGATCTTTCCATAAGTCACGGAAAGACCAAGGTTTAAACTGCAAATTAGAAGAAATGAAGAGAAAATTTTTGGGTTGCATAAATTGGGTCATAAATTTTATAACTACTGCACGTTGCATAGTAAAATTTTAATATTGCAACTAAAACCTTTTACCTTTTTATTATTATAATTACCGTCTTTCCATGAGGTTATGGAAAGATACCAAGTCTTGAGAAAGACAGTCTTTCCATAGCTTATGGAAATACATGGTTTAATTAGAAAAATATAAAGGTAAAAGATTTGAATAACAATATTAAAAATTTATTATGCAGCATAAAATAGTTAAATTTTATGATCAGATTAATGCAATCTGAACATGTTATCTTCATTTTTTCAAATTTGCGGTTTAAACCTTTAACGAGGGAGGAAATGCTTTCTTTTTTGTCATTTTTTTATCAGTGAATTGTTAATCAACCCACCTCATTTGTTGACTCTATGCAATCAAATATTTCTTTCACGCATGAGTTATATACAAGATATGAAACCTATAAATTCAATTGATTTTCTTTGTTGTTATTGAATCTAGAAAGAATAGAAAATGAATTGTTTGTTTGTCCTATCAGTAAAAAAAAAATGGATCATTCCTTTGGGAAGACCCAATTCAATTAATCAATTAAAGAATTTTCAATTAATCAATTAAAGAATTTCATTATAGCCCTTCTAAGCTAAGTGCTTTATTTCATCTGGTATTTCGTAGTCACAAAAAAGATACAAAAAGTACAAAATATACCCCTTCTTCATTTTTATTACTTACTTAATTATTATTATTATTACAAAGAAACGTAACTTTCGAATGACTAAGTCTATATACCGGGATATCTCTTAGTAATGCCTTCTGGCGCAGTTTGGTTTGTGATTTGAAAGAGACATTGATTTGCGATTTTCTCTCTGAGTTTATTTAAAGCAATTCATAATCATCCGGTTAGGATCAATCTAAACCAGTCCATTATGTATACAATTAAGTATGCCAACTATTAAACAACTTATTAGAAATACAAGACAGCCAATAAGAAAGGTCACGAAATCCCCCGCTCTTCGGGGATGCCCTCAGCGTCGAGGAACATGTACTCGGGTGTATGCGCGACTCGTTTAGATCATATCATGATCTGGCACAAAAGCCATTTCCAGTATCAATGATCGGTAGCAGCGGATAAGATAGAACAGAAGCAAAGACTACATTCACTATTAAAATTTAAAAAAATCTATCCTATCCCCCCATTGGATTATGGATGAATTTTATGGTTTCTCTCGATCCAAATCCAATCAAAATGAGAAGCAATTTTCCATTGGTAACAAATGGTTATCCACTAAGCGGAGGAAAGCTTATTAAAAATAAAAAATGGGTTCCTACTCTGGCAAGAACGGAAGAAGAAACATCTTGGATCTGCCGATTTTGTTATGGCCAGAGTCCTACTCATGGCGACCTGGTTGAATTGGGAGAAGCCGTAGGTATTATTGCAGGTCAATCGATTGGAGAACCGGGGTAAAAATCACTTATAATGGTGGTGGAATCTCAAACACAACATAGACAACATATAAGTAACCATTACACGTAAAGCAGCTGGGTTGCTTGTTCCAAAGGCAGTGTGGAAATGTTCATTGCTAATTGCCATTTATTTGCGTATTTTTGCATCAATGCAGTCATCCTTCAAGTCAATCACATCCATCTTCTCTCTAATACACTGGAATGCAGCCTCTGTGCACAGACCATCTAAGTCAGCACCCATATAACCATGGGTATCCTTAGAAATTCTTTCCAAATCTACTTGTCCTAAATGTATCAAACATCATGTAACTTGAATAAACATGATATAATCAAAGATGTGTAAACTTCAAATAAGAAATCACAGGAAACTGATCTTACATCTTCATCGAGTTTCATATCCACAAAGAGGAAAAAAGTTGAACCAATTAACATCCCTACCAATTACTTTGAATGTGAAGAATTATAAAGTGAAAGTCCTCAAAATTTTATTTTATCAAAACATCACATCCCAACCAACTTTTCAAAAACAGAGCTAGCGCTCTAGTTTATAACAATAAAGACAGTAGCTATATTCTTTTATTGTTTGAAGAGTGAATGTGAAAAACAAGTTATTGAAGAAATTAGGTTCACTACTACCCAAAGGATCACAGACCGAGACATTTAGGATGGTAAAGTACTTCAAATGCTAGAAGATGAAAATTTTCCAAAAAACAAAAAGGACTAAGCAATTATTCAATACAATAGGACTGAAAAGCTTACACACAATGTTAAACTTCAGCCAAGGTTGAGAATTGATGATACAATCATTATAAATCAAGAACCATTGAAAATAAAAATAATATTTCAAGAACCCGAGATTCCGGGTTTTCACTCAGATATCTTAATGTAGTATTGTGATATGGTGGTATAGCCTCATTGGTCAATTTTTGTCTCCAAACAATGTGGTTGCAAACGCCACTAAGCGATGAAGTCAAAAGAAAAGAAAACGCCCTGACAATTGAAGAAAATAATATTGATTGAAACTTCATAATAATTTTTAATTCCAAACTTTAAAATAGATAACATTTCTTAACTCATATGGATTATCAAAATAAACAGTTCTATCAAGCCATTTCCCGATAAACATAAATTAAAAACAAACAATTTGATAAAAATAGAAAATCAAATGCCAAAAAAATATAACTTATATACTTACACTTTATGAGAACATCTTCAAACCCAGACATGACCTCCCTAGCTTCTTCAATCAACCAGTCCCACCAAACATAAACCTCAGCATCATTTCCCTTCGCCGGTGACACCGAGCAGATCTCATTCCCATTGGCCAATGGCCACTCAAATCGTCACAAGGCGTATGCATCGCATCCTGATCAACACCCACAACAGCAGCACTTTTCATGGAGTAGTCATTCAAGATGAAGCCGGAGAGAACGAACACGGCCTTGACGGGATGCGCTACGACAGATAAGAGTTTTGTTGGGGATTCTGACACCGTGGGGGTTGTTGTTTAGAATTCCAATGCCGATGAACTAGGTTGTCAGCCCGCCGCTCCACCACATTTTTTGCAGAATGAAATTGCACAAAACCCTAACGAAGTCTGGAGTATGAATATTTGGGGGAAATGAAAAGATGCTAACACGGGTGAAATTTGTATGCTTATTTTAAATCCAGTGTATGTGGGGAAGAAAATTAAACTTAATTAATGATACTATCAGCCTGTCAGGTCACTTCTGTTTTGAGTACATCTCTTGAAAGACGGTCTTTCCATAAGTAATAGAAAGACCAAGGTTTAAAGTGTAAATTAGAAGAAATGAAGATAAAATTTTTGGATTGCATGAATTGGGTTATAAAATTTATTACTACTACACGTTGCATAATAAATTTTTAATATTGCAACTTAGACCTTTTACCTTTTATTATTCTAATTAAACCCCGTATTTCCAGAAACCAATAAAAAGACCGTATTTCCCAAAAGTTTACCTTCTTTTTTATTTAGTTATCCTAAAATAAATTCATACTATCTGTTTTATTATTTTGACACATTTTTCAATTTCTTTTTTATTTTTTAAGAGTCCGCTTTTTGAAAGATGATCTTTCCATAAGTCACGGAAAGACCAAGGTTTAAACTGCAAATTAGAAGAAATGAAGAGAAAATTTTTGGGTTGCATAAATTGGGTCATAAATTTTATAACTGCTGCACGTTGCATAGTAAAATTTTAATATTGCAACTAAAACCTTTTACCTTTTTATTATTATAATTAAACTCCGTCTTTCCATGAGGTTATGGAAAGATACCAAGTCTTGAGAAAGACAGTCTTTCCATAGCTTATGGAAATACATGGTTTAATTAGAAAAATATAAAGGTAAAAGATTTGAATAACAATATTAAAAATTTATTATGCAGCATAAAATAGTTAAATTTTATGATCAGATTAATGCAATCTGAACATTTTATCTTCATTTTTTCAAATTTGCAGTTTAAACCTTTAACGAGGGAGGAAATGCTTTCTTTTTTGTCATTTTTTGATCGGTGAATTGTTAATCAACCCACCTCATTTGTTGACTCTATGCAATCTGAAAAAGGTTTTAGTTGAAATATTAAAAAATTATTACGCAACGTGTAGTAGTTATAAGTTCATTTTCCAATTAATGCAACCTGAAAATTTTATCTTAATTTCTTCTAATTTTCCATTTAAACCTTGGTCTTTCCATAAGTTATGGAAGACCAAGGTTTAAACTGTAAATTAGAAAAAATGGAGATAAAATTTTTGGATTGCATTAATTGAGTCATAATCTTTATAACTAATGAGCGTTGGATAATAAACTTTTAATATTGTAACTAAAACTTTTTACCTTTTTATTATTACAATTACACCCCTTCTTTCCATAAGTCTATGGAAAAATAGACTTTTCCAAGACTTTGTCCATTTTTAAATATAAATACACGTTATTTTTTTAGTAAAGGTCTTTCAATTTATTCAATCATTTTACTTTTATTAAAAAAGAAATTCATCCACTCATTCCATTCAATATAAATTCCAAGTGAATAATTAAATGTATGAAGGAAGTATTAAATGTATGATTAAAAATATTAAGTACTATTATTTTAAAAATTAAAACATTATAATTCATTTATTTAAATATACATTTTAAAATTTATAGCATATAATTTAACTAAGAGTGCGTCTCTTGAAAGAAGGTCTTTCTATAAGTCATGGAAAGACCAAGGGTTAAAGTGTAAATTAGAAGAAATGAAGATAAAATTTTCAGGTTGTATGAATTGGGTTATAAACTTTATAACTACTACACGTTATATAATAAATTTTTAATAATGCAACTAACACATTTTACCTTTTATTATTCTAATTAAACCCCGTATTTCCATAAGTTTATAGAAAAACCGTCTTTCCCAACACTTTGCCCAAAAACAAATGTGGGGTCATCAGGTTAGTGTTCAACCCACATCATTTCTTTAGATTTATAATTTCTTAATCTTATATTTCTTTCGGTTTATAGTTTAAAAGAGAGTCAGTACTATATATTAGATGGCAAAGTGTTGGTAAACACCGTCTTTCTATAACCCTATAAAAAGATGAAGTTTAATTAAAATAAAAAGGTAAATTATTTTAGTTGCAATATTAAATTATAATACCCTATGGAAAGATGAGGTTTAATTAAAATAAAAAGGTAAAATATTTTAGTTACAATATTAAATTTATAATACAAAATATAGTTGTTATAAAGTTTATAATCCGATTCATACAACCTAAAAATTTTATCTTTCTAATTTGCACTTTAAACATTGATCTTTCCATGACTCATGAAAAGACCGTATTTCAAGAGACAAACTCATATTAGATTGATCTATTTTATTCTTAAAAATATCACAGTATCTTATTTCTATACATATTTTTTTATATAAGTGGTTAATTTAAAATATAGATAAAATAAAATTGAGTCACAAATTATAAATATTGTTGCTTGGTCGTGCTCTTTTATAGTAAATTTATAATGAGGACATTTAAATATTATTCTTATTATAAATATTGAAAAATTAAAAACCTAAGTGATACTAAATTCTTTGTGAATTTTTTGGAATTGAATGATAGTCTAGCGGTTGAAGTCTAGTGCTATTACCATGAGGTCATGGGTTCAATTCCCACCAGGGATTTTATTGGGGGCTCATTTGAGTTATTACCCAATTAAAAAAAAAATTTCTTTGTGAATTTTTGAATGTCTAACTTAATTGAATTTTCACCACCCACCATTCAACTCTTTTATGGTTGCCATTGTTTACCTTGTTTAGTCAACTAACAAAAAAACTGAAATGGTTCCCTTATGTTATTTTAACTCACACATAACTATAATTAAATAATTAGCCTAATTATACATAATTCTTGATCATTTTATAAACCTTCACAGAGTATATACCATAGATACTTCTTCATTTACCTGTGTCTCATTTCACTATTTATCAATAAAATTGATAATATCTGCATTGCAAAAATTTATAGATATATAAATGTAAATCTTGCTACATTCATCATTCACATATGATTTATCATACGTAAGATATTGGAATTTTAAAACCATTCATAAATATATTTAAAAAAGAAGATAAATTTAGACGGACGAATAGTATTTTTTTAAAATGCCATAAAGAAACTCAATTTTTTGATAGAGGAGAAATTTAGTTATTAAATATATTATTATTAAATTTAAATTTTAAGATTAGTCTAATTTATTTATTTATTTCACAAACAACCATAACTTGAAATGTTGTTCTATGTTTGAAAATGCCAACCATTTTCTACCCGGTTTTCTAATTAGTTTTTCATTCGAAAGAAAATATATCAGTTAAGCATGTTTTCTTTTAGATAAAAAAAACAATTACAGTATATTAAGCTAAAAAAACTCAAATCTCAATTTAAATAAAAAAGAAATTTCAAGTCTCGAGATAGACCATCTTTCCATAGGCTTATAGAAAGACGTGGTTTAATTAGAATAATAGAAAGATAAAAGGTTTTAGTTGCAATATTAAAAATTTATTATGCAATGTGTAGTAGTTATAAGTTTTATGACCCGATTAATGCAGCTCAAAAATTTTATCTTCATTTCTTCTAATTTGCAGTTTAAACATTGATTTTTCTATGACTTATGGAAAGACCGTCTTTCAAGAGATGAACTTGAAAGAAGAATATAAAATAGTGATTTCAAAAAAGAAATAGCGCGGGAGATAAAAGAAAACAGTGCCAATAGAAACAAATCAAGCGGGATTCGAGAACACACACAAAAAAGGAAAATTACTCAACTAGCTAGAGCCATTTTGGGTAATAATTTCAGGATTAAGATAGAAGTGCCCAAGTTTTAAGCTGCCACAATATTGAGCTCTGCAGCTCTCCAGTTTTAATCAATGGTTGTAATATGGAGTATAAAAGAGAGTTAAAGTAAGAAGGTTGATTAATCCCTTCCCTAAATGAAAATTTTATCATGTGTTCATCTAAATCGAAAATAATGAATTATTTTTTTAGAATAGTATAATTTTAGTTATGTAAAGTATATAATGAATGCTTTCATTAACTACCGAAATGTGGCGTAGTAAAAAACTTTAACAAAGTGGTAGAAAAATAAATTCATTAATCCTAAATGTTGTAAATAATTCGCAATGTTTTGACATTTAGTAATATGGAGCAATAGTGCCACAAATTTACAACACATTTGTTATTGTGTCGTCTAATTAATACATATTACTAAAATGGCGTGAATAATTTGTCGTAATCTTGGGGCATTATAGAAAGTGTCATTTTTATGTCACGAGAAAGGTGACAAAACAAAGAAATGACACAATTTATGACGCAAATTTACAAGAAATTAATAATTATGTCGTCTAATTGTGACATTCAACTAAAGTGTTATAATAATATGTTGTAATGTTGAGACACTAAATTATGTGTCGCATATGTGTTACAAAAAGGTGACATAGCAAAGAAGCGATGTGAAAATGTCACAAATAAATGGCACATTGGCATAAGTGTGGCAAATATATGACATTTACATATTGGTCGCATGCATATATGTAGCAAAAGGTTAACTTTGTTGTAGTGCGTCAACCCATTTAGAAAACGGGAGATGCGAATGGAATAGCATCGTAAGACCCATTTCCGCAACACGTCGATGTTTGTGTTCCGCTCATCCATTTTGCTCCGGAGTATGTGGACATGAAACTTGGTGGTGAATGCCTTTTGAGGAAAAATGAGACCGCAGGCACGTGTTCAAAAACTCAGTGCCTTCATCACTCTGAAAACCTTAACTGTATATGTAAATTGATTCTCTATCAATGCCTCAAACTATAAGTATGTTTCAAAAAAATTGAATTTTCGATGAAGCAAAAAAAAACCAAGTAAAATGAGAATAATCATCCATAAATAAGGCATAATAAGTAAAACCAGTCTCAGATAAAACTGGGGAGGGACCCCACAAATCACAGTGTACCAAATCCAGGACGCGCACAAAACGTTTAGTGTTTTCAACAAAAGATAAAAGTTGTCCCTTTTCCATAACACAGGGAGTACAAGTATGCAGTTTATGTAATAAAGGACACTGAAAGTAAACCGGACTTCTGCAAACTGGAAATGCCTGTAGTCAGCATATGTCCTAGGTGAGCGTGCCAAAGCTCGAAGGATGCCCGTTCTTCTATTTTTACTGTAAAAGCAAAACTAATGCTGCGTCTCCCTTGTCTAACATATACAAGCCTCCATCATTGTGGCCCCTACCCACGACTGCCCTGGATACTTTGTTCTGAATAACAAAGTTTCGATCATCAAAGGTAACAAACACATTCAAATCTCTGGTCAGTTTACTAATAGATAGTAAATTCTTTGTAAACTCAGGGATAACCAAAACATCATACAGTTTCAAATGATCAGAAATATGAGAATCACCAATATGCAAAATCTAAATAGAAGTACTATTAGCAACAGAAACTTGAGAATTACCAGAATATGGAGAAACATTGTTCGGGCCAGAGGCTCAAGATGCCATGTGACTGGTTGTGCCAGAATCAAGATACCAATCTGATGTGCTCACAGATGGGTTCAACTGCATGAACGTGTGAAAGTTTTTAGCCAGTTGGGTCGAGTCTGTACGATGAGTCTGAGCTAACATATTATAATAAGTAGCAGCAAAATGACCAGGTCGACCACACCAGGTACAGTGTGGCCGACCACGGCCTGAACTTGAGCCCGATGCAGCCGGCTCAGGATAACCAGGAGACCAGCCACCGCAGCGCCCACCGAAATGGCCGCCTCTAGTGGTGCATGCACCAAATGCGCCATGGCCCCTCACCGATGCGTGATCCCACACGAGGCCGGTTGAGTTTCTCCCGTAGGAAACGCGACTAGCTAGATGCCGGCGCTGAATTTCCCTGCAAATTATTTTAAAATACCTTGTGGTTCTTGGCAGGAGATAACATATCTGCATATAAAGGCGTAAGGGAAGAATTAATCAACAGGGCAGAAAAATCTCTAAACTCAGACCCAAGAGCAGTTAAAAATATCTGATCATCATTAGAGACCGGAGAACCCATAAGAGATAACTGCTCAAAAATATTTTTAAATTGTAAATGGAGTTTATGAACAGTACTGCTCTTACGTATACCGTGGGCATCGGCACGAAGACGCATGATGTTGGATGTGCTACTATTCTGAAAAGTGGCACAAATGTTTTCCTAGATGTCTTTGGCAGTCACACACGAGGCCGAGAGTTCGGAAAGGGCCTCAGGAGAGAGAGAAGAGAACAACAGGCTGCAAACCCTCTAGTCTTCATCAATCCAGAGGTCATAGAATTCCTTGGCAATTTGTAGGCCGCCTGAGCCGCTGCACGATCGGTCTTGGAACCGGTGGGAGAAAAGCTGAGGGTTGCGACGAACGAAGGAGACGAGGAGCCGACCGGAGGTGGAGTAGGGAAAGGTGGGCATGGAGTGGACCCATCAAGATAACCAAAAAGTTTCTGGGGCTTGAGGACGTATCTAATATGATGTTTCCAGAGAAGAAAGTTGGACTTATGGAGCTTGATTTTCATCATTTGGAGAAGGGCATTGAACGATAATTTTTCACTGGCCATGATGAGAGTAACACTGGAAAAAAATTTGTCGGAAGGGAGAGGGGGAAGATTTGCGATCGGCCGCTAGAGGGAGAGGGGGAGTGCGGTCAAAAATTTTAGGTTTTAGGAAGATGAATCAGAATACTGCTCTTATACCATGACAAGATATATTTGTCTTAAGGAAATAATGTAATGCTGAAATGATTAAATATAGTACAATAAGGAAAGATAGTACTACTAGGACTCTAGCTTAGTCAACAAGACTTATTTAGAATTAATCAAATCAATCAACTAATCATAAACCTGATTTACTCTAACAAAAACAGCATTAGATTTGTTGACAATCTTTTGATGATGTCATAATATCGGGTTTTGCTTTTGATCAGGCCCAAGGGTATCCTGCTTGCTGTAGATCGCATTGCCAAGCATGCCTTAGTTGGAGTATGTATTAAGTTCATTAACACTTTCATTAACGAGTTGTCTATTTTCATCAACAAATGTTCTTCATGAGCATAATTTAGCATATAACTATTGAATTCATCTTCACTTGAACAGATTTTCTATTGGATGCGGTCTATTCTGCCTTGAGGTAGTTGTCATTGTTTGGGTTATCAAGGTCTGTATCTGCTGCTCGTGCTTTAGAATACTTTTTTCTAAGTTACCTAAAGAAAAAATGATCTCATTTCTCTTTGCTGGTTCATGTATTTTCACCTGCAGCAAGTCTACATGTATTTCCGAGGCAGTGGCAAAGCTGCGGAGATCTGGTTTCTAGAATGCAAAGAAATGTGATGTGATAATGCAAAGAAATGTGATGTGATAATGGGATATCTTTGTCTTAATTACCGAATTCCTTAACAGGATAGACCAGGTGCCAGCACAATCTATGAGCTAACTCCGATGGAGTTCGAGGAGGAGCATGACAACGAAAACTACAGGGAGGTGGCCGAAAGAGACATCTAAGGATACACAATAGAGTTTTGTCAGAGACATCACTGCTGATGATCTGAAGAAGATGTTCTCTGCACCTCAGCTAGGCTTTGTGGATTTTGTGGAGATGATTCGCACCAAAAGCCGCAACTATATTGAATTTTCGAGTGTGTAATGAAGGTGCTTCAACTTATGCGTGTAGGTGTTTTAAGTTAAGGTTGTAGGTGCTTGTTATTAATGTTGTTGGTGCTTTATGAATTCCGTGCAAGTATTTCTTGTAAATGCTTTAAGTGTAAACAAGGTTGGTGTAAATAATTGCGAAGACAGTTGATTTGGAGAGTCAAGAGTCGGGAAACTGGAAGAAGAGTAATGAGCGATTATTGAAAGGGTGGGACTTTGTATTTGTGGTTTTAGGGTTTAAACTGATGAAAAATTGCACATGCTTGAAGAAATGATAAAAATTTGTTGTATAACAGTATTTCGTGGAATTATGTTTTATGGATTTTGTTTAGATTATATTTTGCTGCATTTAAGCTAAACGTTGATGCAACTGGTGGTCTATAATGCTTGAACCGGTGAAGGTATTTCAGAAAGCCATTACCCGGTGCACAAAGATGTCCATTACAGTTTTTAGCTCCAATAATGCACTAACTTCATGTTTTGGTAACATAAAATACTTTCCTGATATCTTCTAGAAACCTACCAATAGTACCAAAGTACTGCACAATACATTTAAATAGCTTTGGATGATGACCTATAAGAAGGACAATGTTAATCCAATCCACCTTCCGCTTGACATCAAGATTATCGCAATTACAAATACACCGGGACAAACAAGTGCAGGTTGAAATACCTATGAGTTGTACTCTAAACATCAATTATTTTGTAGCACATCCAAGTCATAAAATAAGCACCTACAACTTACATTTGAAACACTTACAAGCGTTAATTGAAGCACCTACGAGCTGTACTTTAAGAGCCAAGTTGTTTTGTAGCACACCAAAGTTATAAAATAAGCACATATAGCTTACATTTGAAGACTTACAAGCCTTGATTGAAGGTCCTATGAGTTTTACTCTAAGCACTAAGTTTTTTTGTAGCCCACCAAAGTTATAAAGTAAGCATCTACAACTTACATTTGAAGCACTTACAAGCGTTGATTGACCCACCTACGAGTTGTACTCTAAGCACCTAGCACACAAAAGTTATAAAATAAGCACCTACAACTTACATTTGAAGCACTTACAAGCGTTGATTGAAACCCCTACTAGTTGTACTCTAATAACCAAGTTGTTTTGTAGCACGCCAAACTAAAAAAAATAAACACTTACAACTTACATTTGAAGCACTTACAAGCGTTGATTGAAGCACCTACAAGTTGTACTCTAAGCACCAAGTTGTTTTGTAGCACACCAAAGTTATAAAATAAGTACCTACAACTTACATTTCAAGCACTTACAAGCATTGATTGAAGCATCTATGAGTTGTACTCTAAGCACCAAGTTGTTTTGCAGCACACCAAAGTTATAAAATAAGCACCTACAACTTACATTTGAAGCACTTACAAGCTTTGATTGAAGCACCTACAAGTCGTACTCTAAGCACCAAGTTGTTTTTGTAGCCCACACCAGTTATGAAAGAAACCATTTTTAATTACATCTCAATCACTTACAAACAATGATTGGAGAACCTATGAGTTGTACTTTAAGCACCAAGTTGTTTTTGTAGCACACACGCGTACATTTGAAGCACTTACAAGCTTTGATTGAAGCACCTACGGGTTGTACTCTAAGCACTAAGTTGTTTTGTAGCACACCATAGTTATAGCTAAGCACCTACAACTTACATTTGAAGCACTTACAAGCATTGGTTGAAGCACCTTCGAGTGTACTCTAAGCACCAAGTTGTTTTGTAGCACACCAAAGTTATAAAATAAGCACCTACAACTTACATTTGAAGACTTACACGCCTTGATTGAAGCACTTACGAGTTGTACTCTAAGCACTAAGTTGTTTTGGAGCACACCATAGTTATAAACTAAGCACCTACAACTTAAATTTGAAGCACTTACAAGCGTTGATTGAAGCACCGACGAGTTGTACTCTAAGCACTAAGTTGTTTTGTAGCACACCAAAGTTATAAAATAAACACCTACAACACTTACATTAGAAGCACTTACCAGCATCTCTAAGCACCAAGTTGTTTTTGTAGCACACCAAAGTTATAAAAATAAGCACCTAAAACTTATATTTGAAGTGCTTTGAACCGTTGATTGAATCAGCTACGAGTTGTACTCTAAGCACCAAGTTTTTTTTTGCATCCCACGTGAGTTATGAAAGAAGCACCTATTAGTTACATCTAAAACACTTACAAACAATTATTGAAGCACATATGAGTTTTAATTTAAGCACCAAGTTATTTTTGTAGCACACACGAGTTATAAAGAAACACCTACTAGTTACATCTAAAGCACTTACAAACAACGATTGAAGCACTTACTAGCTATGCTATAAGAACCTATTAGAATAACATGATCTAGACAGCGACCTTAGTGCTCGCCCACCTGGTTGTGACCTTCGCTGACCTAATTCCTCTCCAGCTTCCCTATCGGATTTTGTGCAAAACATTCGCATTTAGAAAATAAAGTGACCATTCAGAAAATAAAACTAGTTGGTCTTCAAGCATCATAAAAAATATCCTCCAACTACAAATGAGTACATCAATGTGCTTACTTTTAGTAGATTTTGACATTATGATCAACACCATCGACATAACTTAAATAATATGACCTCCCGTGATGAACTCTTCGTCGGTCTACCTGATGATCTCTTGAATACCTTGGATGATCTAACTGCCTTCTACCTGGAGAAATAGAATAACCACCATGGGCCCTTGGTGTAGGAGAGGGAGACCTACAAATTAGATCAAGAAATTTAGTTTAACATGAGAGAGATGACGACGAAGATGTAAGTCTTCAGGCTTAATAATTCACCTTGAACGTTGATGGCTTCTCGAGCCTGAAGGATATCGCGGGGACCAGAAGCATGATCGAGAGAAATTTTTTTAACCACTAGATTAGATTAGTTCAATGGTTGAGATTTGGTCTCACATAAGATAGCCTAACATAATCTCAATTCTCTCTCCCTCTCTCTCAATTCTTTCAAGGTAAATGCAATTTAGCCATGATTATTAGTACATGTGATATTTTGATATGTACCTCTGCCTCTCTGTAATTAGCACCAATATATCACCAGGCCGGGGACGTGTACCTAAATGGGGATAGGGACAAAGACGACAAACGGTAAAAATAAGAAATTATGGATTTGGGTACGACAAAGGTGCAAATAAAATTATTTATAATATTCAAATTTAACATCAAATAATAATAATAATTCAACTTAATTTAATAAGTTGTAAGAAAACTAAAAATAGCAATAAGAACATAATTTAATATTTAAATAACATAATCACAAACTTCATTAATCAATTCAAGAATAGGTAAATTAAAAATGGAATTTACTTTATGCATACTCCAAGTCACAGACAAAAGGAAAAGGCAAGGTAAGAGATATCACATGAGAAAATAAACCTGCCATAAACAAAAAGTAGACCAGACTACCACTTGTCAAATAATATTAAACAAGGTAAACTAACAAGGTACAAGACTACAAAACCAAGGTACAAGTGTCCATCGAATAGTCATCATGAAACTTAAAAAGCTGCTACAATTTACAGAGTAAAACATACAGGGAAGATGGGTGAAGAACAAGGCGTAGAGTAAATAATTTAACTTAATATCCAAAACAAATTAATTCTATAATGAAGAGGGAGGGTTTTTAGACTGTAGAAATGTTTCCGGCATCGAGTCAACCCCTATTGGATTCAGCTAATTGATTATGGCGTATCCGAGACGCTTGAGGGATGTCCTCGAGCTTTCCTCATCCCGGATTCCATTCCCAGTATGTCCCTCATAGGAATTTCCACCCATGTAGCTATCCCCGTGCTACATAGTTTGGCACCATAGTTTTAGGTGTTTGACTTTAGGTGAATGAAATAAGTAATTGTGATCTGCACCTAAAATCATACGTTAACCAATGCATTTGACACATTTTCTAGTATGTTTTGGTTGGTTGATTGCTAATTTTAGTTAGGTTTGCATTACAAAGGGTTTAGATGACCATTGTTGGTTTTCTAATCTAAATCCCTAGTTTTGTAGACTTAATTGGATCTAATGGACACTATGTCCTCACGAGCTCCTAGATTATATTTTTGTGAGCTTATTGGTAGGATGTTTATAAGCACTTCGGCTTAGTTTGTAGAAGGCCATTCGAAAGGGTGGTAGTAGATAGTAGAATGCCATACGCAAGGGTGGTAGTAGACAGAAGGGCATGAGTCAAAATGTGGTAGTAGATGGAATCAAGCCAAAAAAAAGGGAGTAAAAAACACTCAAAGAACTAGCACGGCCATGTGATTCTACACGGGACATTTAAACTAACACAATGTGCTAGAATACCTTGTCGTGGGCCACTTTGTTCTACACAACCTATGTCAATGAAGATGCCTCGTGCTGCTAAGTATGGGCACGGGTCGTGTCAAACTGCATGGCCCATGCAACTCAAGTTTCAATATTCAAAGACTAGTCCACAGGGTGTGAAGATTTGCACACCCACACCATCAGTTTGCCCAGAATCGACACCCAGCCGACGACCCGCAAAGATGTACACAGCTTGCGCCCATCAGAAGAAAAAATACACACCCGGGCGGTGGCCCATGAAGATCTACACAGCCCGAACCATTTAACTGCTAAGAAAAGAGTTCTCAGCAGACAGCCCATGATGAACGACGTGGCCGCACACTTTAGATGGCCGAGACAGGCACCCAGCCAGAGGCCCGTGCTGAATTACACGGGTCGTGCCAAGATGTTCTACACAGGCCTTGCTGAATTCATCCTCTTTTTGGGCCTTTTTCAAGGCCCAATTCCCTACCACTATACATAGGAATCTGTGTCTACCAGGGTAAAAGTTGGGTTTGATTATTTTCTCTCTCCTAGTTTTTCCTAAGATCAAGTAGAGAGAGAATGGGGCTAACCCTTCTTTCTTAGTTTAATTCTTCTCTTTTTGCCCAAGGGTATTGAATCCAGTGAACTATAAGGGTTCAATGCTTAGGAAGTAGTGATTTAGCTTGGGGATTTATATTTTTATTCATGACTTGGTAGTTATTTTTTGAGATTGTAATATCTCTCGATCCTTATATGCTTATGACATTATGTTGACTTGTGCCTTTCATTCTTTTTAATCTCATAATTGTTACACTATGTTTCCATACACCTTAGTCTACTTTCATGTTGGCGCATTTATTGATATCCCCTAGGGATTGAAACCTAGATGTAAGAAGGGGAACAATAGTCCGGGACCATATGGTGTATTCATGGGGGTTGCTGAGTCAACATTCCAAGGACCGTACACTAGTTAGCTGGACTGGAGCCCTAGAGGTTACATGTAGAGATATCTTAGTAGCAAACTAGGGATAGCGTAATTCAACCAGTGTCATTGTAATCTTAGAGTTAACGATAAGGTGCCTATCTCTTTGCCTCTGTAGGTCTAAGGCAAGGTATTCATAGTGAAGTGCCCGAGATGTAATCCTACGAGGGAGAATCATATCTGCACAACAGGTAGGGTTGTTGTTGCACTCCCCTAATTACAGAGGCAATGTCGATAGAAGAATACATGTACACGCTTATGTGACTGATAGAGGGTGGTGTTGACTATCGACCAAATTACGTGGCATAAGTATTTGGATAGGTTTTCATGTCTTGTATATGTTGAATCTAGGATCAAAATATATTACTGCTCATGTTATGCAAATATTCCCCAAGTGTTAGCTTTATATAGTTTTACTCTCTTGTGTCGTGTATGCTTGTACTTGTTAGATAACCCCCCCCCAAACCTATTTTGCAACATTAGCTATTCCTAACATGTGATCGGATTGACGAGCCAATTGCGGCTTTGTATAGTTAACCTTTAAATTCCTAGCATCTCTGTCCCTTAGGTAGTTTTAGTAGTAAGAATGGGAGAAAAAAATCTCTATTTTTATTCCAAGCATTTCGCGGGTAAATTGATACCTAATTAACGACCTGCGGGGTGCAGATCAGGATGAAATTTAATTTAGAAAGTAAAAAAAGTAAAATGAGTGTATGAAATTGAAGGAATTTTTCAAAAACTAAAAGTGTGTCAATCTATAAACAATCCAAAAAGTAAATTGTATCCAATACAATGAAATGAAGGGAGTTGATATGAAATTTTGAATACCAAAAGTGGAAGAAAGAAAAGAGATTCCTTCCCAATCTATGTATAAATAGAAATCACTTCTTCGGGATTAAGGAGTATAAGTATCTGCGATGAGTACCACGAGAGAATATCCATAATCAATTTTAACTTCTTCAACGCGTCAGACTAAACATTTCAAATTGGGAAGGAAATAAGAGGCCATCCTTAAGTGACTAAATGGTTTCTGAGCAAGAAGAAATCTCTTTAAAATCCATAGGTCCATTATCAACTTTATCAAGCACAATAGTTCATCTAAAGCTGCTCGCGAGAAAATGTTCAGTTTAGACAATATGAAATAATTAAGTTCTGAGAAATCTTCTCCTTCTATATCCAATGTACCCTTAGAATATCTCATCCCTATTAAATTTAGAACTTCTTGTTTTAGAAGTTTACCGATGATTGAACTTTCCCTTCTAGACAACTCAAAGTGACCTAACAATGTCACTTTTCTAAGACATTTGGGTAGAAGGAATTCACAATTAAAAAAAGGTGATCTATTGTAATGGTAAGTGATTCTATTTGACTTTAAAAGTCAAGAACCATAATTTGCTTGAACCCCTTGTTAGTATCTACAATCATGCATTCCATCTTACAAATGTTTGGAAACTTCCTTATTCATTTTTCCATGTTGCCATCAAAATAATATTCAACACAAACCAAGGTTTCCAATTCATGTTTTTCAACATCTTCAAGGGGCGTGACACAACCATAATCAATGAAAAGGTGTTTCAATTTTGGCAAGTTCCAAAAAGTGTGGTAGTGAGCCTACTGGTGAGCAAAGATACGCAATAGAACTATTAATTTTGCACATTTTGAATACGTTACAGGTATGTCTTCATTCTAGGCTCTCAGATTACCAGGATCAGATCTTCAGAATTCTTGGAGAATAGATTCTAGAGCATCTATACATATGTGCCCAAACTTGAGTTTGTTAAAATATTCCAACCTCGAAACCAGTACACAGTAGTCTATTTTCCTGGTGGATATATTAAGAGAGTGTATCATGTTGGAAATGTAGTTCGTAGTGATAGGATTAGTATGGCTTACTGTTTGTGTGTACCCAGATTTTAAGTACAACCTTCTATCAGTAAAAAAAGTTGACATATGATTCGTCACTTACCTTGATCTTTATGTTGAAATATGTTACATTCAAGACCTAGTGACTAAAGAAGTGGTTGGGATTGGAGGAATGTTGAAAGGGTTGTATGTGTTGGATGGAAGCTCTTTTGACAAGAATTACATTTCTAAGTCACTGAAATGTGAATAAAACCCTATTGATAGCAAGAGGTAGCAATGATATGGATCATCATTGTAATAATGCAGTTCGTGTTTTCAGAAAAGTTTTGTGGCATTAGAGAATGATACAGCTTTCTCTGAATGTAATGAGACATTTATCAATAAACAATTCTTATTTCTTTTGTGATCATGTATTTGAAGTATGTTCTTTGGCCAAACAACAGAGGTTGAAGTTCAATGAGAGAAGAAAAAATGTTTTAAAATGCTTTGATACATTTCATGGAGATGTGTAGGGAACTTATAGAAAAGAATCACTGAGTGGTGCCATCTATTTTTTTTACCTTGTCTGATGACTTCACTATATGTACCTAGAATTTCTTGATGCCTTCTAAGGATAGAGTTTTGGATGTGTTAACTAGTTTTTTGAAAATGGTCCAAAATCAGAATGAAACTTCCATCAAGATATTCAGAAGTGACAGTGGGTCAAAGTTTGTGAATTATGAATGCTTTTTAATCATAGTTTTTTAATCATGAATGCTTGCAACTCTTTGATGGCAATGGGATTCTTCATTGAAAAAATGGGTGTATATACTCCCTAGTTGAATGGGGTAGTGGAGAGAAAATATAAGCATGTACTTGAGTTGGCAAGAGAAGTGATGTTTCAATTTAGGATCCCACTGAAAATTTAGAGAGAGTGTGTCATGATTGCAACCTAAATGATAAATAGGATCCCTTAACCTAGGATTTCATGGAAGACTCCTTGCAAGAAAAATATGGATCAACTCTGGATTTCTTGCATATCAGAGTGTTTGGGTGTGTCTTCTTTGCAACAAATACCTTGCCTCACACATCAAAATTTGAGCCAGGGGAAAGAAGGTTTGTATTCATTGGATATGCACAAGGTCTAAAGTCATACAGGATATTTGATCAGGATGATTGTAACTTGTTTAGTTCAGAGATGTGGTGTTTTGTGAAACCATCTTACCCTACAAAGATGCACTGAACCACACAGCCAAATCACCAAACCAAAACAAAATTTTCATATATGCACCTGTCACTAATCTATGTACTATTCACATTGATCAGGATCATGGATCAATGATTTCAAAACCTCACTCGGACCACATTCCAACTCATAACACTAATACAACTTCCCCATTATATTCTATTCTAATTTACTTGAACTACCTAAACATCCTCCTCATATAGAGCCTCATATACTTACATAAAGAATCGGGCAGAAACCAACCTATATGACTGATTATGCCACTAATCAGACTTCTCTTGGTCCCCTTTAATTTTGTCTAATCAGTTCTCTTTGTCTCTATCCACTTAGGACCTTATGGTGCTTGCAAGTTTTGTCGATATAAATAAATAACCAGCAACTTATGAAGATGCAAGCACATAACTTGAATGGATTTTGGCTATGCAGAGAGAATTGAGTGCTCTTGAAGCAAACAAAACTTAGATCATGGTGAATCTACCTAAAGGGGAAAATGCCACTATATGCAAATGGGTTTTTTAGCTGAAACACAATCCGGATGGCAGTATTGAAAGATACAAAGCAAGACTTTCGGCTAAGGGATATAGAAGGAAGGTGTGGATTATTCTAAGCTATTCTCACCAGTCGTCAAATTTGTAATTGATAGAATTTTTTGTGTTTTACAGCTGCTAAAGGGTGATCTATTAATCAAGTAGATGTCAACAACACTTTCTCCATGGGACTTTGGCTAAAAATGTGTATATGAGAGAACCACATGCTTGTAACACAAAAGGGAATCAAAAGGTGTGCTTATTAAAGAAGTCATAGTATAGTCTTTAGCAAGCTAGCAGACAATGTAATAGAGGGGGCCATCCCATTGTTTTCATAGTTTTTTTTTGTTGTTTTCTTTTACTTTTCACTTATAAAGATTTAATTATTGAAACATTAATAGTTCATATTTTAATACTAAAGATGCAATGCAAAAACAGAAAGGGTGAATGTTTTACGTCAAAATTCTATAATTTTTTTAAAAAAAGTAACACCAGAATCTTTTATATTAAAATACAATTATTTAAAGTAAAAGTTTTAAGTTGAACCCTTTTATAACCTTTTTTAAAAAAATAAAATATGAATCATTTTATTTTAAAACATTCTAAATTTTGTAATTGACATAAAATGTGTGATTAGTTCGATTAGTCTGCGCCAAAGTATGGTTATCATGAACAAGCATTTCCCAAAAAAGTGCACAAAAATACCTACACAAACCGTGCAACATTTGTAAAAGGATTATGCATAAAATGGGCATGAATAATCATGTGTTGTATAAATTGTGCATTAATTGTGCAAAATTTCCAAATTCGTTGAAATCAACCTACGGTATTTAAGTAATTGAATTAACTACATAATACTGATATCATGGCTTATAATTAATGCACTTCATCAATCAATTATGTCGCATTAATGTTAAATTCATATATATTAACACGCCGAGACTAATTTATGGTAAAAAAAATCACATAGTCGGTATGGACGCAATAAATGCATGTATATAACTTCACTTATTTTTTTAAATTGTCCAGACTAATTTATGGTAAAAATAACACTACTGGAAAATAGGTACTTAGGCACCGGTTTATGTCCTGTAGGCCTCCAGAACTAGTGCTGACTTTATGTATGGCACCGGTAATACAACAAAACCAGTGTTGGATTTTATTTCCAGCACCTAATTTTTTAAACTAGTGTCCTAAACCGGTGTTATACCAAAGAAATAGCACTAGTATCATTATTAGGTGTACATATAACCGGTGCTTGAACTGAGAAACAACTAATAAATAGTTTATTTGATGCCAAAAAAAGGAGGGAAACTATTAGCACCGGTAATGATAAAATTGCAGCATCGGTTGATCTGCAACAACAAACTGGTGCTCAAAATATTAAATTCTACGAGTACTGTTGAAGGTTGAAAAACAAAGTATGTCCTCTGTTCATTTTAAGGCACCGGTTGATGTCTTAACAGCACTGGTTTACCAACCAGTGTTGTGTACTTAGACAAAATTTATTGGATTAGCTCTCGGGTTTGGAAAAGGATTTTAAAAAATCAATCAAGGCAGTCATAAGCAGCTTCTTTTATTTATGGTGGCACCGGTTGTGATACATGTCAGAACCGTTTCAAATATTGGTGTTGGCCTGGCCCCTTAGAATTTATTTCTCAAGTTTGTTCTTAGGTTGAGAGAAAATGATGAAAAATTAATTCAACGCAGCCTCAAGCAGCTGCTTTTACTATTTTTATCACCGGTTTATGGCCCTCATACTGGTGCTAGTAAATTTAAGTTCTAAAATGTATACAGATCCATGGTGGGGTGTTCTTACTTTTATAAATTTTGGAGAGCAAATTTAACCTATCTTCCCCATCGGTTCAGACTCCCAAGCTCTCTAAAAGATTGAGGTGAGTTCTCTTTCAAACATTGCTCTTATATTCTACTAGATTATTAATCATGAACCCAAAGTTTTTGGAAATAGCAACTTTTTTCAATGTTGGTTCACTTTGCTCTCCAACTTTGTTCGATGTTGCAATCATGTACATAGGGTTGATGTGCAATAACTACATATAAGTATACATTGGATTTGATTGACTTGCATTGAAGGTTTGTTAATGTTCATGAAAGCAAGTATTGTATAGGTTTTTTTGGTTGCATGGAAGGTGTTTGTTGAAATGCCTCATTTGACATTGTAGGATATGTCACCATAAACTCCCTACAAGAGGACACACAATGCATCTCCTTCCTCTCCAGAGGTGCAATCCCATATTGAACAACAGGAGAAGAGGTTCATTTCGGAGCAGGCAAAGTTAATTGCACAAATTTATAGAACAAGGCAACCTTTTCTGGAGAGAGGAATTGAAAATGCTCCCTCTTTGATGAAACTATACGGGCACTTGGGTGGGAGAAATTGTGTGACATGCCTCCAATGTTGAATCTCAGCATAGTGAGTGAGTTCTATGCTAATTTGCGGTGTGGTGGAAGGTGGACTGAGGTGTTCTGTCGTGGGAAAATAGTGAAATTGACTAAAGAATCCATAAATTAGTTGTACGGGTTGCCAAATTTTCCCTACGAGGAGGATGAATTTTTTGTATTCCACTACTATATCGATGAGGGTTGGGATTTTGATGATTCCACGGGATGGGAGACCGTGAGAATGGTAACAAGGAAGGGAACCGATGTTGAGTTATTGTGAAACCAGGTTGGAAAAAGAAGCCAAAGAAGCTACTCATTCATGAGATGAATGGATGCCACCACTTCGTAGCATCCAGAATTGACCTCGTCATAGTGAACACTGATGTTCACAGTATGAGGCTGACACATTTGTACGCAATTAAAAAACTCCGATGGAATGTGGGTAGTAAAATAGTAAACGAGTTGAGACATGGTGCAGAGAGAATGGGTTGTTATGGTTTCTGCTGCGTAGTCTCTGAACTGTGCACAAAAGCAGGTGTCCCCCACCATCCGCACGACATATATGGGCATCCAATGGGTAAGATTACAACAGACTCTTTCTTCAAATTTCCTCAGGACAATATGGGTCCTATTTTGGAATCTAGAGTCACATTGTGGGAGGTGGGTGTACAAAGTTTGCTAATGGAATCACAATATCAAGGTCCTGGTGCGATCACATAGGAAAAGTTTTTCAATACTAGTTCCCAGATGCCATGAAAGTAGTTGGACCTTTCCCTACATATCCAAACCCGGGCGTTGGGCAGAGCGACATTGGGACCAGCTCAGAAGATGCACAGATGTTGGATGAAGAGCCATTTTCTAGATATTATTCATGAATTTCAATCCTCTTTGTCCTTATAATACTATCATTTTTGTAGTGATTATTTTTTGGAGTATGGCTTGAAATAATTCTATGTTATTTTGCAAGTAAAATATAGTTATTATCCACTACTTCGAGGATTATCATGCTTTCACATTAATTTATGGCATTAAAGAAATATGATTTTCCGTGTATTATTCTCAAACCTTTTTTCACAATTAAAGGACATGTACTACTGCTTTGAAATTTATACATTCAAAAATTCCATTACTTAAAATCCATTTATTTAGGATGTAAAAACAAGAATCAAGTGTTTCAAATCAATGTTTCGGGTGAAACTTAGTTTTGGGCAACATTGCAATTTCTAAAAATGTAGCACTTGTTTTCTATGATCAGTTTTGAGGATGTTCCACTTACCCATTCAAGTCGTAATCGCGTAGTTATGATCATACAATACTCAATTGCACTATTGAATTACCAATTTTGTGTTTCTACAATTCCAAGATTCTTGGAGGGACCTAAGTGCAAAAAGTAAAAACTTCACTCGAACCTCAAAATTAAATTCCGCTCATATGCAATCCTACATTCTTGGACCCAAAAGAAAATTCCTAGAACGAATCAGAATTTTTTTTAATATTTGGTGGAAATAGCTGGAAAAAAAACTTCTTGTTTGGACTTCCTAACTTCTAAGTCATCTAGAGTTAGATACTCTAGCACATATACTAGCGCTTTACCAAATTCTATTAAAATGTGACATTCTTTATTAAAACATATCTTAATGCAAGATTACACAATATGGTGTTATTTGGCAACAAAAAAGGATTTGTAGTTGAGTTTCGAGCAACAATGTTATTTTAACAAAGTTCTGATATGAGGGTTTTTGGGTATCCATCGGACACAATATTAAAACATGAGCTCTATTAAGTGTTGAATTGAATATTTTTGAGTCCAATTGCATATAAGAAACAATGGACAAAAATATCCCCCTCGAGAGGGACTTCAATTGAATATTGCAAAATAGTTGAACCGAAAACCAGCACCGGTTAGGTGTGTTGACTAACCGGTGCTAACATTTTCCGATGTACAAGATGAAAAAATTAGTCAATTCTTGGGCGGGAAATTCAAATTTTCATACATTCATTTTTGGCATCGGTTCGTCTATTCCATAGGCATCGGTATCAAGAAACGGTGCTAGGATTTTACAGTGCGTTGGGAATAAGCAGCTCCACTCAACTACTTCATCGTTGTTTTGGCACCGGTGGTCCCTTCCAGCACCGGTTCTTTAGTCGGTGCTCCATAGTTAGACAAAATTTTATATGCCTGCTCTCAGGTTGCAAAAAAAAATTACCCACGCAGCATCAAGTAGTTGCTTAATCAAAAGTTAGCACTGGTCAAAGTAATTAATAAAGAACCCATCTTGGTTTCATCTGAGCCATTAATTTCTATGTGTTGATTTAATCTTAACTATTCAAAATTTATCTATAAAAAGTAACTTAAAACCCTAGGTGTCTTCCTCATTGTCCTTTCATCTTCCTACTTCTCCCTCTTTCCATCTTCTCCCTCCTACTCCACCACCTCTCCATTACCGCTGCTGCCTCCTCCCTTTATAGATCTCCATATCCAGTTCCTAACCCCGCCTAACACCACCTCTCCATAGCCACTGCCTAACCTACCTAACACTACATCTTCATATCCGCCGCCTAACACCACCTCTCCATATTCACTACCTAATACCACTTCTCCATATCCGCCGCCTAACACCACCTCTCTATATCCGCCGCCTAATACCTCCTCTCCATATCCGACGACGATGACCCTCTATCCACCCTCCCCATTGTGCACCATCCCCAAGGCGCTACATCCTCTCCGCGTGGGTACTACATGTGTTGGTCATTCTTTTTTTTTATTTTTTGGGTGTGTTGGATTTTCGATCATGTTGTCTTTGAAGGGGGTGTATGGGATTTTTTCCATTTTGGTACTTTTTGGGGTGTGTGAGATTTTGTTCATTTTGTGATTCATTGTGTATTAGATATATATATATATATATATATATATATATATAGTTCATTGTGTATGGTTTGATGTTTAGGTGTTTTTCCCTAAAATATGTTTTGTTCCCCTGTGATATAGATGATTGTGTCATGTTTATGTGTTTGTCATAATTAAAATTTGTATCATGTTATAAAGTGTATGACATATTGTTGATTGTGTTATGTTGAAGTGTGATATAGTTGATTGTGTGATTTTCTATTTTTTCACACAGAACTGTGGAGATATAATGGAGGTGACATATTTATCTGGGATTTTCTATTTAACTATGTACAAAGTTGAAGGTTTTACTAAATTTAATGTGATATAGCTGATTGTGGGATGTTGATGTGTTTATGGTATAGTTTTAATTGCCTTGAACAACTACAATCTTTTTAATGAATGATGAACTAGATTAAGGTTTACAGGTCTTTTTGTTTGTTTTTGATGATTTTAAGTTGATGTTTAAACTGTGGAGATGTTGCAGTCTATTAGCACCAAGGAAATGTGAGGTTTTTAACATGGTTTGTTTATACAAGTCATGTTCCCTTGGTGCTGAAACACTGCTTCATTTCATCATTTTAAATGGTTTTCTATGCCAAATCGTGTTGTGCACAAACTTAACGGAAGAAGCATTAGTTAAAGGGCACATAATTGGTTGCTTTCTATTCATGTAGTGCCCTCTAACTAAGTAATGCTTCTTCCATTATGAAAAGTGTTGCAACATTTGTAGAACTCCACAATTTAAAATGTGGGGATTTTGTAGTGTATGAGCACCAAATACCATGGTTTGTTTATCTGTTGAACAAGGTGTGTTTAACATTAAATCATTGTTAATGTTAAATGCATAGTTAAAACATAGTTATACACACCATGTTTCCTTGGTGCTTAAATGCTGCATTATTTCGACATTTTAAATCATTTTCTTCGACAAATCGTAGTGTGCACAAACTGAATGGAACAACTAAGGCTGAATAGTACCTCTACAAATCTTATTCTGTAGGTTAGTTGACATATTAAAAATTAAATGTTTCTTATTCTTACTTATTGATTACTTTCCCGTTATTAATCATTGAGTTATTTTGTGCACAATATATATTTCCCCCAGCAAGAGGAGTGTACAATGGCAAGGAGATAATAGACGCCATGGACACAGTGTGTGAAACTTGGGTGAACGTGTCTTCCTAACAATCCAAGGCTTTGGTGGACCTAGTGTATTTCAACGTGTATTTGATTGGGACAGATTTACCTTTTTCTTAAATTATATCATATTGATGGATTGCTTTTATTTTCCACTTAAGATTATTACTTTTTCAAATGTTCTTGCTTACCACCTATTTAATTTTTATACTGTGTTCTTGTCTCGTCTAAGTTTCTTTTGTGAGTTTCGAGTTTCAATTCCGGGAGGGCCTGGAAAAATTTATGAAGGAAATTGCAAATTAAAAAAATAAGCACCGATTTTACAAATAATACTACCGGTGCTTAGACATCCATCTCCAAACCAAGAGCACCAGAAAATTGAAAAAAAAAACCGGTATTGGTATTTGTAAGCTGTCCAGTTTAAGGCATCGGTTTATGTTCGTATACCGATGCTACGAAAGAACCTGTGATCATTAACAAAGATTCTGCAGCCAGCTTTGCCATCTTAAATACTGGTGTTGTAATAAAAGTTTTCAGCACCGATTTTATTTATCGGAACTATAGTAACTACGTTTTAGCACCACCCTACTTTGGCACTGGTCAACTAGAGGCACGAAATACTGTGCCATTTTCCCCGGCGACCGGAGCCACGGGGGGGCCTGCAGTAGTGTAAATCACATAGTCGATATGACTTCACTAGATGTACCTCGACTTGATTGATGCCTTCTAAGTGTTAGAGTAAATCATATTTCTGATTAGATTATAATTGATTCTAGATAAGTCATGTTGACTAAGCTAGAGTTCTACTCATATTCTATTACCTTATTGTACTCTATATATTCCTATCAGTAATACAATATTACTTACGCAAATTACATCTTGTCATGGTATCAGAGCAGTGTTCTGATTTACCTTCTAAAACCTAAATTTTTCTGGCCGCCGCTCCTTCTTCTTCTTCCTCTAGCGGCCGAACTCCTTATTTCGTTCTCATCATGACCAGTGAAAAATTATCGTTTAATACTCTTCTTCAGATGCTACAAATTAAACTCAATAAGACCAATTTTCTTCTCTGGAAATGCCAGATTGAATACGTTCTTCGCCCTCAAAGGCTTTTCGGATATCTCGATGGGTCGATTCCACGCCCTCCTCTTCCCACTCTGCCGGAGGTTAGTTCAACATCTTCCTCCTTTGCCACTGCCCTCCGCGCTCCTCCCCCTGATTGCACGGCTGCTCAGGCGGCTTACAATATAACCAAGGATGCTTATGATCTCTGGACATATGAAGACCAGAGGGTCTGTAGCCTACTGTTCTCCTCTCTTTCTCTTGAGGCCCTCTCCGAACTTCCTACTTCGTGTGTGACTGCCAAGGATATCTAGGACAGTTTTTACGCCACTTTTCAGATCGGCAGCACTTCTACCATTCTTCGTCTTCGAGTCGATGCCCATGGTATACTTAAGAGTGGTATTGTTCATGAACTTCACTTACAGTTTAAAGACATTTTTGAGCAGCTATCCGTTATTGGTTCTCTTGTCTCTAATGATGATCAAATCATCTGGTTTTTAACTGCTCTGGGTCTGAGTTCAAGGATTTTTCTGCTCCTCTGATTAATTCTTCCCCTACCCCACTTTATGCTGATGTTTTATCTTGCGCCAAGAATCATGAGGCATTTTTTAAAAATCTTCAAGGCAATTCTATACCTACTTCTGGTCTAGTGGCATTCTCTGTAGGTGAACAGCCTCCTGCCGGCCGTTCTTGGGATCACGCCCCAGCCAAGAGCGGCGGCGCATGGGGTTCCACTGCCCCTCGAGGTGGCCGTTCTGGTGGTCGCAGAGGCAGTTGGTTTGGCTCTGGTCCTGGTCAGTTCATGGCTGGGGCCAGTTCTGAACGCGGTCGTCCCCATTGTACCTGGTGTGGTCGTTCGGGCCATTATGCGGCTACCTATTACAAGATGTTAGCACAGACTCGTCGTTCTGATCCCTTGCACCTGGCTGACAATTTTTAGGCTTCGCTACAGATAGAGCCACACTCTCTTGCATCCGATTGGTGCGTTGATTCTGGTGCCACCGGTCATATGGCATCTTCTGCGTCAGAACTTGATAGTGTCACACCTTACTCTGGTAATTCTTATGTTTTTGTTGGTAATGGTGCTTCTGTTCCAATTTCTCATATTGGAGATTCTCGAATTTCTGATACTTTGACACTGTCTGATGTTCTGGTTGTACCTGCCATCACTAAGAATTTACTGTCCATTAGCAAACTAACCAGGGATTGAAATGTCTTTGTTACTTTTAATGATCAAAACTTTGTGATTCAGAAAAAAGTTTCGAAGGAAGTCGTGGGCAAGGGCCACAATGAAGGCGGCTTGTACGTTTTGGACAAGGATGGCACAACACTCGTTTCCTTTTTGCAGCAAAATACTGGACGGGCATCTTTTGAGCTTTGGCATGCTCGGCTGGGACATGTGCCAGCCTCAATCAACTCTGGTTTACAGAATTCTGGTCTCTTGTCAGTGTCTTCTTTATTACCCAAACCGCAAACTTCCGCTCCTTGTGTTATGGCAAAGGGGCAGCGGTTAGCTTTTGTTGAGAATAATAAGAGTATTACGCACATCCTGGATTCGATTCATTGTGATTTGTGGGGGCCTTTCTCATTTTTGTCTTCAAATGGTTTTTCTTATTATTCCATGTTTGTGGATGATTATTCTCACTTTACCTGGTTTTTTCCCTTGCGTCAAAAATTCGAGTTTATCGACACTTACATGCAGTTCGAGGCCTTAGTTGAGAATCAATTTACGTCCAAATTTAAGGTTTTTCAAAGTGACGGTGGCACTGAGTTCTTAAATACCCGCTTACGCTCCCATTTTGCCTCCAAAGGCATTCATCATCAAGTTTCGTGCCCTTACACCTCGCAGCAAAATGGTCGGGCCAGCGTAAGCACAGACATGTTGCCAAAATGGGACTTACTATGCTCTTTCATTCCCACCTGCCCCTGTCGAGATGGGATGATGTTTTTGCTACTGCGGTTTACACCATAAATCGGCTTCCCACTCCGGTGTCACAAGGGACTTCTCCTTATAGACTTATTTATCACCGTGATCCAACCTACTCGAACTTCCATCCCTTTGGTTGTCGAGTATTTCCTTATGTTCGTCCTATGGCCCCTCACAAGTTATCTCCACAAAGCATTCCTTGTGTTTTCATCGGTTACAGTTGTCATTATAAGGGCTTTCGCTGCCTTGATCCTGCCACTGGCAAGATTTTTGTCACTCGCCATGCCCACTTCGATGAAGGTTGTTTTCCTTTTGCCACATCTTCGACCTCGGCCACTGGCTCTGCTCTCTCAACTTTGGACGTTGCTATTTTTCTGGACGCTGATGGCAGCTCTGGGCTGCCCCTCTCTACTTCTGATCAGCCGTCTCCTATACCCGACTCTATTTGCTCGACGGAATCTGTTCCATCGAATGTTGACCTATCCAACCCATCCCAGTCACCAGTGGCCAGCTCTTCTCCCTCTGCTGCATCATTTTCGACCACCTCTGATATTCAGTCTCTGGCACCCTCTTCAGTTCCTTCTCCTCTGGCTTCTTCTTCCCGGCGTCGTACTCATCCCATGACCACTCGATCTTACACTAGGGCTGTTCTGCATCAAAACTATTTTGGCCTTGTGGCTCATGGCCTACTTGCTACCCTTCTCGCTCAGTCAGAGCCTACAGATTATCGTTCGGTGTTGAAGGACTCGTCTTGGGTTACTGCAATGAATGAGAAGAGTGCTGCCTTACAGGGAAAGCATACTTGGGACCTTGTTCCACGCCATTCTGGTGTCAACGTTGTTGGCTCCAAATGGGTTTATCAGCTGAAGTATCATCCTGATGGTACGGTTGATCATCACAAAGCTTGCCTTGTTACGCAGGGGTTCTCTCAGATTCCGGGCTTTGATTTTGATCACACTTTGCCTCCACTGTCCGGACCGTTCTTGTCATTTCCAATATGCGGTCCTGGCCTCTTCATCAGTTGGATGTCAAGAATGCCTTCTTGAATGGTATTCTTGATACTCTGGTCTATATGGCGCAACCGGTTGGTTACAAGGACTCTCTTCATCCTGATTATGTATGTCGCTTGCGAAAGGCCTTTATGGTTTTAAGCAAGCACCTCGAGCATGGTTCCAGCGGTTCAACACCTATTTATCTCAACTTGAGTTTCGGTGCAGTTCTACCGACACTTCCCTTTTTGTTCTCTCTCGAGGCTCGTCCTTGATCTATCTCTTGGTCTATGTTGATGATATTATTCTCACAGGTAATGACTCTGAGCTTCTTCGAAAGTTTATTGATCAAACACATTGGGAGTTTTCTATTAAGGATTTGGGTGCTCTCCATTACTTTCTTAGCTTAGAAGTATCACCCACTTCTTCGGGTCTGCTTCTCGGTCAAGCTAAGTATGCTCGGGATATTCTCACTCGTGCAGGTATGTCCGATGCGATCTTGGTCTCTATGCTTTTGTTCCTGGTTCGCAGTTACACAGCCCACCAGTTTGCCATTTCAGAATCCAACGTTGTATCGATCCCTTGTTGGTGCCCTCCAGTATCTGATGATTACTCGTCCTGATCTGGCATTTGTGGTCAATACAGTCAGTCAGTTTCTTCAGGATCCTCATACTTACTATTATGTCACAGTCACTCGGATACTTCACTACGTCAGAGGCACTCTCCATTTCGGCCTCACTATTCGCTCGGCCAGTACTCCTGAGGTCTTGGGGGTATTCGGATGCTGATTGGCTCATTGTCTTGGGACTCTCGATCTACGTATGGATATGCAGTCTTTCTTGGTGGAAATCTTATCTCTTGGAGTGCTAAGAAGTAACCTACCATCTCTCAATCCAGCATTGAGTCCGAGTATCGAGCTCTTGCCAACACTGCCTCGGAGATGGTCTGGTTGACTCATTTGCTCTGTGACCTTTGTCTTCCACTTTCGAGCTCCCCATTGTTGTTATGTGACAACAGTAGTGTCATTTTCTTAGCTCAAAATCTGGTTGCTCATAAGCGGGCCAAGCATATTGATATCAACTATCATTTTGTTCGTGAGTTGGTGTCTTCTGGCAAGATACATGTTGCCCATGTCTACACTGGTCTTCAAATGCTGACATCTTCACCAAAGGACTTTCTCGTCCCCTCTTTGAGTTCTTCCGGTCCAAGCTTTCCATCACTGAACATTTGACGCTTCGCTTGAGGGGGGTGTTAGAGTAAATCATATTTCTGATTTGATTATAATTGATTCTAGATAAGTCATGTTGACTAAGCTAGAGTTCTACTCATATTCTGTTACCTTATTGTACTCTATATATTCTTGTCAGCAATACAATATTACTTACGCAAATTACATATTATCACTAAGGATAGAGTTTTGAGTGTGTTAACTAGTTTTATGAAAATGGTCCAAACTCAGCATATAACTTTGATTAAGATATTTAGAAGTTACAATGGGTCAGAGTTTGTTAATTGTAATGCTTGTTAATCAGAGTTTGTTAATCATGAATGCTTTAAACTCTTTGATGAAAATAGGAATCATCATAAAAAAGGTGTGTATATACTCCCTTTTTTGGGATAGTGGAGAGAAATTATAAGCACATACTTGAGTTGGAAAGAGCACTGATGTTTCAATCTAGGATCCCCACTGAAATTTTGGGGAGATTTTATCATGACTGCAACCTACTTGACAAACAGGCTCTCTTTACCTGTGATTTCATGGAAGACACCTTACGAAAAAAAATATATAGATCAACTCTGGATTTGATGCATATCCGAGTGTTTGGATGTTTGTGCCTCGCAACTAATACCTTGCCTCACAAGTCAAAATTTGAGTCAAAAGCAAGACCATGTGTATTCATTGGATATGCACAAGGCCAGATGACATATAGGCTATTTGATATGGATGATTTAATATTGTTTAGTTCAAGAGATGTGGTGTTTTATGAAGCCATCTTCCCCTAAAAAGATACACTTAGCCACACAACCAAATCACCAGACCAAAGCGAAATTTGCATTGATGCACCTTTCACTGATATATATATTTAATATTTATTTATTTACACTGATCACACTTATTCGGACCATGGATCAGTGATTTTAAAACCTCACTCGAACCACATTCCTACTCATAACACTAATACTAACTCACCATTATATTCTTATTCTAACTTATTTGAACCACCTAATCCACCTCCATATATAAACCCTCATATACTTCCATAAAATATCAGGTTGAACCCAACCTGGATGACTAATTGTGTCACAAATCAGAATTCTCATCAGTCCCCTTTGATTTTGTCCAATCTGTTGTCTTTTCATCTTTCCACTCAGGTCCTTGTGGTGCTTGCAGTTTTGTTGATATAAGCAAAGAAGCATGCACATAACTTGAATGGATTTTGGCTATGCAGAAAGAACTGAGTACTCTTGAATCAAACAAAACTTAGGTCATTGTTGATCTACCTAATGAGGGAGAAATGCCATTGGATGCAAATGAGTTTTTAAGCTGAAACAAAATCTGTATGGCAGTATTGAAGAATACAAAGCAAGACCTGTGGTTAAGGGATATAATCAAAAGGAAGGTGTGGATTAATTTTAGGTATTCTCACCAGTTTCCAAATTAGTAATTGTCATAATTTTGTTTTGTGTTACAACTACTAAAGGGTGACCTATTCATCAGTTAAATGTCAACAACGCTTTCTCCATGGGACTTTGGATGAAACTGTGTATATGAGAGCACCACATGATTGCAACACATAAGGGAATCAAATGTTATACTTTTTAAGAAGTCATTTTATGGTCTTTACCAAGCTAACAAACAATGGAATCAGGGGGAGCCATCCCATTGTTTTCAATGTTTCTTTCATTGTTTTATTTTCACTTTTCCCATATAAGGATTTTATTTTTGAAACATGAATAGTTCATATTAATAATACTAAAGATGCAATACAAAATTAAAAAGTGCCAAAGTTTTAAGTAAAAAATCTATTTTTAAAAAAAACATTTAACACTTAGACATATTAAAAGACAATTATTTTAAGTAAAAGTTTAAAGTTGGACCCTTTTGTAACTAATTAATTTTAATTTTAAATCTGAATTTTTTTCAAAAACATTCTAAGTTTTGCAATCGACATAAAATGTGCTATTAGTTCGATTAGCTGCGCCAAAGTATGGTTGTTATGAACCATCATTTCCCAATAAAAGTGCACAAAAATTCATACACAAACCGTTCAAAAATTGTACAAAGATTGTGCAAAAATCGTACATAAAATGTGTATGAATAATCACATGTTGGATGAATTGTGCATAAAGTGTGCAAAAGTGCCATATTTATTAAAATTAATCTATAGTATATAAGTAATTGATTTAACTACATGTTACCGATATCAGGCCTTAAAATCAACACGCTTCATCAATTTAATTCCGTCACATTAATCTTAAATTCACATATATCAACATGTCAAAACTAATTTATGGTAAAAAATAAAACACATAGTCGATATGGACGCAATTAATGCGTGCATATAATTCTTCTTGTTTTTTTAATGGTCCAGATACAAAATGACACGGTATTTTTTAAAAGAAAAATAAGTGGTAGAAGTTAAATTGTGAAAAAAAGAGAGTGAAATGTGTGGATGAAAATAATTTAGAATTAACCAAAAAAGGAAATGTGAATTAAAAAATCCTTCTTAAATGGTAAATGTGACAATATGAAAAAAAATGGAGGAAGTATTACACTTCGTCTTTACTCTCCAATTCTTCTCTCTTTCTTTTTTTTTCCTGAAAGAACAACTTTTTGATCACATCTTCTGCTTCATCTATCCAAAACGAGCGATCCATTGAGTTGAGTTAACTTATGGAGCACATTTCTCCATTAGCTTGAAGTTACGTACGGTCGTACAACAGATCCAGAACCTGAAGAGCAAGGTGGAGTCCTGATCTTCACAAACGTTTTGAAGCCGGAGTTAAACTTCTTGGTGTACCCATTTTTTAAATTAAACACACCATTTACAATATACTTATGATTTACCTGTACATTTATAAATTGTGGTAGTTTTTAAAATTGATTAAATTAAAATTCCAATTCGGGGGGGGGGGGGGTTGTGTTAAAGTAGCAAAGAACCATTGATTGTTGCACGATGCACATCTCATGCACGCACAATTAATTTTGTCTGCAGTTAAATACCATAATAAACACTATTGATGGTCTAAATTTCCCCCTGTGTATATACAAATATGAATGTGGACTCTTGGTTAAGATTACGTTGCATAAATTTTATGTGTGTGTGTGTGTCGAGAGTGTGAGAGGAATTCATCATCACAAATCCAACTGAATGATATTAAATATAAAATTGTCTTCATAGTAACAAAAAATTTAAAAAAATACATTTAAAATCTCAGTTACTAAAATTAGGTACTCACATGTCATTAATTCAAATATATATATACACGTTAAAATTTTACCAAAGTTTAAATGATATAAACCTTGTTAGTTACGTATGTATTTATTTATTATATAGCACATCCTACTGAATTTTGGATAAATTAAAAAAAATATTTCAAGTAATAACAATAGTTGCTGAGTCTTGAATATATATTTTTAACTTGCCTTTGAATAGACGTTTTGGAAATTTCTATCTGGTCGCTCTAATGAGTTAAGATTTTGCAAAAAAAAATGTTACGGGAGGCCTTCTCCTCAGAAAAAAAAGGCTGATAAGGAAAGAATACAAAGAGAAACTAAGAATATCATGGAAGAATGCAACCAAGTGTAGTAGACAAAGTCGAGGCTGAGTCCGAGGTAGATTCAGGCACAGAGATGTTATCGAGTTAAAGTTCAGAATTAGATTGGGAGCTGCTCTGAACATAAACAAGATGCAATTGAGATTGTACGCAAGTCATAAGACTCAGTTTCAACCAGCAGTAAATGGGAAATGGTTATAACTGAGTTAATATAATTGTTGGTCCCATCATTATAGAATGTATAACATGTTTGGGGGGGGGGGGGGGTTGCGGGAGGAGGTATTCCCTTTAGATAGTAATAAGAATAAGATAAATTGTGAGGATAATCCCAATTATGGTTGTGAATCTTTTCATCAATTAGCATGTTGTTATAAAGTTTGATGCTTAAAACCATAGCCAGACGCTTCTCGTCGAAATGGTTTGGTGTTGAAAATTTTTATATACGATACACCTTTGTTCCTTTTTCATCTTGGTAAATTATCCAAAAGTGGGAGTGATCGATATGTAAGCTTTAGAGCACTTGAGGATGAATTTGGTACTTTACAGGGAGGTTCATATAATCTCAAGTAATTTGAAGGAAAGATTTGAAAATAGGTATAAGTAAATGCAATTTAGCCATGATTATTGGTACATGTGTTATTTTGAGAACTACCTTAGTCTCTTTGTAATTGGCACCTATGTAGCACCGGGTCGGGGACATGTATCTAAATGGGGATGGAGATGGTAAACGGTAAATTTTTTTTAAAAAATTATGGAATTGGGTACGGAAATGATACCTATAAAATAGGTAAAGTTTTGGGAAAGATCATCTTTCCATAGGATTATGGAAAGACGGGGTTTATTAGAATAATAAAAAGGTAAAAGGTTTTAGTTGCAATGTTAAAAAATTATTATGCAACATGTAGTAGTTATAAATGTTATAACTCGGTTAATGCAACCCAAAAATTTTATCTTCATTTCTTTTAATTTGCAGTTTAAACCTTGGTCTTTCCATAGTTATGGAAAGACCGCTTTCAAGAGACAGACTCTATAAAATATTATAACATTCAAATTTTAGCAAAAAATAAAAAATAATAATTAAAACTTAATTCAATAAGTTTGAAGAAAAATAAAAAAAAATAAAACAGAATTTAATATTTACAAATTAAATTAATACATCAATATTGCCTAGACTAATGTGATTGACAAACTACACAGCTTGGGTTAGAGATTGCAATTCAACATCAAATAAATGAGCTCGAGTTAAAGCGTGATTCCCAAATTCTTATCAAGATCATCGAAAGAGAAATACCAGTTCTATGGTGCTGAACAAACAAAATCATAGGAGATTTGGAGAAGACTTTAGACACTCAAGTTAAAATTAGAGAACAGTCAAAGAACATCAAATGCGGTTGTTGATGGTCTAGCCAAAGTCGCAAGCTCATTAAGATTTGTGAATGCTTTAGTTTTGCAAGTCTTCCGAAGCACATACAAGGTTTGATCAAATTCGATGAAGCTTCCATGTCGTATGTCAGACCATGAATTTATTAAACATCCCATGTTTCTATCTTTCTCTATTTTTCCAAACTCTTTTTTTTTTAAAATTAAACCATCCTAAGATGGGGGAAAATATATTAGGCCTTCCCAAGCCGTAAAATAACAGAACTGAAAAGTAAAGAAAAGGAGAAGCCATTGGCTTAGTCAATATGTACATTTGTGAACCATAGGCTCATTGAAGCAACATTTGTTGCTTCCAAAATGGATAAGAAAGAGAGCTAATTGTTAGAGGATTACAAAAACTCGTAGTTTAAAATTGGAGGTCATCGAACTTATTTGTGGATCGTGTAGACGAAACACAGGTCAGTCAAAATCACCCCAACTAAACTAAGAAGCGTATCCCCTACGGAGCTAAATAGTCGAGTAAAAAGCCTCGAGTCATGGTTGAAGTCATCCCTCAGGTCATTTAAACAAAACAGTCATCAATCTTTGGCTTCCATGAAGCATCAATCATGTAGTAACAGCATCCCCGAAGCATCCAACAAATGTGCATACCAGCAGATGTGCATAACCGCAAAGAAGAGCAGAAGACCTGCAAAAAGCAATGGTAATCAGTAGCATCCATTCAAGTAGCCATTCGTATCGTAGGTGTACCTATTTGGTCCAATCTAATGAGACCCTGAATAGCATTGGATAAACTCTGGAAACTAAACAGAGAGGAACCAGTCTTTGTTTTTAGGCAGTCTTTGGCCATAGTATCTGCTACCAAATTAGCTTGCCTATGAACGTGAAGTAGGTTGGTTACACTCAAGAGTTGGTTGATCTCATCCGATAAAGTGAACAATTGCCAAGGTGCATTTAGAGGTTCCATACTACAGTTGACAGCATTGAGACAATCAGATTCCAAGCAAAAGAGAGGAGAAAAACCAGCAAATTTAACTAAGGCAAAACGGATAGCCTTCAGTTCTGCCTCTAGAGGAGAACAGGCAGAAGTGAAAAGAGTATGTGCAGCAATAAAACTACCCCTACTATCTCTAATGATCACAGCAATTCCACTCATGTTAGAAAGCCTACACCAAGCAGCATCAATATTAATTTTATATCCAATTGAAATCAAAATCTATGAGATAAGGTTTTATGTCCCCACTTTTATTGTACCTTTTATTTTATTATTAATAAATATGTAGGGGTCCATCAAACCCCTAATCATAACAAGTGGTGTTTTTTTTATTAAATACAAGGACAAACAACACATTCAGGAACTTCATTGGTCAATTAAAGAATAGGTAACTTTAAAATGGAATGTACTTTATGCATTTTGTGCATCACAAACCAAATCAAAAATAAAAAGGAAAGTAAGAGGTATCAAATGAGACAACAAACCTAACATAAACAAAAAGTAGAGCAGACTACCACTTGTCAAATAAAATAAAACAAAGTAAACTTACAAGGTACTATACTACAAGCCCAAGGTACAAGCGTCCATTAAATAGTCATCATGAAACTTAAAAAGTTGCTTCAATTTACAGAGTAAAACTAACACACAGAGAAGACAGGTGAAGAAGAAGGCGTGGAGTAAGTAATTTGACTCGATATTTATAACGAATTATTTCTATATCGGGGAGGAGGGTTTTCAGACTGTTAGACTAAATCAGACTCCTGATTAAATTATGATTTATTCTGATTAGAGTTCTTTTCTTATTAAACATCTATTGTACTCTCTATATATTCAGATATAATAATACAATTAATTACGGCAAATCATTCTGTCATGGTATCAGAGCAAGTTCTGATCCAAACACCTTAAACCCTAATTTTTACCGACTTCATCTTCCCTTCTCTTTTCCGGTCGGTCAAATTCCAGCCAACACTTACCGGCTCCGCCGGCGCCTCTCTTCTCGGTGTTCAAGTTCTCCGGTATCAGGCTCTTCTCCCGGCCAAGTTTCTCCTGACAACAGCTTCGTCGGCAGCTTCTCCGTCTTCGTCTTCGTCCGTCTTCGTCCGTCTTCGTCCAGCAACATCAGCAGCTTCTCCGTCTTCATCCGACCTCCAGAAGGTCACCGTCCGTGGCACAGAAAGCCGCCGAGCCCGACGTCAAAAAGCTTTCAGCGCGACGCGAGTTTCTGATGCAACTCCGATCTCCAGCTCCAGCGCGAGATCCACGCGTCGTCTCCAGTGCGTGAAAGTCACGCGCCAGCTTTGCCAATGAGGAAAACTCCAACGCGTGAGGTGCACGCACAATTTTGACCCGCGTGTGAAGGGCACGCACGATTTTGACCTGCGCGTGACGGGCACGCGCGATTTGACTCATGCATCAACTCCTTCTCGCGAGTTGAACCTGTTTCTCGCGAGTTGAACCTGTTTCTCGCGAGTTGAACCTGTTTCTCGCGAGTTGAACCCGTTTCTCGCGAGTTGAACCTATTTCTCGCGAGTTGAACCCGTTTCTTGCGAATTGTTCAAATTCTCGTCAGCACTCAGTCCATTTCTGTGAAATTTTGGTCTTCTGCTATGGTTCATTTGGGCCCTATATCTCGGGAAGATTGCTCCACTAATTGGATTGCGGACAAGGTGTTGTTTCAGGCCAGTTTGAATGGTCCCAATCGTTATTCTTCGTCGAATCAGTGGGTCGTTGATTCAGGTGCTACATCTCATATCACTGCTCACACCAGTAATCTTGAGTAGGTACAACGTTATCGTAGTTCTGATTCTATTCTTGTTGGAAATGGTGAATCATTATCTATTTCTCACATCGGCCAATGTCATTTATCTGGTTTCTCTGTTAATGATGTCCTTGTGGTCCCTAAGATTACTAGAAGTTTATTGTCCATTAGTAAGCTTACTCGTGATCTACCTGTTCGTGTTATATTTGATGCCGATGCATTTTCCATTGAGCACAAGATTACAGGGACGATAATTGGTAAAGGTTGTCATAGGTCTGGTATTTATTTTCTTGAGACTAGTGATTCCAGTTTTTTAGGCGAACTACGCTCTACAAAGCTTCATGCTTCTTTTGAGCAGTGGCACTCTCGCCTCGGTCATGTGTCTCATGATACTATTCAGTTATTGAATCGACGAGGCCTTATTTCTGTCACTTCTGCTATGCCTGCATCTGTCAGTTGCTCTCCTTGTCAGATGGCCAAGAGTAGCCGCTTGCCCTTTTCCACTAGTGACAAGCGCGCTACTGGTTTATTGGATAAAGTACATTGTGATTTGTGGGGACCATCTCCTGTTTTATCTGTCGGTGGTTTCTCTTATTATGCCGTTTTCATTGATGATTTCTCGAGATTCACATGGTTTCTTCCAATGCGGCATAAGTCAGATTTCTATGACACTTTTATCCAGTTTTAGAAATTCGTTGAGAATCAGTTTTCTACTAGGGTTAAAATTTTTCAGACCGATGGTGGCACCGAGTTTACTAATCACCGACTTCAGGCTCATCTCATATCATGTGGCATTCATCATCAGATGTCCTCGCCTTATACACCTGCTCAGAATGGCCGGGTCGAGTGGAAGCATCGTCTCATCACAGAGACTGGTCTTGCCATGCTTTTTCACTCTTCTGTGCCACACTGTTATTGGGTGAAAGTTTTCTCCTCTGCAGTTTACATTATTAACCGTCTTCCTAGTTCAGTTCTGAGTGGAAAATCACCTTTTGAGGTTGTTTTTTGTCATGTGCCTGACTATACCCTCTTTCACCCGTTTGGTTGCCATGCATTTCCATGCCTGCGTGCCATTGCTACTGATAAGTTTGCACCCCGATCCATTCCCTGTGTTTTTCTTGGCTATAGCCCTCGTCACAAGGGCTTCCAGTGTCTCGACCAGACTTCTAAGCGCATATATATCTCTCGCCACGTTCGTTTTGATGAAACTTTCTTCCCTTATGTCTCATCTGCCACGGACAGTCGTTCGATTTCAGATCTGGAGATTTCATCACTTTTTGATGGAACTATTACTTCATCGATTGGGGCCACTACACCTATGTCTGTGCCTGCTCCAGCTGCCCCTCCTTCACCACCATCTTCCATCTGGACGGTTGACCTGGACCCGGCTCCTCGGCCAACGCCCACCATACCTCAGCCGCTGGCCATCACTTCTCAGCCACCGGCCACCACGTCTCAGCCTTTATTGGCTATTATTTCTCCAGTGACTTCCAACGGCCACTCTCCGGTCAGCGCATCTCGATCTTCCTCGATGTCATCAGCTAGTTCGACTCCTCCATCTTCGCCGCCCCCGCTTCGTACTCATTGGATGGCCACTTGGTCTTCTACTGGTGCTATTCAGTGCCAGGATTATTCGGATATTATTGCTCATGGTCTCACTGCCGCACTCCTCTCTCAGACAGAGCCCACTGATTATCGCTCTGCCCTTCAGGATCCAGCCTGGGTTTCAGCCATGGATGATGAGATGGCCGCTCTTCGTGGTCAGCACACTTGGGATTTGGTGCCTCGACCTTCGAATGTCAACATTGTTGGCTCCAAATGGGTCTATAGGCTCAAGTATCTACCAGGTGGCACTCTTGAGCGTTACAAAGCTAGACTTGTGGCACAGGGTTTCTCGCAGATTTCGGGTTTTGATTTTGACCACACTTTCAGTCCTGTGGTCAAAGCCTCCACTGTTAGGACGGTTCTCGCCATAGCCACCATGCGTTCCTGGCCACTTCATCAGTTGGATGTCAAGAACGCTTTCCTTAATGGTGTTCTTGATATTCCAGTCTACATGAAGAAGCCCGTTGGTTATCAGGATTCTGTCCATCCAGACTATGTTTGTCGTTTGCGAAAGGCCATTTATGGTCTTAAGCAGGCTCCCCGAGCTTGGTTCCAGCATTTCAGCAGTTATCTGACACAGCTTGGTTTTCGGTGCAGCTTAGCTGATACTTCTTTGTTTGTCCTTTCGAGAGGGTCGTCGTTACTGTACCTACTTGTGTATGTGGACAATATCATTCTTACAAGCAATGACTCGACTCTTCTTCGCAAGTTCATTGATCGGACACACGGAGAGTTTGCGATCAAGGATCTCGGTGCTCTTCATTACTTTCTTGGTCTTGAAGTTTCGCCTACCTCCTCAGGATTACTGCTTGGCCAAGCAAAGTATGCTCGGGATATTTTGAATTGGGCCGGTATGTCTGACGTTGCACCTGTTTCTACTCCATTTGTTGCTGGTTCTCAGCTTCACAGCTCTACCAGTCCTCTATTTCGGGATCCTACACTTTATCGTTCTCTTATTGGTGCTCTCCAGTATCTCACCATCTCTCGCCTGGATTTGGCATTCTCGGTTAACACGGTGAGTCAGTATCTTTAGGATCCCAGAGATGACCATTTTGCTGTTGTGACTCAGATTTTACGGTATGTTCGTGGCACTTTTCATTTTGGTCTCCGGTTTTGTTCTGCTAGTACTCCTGATGTGCTAGGATACTCTAATGCTGATTGGGTTCGCTGTCTGGAGACTCGTCGGTCTACTTATGGTTATGCGGTTTTTCTTGGTGGGAATCTGGTTTCTTGGAGTGCCAAGAAACAACCCACTGTTTCTCACTCTAGCACTGAGTCCGAATACCGTGCTCTCGCCAACACTGCCTCAGAAGTGGTTTGGCTCACTCATTTGCTTCGTGATCTTCGGGTTCCACTTTCTGGTTCTCCACTGTTGTTATGTGACAATAGTAGTGCTATCTTCTCGACTCAGAATCCAGTGGCGCACAAGCGGGCGAAGCACATCGACATCGACTACCATTTTGTTCGTGAGTTGGTGACATCTGGAAAGCTGCGCGTTGCTCATGTTCCAACTTCTCTTCAGATTGCAGTCATTTTCACTAAGGGGCTCTCTCGTCCGCTGTTCGAGTTCTTCAGGTCCAAGCTGTGCGTCGGCAAGCATCCGACGCTTCGCTTGAAGGGGGTGTTAGACTAAATCAGACTCCTGATTAGATTATGATTTATTCTGATTAGAGTTCTTTCCTTATTATACCTCTATTGTTCTCTATATATTTAGATATCAATAATACAATTAATTACGGAAAATCATTCTGTCACAGACTGTAGCAATATTTCCAGGATCAAGTCAACCCCTATTGGATTCGGCTGACTGATTTTGGCATTTCGAGGACGTTTGAGGATGTTCCCGAGTTGTCCCTGTGATACAGAGATTGACACTATAGTTTTAGGTGTTTGGATTTTATGTGAATGATATAAGTGGATGAAATTTATTTTAGAAAGTAAAAAGAGTGGATGAAATTGAAGAAATCTTGAAAAAAGTTTAAAGTGTGTCAATGTATATAGAACAGTCCAAAAAAAGAGGTATCAAATACAATGAAACGAAGGGAGTTTATGTGAAATTTTGAATACAGTAACTGGAAGATAGAAAAGATATTCCTTCCCAATCTAAGAATAAATAGAAATCACTTCTTCTGAATTAAGGAATATAAGTATCTGTGATGTGTGCCACAAGAGGATATCCATAATCAATGTGTACTTCTTCAACGTGCTAGACTAGACATTCCAAATCGGGAAGGCAAAAAGAGACCCTCCTTAAGTGAGTAAATAGTTTCTCAGCAAGAAGGAATCTCTCTGAACTCCATACAATGGTTCATTATCAACTTTCGCAACACAGGGTAGCTCATCTAAGCTGCCCACGAGAAAATGTTTAGTTTAGATAATATCAATTGAGAATTCTTCTCCTTCCATCTCCAATGTACCCAAAGAATATCTCGTTCCTGTTAAGTATAGAACTTCTAGTTTTCAAAGTTCATCGATGATTGAAATTTCCCTCCTAGACAACTTAAAGTGACCTAACATTGCCACTTTCCTAAGACTTTCGGGTAGAAGGAATTCACATTAAAAAAAGGCAATTCACTATAACGGTATGTGATTCTAGTTGACTTCCAAACTTAAGAACCATACTTTGCTTAAACCCCTTGATAGTTTCTACAATCATGCATTCCAACTTACAAATGTTAGAAAACTTTCTAATTCATTTTTCCAAGTTGTCATCAAAATAATATTCAACACAAACTAAGGCTTCCAACTCAGATTTTTCAACATCTTCAAGGGGCATGACACAGCCATAATTAATGAAAATGTGTCTCAATTTTGGCTTGTTCCAAAACGTGTGTGGCACTAAAAGTACTGATAAGCTAAGGTACACAATGAAGCTGTTAATTTTGCAAAATTTGAAGACTTTGCAAGTATGCCTTCATTCTATGGTCTCAATTTATAAAGAACAAATCTACGGAATTACTGGATATATAGATTATGGAGCATCTATACGTATGTGCTCAGACTTGAGTTAGTTTAAATACTCCAACCCCGGAATCAGTACACACCAGTCTATCTTCCCAATGGATATATTAAGAGTGCGTCATGTTGGAATGCAGATTTTAGTGACAAAATCAGTTTGCCCGAGATTTTATACGTGCCTGGTTTTAAGTAAAACCTTCTATCAATAAATAAGGTTACATATGATTCATCAGTTACCTTTATCTTTATGTTGAAAATGTTTGACTCATTACCTAATGACTAAAGAGGTGACATGGTTTGGAAGAATGTTGAAAGGGTTGTAAGTGCTGGATGGAAGCTCTTTTGACAAGAATTGCATTTTTCAGTCAATGAAAATGTTTGAATAAAACCTTGTTAAGAATAAGAGGTAGCAAAGATATGGATTATCATTGTAATAATGCAGTTAGTGTTTCCAGAAAATTTCGGTGACATCAGAGAATGGGATATCCTTCTCTGAATGTAATGAGACATTTGTCAATAAAAAATTATGATTTCTTTAGTGATCATGTATACGAAGAATGTCCTTTGGCTAAATAATAGAGGTTGAAGTTCATCGAAAGAAGAAATAATGCTGAAAATGTTTTCATGTAGTTCGTGCAAATGGAGATATACGTAAAATATGGGGGTTTGGTGGGTTTTGGCCCACAATGGTGAGATTTTGGCAGATGTGGGTGGCAAAATAGGAGAAACTCGAGAGGAGAGAAGAGATATGCACACCACAAAACTCTCCTCAAATTCATCATGTGGGTGGGTCCCAATGGTAAGTTGGAGATTTTAATGAGATAAGTTATATACTCTAGTCCAATAGTACTGTGTCACATGTCTTCCTAATTTGTATTTATGCTTCAATGGATTTAAATGTTCTTAACACAATTATCTTCAAAATAATAAATTAAAAAACAACACTACAATTCTTAAATTTTTTCTTTATAAATAGAGACCAACATTGATACATTTCTCACATCTCTTTTCAATTCTATTTTCATGTCCTTCATTCTTACGCAAAAAAAAAATTCATAGTTTGTTGGTTTGGTTTGAACTATTGAAAATGGATTCACATAATTCAAATTTAAACAATCAATCGAAAAACTCAAATTTATCGAATTCAAGATATCATTCCCAGCAATCAAATCCAAATTTTAATGTTGCACCTTCATATTTTCCATCTCCTCCAAATCTAGATTGCTACTATGGGGCATTTCTCAACCACTATTCTCAACCACATCCTGGATCCCATACACAATACAACCAAAATAGGTTTTCGTCACAACTTTTTACCCAAGATATATACTCTCTCCGTCCCACTAAAACTTGCTTATTTACTTTTTCAAAGTCAAATGTTATAAACTTTGATCCTAAATTTCGACTAATGTATATAATAAAATAGGTGGTCTCATGTGAGGCAACTTAAACTTTAGGCAGGGGACTTTATGCAATTCTAAACATCAGCTTAAATTTTTTATCCCTCTCAACTTCATAAGAGGGGGTTTTTGTGAGTTTGGGCCACAATGCTGAGGTTTTGGCAGATGTGGATGGCAAATATAGGAGAAACTCGAGAGGAGAGGAGAGATATGCACACCACAAAACTCTCCTCAAATTCATCATGTGGGTGGGTCCCAATGGTAAGTTGGAGATTTTAATGAAATAAGTTATATACTTTAGTCCAATAGTATTGTGTCACGTGTTTTCCTAATTTGTATTTATGTTTCAATGGATTTAAATGTGCATAACACAATTATCTTCAAAATAATAAATTTAAAAACAACACTAAAATTCTTTAAAAATTTCTTTATAAATAGAGACCAACATTGATACATTTCTCACATCTCTTTTCAATTCTATTTTCCTGTCCTTCATTCTTACGCAAATTTTTTTTTATAGTTTGTTGGTTTGATTTGAACTATTGAAAATGGATTCACATAATTCAAATTTCAACAATCAATCGACAAACTCAAATTTATCGAATTCAAGATATTTTTCCCAAAAATCAAACCTAAATTTTAATGTTGTACCTCCGTATTTTTCCATCTCCTCCAAAAATATATCGCTATTATGGGGCATTTCTCAACTACTATTCTTAACCACCTCCCGGATCTCATACACAATATAACCAAAATAGGTTTCCGTCACAATTTTTTTACCCAAGATATAAACTCTCCCTGTCCCACTAAAGCTTGCTTATTTACTTTTTCTTAGTCAAATGCTATAAACTTTGACCCTAAATCTCGACTAATATATATAATAAAAGAGATGGTCTCATGTGAGGCAGCTTAAACTTTAGGCAGGAGACTTTATGCAATTCTAACTCTATTCTAGCTCCAAGTACCTATCTCTAATATTTTTCCAGTGGCTTTTTTGTCCAATTTTTTCCCATCATTTTCCCGCAAGCTGCAATATGGAAAACAAAAATAAAAAATTATTTAAAATACAAAAAATCACTATGATCATCGAACTAAAAATTATAAACATCAGCTCCAACTAGCAAAACATCAACTAGAATATCATAAAATATCAACTAAAAATTGCAACAAAAAATATATAAAAATCAACAAAAAATTTGAAAAACATCGAATACAACTAACAAAAGATCAAATGAAAATCATAAAAACATCAATAAAAAGCTAAATTATCAAAAATAAAAATAAAAATTGCAAACATCAGCCTATATCACCCAAAAACTAAAAACACCAATTCCTATCACCTCAACCTCACCCGCAAAATGAAAAACATCAAATAAAAAAAATCACTACAAAATACCAAGCCTATATCACCAAAAAAACTACAAACATCAACTTATATCCCCTAAAACTCACCTAAAAAATGAAAAATATCAACATGAAAGGGGAAAAAAAAGCTAAAAATAATAACCCATATAACACCAAAAAAAATTATAAAACATCGACTCATATCAACTAAAACTCACTCGAAAAATGAAAAACACATACATGAGAGGAAAAAACTAAAAACATCAACAAAAAATTTATGGTACCTCAAGAGTACAAATTCTTCACTTTTAAACTCATAAAACATCAACAATTTACATAAAAAGAACTACAAATATCAACCTATATCACCTAAAATCTACAAATATCAACTCCTAACATCTAAACCTCATCCAGAAAATGAAAAACATTAACATGAGAAAAAGACACTACAAACATTAACTCCTATCACCTAAACCTCAGCCAGAAAATAAAAAACTTTCAGTATGAGAAAACAAAAAAAAACAAATATCAATCCATATCAATCAAATAAACTACAAAAAACATCAACTAATATCAACTAAACCTCACCTGAATAATGAAAAACATCAACATGAGAGGAACAAAAACTAAACATCAACAAAAAAAAATACAGTATCTCAAGAATTAAAATTCTTCGAAAAAGGATCTGGTGGAATTCGAACCCAGATCACTAGCATCAAAGTCTAGAGTACTAACCACTACACCAGAGAGTCATTACTACATACACCCAGTCAAATAAAATTGAACCTCATCATGTACCTCAAGAACATAAAATTCTTCAAAATAAAGGTTCTAATGGGGTTTGAACCCAGTTTAGTGACCTCAATGTCTAGAGTAACCAGAGAACCTTTAATGATCATACACACAGTTAAATAATATTGAATATTAGTATATGTCTTTGAAAAAAACACAAAATTAAACCTCACCTCTCATGCCTGAAGTTCAGTCTGCCCCCGCCAATGTCGTCGCCTCCACCATCTGCCATTATCGTCGACATTCGCTACCGTCTGATGTCGTCTGCTACCATCATCGGCTGCAGAGTCTAAGGCTATGCATTGGAAATTTTTGCAAAAAACAATAACCTCGTGCGTGCAAACACGCGCGAGTCTTCTTCTCCCATGGTGTGCGTGGATCTCACTGTTAACATCAATTGTATGACGTTCGCCTGTGTCACCTACAACCGTCGGCAGGAACCATTCCGTTCGCCATGGATACACCCTCCATCACCGCTGCTGATTACAACTATTGATGGCACAGAGCGGCGGTTGGCGGCGGTTCAGAATAGGAGGAGAAGAAGAAATGACGACGAGGGAAAGAAAAATGTAAACTCCAATATTTTTTTGTAATATATATATATATATATGTATATATTATTTTGAGAACTGCACAGTAGGTCATTAAATTTACTAGCATATTTTTTTAAAAAAATCCATCTCAACTGAAACTTAAATAATTGTATAATAAACCCTGGCCTAAAATTTAGTCTACCTAAAACATGACTTTGTGATAATAAAAATATTATGTGAGATCTACTTAGATTATACTTAACGTCTATTTTCTAAATGTTAATTTTTAATTTAAAAAATATTATGTAGCTAGAGATATTAACAGTCAAACATGATTATTAATGATCGTGAAAAAGCAAATAAGTAGGAATTAATTGGACGGAGGGAGTATGTATATATATATCATATTCAAAATATATATGATATAGTTAATAATAGATTGTAGAAATATAAAAATATGTGAAAGAAATATAAAATGATGTGGGGACAATAATGATGATGTGAAATTTAGTTAAGATTGTGGAGTTAAATTGGAGAAAAAGAGTTTTGTTGAGTGTAGTTAAGAAGAAAGAGTAATTATATTATTTAAAAGAGAAAAAGCTTAAAAAGGTACCCATTTTTAGTTGAAATTCACAGTTTAATGCCCAAAGTTAAAATATATATCATAAAGGTACCTAAATTTTCATTTAAGTTCCAAATTGATAAAAAAAACGCTCTCTGAAAAACGCTCTCTGAAAAAAACTCCATCTCGCTCACTATTTTTTTCCACCGATAACAGCTATCTTGCCGGCAACGGCTAATTTTCGGTCGGCTTGGGCTTCGTCGGCCACCCAATCGGCGATGCCGACGGAGATGGCGACGGAGATGGCGACTCCCAGTGCTAACCAAGTTCCCCCTAAAACCTTCGCTTCAGTTCTCCAAAGCAAAGCTCCGCCCCTTTCAAAAACTTTACCCAACAATCCAGAGCTCATTCCTAAATCTCAACACCTAGGAGAACCATCGTGCTTATACTCAGATGACCAGATAGCTACCCTCTCAGCCCATTATGCTAACGCTCTGGTCGGAAAGTTTACAAGGGGCAGACTTTCAATGGAACAATTGGAGCAAGCTTTCAAAACTGTGGGATTTGAAGGTAAGTATCAATTTGGTTCTTTGGATTACAAACACGTTTTGATAAGATTCGAGCACATAAATGATTACCAGAGATGCTGGATGAAATGTATTTGGAATCTGAATGGTGTCTCCCTAAAAATGCTGAAATAGACCCCTGATTTTTCAACCCATAGAGAATCACCTATAGTCCCTATCTGGTGCACTATCAAAGAGGTGCCATTATATTACTATAATTCAGCTTCTATTGAGGCTATTGGAAACAACATAGGAAGTTTCATCAAAAATGATTTGGCAACAGAAATGTTAACAAGGCCATCTGCAATCAAATTTTGCGTTGAAATAGATATCCAAAAACCTCTAAGTAGTTTTATAAGGTTAGGTTCTGTGACCAACAACAGTAAATATCAGATTGAATATGAGGACATACCTCTTTACTGTGATCACTGTGCAAAATTAGGTCACTCCCTATCCCAGTGCAAAGTTAACTTCCAGGCTAACAATGATAGATCTCAGGACCCTATTATTGAACAGAATCTACCTCAGTACCAATGACAGGCAACAGGTAAAAAATTTGATAAAGCACCCCTAATCCTAGACTCTGTGGACGAACAACCTCTTCCAGGGGAAAATTTGGAGATAGGTTCCTCTGAACAACTCAGCAAACTGACTAATCCAAACTTGATAGTTAATCAGGGCATAAGGTGTATTTCAAGTGATACTAACAAGTCTCTTCATATTTCGAATAGCTCACTATCAAGGCTGCTAAATGATACTGCAACTTCTAAACCCACATTTTCGACTTTTGCTAAAGATGATATGCAGATTGGCTCTTCTACTCTCTCTTTGTATAGTCCTGCCCATAAAAACTCCTACTCCCAGCCTGGGAAGATGACAAACAGGTTTCTGATTTTGCAGGTTCCTGAAAACACTAAGGATAATGATGTGGAGGCTGAGGCTACTAGGCCTACAAATGAGATCTTGACTGAAGAGATGCACATTCCCAACATTTCCCCTTCAGGTAACATCCAAGGTAAGGCCAAAGCTAAAAGAAATAACTACTTAAGCCAGATTAACAAAATGATGCTCAGATCATCTACAAAAAGTAGTAAATCAGGTGAACAATGATAGGAAAACTGAATGTTAACTTCTTAGTATGGAACCTTAGGGGAATGGACTCTTCACTGTTAAGGCTATCTAATTTATGCAAGGTAAAGAAAATTCAATTGTTGTGTATTATTGAACCTATGCATAATAACTCTCAATGTGAAGATTATATGAAAAAACTATCCTTCTCCCAGAATTTGACACTGTCTAATGGTAAAATATGGCTTATGTGGTCTAACAACTTATCTGTCTCAATAATATCCACTCATGAACAGTTCATGCATGTATCCATTGCTCATCAGTCTACAAATTTGATAATGGATGCAGTTTTTGTATATGCCCTAAGGGATAGAGAAGGTAGAAAGATTTTATGGTCAGAGCTTAGCTCTATCCCAAAGGGTGACACTATCTTTATGGGTGACTTTAATGCAATTACTTCATTAACTGAATACAGAGGTCCAAGTTCCCCAGCATTAGGCAGTATTAGGGATTTTAACTCATGGATTTAACTCTAATGGCATCCAGGAAATTAATACAGTAGGAAACCTATTTACATGGTGTAATTCTAGACTTAGAAACCCTACCTCAAAAAGGCTAGATAGGGGTCTGTGCACTTTGTCTTGGATCTCTAAATTTCCATCCTCATCGATCCAAATTCTAAGTAGACAAACCTCGGACCATGCTCCCCTTTTTCTTCAGGTTTCTAACCTGACCTCTTCGAATCCGAAGCCTTTTAGATTCATTGATGCTTGGTTTCAGCGGGAAGAATTCATTTCAGTGATAAAAAATAGCTGGGACTCTCCTATTGGTGGAACTGGTATGCTAAGATTCTATCTCAAATTGATTAGACTTAAGAAATCTGTAAAAAACTGGAACAGAGAGATATTTGGAAACATTGATTTAAATGTTAAAAAAGCTGAGGAAGATTTAAGAGTTCAAGAGGTAAACTACGACTTGAATCCCACATTATCTGAGCGTATAAAATTGAATGAAAAAAATGCTGTCTTGCTTAAGGTTTTAAAGGAAAAAGAAAAATATTGGAAACAGAAGGCTAGATTAAGATGGCATAAGCTTGGGGATAATAATACTTCCTTTTTTCATAAGGTAGTGCAAGAGCGAAACAGTAAACTTCAGATAACTAAAATAAAAAACAGGGAGGGTCAATGGATAAATTCTCAAGCAGATATTCAAAATGAAGCTATTCACTATTTCTCTGAGTTACTGTCTGAATCTGAGCTGACCACTGATGATACCTATTTCTCCCATTTTCTAAGCCAGATCCCTGTTATTATAGGAGATAATGATAATCATGCTCTTGGTAAGCCTGTATCAGAACCAGAACTTGAATTTGTCATTAGGAGTTTAAACAAAACAAGTAGTCCTGGGCCAGATGGATTTTCTCCAAATTTTTTTATAAAAAGCTGGTCTATAATAAAAATAGATTTAATGGATGTTGTCAATGAGTTTATTTCTGGTGCTGATATTCCTAAGGGTATCTCTAGCACCTGGATTACCCTCATACCAAAAAAACCAACTCCAAGCTCATTTGAGGACTTTAGACCAATTAGCTTGTCAAATGTTTTGAATAAGATTTGTTCTAAAGTACTAAATGAGAGATTAAAACCTTACATGGATAACCTGATATCCCCAAACCAAACTGCATTCATGAAGAATAGGGATATATCAGATAACATTCTGTATTTAAATGAAATGATCAGATTTTTGGACAAGAAATACAGAATCCCAAATTGCATGCTGAAATTGGATCTTAGGAAAGCTTTTGACAGAATTAGATGGAAGTTTCTAAAGCATATTTTGATGAAGTTTGGTTTTAATGGGAATTTTTTAAAGGCAGTCATGAATAACCTGTCACAAGCATACTTTTCAGTTTTACTTAATGGAAATCCAGTAGGATTTTTCAAGGCAACAAGGGGGATCAAACAAGGTGATCCTCTATCCCCCTTTCTCTTTAATTTATTTTCAGAGGCCTTCTCAAGAAGCTTAACTTATATTTTTCACAACAGAAGTTTATCTTCATACCAAATTTCTGGCTCAATACCTGCTGTTTCTCACTTGATGTATGCGGATGATACGATAATATTTATGCAAGCATCTAAGGCTAATCTTATTAAAATCAAAGCTTTTCTGGAAGTTTTTGAGTACACCTCAGGCCAAAAGTTTAATTTTGAGAAATCAGATTTTTATCTAAGTAGTAAGGCTACTGTCTCTAGGAAGAACCAGGTTAAAGCAATTCTGAAAATGAAGAAAGGTTCTTTTCCATTTAAATACCTAGGGTGTCCTATTTTTAAGGGCAGGGCTTTGAATAGATATTTTTCCCCCATCTTAGCTAATGTAGATCTTAAGCTACAAAATTGGAAAAATAAATGGCTAAGTTCTGGAAGGAAAATGACCTTAATTCAATCGGTATTATACTCAATCCCTCAGCATATATGGATGGTAATCAAACCCCCAAAAGGGATCATTAAAGCTTTTGAGAAAAAAATGGCTCACTTCTTTTGGGGAGAATCAGAAGGGAAAAAAATAAGATTTGGAAAAGATGGTCCCAAATTGCTAAACCAACAAAAATGGGAGGACTAGGGTTCAGATCTGTTCAAGCAATTGTTGATTCTTGTTCGGCTAAACTGTGGTGGAAAAGCCAATTAGGGGTTTCACTGTGGGCTAAGCTATTATGGTCACTTCCTCCTTCCCATAGAAATTCTGCAACTTGGAAGAGAATTTGTTATATTAATTCATTTGCAGAAAACAATTCATATGTTATTTATGGAACTGGGAAGTGTGACTTCTTAACTGCAAACTGGTGCCCTCAGTGACCTTTGATTGGTCAGCTACCTGAAAGTACACATAATGTGTTAGCTGGTCTTTCTGTGGCTGATTTTATAGCCAACAAAGAAAGTATTTAAAACCAAATATCATCTTTTCTGGACAATGATACTGTACTATTTTTACAGGGTGTAGAACTGAACCTCGAGAGGGAGGACAGGATGATTTGGAAGCCTGAAGCTTCGGGTAATTTTACGTTTAAGTCTGCATATAGGTCACTCGTTCAACTATCAGGTAACTACCCTGTAACTAAGTATCTATGGAACTCCCTCTTTCTCAAAAAGATTTCTATTTTTGTGTGGAAACTGCTACATGCCTTTCTTCCCTTTGATGATATACTGATTACATGTGGTTTCAGTTTAGCTTCCAAGTGTCCAGTTTGCTGTGATTTAGACTCTATCCAACATTATTTTATCAATTGTCCATTAGCTAAGAAAGTTTGGTCTCATTTGACTGCATCCATTCAATTTAATCTTAATGACCAACACTCGATATCCCAAAGATTTTTTCTATTCTGGAGTTGTCAGGATTTACCTCAGTTTTACCAAGTTTATTGCATGATACTACCATCCCTGACCTGCTGGAGCTTATGGAAAGCTAGAAACAACTTTCTATATGATCATAAACCATTCTCTGTGGATAGTATTTGTATGGAGGTTGATGACCTGATCAGATTGACACTGAGTGAGTGTCAGCCAAAGTTATTATCTACACACTCAATTCCTCCAGCCTTCAAGCACCTAATCCCTCTATTGAGACCTCCCCCAAAGCCAAATATAATGAAAGTTTACTGGGACAGGCCTGAACCTGGTTGTACTAAAATAAATGTGGATGCTTCCTGGAGCTCTGGTAAAGCTTCGGTTGGTCTTATTGCCAGGAATAGCCTCGGTCAGCCTATCTGTATTAGCTCAACTTCAATTTCTGGTGTATCTCCTTTACACGCGGAAATCGAAGCAATACTGCATGCTTGCTACACCTTTACCCACCTTGATCAGAACTTTATTATTGAATCAGACTCAAAACTGGCGGTAGACATGATCAGTAATCCTTATGCTGCAAAATGGGAACTCTTTCAGATGGTTTTTAAGGCTAAATTTTTGATCGGTACAGCTGTACTAAAACATGTCTATAGGGAGTGTAATGTCGTGGCCCATGCTATCTCTAAACATCACTTTCTGAACAACCAAAGTCTCAATCTTACCAATGTTACTCCTGAGATCAGAGGGCTAATAATCATGGATAGAGATAATGTTCCCCATCTCAGAAGCTCTAAACATTCATAATTTCGGAACAGATACTGCCTAATTTTCTTCTGTTATGTTTCGTGCAGGACTGAAAGAATTGAGTCACTAACTGGCACCCACTCTGAGTTGCCCTACCTGGCTCTGAAGATCCCAACTTTCTTCAGCTTTCAACTCCAGGAGGTGGTGGTTGTTTTAGCCGAGGCAGCACCATTTTGACATCGAATTGATGACACAAAAGGCCATATCATTACTCTCCACATCTAAGGCACTTGGAAAATCACATTCGAAGGATAGCTTTCAGCAACATCTTTACTTCCTCATCATTTTGAGTTTGTCTGTTTCATTTACTTACATTTAGAAGTTGCCTGGCCAAGGGAGAGAATTCACACGAGGGGTGGAGATTCTCTCCCTAGGATCGTAACTTCTACTTACATTACACTACTTTGTTTAGTGTTTATAGTGGTAGATTAGCACTTTTGGAGGCAACAATGTTGTCTCATCTCTTCGGTTTTTGCCGGACTCATGTACAAACAGACTCTTGGTTTTGATATAGGGCTTGGGGATCCCAATAAAGAACTCCCTAATTATCCGAAAATTATTCTTCTTCATCTGAAACTAGTTAGAGCATATGCAGAAATGACACGGCGAAGGCGACGGGGACTTTGAGGAATTCAGTTCAGGGATACCCAAGTTGTATATGTTATCTGAACTTCGCCGCTCGCTCACCGTTTGAGCGTAGTTTGTTTTGAACACTCGCAATTTCTGACGAGAAGCTCTGGTGAGTATTTTTCGATGAAACATAATTCTGTTTCTTGATGAGTTGTTGTTTATAGTTCCAAGGCTTCTGTTCCATGTGTCCTAGAAAAGTGAAAATAACATGAACTTATGAATCACATTTGTTATCGTGCTGACTTCGTGGAAATCAAAGTGAGGAAGCAAAAGGCAAAACCACAAAGCTTATCATTTATGGCTGGAAAGAGAAATTCTGGAAGCTCTTATCCTCTTGCTTGGCATTATCGCCGAAATTGTTCTTCCAGAAAAGGGACTGAAATGGAAACGACCCAGTTGTCCGAGTCTGCAAACGCAAATATCTACAGACATGTTAGGAAAATCATTCAAATTCTGTCCGAAACAAACATTCGAATATTTGTTTAGATTAAGGTTTTTTAACATAAATTAGAACCATAGTGAAGAACAGGGGAGTCAAGGAGCTCAGTTGGGCTCGATCTTTGTGCAATAGCGAAGTACGAGGAGGGAGAAACGAGTGAAGGAGAAAGGGGCAGAGACGGTGACGGTGACGATGACGGGAATGATTTGAACTTAAAAACCCTGAATACATCACCGCATTCGCCGCTGGGCAACCGAACGACGAAGGAAGCATAGGGTTTCAGGAATTCGACACAACGATGGCTTATAGTCACTGCGTTTGTTGTAAGCCTACGGCACGATGATGGCTTTAGGACTATGACGAGAAGGCATGCTGCGATGAAGGGGCAATAAATAGCAACATTGTATTGAATGGAGCGAGAGAGAGAGAAGACGAAGACGAAATCGCCGGCGTCAAAGCTCTTGTTGAAGTCAGCTCTAGTTAGTTTCAAATGGAGAAGAAGAATAATTCTCGGATAATTCAAAAAGTTAGTAGTTTATCTCTCCCTCAACTTTTTTAGATTACGGATTGACTCATTCAACTGTTGACTACAACTTTGACTAATTTAGAACCGGCTTTAGCCGGTAAGGGTATCACTTTGGAACATAAATGAAGATTTAGGTACCTTTGTAATACATATATTAACTTTGGGTATCAAACTATGAATTTCAATTGTAAGTGGGTACCATTTTAAGCATTTGCTCATATTTAAAAATTGAAAAAGTTAAAGTATTGGTAAGTTTTAGGGAGTGTTTATTGTAGATGTTGTAAGAATAGAGTTCTGAGTTCTGGTACTATGAACATGATTTCCTTAACATGCTAAATGGGAAGGGCCGAAGGGCAGCTAAGTACATAGTATATGTGTATTAGAAAAGATTTCTTAGCATCAATCTAACCGTCTAGACAAGTCCAATATCAACTTCTGCAAGTCCAAGTAGGATGGCTGAGCAAGAGTTGGTAGAGATTCCTCAAGGATGTTTACTCAATCTGTGGTGTTTCTATTAGATAACATTAGTGGTTTATATGCTTAGAAATCATTGCAACAATTGAGGATGTTAAGTCAATTTCACATTGAGGATGTTAAATCATCGAAATCATGCTCTCTTCTCTCTCCTCATCTTCTCCTTAACTTTTCACTATTCATCTTCACCATCATTGCCGATAACGGCTATTTTCCCACTAATCCACCACTGATACCCTAACTTCCCTAAGCTTCAATGGTGGCTCCACCTCCTGGTGTGAGCCCGCCCTCTTTCGCTCAAACCCTGATGAACTAAACTGCCCAACCTCAGATACAAAGCTCCAGTACCCTAAAACCTACTCTTCACCTGCTATTTCTATACAAGGGTGAAACGGCTTGCCTCTTTCCTCAATCTAAACTAGAGAAAATAGCGCTGCCTTTCAACCACGCCCTGATCGGAAAATTCTCTGAAGGCAGGCCTTCCTTGGAGTTCATTCACAAACACATGACCTCAATTGGCTTCAAGTCAGAGTTCCAAGTCACGGGGATGGATTCCAGGCACATGAGGCTCACATTCAATCTAGCAGAGGAAGGACAGACAGAGGTGTTGGAGTAAGCCTGTGTGGAATCTTGGTCAGTTTTCAATGCGTATACTTAAGTGGGTGATTGATTTTGATTTAGATGAGGAACCCCCATTTGTTCTTGTTTGACTTAATATTGAGTACCCCCCTACCCATTATTTCCATCCTGAAGCTCTAGTTGCAATTGGTAGCTCAATTGAAAACTTTATTCAAGTAGGTGCTCCAACTAAAAATCTAACCAGACCATCAAACATTAGGATATGTGTGGAAGTTGATATGAGAGTGAAGCTACCAGATAGAATAAGGCTAGGTTCTATAGGAAAAAAATAAGTGGTACAACATCTCATATGAATCTAAGCCTTAGTACTGCTTTACCTGCTACAAACTAGGTCATAGTTCTAACAAGTGCATAAGAGTCATACACTTAGACTCCCATGGTAACCCACCCATTGGTTCTAATGAAAATGTACCTCAAGTCTATAGTCCAAACCATTCTCAATCTCAATCCTAAATCAGTCTACAACACAGCCATCCACTCATTCCCATACTCATATAGAAACTCCTCACAAGGAAGATATGTCATATGCTTCAAGGAGTCATAGCACAAAAAAAGAAACAGACCAAAAGAGTCACTTGGTTTAAATCTGCAACCCACATTCAGAGTGGTCCATCAGGCCTCCCAGTGTTGGAGAACATGGTGGCCAGTCATCTAGTGCAGCAGCAGGAGTCCTCCTCAGATGAAAAATCCATCATTAAGGAAGAAGCTACCCTCATTGCAGATATTCAGGACCCATCTAATCATTTAGTCTCTAATGATAGCAATCTTATCCGGGCAAAGGATGATTTAATACTAGCTCCTTCACCCAAACTTGCTATCATTCCATATGAATAACCTATAAGAATTAACAATTCTTTCTCTATTTTACAGGATAAAGAGGAAACATGTTACAACTCTCAGGACTCAAACTGCACTAAGAATTGTAGTTCTCCAACTCTAGATTACTCAGAATCTATGGAAGCAAAGATCTATTCATCCTCATCAGATAAGGAATGCATGGATATGACAAGTTCATCTATCTCTGTTAAAGACAATATGTCATTAGCTATCTTAGATTCTAACCCTAAAAACAAAAAACTGAAAAACTCTTTTTCTGGTCTAAATATGATCTTAAGATCATCCAATAAGACTAAATCATTTAAATTTTAAATGCCAGATCATATAATTGCTGCTAACTTCTTAATATGGAATAGTAGAGGTTATAGTAAATCCCTTGACAAGCTTAAATCACTAGTGCTTAGACATCAGGTGTCAGTTCTCTGTTTAATTAAACCAATGCATGATGATAAAGACATTGTTAGCTTAAAAAGGAATTAGGTTTTAATAATCATTTCCAGGTTGATAATAAAAGAATATGGTTATTATGGGATAACTCCATTTATCTAAACTTTCACTCCCAGCATACTCAATGTGTTGCTATAGAAATCATAGAGTCTACCTCTATAATTCCTTGGTTTGGAGTTTTTGTTTATGCCAAAACAACCAGAGACCTAAGGAAAGATCTTTGGTTGAGAATGCCCTAAAGGATTCCATCACCCCCAGCCTCTTATGGTGATTGGAGATTTCAACACCATCACCTCTGTATCTAGATGCAAAGTATTCAAGATCTCAATGATTTTATTGAAAATCTAAGGTTATTGCATATGAACACTATTGGGTGTGAATTCACATGGACTAACAACAGGGTCGTAGGTAGAGTTTTTAAAAGATTAGATAGAGGGCTGAGTAATCAGGAATGGCTTACTAAATTCCCTAATTCATCCATTCAAGTGCTAAATAGGGTTCAATCATATCAATGTCCCATACTCTTAAGCATCTAAACTTCATATGTTAGAAGGCCAAAACCTTTCAGATTTCAATTAATGTGGTTAAACAGGAAACGAGACTTAAAAATCTTATTAGCAATGACTGGAATACATCATGCTCACTAAAGGAATGGAACGATCCAGTTTCAAATTAAAAAGGCTTAAAAAAGCTCTTAGAACATGGAATAAGGAATATTTTGGTGATATTCACCAAAATATTTTCATGGCTGAAAGGCAGGTTTCTGAGTCTGAAATTAAATACTTGAATGATCAATCAGATAACAATCTAGTTGAGCTTAATCAGGCTGAGGCCTTTCTCTTAAGAGCAATAAAAGAAGAATCAATATTCTGGCGCCAAAAATCCAAACATAATGGATTAAACTTGGTGACAGTAAAACAAAATTCTTCCATATGTACTAAAGAGAAAAATGCAAAAAACCTCAGAACAAAAATCCAAAAGCAAGATGACTCTTGGATTAGTAACCATACTTAAAATGAATAAGAATGTGTCTTATTCTTCAAAAAATCTCCTATCTTAGGATGGTACAGACCATTCAGCCTTCCATTGGAACAATTTCCTAAAAGTGATTCCCTCTCTTATCTCCAATCAGTAAAACTCTGATCTGATTAGACATGCTGATATGGAGGAAGTCGGGGCTACTGTATTTGGATCTAATCCAGACAGTGCCCTAGGCTCTGATGGATTCCCAGCTAAGTTTTACACTTTTGCTTGGGATTCCAAAAAAAAAAGACCTTCTGGAATCTGTCAATTCATACCCTAAGGGTCAGCTAATTCCTCAAGCCATCTCAGCAACATGGATCACTCTAATTCCTAAGAAACCAACCCCAAAAACCTTTGCTTATTACAGACCAATAAGTTTGTCCAATTTCATTAACAAAACTTTTTCTAAGCTTCAAATGAAAGGGCTGAGTTCCATTATGCAATCTCGGATCTCCATTGAGTAGTCTGCCTTGTTAAAAAACATAGACATTTCAGATAATGTAATCTAGATGCAACAGATGTATATGCTACGTAATAAAAAGTGCAGAAACCAAAATCTCATCCTTAAGCTTGACATGTATAAGGCCTTTGATATGGTTTCTTGGGGTTTTTTGAACTCCAATCTCCTGGAATTTGGTTTCTCATGACAGTTTGTTAAGCTAGTATTAACAAACATCTCCTCTGCCACCTTCTCAAATTTGTTTAATGGATCCCCTTGTGGCTTCTTCAAAGCCTCTAGGGGCATTAAACAGGGTGATCCATTGTCACTGTTTCTGTATAATGTACTCACTGAAACTTTTTCCAGAGCTTTAAAGCTTTTCTTTCAGGCAAGGAAATTAGAGTACTTTCACTGTTCTACTCACTCAGCTAAAATCACACATTTAATGTATGTTGATGATACAGTGATTTTTCTTAGAGCTTGAAAACAGAACTTGAAAGGAATCAAAAAATTCCTACAAACCTATCAGTCCACATATGGTCAACTGATAAACTTCTGCAAAAGTGAGTATTATCTCCCCACAAAAGCCTCTAACACTTGTCATGCACTTGTTCAATCAATCCTAGGTAGGAAAAACTCCATAAGTGCTTCAAATACCTAGGGGTCCCAATTTTCAGGGGAAAAACAAGCTGTCTAATTATAATCACCTAATTGAAGCAATGGACGCAAAACTTAAAAATTTGAAAAACAATTGGTTAACTCAAGCAAGTAAACTAACTCTAATCAAAACATGCCTAATGTCTATGCCTTTTCATATATTTGCGACCACCAAGCCCCAAAAATCACTAATCAAGCTTATTAAAAAAAGCTTCAAGATGATTTTGGGGTGAGTTTGACCATGGAAATCAGAAAGTGTGGAGATCATTACCAAAAACATGCTTCCCAATAGCAGAAAATGGATAACATGCTTCCCAATAGCAGAAAAAGGATAACATGCTTCCCAATAGCAGAAAATGGATAAGGGACAAGAAATCCTAACACATTCATATATACATTTTCATGTAAGCTTTGTTGGAAGATGCAAACAAATGACAGAGTCTGGACAAAATTTCTATGGTCTCTACCTCCATCTACACTACAATGCCCCATGTGGTCTAGGATTTGTCAAGTCATTGAGTTTTGTAACTCAAACTCAAAGATAATTCCTGTGGGGTAGTTGTAGTTTTTGGAATGGTTACTAGACTGGTTCTGGTGCTTTATGTTACCAATGGCCAGATCAGAACCCCTCATTTCCTGATTTATCTTTGGCTGAATTTGTATCTAGCAAATAGGTTTATATGCTCACTCTGGAGCCAGTACTGGCCACCAATTTACTAACCATTCTACAGGATGCTCAGCTGATTCCAGATCAGCAGGATAGACTGATATGGACCCCAACAGAAAATGGTGATTTCACTATCAAAAGTGCATATCTTGCACTTAGAGATAAAGCAACCCCAAGAGCATCCCTGGATAAAATCTGGAAGCCCAATATCCCAGGTATTCTCTCTATCTTCATGTGGAAATTCATGAACATTTTTCTACCATTTGATAAGACTAAGTGCAATGGTATAAACCGCTGGCTGTTTCTTACCAATTAGTATATTATTTCTCTCATTCTCTGTCTTCCACCTCACCTTAAGAAACCATCTCTTTTTTTTCTCCACAACGATAAGAAATCACTTTCTACTATTCATAAACCACACTTGATTTTATTTTCTCTATCATACTCATAAATTTTACCATTAATATTCAATTTAATTTAATTTTCTCACCCAAAATAAGTTGAATGTGAAATTTAATAGTACATTATAATTTTTATAATATAATTTCTCTTTTTTCAAAAAATATTATTAAATAAGTCCTTTTTTTCAATTTTCATGTTTTATTATATAAAATAAATAAATTTCATTTTTCTTGTCAAGAAATTATTAAATCTTTTTATCTAAAAATAAATAAGAAGACAAATTGATTTTTTTTAAAAAAAAATTACATTAGCAAAGACCTATTATAACGACTAGACAAATAACAATAAATACTTAAATAATAAAACATTAATCTAGTCCGACCAATTATTAAAAATTGAAAATAGAAATATTGATCTAGTTCGACCAATTATTACAAACTTTGACGCAAATTGGCCCACATTGGTTTCCTAACCGGTTTCTTAAATTTAAGAAACCACCATTGCACATGCACATTCTTTTATCAATAGGTATTAATCTTGCCTCTAAATGTCCTTTCTGCACTCAAGCTGATTATCCTGACCACTATTTTAATGACTATCAATATGCATCCTCTGTGTGGTCTAAAACTCATCTGCTAATGAACATAGCGGACAAAACATATCCCTCAATATGGGACCGAATTAGCTCCTACCTCAATTTTGACATTCCTTTTAAGTCACAAAACTGTAGTTATTACTATAGCCTTAGTCACCTTTTGGAATTTGTTGAAACAAAAAACACTTTCCTCAATGATAACAAGGCTCTGACCATTGACTCGGTTGTGCACTGTGTGAAGGAAATGTGTTTCAATATCTTTGTTGTTAATCCAATTTTTAAGAGAACTGATTTTGATAACTAGTGGATAAAGGCTGGTTTAATGCCCTACGTTGGTAAGAAAAAAGTGAAACCTCCAATAGATGTTGTTTGGTCACCTTTTTCTCTAGGCTATAAGTGCAACGTGGATGCTTCATTCTCTACAGTTAGTAAGCATGAAGTGATATTCAGGGATCATAAAGGTCAGGTGAGCAAAGTCAGTTTCCTCCCCTCTCAGGCTAAATCACCCATGGAAGCTGAACTGATCAATATCCAGTAAGCCATTCAAACTGCAATGTCAGAAAACCTGACTGAGGTGGTTTATGAATCTAATTGCCTTAGAGCAGTTTAGATAATAAACAATCCACTAGCAGGCCCCTTTGAACTGTATTCTACATCACTCAAAGTGAAAAGGCAGCTAGGGTCACACAGTTTAGTTCTCACTCACCGAGAAGGAAATAAATCAGCTAATTATATTGCAAAATTTGGTCATTTAATGAATCCAGATGATTCAGGTTAGGGGTGGGCGTCGGTTCGGTTTAATTGGTTTTCGATTTATTCAGTTTGGGTTATTCGGTTTTGCCCCTAAAAACCAAAAATTGAATCCGACCCGAATAACCCGAATCATCTGAACCGAATTTGGAATTTGGTTTCGGTTTGAAACCGAATTCAACCCGAATAAACCGAATTGATTTTATATTTTAAAAAATAATTACTAAAATCATATAAATTAAATTTAAATTAAATAAAAATATGTAATCTAATTTCTATATTATCAAAATCAAGTTTTCAAAATAAAAATCCAACAAATACAATACAAATTCAACCATAACAATTTTAGCATTACATTTAAGATTAAAGAAAAATAGTTCATTTTAATGTTCATGTTCAAATCTTTCACATTCTTCAAGCCTTAAGTCAATCCACATTCACCTTCACCTTCAAGCACTCCACAAACTTACTTAGGTTTTAGAGTTTGGGGATAATTTTTTAATTTAAAGATTGGTCCTCCAACTTAAATCTATTTATAAATTAAATTTTGTTGTCTTAAAATTTAATTATTATATATATTTATTTATTTATTTATTTACACTTCGATATTCGGTTCGGATTTTGGTTTGAGTTTTAATATCCAAAACCGAACCAAAAACCATATCCGGAATTCGGTTTATTCAATTTGCATATCCGAAAACCGTATATTAAATTTGGTTCGAGTTATTCAAATTTGGATAATTCGATTTTCGGTTCGGATTTTGGTTTTCGGTTTTTTTGCCCACCCCTAATTCAGGTACCATTCATTCATAAAAAATGATAGGAAACTAAGAGGACTTATCCATTTAGACAGAATATAGCCGTGCCCACGATCAGAGTTAGGGACTTCCACCTTCCCTAACAGGGATCTCATTGGTTTGAAGATATCACCTCCTAGTCTGTTTTGCTCTCTGTTTGAGTCTCATTTTCTGATCTTCACTTTTAAGTAAAGGAATCTATCATGCTCATGTCTGATGAACTCATCAATATACTCGTGACCTAAAATGTTCTCCCTTACCGATCTTTGTAAAATGTTATCCCTTGTTGTTCTCCCTTGCTGTTTTTTTTATTGATGTTCAGAAATTCTCATGCTTGATGCTATATGGTCTACTGTTGTGCACTAAGAACATTATGTTGTTCTTAGACACCTCTAAAGCTGTTGTTAACCCTTCCTGTTCTCCCTTAACGGTTTTTGTCTGATGTCCTGATGCTATTTGTTCTACTGCTGTGCACTAAGAACATTATGTTGTTCTTAGCCTCTACTTTTCACAAACTGTACTGGTGCTATTTTTTTCTCCATGCAAGTCGAAACACCCTGAACCATCTCTGAAGCTGTTATCTATAAACATCACCAAATCAAGAGAACCTGTTGTCTGTACACATCAACAGATCGGACTCCATTGTGTCCGGAAGTGATAAAGTAAAAGAAAAGAATGCTTTGTGTATGAATCAAGATCCTCTCTTCAAAAGATCTTTTCTCCATCCTGTAATCATACTTCTTTGCCACGTAACGATAATATTTTCATCCCTTTTGTAGGCTAAATCGTTTAGCCTTATTACTTCCTTGTTTGGCCACCTTCGAATCGACATAGGGGGTGGAGGTTCACTTAGAGTAGAATCACAAGGAAGTGGATATACTACACTATAGTACATCCGAGTTTTAAGTCATTAGTTCTTTTGACGGGAAGAATAGTTCCCCCTTATGTATATCCTTGTAATATCGGATCACTTGTATTCTATCCTTTTCCTTTTCTATTGGCATGGGGAGCCAAATAATACACCCATAATTATTTTTAAAAAAGAAAAAAGTGTGTATATTTAATCCTATATAATTGGCGAAAGTGTAGATATAACTCTGTGCTGATTGAAAGTGCAAATATAACCATATCTATTCAGATTATGTGCAAATATAATCTTTTCAACTATTTGGAGGCCAGAATATACAACAAAGACTATTTTGCCCCTCTGTAGAAAATTAAAATATACAAAAAGCAATGAAGTTCCAATCATACCCTAGAAACCCTAAAATTCCAATAAAAAATCTGCACCACAATTGTTCCAATCAGACAATCTACTGTTCGCGTAGACGAGCACTTCTGAGGCGAACGACGAGCCACCATTGCTTAAGACTTAAGAGTTTAATAAAATAGCTCTAAAACCTCATCCATTCTTTCCGGTGTTCAAATAATTACATTTGTTTTTCTTCATTCCAAATTCCCCCAAAATCAATACAATTCATTACAATAATTTCATGATGACGAAAGGAAGAAACTAGAACTGGTTTTCATCCCTTCAGCAGGTGTCACAATCAAAGCTTCCAAAACCGAGCAAAGCGGTTTTCTAGTTCCAGGGCAAAGCAGTTCTTTTTCAAGTTGCCAGAAATTTTCTGGAGGTGGCAAATCTGGTTCTGGAAGTGTAGGTTTTTTGAATGTGCGACAGTTCTAGGGCAAAGTGATTTGGGAAGGTTTTCAACAATTGAGCAAGAAGAGGAGGTGTGGGTATCGATTTTTTGACACTTACTAAGAAGCGCCTGAAATGGTGGCAGAGGTAGCGTGGAGTTGTGCAATTGGCGCATTAGTGAGGGTGGGATGGCAAATTGAAGGTGGCTGTTGTTGAAAGGTTGTAGAAGGGGGCTGGAATGTTGTGGTGGCCTCGCAATGAAGGTGGAGGCAAGTGGGGGTGGTGCTTGGCAAAGAGTATAGAATTGTCTTTCTCATTTAAGGCTTGGAGCAGAAGGATATTTTAATCTTTTCACTTTCATTCAATGTCAAGGTTATTTTTGCACGAACAACTGAGCATTATATCCACACTTGCTTTAACATATAGAGATATATTTGCATATTAACCTTAAAAGAAAATTACTCCATCCGTTCCAACCAATTCTGCACAAGCTAACTTTCATCACTTGACTCAAAAAAAATTTGATCATTGATATCTATAATTACGTGTAAATAAGTTATAAAAAATTGATATTATAAAAATCCATGGCATTATAAATCTAACCAGATCAAATATGATAATATTTGAACCTATTTATCAATTCAAATTTAAGATCAAACAATTTAAGCGAGTATGTTTTTTCTTCAAAATACAAGTGGCGTTTCCAGGATATAATGTCATTCAAAAGCTGTCCATCAATCAGGATAATAACCACAATCCATATATAGCATCCAAGCCATTATACCTGGTGGAATTGAAAATTTATCCCCAGAATTGGTAAAAGGGTGCAATTCAATTCAATTTTAAGTGATTAAAACAAAACCAGGTGGGCGAGAAAATCATATGCTCAGTGGAAGGAGAAGTCGTTAATTTGGGGCTCACGGAATAACCACTGCCCTATGTCACCTGTTCAAGGTGCTTATCTCATCACAGCATACACGTTTCATCTCAAATTTTAATCAAAGGAAAAACAACAAAGGCTTCAGTGTGTGTAACAATGAGATCATCGATAAAATCTCGCAGAAATCCGCTAAGATTGTTGAAAGTTTCGTCATAAGCCCAGATAAAGAAAAATAAAAATGTTAAGTGGCAATGAGAGAAGCACCTCAGTATGTCATATGACACCCTAACGTGCTTATCTCATCACGGCATAACTAATTCAACCCAGATATAAACTAAATCAGGGCTTCAGTATCCGTAACAATGAGATCATCGATTTAAAATATCACATATTATTGAAAGTGTCATCATAAGCCCAGATCAGAAAATATAAGCATGAGTTTGAAAAGCTTTGAATGAACAATAAATAGGAAATTGGTGCTCAAGACAGCCAAGGGTTTCTCTTCAATACTGGGAAATTATATCCCAGATCGGAAACTCTAGTCCAGTAAATTACTCAGCGCATACACCAATATAACCTCATGAAATTGGAACAAACAGAGCCCCAAAAGACAGTAAAGATACATCCGTACGTTTGAATCGTAGAAAGGATGGAATCCATAGAACTTCATTTCTGGGCAACCGAGGAGTATCAGTTTTAAAAAGCTCGAATTTTGGATCATCAACCCATTAGGTCAGTCCAAATTAAACTGTTTATCTTCATCTACTCCATGCCCCGTTTCAAAATCACCGGAAAAAAAATCACAAATCCAGACGCCGTCTAACCAGCTTTACTGACTTTAACACAACCCACAATTGTTATTCAAAATCTTTAATCTAATCTACCAAAAACCAAACACAAACAAGATATCAGTAACAAAATTGACCAGCGCTGATGTATGCCAAATCAAAATCAATTTCGAAGTAGCTCGGAGATTATCCATGACAGCAATATATATAATGGGAGGGCAGGGAGTGACTGCGGGAATCAGGTGGTTAGGGTTTTCTTTCATAATGGGCTCACTTATCATCATGCCTCTTATGTTTACTTTGGGCTTTTCCTCTTTGTAACAAAATAAAACTCACTGTTTTGTTATAGGCCCCAGGTTACTCAGTCTTTTAGCTACACAAATAATCAAGCGGCTAATTTTGTTCTCTCGGATCAACAGAAGAGCACCGGCATCAGCATCTTGGTAGTTGGATTAACCAATTTGGAAGGTACTTAGAAAGTTAGTTTGTTAGAGGGATCAGTAGGGAGGGATACAAAATTATCTCCAATCCAAGTGTTAATTAGTTAATCATCTCTTGCTACGTCATACTATGTGAATCCCAACTTTAAATATCATTTCCAATGCAGGGGTCAAATAAGGGCATTGATTTGATGTAGACAAAAATGAAAGTGACATTTTCAAATTGAGATTGTATTTTTAGAGGGTGAAAGTGAGGCCATCACTTTGCCACATCAGCAAAATTTCCATCCATACGAATATCAATCAAATTAAAATTTTGATCAAGTTTTCATATACAAATTCCAACCAATTTAAATTTTCAATCAAATTCATTTTAATTCATTTAGTATATCATATTTTTTATTAGTAAAATATATATAACATTTAAAATTTTATGCACTTCTACATTTTAAAAAAATATAAATAAAGATATCATATTTTTTATTAGAAATATATATATATATATATATATATATATATATATATAATTTAAAATTTTATGCACTCCTACATTTGGAAAAAAAAATAAAGATATTTTTAATAATTTATATAAAAATTTAAAAGATGACGTAAATTATTATAAAAACTTAAGTTTGAATTGTGTGTGCGCGCGTGCGTGCGTGCGTGATTACCACAAAGACCCCCCTCCAGCACCGATTTTGAAATGTGTGTCACTACCACATAGACCCTCCTTTAGCACCGATTTTGAGAATCGGTGCTCAAAAATTTTGTGTGTCACTACCACAGAGACTCCCCTCTAGCACCGATTTTGAAAATCGGTGCCCAAAAATGTAGTAGCGCCATTTTAAAAAAATTTGTGTGTGTCACTACCACAAAGATCCCCCCCCCCCCTCTAGCACCAATTTCACCGATTTTGAAAATCGGTGCTAAAAATGTAGTAGCACCATTTTAAAAAAAATCAACACTGGTTTTTAAAACCAGTGTTAATTTAACACAGTTTTTTTTTGAATTTAACACCGGTTCTTAAAAAATTGGTGTTAAATTTTAAAATAGCACCGGTTATAAAAAACCAGTGCTAAAAATTTTTTAAAAATTATCTTCCCACCAAAAAAATGTTCAAATTTTCAAAATAGCACCGGTTTTGAAAAAAATAGCACCGGTTTTGAAAAATTTTAAAAATTCATTTTTCCCGCCAAAGAAATAGCCAAAATTTTAAAATAGCACCGATTTTGGAAAAATTAACATCGATTTTTTAAAAAAGTTTCTAAATATTTTAAAAATTCTATCTTCCCGCTAAAAAATCCCCAAAATTTTAAAAATAGCACCGATTTTTAAAAACCGGTGCTAAAAATTTTAAAAATCAATCTTCCTTCTGAAAATTTGAAAATATTCGTCAAAATTTTTTAAAGTTCAAACTTTCCGCCAAAGAATTCAAAAAATACGCTAAAAAATTTTTAAAAAATTGCCACAATTTTCAAATAATGTTGCCGGAAATTTCATGGCCTAGAGCAGCTGCCGCTCTAAGCTAATTTTTTTTAACTTTCAAAATAGTTCACTTCTTTTGTTGACTTTAACTAATAACTAAATTAAATTAAATTAATCATCGATCAACCTTTATTGACCTAATATATATAAATAAGAATAAAATTTGTTTACATTAACTAATTAACGTTCAACCCTTAATTGATTTAGTATTCATAAATACAACTTTAACTAGTCAACGGTTAATCCTTATTTGACTTTCAATATATAAACACTAATAACTAGTATGACTTTGACTAATCAATGATCAAACTGTTCTTGACTTTCAATATATAAACACTAATAACTAGGTTGATTTTGACTAATTAATGGTCAAACTGTACTTGACTTTCAATATATAAACACTAATAACTAGGTTGACTTTAACTAATAAACGTTCAACCCTTAATTTACTTTCTATATATGAACACTAATAACTATGTTGACTTTGACTAATAGACGGTCAAACTTTACTTGACTTTCAATTAAACACCAATAACTAAGATGACTTTAGCTAATTAACGGTCAAATTGTAATTAACTTTCTATATGAAAACGCTAGTGACTAAGCTGATTTTAACAAATCAATGGCCAAACCTTGCTCGATTTTCAATATATAAACACTAATAATTAGGTTGGCTTTGACTAATCAACGGCCAAACCTTACTTGACTTTCGATGTATAAATACTAGTGACTAAGTTGACTTTAACTAATCAACAGTCAAACTTTACTTGACTCTCTCTCTATATAGAAACACTAATAACTAAGTTGACTCTAACTAATCCACGATCAACCCTTACTCGACTTTCAATGCCTAAACACTAGTAACTAGGTTGACTTTGTCTAATCAACGATCAAACTTTACTTGACTTTAAATATATAATCACTAATAACTAAGTTGACTTTAACTAATCCACGATTAACCCTTTATTGATTTTCAATGCATAAACACTAGTAACTAGGTTGACTTTGTATAATCAACGGTCAAACTTTACTTGACTTTAAATATATAAACACTTATGACTAGGTTGACTTTGACTAATCAACGGTCAAACCTTACTTGGCTTTCTGCATAAAAATACTAACAACAAAGTTGACTTTAACTAATCCACGGTCAACCCTTACTTGGCTTTCAATATATAAACACTAATAACTAAGTTGACTTTAACTGATCCACGATCAACCCTTACTTGACTTTCAATATGTAAACACTAATAACTAAGTTGACTTTAACTAATTAACAGTCAAACTTTATTTGAATTAGTATAAATAAATACAAATAAAAATGTTTGAGTTTGACTAAACCCTTACTTGACTTTCTATATACAAACACTAATAAATAGGTTGGCTTTGACTAATCAACAGCCAACCCTCACTTGGCTTTCTAGACACAAATACTAATAACAAAGTTGACTTTAACTAATCGACGACAACCCTTACTTGACTTTCAATATATAAACACTAATAACTAAGTTGATATTAACTAATCCACGATCAACCCTTACTTGACTTTCAATATATAAACACTAATAACTAGGCTAACTTTGACTAATCAACGGTCAAACCTTACTTGACTTTCAATATATAAACACTATTAACTAAGTTGACTTTAAGTGATTAACGGCCAAACTTTATTTGAATTAGTATATATAAATACAAATAAAAATGTTTGACTTTGACTAATCAACTGTCAACCCTTACTTGACTTTCTATATACAAACACTAATAACTAGGTTGACTTTAACTAATAAACGACCAACCCTTACTTGACTTTCTACACACAAATACTAATAACAAAGTTAACTTTAACTAATCGACGGTTAACCCTTACTTGACTTTCAATATATAAACACTAATTACTAAGTTGACTTTAACTAATCCACGATCAACCCTTACTTGACTTTCAATATATACACACTAATAACTAGGTTGACTTTGACTAATCAATGGTCAAACCTTAAGTTAAAATCAACTTAGTTATTAGTGTTTATATGTTGAAAGTCAAGTAAGGGTTGACCGTCGATTAGTCAAACCTTACTTAAATTAATATATAATAAATACAAATAAGAATGTTTGACTTTGACTAATCGATGGTCAACCCTTACTTGACTTTCAACATATAAACACTAATAACTAAGTTGACTTTAACTAATCCACGATCAACCCTTACTTGACTTCAATATATAAACACTAATAACTAGGTTGACTTTGACTAATCAACGATCAAACCTTACTTGAATTAGTTTTTAATAAATACAAATAAAAATGTTTGATTTTGACTAATCAACGGTCAAAGCTTACTTGACTCTCAATATATAAACACTAATAAGTAAGTTTTATTTGACTAATTAATGGTCAAATTTTATTTGAATTAGTATATATGAATTAAAAATGGTTGAACATAAGTGAAATTACTATTATACCCCTATGTAAAAAAAGGACACCCTAATCCTCATTTCTTCATTTTCTTTCTTCTCAGATTTCTTTCTTCGTTTTCCTCACCGCTGATCGACTGATTTGGGCAACGGTGGTTCGACTGGTGTAGGCGACTATGGTTCCACCTAGCGACGGAGCAGAGATGAGTCAGCGGTGGCGGCGTGGTGGACCAGCAGAACGAATGCGGACTGGAACGGTTGTGGAGTAGCAACCGCGAAGCGGGGGGGGGGGGGCGGGGGATAGGCTTTCTAGCAGAGCTAGGGCAGAGGTGGAGAGTGGCAGAACTAGGGCAACAGTGGCGCACGGTTCTTTCTGGTGGCTGGTGTCGTGGGTTTCTGGTGGAGCTAGGACAGAGCTAAGAGGTGGCGGAGCTAGGGGGTGGCGGAGCTAGGGCAGCGACTGCGATTTGTATAGATTCGCCATGGATTTGTAAGTCTTTTACTACTTGATGTTCTTCATTTTGTATAGATTTGATTCCCTGCAATGTCCTGTTAAGTGAAACTTTGAAGGGAATGTGTGTTCATGGAGATGTATATATTGTCTAGCTATTTTTCAAAGATTTAGATAACCCTCTTTTATACTGTTAGCTGTTTGCCTGCCTTTTTTTTTCTTGAAGGGTTGAGAATTTTTAGTTCAGTGACATTTCACAAACATTTGCTTGCTTATCTCTTTAGTTTTGCATTTCATTTTTGGGTTTAAATGTTAGTAGTGTTTGTGCAAATATTAGTTTCTGTCTCGGGATAGAAAAATCTAGCCTATTAAGTTCCACAAATGCGGCATGTTTCTAGCCTTGTTATTAGTACTCAACTTGGATAGCTGCAGCAAAATTATTTAAACTTTCTTAAATTGTTCCTGAATAGTGGTGTTTGAACCCTAATGGCAGAGTGGAGGTGGATTGGCTGAGTATGCCGTAACGAAGGAGGAGCTGACTGTCATAAGGCCACCTGAAGTATCAGCAGTCGAAGGAGCATGTTTCCCAGTTGCTGCTTATGCTCTTCGTGCTCTTTTCTAACTGAGTACATATTGTATTTTGATCTAGGATAATGTTTTGTGAGTAAGGATTGATTGGTGGCTATATGTTGCCATATTCATGTGAGACGTGGTGGAAGAAAGAGGCCAGTGCCAAAACATTCGTGTATGGGAAGCCCACAAACCAGGGTAAATAGTTGTTTATATCTAGTTTTTTCCATCTCTTCCTTTCAATTTTAGCTTCTACATTTTGAGGCAATGTATGCCTTTTCAGTTTCTTTTTGCTAAGTAGTGAGTTCTATTATTTTTCCGCAGTGAAAGAGTCAGAAGAAATGTAGTCGTGGATAATTACCTCAGGTTTAGGGATGCTATTAACCAGCTGGCCCAGGAGGGAGCAACCTTCCAAACGCTGCAGCTGCATCTTAAGGATAAATAGGTGTGCATCACCTTGTGTTTTTCTTTTATTGCAATTAAAGTGCATTAGCTGTAGATGTTATTTTACCTGATTGCAACTCTCACTTGGTAATGGTAGCTACAGTTTAGAGTATATTGTCTACTGATGATGCTACTGCAAAAAACTTTTATGTTGTTTGTTGAGTACATGTATGTTCTCACCGTAGTGTGGTTTTGTGTTATAGTATGGAATACATGCAGCATTAATTATAAAGAATAAGGACATGTCTGTAGTAATTGTCCTCATGCTTGAGTGCTAACCAAAATTGAGGAAGGATATGAAGAAGATGAATATGCTGAAATGCCACCATTGTATGAAAGTGGTGAAGAACGGGTAGATAAAGAGATCATCATAAATGATCACGGTGAACAAGGTCCGCAAACACAAGGTAACTTCATGTCATTGACACTTATGAACTCTCAAATGGCCAAAACTGAGGTACAAATAATGAATATTTTTCATACTTGTTGCCTTGTGAAAGATAATAATTATTTATTGATTATTGATGGTGGTTCTTGTGCTAATACTGTGTCTAATCTTCTTGTTAAATCATTGTCTTTGCCTGTGACTACTCATCCATCACCATATAAACTTATTTGGTCAAATGTTAGTGGTGAAGTTAGGGTTAACAAACAATGCATGCTTAACTTTAATATTGGAAAATATCATGATTCTATCTCATGTGATGTTATACCTATGAAAGCTAGTCATATTTTGTTAGGGAGACCTTGGCAGTTTGATAGTAAATCTATGCATGATGGTTAAACTAAAAAATTACCGTGATTAAGGATTGTACAAGGTATACTTTGACTCCATTATCTCCAATAGAAGTCTTAGAGGCTCAGAGATGCATGAAAGTCGACAAAGAGAAGTTTGCAACTGATGTAAAAGTGGTCGAGCAAAACCCTAGTCAGGGTTTAGGGAGCTCATCCACAAGGTGAAAATAGGAGGCAAAAACCTTGAAATTATTTTACCAAAAATCAAGGTTGGCCAATCCAGGTAAGCCAGGTAAGTCCAAGAATGATTATGATAAGTCACGTAAAATTCTATCTTCACATCTTAGTACTTGGCCATCGATTTACATGATGAGACATGAGCTTCATATTGATTATTGTAGATTGTTTATTGCATCAATTAAGGATATGAATCACGTGTTTGCTAATCATTCTTCTGTACTTATCATGCATTTTGAAGAGAGCTATTTTGATAGTGATGATATTCCTATGCGTGTTCTTCCACAGTTTGCTAAGATGTTACAGGAATTTGAGGACGTCTTTCTGGAAGCCTTAACTGCGGGTTCACCCCCATTGCGAGGTATTGAACACCAGATTGACTTGGTTCCGGGTTTGATTATTCTAAACCGCCATGCGTATAAAGCAAACCATGAGGAGAAAAAAGAACTACAACGACAAGTTGAAGAGTTACTTCAAAAAGGTTATGGGTGAGAATCTCTTAGTCCTTGTGTTGTGCCTGCCATTTTAGTTCCTAACAAAGATAAAGCTTGGTGTATGTGTATTGATTTTTGTGCTATTAACAAGATTACCATTAAGTATCGCCATCTTATCCCTAGGTTAGATGATATGCTTGAAAATTTGCATGGATTTGTGATTTATAATAAGATTGATTTGACTCAGGGTTATCATCAGATTCAAATTAATGAGGGGTATGAGTGGAAAATTGCATTTAAGACTAAGTTTAGGTTGTATGAATGGATTGTTATGCCTTTCGATTTAACTAATGCACCTAGTACTTTTATGCGGTTGATGAATCATGCCTTAAGAAAGTTTATTTTTTTGATTTGTTGTGGTTTACTTTAATGATATCTTTATTTATTCTAAGTCGACTGATGAATATATTGATCATGTTAAAATGGTTCTTGTTGCACTTCGTGAGTCTTGTTTGTATGCGAACATTAAGAAGTGCACATTTTGTGCTTCGGAAGTGGTGTTTCTCAGTTTTTTAGTCTCTAAGGGGGCATAAAAGTCTACGAATCCAAAATTGAGGCCATCAAGACTTGACCGAGACCTACTAATGCCAATCAGGTGCATTCTTTTCATGGTTCAACTAGTTTTTATAGACGGTTTGTGCGTGATTTCTCAACTATTGCCGCACCTCTAAATGAACTAGTAAAAAAGGATGTGAAATTTGTTTGGATTGAGAGTCAAGAGAATGCATCTAATGAAATGAAAGAACGATAATGTAATGCTCCTATTCTTTCTTCACTTGATTTTAATGGTACTTTTTACATCCATTGTAATGCTTCTGGTGTTGGTATTGGTGCTGTTTTGGTGCAAGAGAATTGACCTATAACTTACTTCAGTGAAAAGCTAAAGGGCGGTCCTCTAAACTATCTTGTTTATAATAAAGAATTTTATACAATTGTGTATGCATTAGAAACTTGGCAACATTATTTATTGCATAAATAATTTGTCATTCATAGTAACTATGAGTCATTGAAATATTTGAAGAGTCAGATGAAGTTGAATAAGCATCTTGCTAAATGGTTTAGTTTCATTGAATCTTTTCCTTTTGTGCTGCGTTACAAAAAGGGTAAAGAAAATGTTGTTACTGATGATTGAGCCATAGACATGTCTTACTTGCGCGATTGGAATGCATTATGTTAAAGTTTTCATTCGTGCGAGATTTATATGCGATTGATCCTGATTTTTCATCTGTTTATGTTGCATACGAAAATGGTGCTTATGAGAAGTTTTTTTGGCATAATGGTTTCGGCATAAAAGTCTATGAATCCAAAATTGAGGCCATCAAGACTTGGCCGAGACCTACTAATGCCAATCAGGTACGTTCTTTTCATGGTTCAATTAGTTTTTATAGACGGTTTGTGCGTGATTTCTCATCTATTGATGCACCTCTAAATGAACTAGTCAAAAAGGATGTGAAATTTGTTTGGATTGAGAGTCAAGAGAATGCATCTAATGAATTGAAAGTACGATAATGTAATGCTCCTATTCTTTCTTCACCTGATTTTAATGGTACTTTTTATATTCATTGTGATGCTGATGAATACATGTATGTTCTCACTACATTGTCCAATATTTATGCTGCATGTATGTTCTCACCGTAGTGTGGTTTTGTGTTATAGTCTGGAATATGTATGTTGTGTGTTGTAGCTGAACTTAACATTGAATTTCTGAATGTGGTATTTCAAAAACAACCATGGTGACAAGAATCCCCCTTACAACACAAAGAATGGAGTGTACACCCAAGGCTGAACATTGGACAATGTAGTGATATCTTGGGAGCATGATGAATACATGTATTTGGTACATTTTCTTCAATTTCTTAATGAGTAATTTTTTTGAGTAATTAGTTCAGATCGGGTGAAAAGTTGAGTATTTAGTTTTTTAGCATATGGTATGGTAGGTTATATTTGAGCATTTCTAAAGACCATAGATTCAAGATTAGTTATGTGGCTTAACCTTGTGATTTGATGTGTACACGCCACATGATTCAATTGCTAGTTCAGGGTAAAGTTATGTTTAGTCCCGTAGATAGTTATGTTTAAGATAATTATGATTAGTCCCATAGATTATTAATTTTGTATCATATTTTTTTTTGTTTTATTTCTATATTATCAATTTTGCGAAGTTAATTTTATTATTAAATTAATGTCCTACTAAATTGTTAATATTGGGTCTTTTTCCCTTCCTTTGGAAGCGGCTGCGCGCTGCCGCTTTCAGAGGAAGGGATTTTTTAAATTGTTGTAAATATTTTAACCGGTCCTAACAAAAAAATCGGTGCTAAAATTAGCACCGGTTTAAAAACCAGTTCTAACGAAAAAAATCGGTGCTAAAATTAGCACCGATTTTTGAAAACCGGCGAAACCTTTTAAGCGGACACTTATCGGTGCTAGAACAAGAAAAAATTGGTGCTAGAGGGGGGATCCTGTGATAGTGTGTATGTGTTTATATATGTGTGTGTATTTTATTTTAAACACATAGACTTATATAGTTATGAAACTAATAATAAATACAAATGAAATATATGTACACATTTGAATTTTATCTAGAATAAATGAGTATAAATACAATTTCTTTCCACTTTTATTATGATAAACATGACCCGTTAACATTGAAATTTCATTTACGATGCTTGCATTGAAAATCAAAACTTTACAAATTCATATTAGAGAGACTCTTTCATCCAAGTCATACTAAGCCCAATAATAATAACCATGTCAACTGGGAAAAGAGACGCATCGAATTCATTGCATCTACATGATCATAATTGTTTCTGATTTCCTCTTCTTCAACTTATGTTATTCCTCTTACATATCTGTATTTCTCACCTACTTAACTGCAAATTTACTCTTTAATCCATAATAAAACCTTTGCTTCGTTATAATTGGTATCCGAGTTTCGATTTCCTTGAGAAATTTCTATACACGGTGCTATAGTAATTGGGTGTGGATGCAAATGGGGAAGACGCATTTGCTGAATGCGTCTTCTTCACTTTCCCATTTTTTTATTTTCTGAAAAATAGAGGATGCACTTAGCAAATGCGTCTTCATTATTTTTATTTATTATTCCAATTTACGCAGTTATTTTTTTTATTGTGATAGGGCAAACAAAATTAAAAGTAGAGGATGCATTCTCTAAATGCGTTCTGTAAAGTCCTCCGGAGTTGGACTTATGTATGGCATATTGTGAATACTAGTAATCTGGTGTTTTAACACCACTGAGTGACTTCTGGTGATATGGTGTTTTAACACCACTGCTATCTAGCAGTATTCCAGCAGCAGTATGGTTGATGTCCACGATTTATGGAGTGTATTATGGGATATAATTGTGCGATCTGATCAGAATATTGTGAAGATAAATGATTGATTTCGTGGTCATCTAATTCTGGTAAACGAATATTCCTGTAATAGTTAGGAATTGATTAAGTAGTTTATTTATGGAACAAGTCCTATTGATAACAGGGTTGTTCAATTAAATACCAGATTAGCATTAGATCTTTCCTTAGTCTAGAAGTCTATTTGTGGTAGAGTTAGACAAGGAAAGAAGTTGATTCAAGGCAGGATTGCGATGGGATAAAGAGAAGACGATTACAACGCAATCAATTGACGCAACCAAGATTCATTCTCTACGTGAGAGCTTTGGAGCGATCTGCCGTGGTGTTTTTGGAGGTTCGTAAACAACCGACCAAGTTCGTGAAGATCAGAAACAAGGAAGTCTTAATTCCTCGGGAGGAGGAGATCCAGAGAGACGTGTTGATCGTGAGGGTTCAACGACGTAGGATCGACAGTGAGGGGAGCTCACAACATTCACTCTGTAGGTTAGCAATGGATTAGTATTTAAGTTAAGCTTCTTGTACTAAAGACTGCTTTCTAGTGAATGGTTTCTGATCTGGGCAAGGCCCCGCAGACGTAGGTGTATTTGCACCGAACTGCGTAACCAAGTTGTGTGTGCACTGCGTATTTTGTTTTGCCTTTTAACAACAAACTGATCTTGGTGTTCCAACACCAAACTGTTAAACAACTTGGTATAAATATTTAGAATTCAGGTGAAACGGAATTTCAATTGGTATCAGAGCGAGGCACTTGCTAACCCCTATACAGGGAGAGTGAGATCAGGTTTCACCATGGCACCAAAGGAGGGGGCCTCTGTCACGCGACCACCGTTGCTGGAACAAGGCAATTACGCCTACTGGAAGGCACGTATGAAAGTATTCATTGGAGCATTAGATGATCAAGCATGGAACTATGTTGTAAATCAGTACACTCCACCTCCCAGTGACAAAACTAAAGAATCGAGCTCATCAACGATCAAACCATATTCTGAATACTCTACTGAGGAGCATAGAGCTTACATGTCCAACTCAAAGGCATTGAATGCCATCTTCACAGCAGTAGATGAAGATCAATTTAAGATGATTTCAAATTGTGAGACTGCAAAGGAAGCATGGGATGTGTTACAGACGTATCATGAGGGAACAAGCTCAGTCAGAGATTCAAAGTTGCAATACTATACATCGAAATTTGAGGAATTGAAGATGCGGGAAGATGAAACTATCTCCGAGTTTAATGGACGAGTCCGAGATATTGCAAACAAGGCTTTTCAGTTTGGTAAAAAGTACAAAGATCAAAAACTTGTAAGGAAAGTGTTGAGGGCATTACCCCCACGGTTCAATATGAAGGTCACAGCAATCAATGAAAATGGAAGGATTGGGATGATGACACTTGATGAGCTCATGGGGTCTCTGGAATCCTATGAGATGGAGATGTTGCAAAATAAAATCGGAAAGAAGGAGATGGCTTTTACAAGCACAACCTCTGGGAAGGAAGATGAAAATACAGATAATGAAGATTCCGATGAAATTGCTAACATAACCAGAAACTTCTCCAGATTCATGAAGAAGATGGGCAGGAAGCCACAGGACAAGTCAAGTGGGAGCAAAAATCCGAATGCCAACTTCACTCCCAGATTCGGTCAGGCAACTGGTGTTGAAACACCGAAGATCAAATCGGTAAATCCGAATCTGAACAGAAAAATCCAATGCAGAGAATGTGAAGGCTTTGGACACATACAAGCTGAGTGTGCCAATACACTTAAAAAGCAAGGGAAATCATATGCCATAACCTGGAGTGATGATGACGGAGGAGACGATATTAAGGATGGAGAAGAGTATACAAATCATGTTGCTTTCGGCGTGTCGTTGGAAGAGTCTTTTGAGATAAATCGCAGTGTGTTGAATGAAGAAGAAAGTGATAGCTCAGATGAAGAGACTAGAAGCATTAGTGATGATGACATTCGCAAAGAAAGTATGGAGATGTATAAAATGTGGTTAAAAGTGGCGGATGAAAACAAAGAGCTCAAGGTTGAGAACAAGAGGTTATGTGAAAAGGTTAGAGTGAATGAACTTGGAAAGAAAAATGCAATTGAAGAACTTGAACAACTTAAAAAGGAATTTGCTGAAGTAGTTCAACGAGCGGAGACAGCAGAACAGGCTATTAGACGTCTCAATACAGGGAAAGCTAAGCTTGAAGATTGTCTGAAAATGGGACAAACTACCAAATTTGGAATTGGGTATGAAAGATCAGTTGATGCGTTAAAAAATAAGGCAGATCAAGGTGCACTTGCTCCAAGAATAATTGAGGAGAATTGCCCCATCAAGAGAATCAGGAGATGCGGATACTGTGGAGTTCAAGGTCATGTGAGAAACAGGTGTTTCAAATTACTTAGGACACTGTCCGTCAACCCAGCATATCGGTATTTCAACACCATTCCAGGATACAACACCGTGCACCAAGTCAACACTGGAGGATACAGGAACGGATCCTTGAACACACATGCAACTCAGAGATCACATCGCATCACTCGACTAGTAAGACAGGTATGGGTTCGAAAGTCTCAAAATATTTGTCTTTCAAGTTTTGTATGTTTTGGAGCACATACAGGAACCTCGTGGTACTTCGACAGTGCGTGCTCAAGGCACATGACAGGAGTTCCTGAATTTCTGCGAAAATTCAAACCTGGATTTGGTGGACATGTTAAATTCGGTGATGGAAAACGAAGCAGAATAATTGGCAAAGGGGAGTTAAAAATCAAAGGGCTTCCAGTGTTCCAAGATGTGTTGCTAGTGGAAGGCCTGAAGGCTAACCTATTGAGCATCAGTCATTTATGTGATAATGATATGACGGTGTACTTTGACAAAGATAAGTGTATTGTAAATCATGGGTCTGGAGTATTCACTGGATCCAGATCAATGGATAAGTGTTATCTACTCGATCAAGATGTCACCTGCTTGAGCTCGAAAAAGGAAGTTAGTACACTGTGGCACAGAAAATTGGGGCACATAAATTATAAATCTTTGGCTCGTATTTCCAGACTAAATGCAGTCAGAGGTATTCCCGAAATCAGTGAAATCAAGGAGACTGTCTGTGGATCGTGTAAGGAAGGAAAGCAAATTCGTATTCCTCACCATGCTGTACATGATGTTTCAACATCAAGACTTTTGGAGCTTCTACATATGGATCTAATGGGGCCAGTGAGTACACCAAGTGTGGCAGGGAAGAAGTATATTTTTGTCTGTGTGGATGACTTCTCGAGGTATACGTGGGTATCATTCCTCAAAGAAAAATCAGAGGCCGCTGATGTATTCAAGACCTTGGCGCACAAGCTTCATGTAGAAAAAGGAACCGTTCGAATTGCACGCATCAGGAGTGATCATGGAAAGGAATTCGAAAACTCTAAATTTCGGGACATCTGTGAAACGCTTGGTATACATCATGAGTTCTCTGCCCCCATAACCCCTCAGCAGAATGGTATAGTAGAAAGAAAGAATCGGACACTGCAGGAAATGGCACGAGCAATGCTGGCTGAGAAAAAAATTCATTCTAGATATTGGGCTGAGGCAGTACACACTGCGTGCTACTGACAGGCGGGGGCGGTCGTCGCGCCCGCGCGCCAAAAGATAATTTATAAGCCCTCAATGCTTACTTTCTACAACTAGGTAGATAGTGGCAAATCGGGGTCGTCCAATGAGAAGAGGGATCTTCCTAAGCGTCTAAGCACGCAAATGGTTGATACTAGGCTAGGAGTAAATATATATACACACACTTAAAAGCAAGTAAAGGGGGGGGGGGTTTGTTGGTTGGTTGGTTTCCTAAGTTAACAAAGATAACCAGCAACGTCAAGTGACTATGCTAATCATCAAACGAAACTAAGAAAAAGGGTTTTAAACTACAAAGATAAAATGACTTGGGGGCAACGGATATCCACTTCCACATCTAATGTAGTTCATCGAATCATTCACACATTCTATCATATAGCATTCATGACCCAACGCTCACACACCCCATCTAGCAAGTACCACAACACACACACCACAAGGAATTCTAAGTTCATGCTCATAGACCTTCATGCAAAGGTGCTACGGAATTCGTCACGTTCCTACACCTAAGCAATTCAACCACTCATGGCACACATGCAGTGAAACACACCGTCAAGAATACATAACGCCAAACAACAAATGCTTCAGGAATGAGTTTAAATCACCTATTCAATACTTCAACTACTTGTCGTGGAGACTGAACTCCTATCCTTCTTAGTTCGTAGTTTGTGAGAGTGAGTTCGACATCTCTCATCAAACCTCACCAATGGCTCCCGAGTCGCGACCATGACTCAAGGTGACAATGGTGGCATTTAGCACGAAGGACCAACAAGCTTGGCAATGCCTATGACCACTACACCGTGACTAGGCATTGAACCAATTCATGCAATTACACGAGATTGGATGAACGTGCAACGCACATTCACCCGCGAGCATATGACTCTCTCGTTTGCTACACAAACGAACGTGACGAAGAGTTCGACATCAATCACATTCGCCTAGCACATTGTCAACACACTAACGCAATCAAAAGCTTTAATTCATACTCTCACATTGCTAACAAGAACAGGGGGGAAATTAACCCAAATCCCCCAAACCCTAGCTAGCAATTAATCCAAGCATTTCATATCATCAAGCTCTCAATAACATCAATGCAATCAACAATTAACATTCAAAGCACAATAAATGCACAATAGCAAAAACACCAAATAGATAGATAGAAATGAATTCTTGCTACATAGATAGTGGAAGCTTCAATCCTTTGCTCCCAAGAACAAGAACTACTCTAGAACAACAACAAAAGACATAATCAAACTAAGAGAAAGCTAAGAAAAGAAAGAAGAAGAAAAACCTAAAAATGGCGCCCAAAACCAGAGAAAACGCGCCTGGAAAGCTTGAGAAGAAGAGGGAAAGAGATGGTATTTATAGTGCAAAGAAAATAAAATTGATTTCTGGCCGCCCGATGGTCGCGACTCGCGACGGTGTCGCGACGGGGGTAGCGACGGCAGCCACAGTTTTGCATTGTTTCTTTGTCTTCTTCATAGCCATCCCCCTCACTCTTTAAGTCTTCAACAGCTCCAAAATGGTCTTCAACGGCCTCCGGTCTTCATGTCTTCGAAGCGAGTATCCAAAAGTCTTCGAAAGTATAGTCTTCAATGTCTTCCGGTCTTCGTTGGTTCCGTGTTCTTCCCTTGTCACACAAAATCCACTTAAAAGAGGTAAAAGAGTACAAAGTTGCTTTTACCTCTCCTAAGTGAATTTCAAGGTAAAACACAAGCTCTCGATAATAAAAGAGCACAAAAGTGATCCTAAATACTACTAAATAATGCGCCTAAAATGGACACATCAAACCTCCCCACACTTAAACCTTACTCGCCCTCGAGTAAGAAAAGATTTAAGCATACGGAGGAAATGGCATATCCACATCCTAAAACCCCCAAAATAATCCACACAAAATGGACATATCAAACCTCCCCACACTTAAACCTTACTCGCCCTCGAGTAAGAAAAGATTCAAGCATGCGGAGTAAATGATATATCCCAAAACCTAAACTAATCCCCCTATCAAAGTCTCACCAAAACTCTCAATCTCAAAAATCCCAAAATAAAAGCTCACATGAGAATTTTGCACACACACATCCCCAATCCTAAATCTAACCAAACCTACCACTTATCAATTCACTACCCATAAAAATATTTCACAGCCCAGAATTGATATTCCCAGAATCCAATGACACAAAATGAAGCTAAAACCATAGAGGAAGTTTTAAACACATGCTTCACTTAATGCCAATATATCAACCAAAAACGAAGTATAAAGAGATCAAGAATTTCATAACCATACTCCGTTTCCTAACCCACTAAGCTACCCAATCCCAAGAGGTCTAAAGATATTGAGCTACCCGATCCATCCGTGTGACAACCGCAACCTTATGACTCCAACGCCGGCAAATGAGTAAAATCATAGCATTTTTCGATTTCCCTCAATTTATCTCATTTTGCCTAGGAGCTCTTTCGAGTTTTCATCCTAGCCACACATCATGTTTCTTTAGCTCACATCTCACCTTTTTCCACACATTTTAGCCTCTCATTTTTGCCTAGGCCGCCCTTTAAGGGTTTTCGACCTATCCGGGCCCCCAATGTTGCCTAAGTTGCCCTCTCGGGTTTTCAACTTAGCGGGTTTTCTTTTTCTTTTTCCAATTTTTTTTCTATTTTTATTTTCTCATGTTTTTCCAATGAAAAGTAGCAAAAAGCATTCCAAAACAATCTAGCATGCATATGAGTCCTCTAACCCCTCCCCGCACTTAAAACATTACATTGCCCTCAATGTAAACACGTAAGGCAAGAACAATAAAAATTAAGGTAAGGGGATAGAGTGACACCCGTGTCTCCGCAAATTCGCCGGTGATATGGCGATATCCAAGTACTTGGATGGTCCCGAGATAGGTTTCGGAACCGGAAGGGTGAGCAAAAATGCCGTAGAAGAACTCGCCCCTCGAGAAAAGCATTGTCTCCATGGCGCCGTTTGATCAAGACTACACCACAAAGAACACATTAAACTCACAAGTACATAAGGATATGTAATACTAGGTTTAGCATCAAGAGTTAATAACCATAGTATTTTCAAAGAACAACCAAATCACACTCAACCAACACTATAAGAATAATCATGAAAAATATCCAACATATATTGACATGTATACAAGCATCATTATAGGATATGCACTTACGATCACAATGATGTAGTCGGCATACTACAATCAACAAATGTACTATAAAGATGCAAGAATGTTCATATGCCAATATATGTAGGACGGTTGAGAATGAGTGGAGATGTGGTAGTTCTTGGGAGTGTTGGGTGGAAAAGAAGGAAAGATCATGCAATGTTTAAAATCATTTGGAAACTTGGAAGCTTGGAAACTTGAAATCCGGGCTCAAAAAAAAAATTCAAAAGTTACTGAGCACGTCGCGACTCGCGACGAAGTTCATCGCGACTCGCGACGTGCCTCGCGACGTGCCTCGCGACGTCCCTCGCGACGTCAGGGCGACTCGCGGAAAGTAAAGTCCGGGAGCTCAAAATGTTCTGAGCTCGTCGCGACTCGCGACGTGGTTGGTCGCGACTCGCGACGGGCCTCGCGACGTCAGGGCGACTCGCGGAAAGTGGAGTCCGGGAGCTCCAAATTTTTTGAGCTCGTCGCGACTCGCGACGAAGGGTGTCGCGACTCGCGACGAGCCTCGCGACGTCAGGGCGACTCACGGAAAGTTGGCGCTGGGAGTGGATTTTGCTCCCCTGTTCGTCGCGACTCGCGACGAAGCCCATCGCGACTCGCGACGGCAGGGTATCCCAGGCTTAAAATTTTTTTCGTTTTCTTACCAACTGTCCAAGCTTGCTTCCCTCGTTCATTGATCTCGTTCCTTCATCTCCTTCATTGCAATGCACTTCATGTTGCTACAACATCATAGAAAAACATGCCATAAAAAGAACAAAACAAAACAACAACAAAAACAAACTAAGAAACACAAACTAAGAAACAAAAACTAAAAGAAATGCCGAATTTATTTAACGTCGTCGGCACGACGAAGCTCCGTATTTTTAAGGTCGTCGACACGACCCTAATGTTATCCGTATGGTGAAGGCTTGAAGCTCTTCACCATGAGCATCCAAAATAAGAGAGGTGGGGGCACAAAACTTCCAAGAGGAAAGTCTTGTGGAGGTGGAGATGGTTCAAAGGGACTTAAGTGGTCAGGGAGCTTAGGATAGTCTTTTGGTTCCTCTCTCGTTTCCCTCAAAACTTCCGAAAATATTAGAGTTGGTTCACTAGGTGGGAGAAGGGGTGACAATGCTAATGGATAATGTAGCACTATCACCTCTTCCTCCATTTTTCTATCCTCTACAACCAACTCCTCATCCCTTTCAAACTCAAAATCATTTTTATTGGTGACTTCACTCACCGAATCATCGAGTTCAAGTTGGGATGGTGTGTTTTCGGAATCACGAGCTTCCATGCGGGCCAATACCTCTAATATGTTCCTCACATGCCCCTCAATGGCCTCAACGCTAGAGGAGAGCTGGGTATCCGGCTCTTCACTAGTAAAGGAGTTCAAGTTTGCTATGGTATTTAAGACATCCTCACGTGTCAAACTTGAACTTCCTTGTTGGGCTTGGTTTTGGGGTATGGTATAGGGTGGTGATGGCCAACTAGGTTGCTCGTAATATTGGTTTTCCGGCTCATTCTCATACCACAAATCCGGACTACCACTCCATTCCGGATTGTAAGAGTCGTGGTATGGATAGCATTCATGAGCTTCTTGCCCTTGAAAACCAATATCTCCAACCTCTTGATAGCACTCTTCATAGTACCCATGGTTTTGAAAACCAAGGGTTCTTTCTTGGTCATCGTGCTTTTCCCACAACAAAGGGCAGGATTCGGTAGGATGGTCGGAACGACACATCCTACAAAACCTTGCTTGTTGAGCCTCTCTTCTCATCATGAGCTTCCTCAAGGTGAGACGCTCCATTAAAATTTTTTTTTTTTCAAAAGTTCAGAATCATAGTGCAAGGATTCTCGATAAAATAAATCACCAAGAACTCAAGCAATACCTATTCCGAACAAAAACAACCACCAAGTAGTGGAAAATAAAAACAACTAGCTAATACACAACCAAATACACCTAAATACTTAAGAATAAACGCCTCTTCCCCGGCAACAGCGCCATTTTGACAGGCGGGGGCGGTCGTCGCGCCCGCGCGCCAAAAGATAATTTATAAGCCCTCAATGCTTACTTTCTACAACTAGGTAGATAGTGGCAAATCGGGGTCGTCCAATGAGAAGAGGGATCTTCCTAAGCGTCTAAGCACGCAAATGGTTGATACTAGGCTAGGAGTAAATATATATACACACACTTAAAAGCAAGTAAAGGGGGGGGGTTTGTTGGTTGGTTGGTTTCCTAAGTTAACAAAGATAACCAGCAACGTCAAGTGACTATGCTAATCATCAAACGAAACTAAGAAAAAGGGTTTTAAACTACAAAGATAAAATGACTTGGGGGCAACGGATATCCACTTCCACATCTAATGTAGTTCATCGAATCATTCACACATTCTATCATATAGCATTCATGACCCAACGCTCACACACCCCATCTAGCAAGTACCACAACACACACACCACAAGGAATTCTAAGTTCATGCTCATAGACCTTCATGCAAAGGTGCTACGGAATTCGTCACGTTCCTACACCTAAGCAATTCAACCACTCATGGCACACATGCAGTGAAACACACCGTCAAGAATACATAACGCCAAACAACAAATGCTTCAGGAATGAGTTTAAATCACCTATTCAATACTTCAACTACTTGTCGTGGAGACTGAACTCCTATCCTTCTTAGTTCGTAGTTTGTGAGAGTGAGTTCGACATCTCTCATCAAACCTCACCAATGGCTCCCGAGTCGCGACCACGACTCAAGGTGACAATGGTGGCATTTAGCACGAAGGACCAACAAGCTTGGCAATGCCTATGACCACTACACCGTGACTAGGCATTGAACCAATTCATGCAATTACACGAGATTGGATGAACGTGCAACGCACATTCACCCGCGAGCATATGACTCTCTCGTTTGCTACACAAACGAACGTGACGAAGAGTTCGACATCAATCACATTCGCCTAGCACATTGTCAACACACTAACGCAATCAAAAGCTTTAATTCATACTCTCACATTGCTAACAAGAACAGGGGGGAAATTAACCCAAATCCCCCAAACCCTAGCTAGCAATTAATCCAAGCATTTCATATCATCAAGCTCTCAATAACATCAATGCAATCAACAATTAACATTCAAAGCACAATAAATGCACAATAGCAAAAACACCAAATAGATAGATAGAAATGAATTCTTGCTACATAGATAGTGGAAGCTTCAATCCTTTGCTCCCAAGAACAAGAACTACTCTAGAACAACAACAAAAGACATAATCAAACTAAGAGAAAGCTAAGAAAAGAAAGAAGAAGAAAAACCTAAAAATGGCGCCCAAAACCAGAGAAAACGCGCCTGGAAAGCTTGAGAAGAAGAGGGAAAGAGATGGTATTTATAGTGCAAAGAAAATAAAATTGATTTCTGGCCGCCCGATGGTCGCGACTCGCGACGGGGTTCGTCGCGACTCGCGACGGTGTCGCGACGGGATCGCGACGGGATCGCGACGGTGTCGCGACGGGGGTAGCGACGGCAGCCACAATTTTGCATTGTTTCTTTGTCTTCTTCATAGCCATCCCCCTCACTCTTCAAGTCTTCAATAGCTCCAAAATGGTCTTCAACGGCCTCCGGTCTTCATGTCTTCGAAGCGAGTATCCAAAAGTCTTTGAAAGTATAGTCTTCAATGTCTTCCGGTCTTCGTTGGTTCCGTGTTCTTCCCTTGTCACACAAAATCCACTTAAAAGAGGTAAAAGAGTACAAAGTTGCTTTTACCTCTCCTAAGTGAATTTCAAGGTAAAACACAAGCTCTCGATAATAAAAGAGCACAAAAGTGATCCTAAATACTACTAAATAATGCGCCTAAAATGGACACATCTGTGTGGATGACTTCTCGAGGTATACATGGGTATCATTCCTCAAAGAAAAATCAGAGGCCGCTGATGTATTCAAGACCTTGGCGCACAAGCTTCATGTAGAAAAAGGAACCGTTCGAATTGCACGCATCAGGAGTGATCATGGAAAGGAATTCGAAAACTCTAAATTTCGGGACATCTGTGAAATGCTTGGTATACATCATGAGTTCTCTGCCCCCATAACCCCTCAGCAGAATGGTATAGTAGAAAGAAAGAATCGGACACTGCAGGAAATGGCACGAGCAATGCTGGCTGAGAAAAAAATTCATTCTAGATATTGGGCTGAGGCAGTACACACTGCGTGCTACACCATCAACCGAGTATGTCTGCGTCCGTTTACCAAGAAGACACCGTATGAGATCTGGAAAGGAAAGAAACCAGATGTGTCGTATTTCCATGTCTTTGGCAGTAAGTGTTACATTCTGAAGGATCGAGAACCCTTGGCTAAATTTGAATCCAGGAGCGACATTGGAATATTCTTGGGCTATTCTCCTACCAGCCGAGCATACCGAGTACTGAATCAACGTTCTGGGGTAGTCATGGAGTCCATTAATGTGGTGATAGATGATTCAGAGGACGACAATGCTGGAGAAGGTGATGCGCTTGATTCAGCCGTTCCTACTGGTGTTGGAACACCAGCACCATCAACCGGTGTTGAAACTCCAGAATCTGGAAATCTTGATTCTGACCAGAATCCAACGAGACATATGCAGTTAAGGGATCGACCCCGTGTAAATTACAGAGAATTAGCAGGATTATCGTGTTTCATCTCACTCACTGAACCAAGAAGTTACAAAGAGGCCTTGCTAGATGAATATTGGATCTCGGCAATGCAAGAAGAATTGCAGCAATTCGAGAGAAACAATGTTTGGTTTCTTACCCCACGACCTGTTAATGTAAATGTGATTGGTACCAAGTGGATTTTCAAAAACAAATCTGATGCAGATGGTAATGTCACCAGAAATAAAGCACGCCTTGTTGCTCAAGGGTACACACAAGTAGAAGGGGTTGACTTCGATGAAACTTTTGCTCCTGTAGCCAGATTGGAGTCCATCAGACTAATGTTGGCCGTGTCCTGCATACTAGACTTTACTCTTTATCAAATGGATGTCAAGAGTGCATTCCTGAATGGCATAGTAAAAGAGGAAGTTTACGTGGAGCAACCTAAGGGGTTTGAAGACCCTCAGTTTCCTGATCATGTTTATAGGTTGAATAAGGCGTTGTATGGACTCAAGCAGGCACCTCGTGCTTGGTACGAGCGACTGACAACCTTTCTGATTCAAAAGGGCTATCGTCGAGGGGGAGTAGACCGTACGCTGTTCGTCCTGTACAAGGGGTCAAAGATTCTAATTGCACAGATCTATGTGGATGACATTGTGTTTGGATCTACCGATTCAGCCTTGGTGAAGGAGTTCGTTGACTTAATGACTCAAGAGTTCAAAATGAGCATGGTAGGAAAATTGTCGTATTTTTTGGGATTGCAGGTTACTCAGGAGAAGAATGGGCTGTTTATCAATCAACAGAAATATGCTGAAAACTTGATCAAGAGATTTGGACTTACAAGTGCAAAGGCAGTACGCACCCCAATGGCAACCACCGACAAGCTTACAAAGGATGAACAGGGGCAAAGTGTTGATCAGAAATTGTACAGGAGTATGATTGGCAGCCTGTTGTACTTGACTGCAAGCAGACCAGACATCTATTTAAGTGTTGGTATTTGTGCTCGCTATCAAGCTGATCCAAAGGAATCACATATGTCAGCAGTGAAAAGGATTATACGGTATATAAGTGGAACAGCGGAGTATGGAGTATGGTTTTCTCGAAACAAGGATTCACAATTAGTAGGTTTTAGTGATTCGGACTGGGCTGGGAATGCTGATGATCGTAAGAGTACCACTGGAGGGTGCTTCTTTGCTGGATCTAATCTGGTCAGCTGGTACAGTAAAAAGCAGAATTCTATATCTTTGTCCACAGCTGAAGCAGAGTATTTAGCTGCCGGGAGTTGTTGTGTGCAGTTATTGTGGATGAAGCAGATGATGAGAGATTATGGGTTCAATGATGTGGGTTTGACAGTCCTGTGTGATAATAAAAGCGCCATTGATATTTCCAGGAATCCTGTGCAACACTCTAGAACAAAGCATATCGATATCCGACATCATTTTATCAGAGACTTGGTTGAAAAAGGAGAAGTCGCAGTCCAGTATGTACCAACAGCAGAACAACTGGCTGATATATTTACAAAACCACTGGATGGTGAGACGTTTGAAGGCCTCAGACAGCACTTGGGTGTCTGTCGAATGTAAGGTACTCTGATCTGTACTTTCTATTGTATTATTTACTGTTGTGTTGTTTCTTTTATAATATGGTGAAAAAGAAAAAAATATAGAAAAATCAAAAGTATCAAAAATATGTGAAGTGGTGTTTAAACACCGAGGACTTCAGAGGGAGAAAAATCAGCTGGGCCAAAAACTTATTGGGCCTAGGTTTGTACTCAGAAGGAAGGAAAAAGAGAAAGTCTTTTGGGTTTCGGAAAAAGGGGGGAAAAAGGAGAAAGTGACAAATTGATTCCCACACCAACTCAAATTCTCGACTGTTCATCTTCTACGTAGCTCACAGCTCCCTGTTCATCAGAAAAATTTGCCAAAACCCTCGATTTTTGTAGCTCACTCAAAACCCTGTAACAATGGTGAGCTCCACGTTCCAGAAGATGGTCCGAGATTTCGTCAAGGTGCGGGTGCCGGAGAATCCGCGAATTGAAGAGCTCGATTCGGATGCAGATGTGGACGAGCTGTGTGGAGATCGAGTGCAGACGCTAGCCAAGTGGGGTGGAAAAGTTCAGAGACGGAAAGCTAGGTTTGATCATTCCTTCGTCTATGATGGAATGTACTTTTGCTCTGTTCTTGAATTTATAGAATGGATGGTGCAAAACAGAGATTATGTAGACCTTAGAAAATATAAAAGTCTGCATGGCAAAGTTAATGGATTGAAACTTGAGGAGTTATTAACTGGTGGAATAGGAGAGATTAGGGAGATTAGTGAGTATAATGGCAAATTGGTTGGGGTTGGTTTCGGAGAACATTATAGAGTAGGAGATGAAGAGGGTCAGTACTTCACAATGTACACACGGATAGCTTCCCTGCACAGGCCGATTATCAGGAATTTGGGGGATAATGTAGTTGTGCAGCCCTGGATAAAAGTGGTTAAATCCACTGAGTTTACTGTGGCTGGTGACACAGAGATAGTGTGTTTTGATGAGTCTCTGTTTCAGACTCAAGAATCACTGAGAAGGTTACCTGTTCCTGTTGTGGACATTAGTGATAGTGAAGATGAGGCTGGGTGTGCAGGTGGCACTGATGAGGCTGAGAGGATTTTGAGGGTGAATGAACCAGAGAGTGCCTCTGTACTGAGTGAATCTGCATTGAATGAGGCCATATCAGAGTTGTTTAGGTCTGAGTCTGCCCTATCAGAGTTTGTGAGATCTGATTCTGAGAAGGAAGATGGTGAAAGAATTGCTGCGGAGAGAGCTGGTGGGGCTGATGTGCCAAGTGCTGGTTTGGTTGATACTGATGATCAAACACCAGATGAGAGCCATGCTGAGAAGGAGCAGAGTCCAGCTGATCTGGGTATTGGTGTTGAAACACCACTGGAGACAAGTCCAGCCCAGGGATTTAAAAGGAAAAGGAAGGAGATTGGTGTTGAAACACCATATGAATTTGGAGATAGATCTGAGACAGGTGAAGAAAGGTTGGCCTCTACCTCCAAGAGAGTTAGAAGATCTAAAAGATGCAGAGTCAAAAGTACAGCCACTAGTGAGGACAGTGATGAGCCGATTGGGCTAAAACTGAAGAAGTTACGCGCTGCCAGACAGCAAAGACAATCTGAGACAATTGAGTCTAGTGCACAACCTGTACCTGAAGCGAGTGAAGCCATTAGCCCTGAATTCTTTGATGATGCAAGTCAAGAGAAGTGGAAGTTTGTCTGTGACAGGAAGATATTGGCGGAAAGGCCAGCTGATGCTGTAAAATATAAGGAATGTGGATTCACAGACTATTTGCATTATCTCAAGGTGTTTAAGGCAGCTACCTGTTTCTGTGACTATAACAAGCAACTTGTGATGGAATTTTACTCTAATTTGAAGGAGGAGTGTGAAGACGAAGACTCTCTGTGGTTTCACAGAGTATATGTGAGAGGAACAGTGGTGGTATTTTCCCCGGAGGCAGTAAATGTTTGTCTGCAGCGTGGAACATCGAGGAATGTTCAGGCGGTGTTCCAACACCAAATGCCAGAGAATTTCGATGTAGTGACAGTAGAGTTGACCGGTGTGTGTGGAAAGTTCGTGGCCACTGACTGGGAGACAACAAATACCAGCATCAAACCTGACCTCCAGGTATTACTGTTTGTATATGGTGGCGGTTCATAACTGGATTCCATCGGTAAACAACACGATTGTCACCAAAGAAATGGTGACTCTTCTTTACAGCCTGGGAACGAGGCATAGGGTCAATCTGGGCAGGTTGATTTTTAATGATATTTTGGACTGTGCTCGCAAGACGAGGAAGGAAGCTTTAGTCCATCCCTGTGTGATATCGATGGTACTGCAAAAAGGGGGAGTAGTTGCAAGCGAGACCGATGAAGTATTGGCAACCCAAGCCTTACGGCCAACTCTCAGAACCCTGAGTGGTCGTATAGTGAAGGACCTACCCTGGACGCCTCCAGCGACGACTGGCTCGGATGAAGGAGCAGCTCGGCTGAGAGCCATTGAGGCGAGGGCAGCTGTGTGTCAAGAACTACTTGAACGTCATCAGGCCACTATTGCAAAGATTCAGGGGGAGCTGGCAGCTTTGGCGGCTGAGAGAGAAGCTTTGCTGGGAGCGAATCAAAATGAAAATGGATCAGATGCTGGTGATTCAGACAATGCTGCATCAGAGGAGTCCGAGTGATAGTTTGAAATGATTGGGATTCTGGTTTTCTTGGTTCTTCTTGTCATATTACTGAATTCAGGGGGAGATATTTGAGATTTTGTGTTTTGAATAATTTGAATGATGTATGTTTGGTCTGGATAATTGGATATTTGTGCTAGCTGGTATTCTGGTGTTCAATATTGTTTATGCTAGTTGGTTTTCTGGTATTCTATGGTGTTTGTGCTGATGTTCTATGAATTCACCAATATGCCAAGGGGGAGATTGTAAAGTCCTCCGGAGTTGGACTTATGTATGGCATATTGCGAATACTAGTAATCTGGTGTTTTAACACCACTGAGTGACTTCTGGTGATATGGTGTTTTAACACCACTGCTATCCAGCAGTATTCCAGCAGCAGTATGGTTGATGTCCACGATTTATGGAGTGTATTATGGGATATAATTGTGCGATCTGATCATAATATTGTGAAGATAAATGATTGATTTCGTGGTCATCTAATTCTGGTAAACGAATATTCCTGTAATAGTTAGGAATTGATTAAGTAGTTTATTTATGGAACAAGTCCTATTGATAACAGGGTTGTTCAATTAAATACCAGATTAGCATTAGATCTTTCCTTAGTCTAGAAGTCTATTTGTGGTAGAGTTAGACAAGGAAAGAAGTTGATTCAAGGCAGGATTGCGATGGGATAAAGAGAAGACGATTACAACGCAATCAATTGACGCAACCAAGATTCATTCTCTACGTGAGAGCTTTGGAGCGATCTGCCGTGGTGTTTTTGGAGGTTCGTAAACAACCGACCAAGTTCGTGAAGATCAGAAACAAGGAAGTCTTAATTCCTCGGGAGGAGGAGATCCAGAGAGACGTGTTGATCGTGAGGGTTCAACGACGTAGGATCGACAGTGAGGGGAGCTCACAACATTCACTCTGTAGGTTAGCAATGGATTAGTATTTAAGTTAAGCTTCTTGTACTAAAGACTGCTTTCTAGTGAATGGTTTCTGATCTGGGCAAGGCCCCGCAGACGTAGGTGTATTTGCACCGAACTGCGTAACCAAGTTGTGTGTGCACTGCGTATTTTGTTTTGCCTTTTAACAACAAACTGATCTTGGTGTTCCAACACCAAACTGTTAAACAACTTGGTATAAATATTTAGAATTCAGGTGAAACGGAATTTCACGTTCTCAGTAAATGATAAACGAATTAAGTAAAATTAAAAATGAATTGTGTTATTTACTCGTTTAATAATAAAATTAATAATAATGGCAAAGCAATATGTTTACAAAATATACTCGTTTATATTTAATAATATATAAATAATAATATTGCATATATTATAGATTATAAAATATAGCATTCTAAAATGATTTGTAGTTTCCTATTGGGCAAAGTCTTGGGAAAGACGGTCTTTCCATATGCTTATGGAAAGATGGAGTTTAATTTGAATAATAAAAGGTAAAATGTTTTAGTTGCAATATTAAAAATTTAGTATACAACATGTAGTAGTTATAAAATTTATAACCCGGTTCATGCAACCTGAAAATTTTATCTTCATTTATTCTAATTTACACTTTAAACCTTGGTCTTTCCATGACTTATGAAAAGACCGTCTTTCAAGAGACAGACTCTTTCTATTATAACTGGCAAAAATTAAAATTAATATCAATTTAAATGAACTCATCTTAAAAAAAGTGAAATTGAGACATAAATTAGAAAGTTTCTTAACTCATTATCTATTTAATAATTAGTTAATAATTAAAATAAAAAATTAAATTTTAAAATAGAGTCACATTTATTTTAAACATGAATTCAAAATAAGTTAATGTCGATTAGTGTTATACTCGAGTTCATGAAAATAATTTATTGAACCAATTTAATTTTTTATCAACCATCATTACTCTTGTCAAATAATTGGATGCATTTAAAATATAACTAATTGTATGAATATAATATATGTTGAGATCAAATATAATATTAAAATAAAATTCCAATATTGTATATGTATACACAATAATAAGGCAAAGTCTTGGGAAAGACGGTCTTTCCATAGGCTTATGGAAAGACGGGGTTTGATTAGAATAATAAAAGGTAAAAGGTCTTAGTTGCAATATTAAAGTTTTAGTATGAAACATGTAGTAGTTATAAAATTTATAACCCGGTTCATGCAACCCGAAAATTTTATCTTAATTTCTTCTAATTTACACTTTAAACCTTGGTCTTTCCAAAACTTATGGAAAGACCGTCTTTCAAGAGACGGACTCCAATAATAAACTAGTTATTTTTCTTCTCTACATACAAATCGATTTCAATAAAAGAAACAAGTTACGTAATAATCTTTTTCTTTTGAAAATAGGAAAAACACGTAGAATTCCATAAATCAACAGAATAATTAACAGAACTAAAGGCATCATTTGAGACAATTTTAAGCTAAATATAAAATTTAGCTTAAGAAATTGATAGCCTGATTGATGCTAGGTAAAATAAATATATTATATTCTGTGTTAGTCAAATTATTTTAGATATTTACAAATTTTAAAATAGAAATATTGAAGATAGAGTTAAATAAAGTAAATTATGATGTTAAACATAAACTCGAATTACATACGAATACATTATTCTAGGTATTTTATTTTTTAAAAAATATTATATGGTTATAAACTTAATATATATAGTAAAAATGGATTTGATCTCTTAATAACTCGAATTCTTCCTAATATATTTTAAATAAAAAATAGTTAAATATTATTTTAATTATATATACCGTCCAATATTATAGAACTAATAATTGTGACGTTAGTGACCAAAATTCTATAGAGTGTCACCGTTAAACCAATTTTGAAAATCGCATTGATTATTAAATATAAAAGGGAATTCAGAGAATGCATCCTCTTCATCAACTAAATACAAAAATCTGAATGCGTCCTCTTCATCAACTAAATAAAAAAAGACCCTAAAAACTGACATATTTGCATCCAGGTAAAATTAATCCAACCCCATCAAAGAAAGCACTTTGCTTTCCTTGGATTCAAGTGGTGGAAAACACCCGAATGAGATCGTTGGAAGGACATGTAAAGGATTAGGAAACCAAAATGTGTGAGGTGTTTCAGGAGATGAAACACCGAACTACAGAGCTTAAGAATCAAACCTCAGAGCCGAAGATTCAGAACTTTCAGACGAGGAGTCATACAGATACATCTCTCAAGGAATTACATGCATATATCAACAAACGGAAGCTGGAATAAATCAAACAAGCATAGAATAGCAAGCAACAAGAAGAGTACAACTGACAGTTGCAAATGTTGATGCAATCATGCAGAACACACTACTGCGTCGGGAGAAAGAAGCCGCAAAAGAGATGAACAATGATTCAAGCTCTAGCCCTAGATCAGGAAATTCCCACTCAAAAATCTCCACTCAAAAATCTCTAAGATAGGTACATTCTGATCAATCTTATCAGAAGTAGAGCTAATGTGCATGTGTTTAACAATCTGAGGGTAATTGTGCATGAGGAGTTTAGTCAGGGTCATTGATGATATATAAGACCAAGACTTCGTTGGATCCCTTGGCTCAATCCTTTAAGGAAAACTCAAGGCCCAAAATCATCTAATAGGGCCCTTTATCTGATGAGCTAGCATTGGGCCTCATTACCAGATAGGGAAAAAATTGGGTCACAGGCAACCACTATTAGAGTTTAGGTAGAAAAAATATAAAGACTTGTCATTTATTTCATTCATTCACTATTCATTTTCTTGATATGCAAGACTGACTTTGGCATCAGCGAGTTTCCCCCAGGAACACTCCGGGGCTTGTTTTTCCTTGCAGAAGGTGCTTGGATCAAGAGGGCTAAGGGATCTAGGCTAAGGTACCGAGATGCCACTTGGATCGGGTCTCATACGCATCAATTGGCACGCCCAGTGGGATCGATTAAGTCAGATCTAGATCCCTTGGTGTATGTCCACTTCCACAACCACTGCTCAAAGGAGTGAGAGGTTGAGGAATAAGAGAACAGGCGCAGGTGATGAAGTTCAGTCTCCTCATAGGCGGATGCGAAAGAAGATGAGTGTCATCCCTATAACACAGAGTGTGGGGATGAATTTGGTTGAAGCATCGATGGGTCATAGCTTGGTGATTCCTGTCATAGAAGGGTCACAAGTTGAGGGCGTGGAGTTGTCAGAAGAACTAGAGGTCACAATAGAACCAGAGTGGGGATTGGCATTGCGATGCTGTTGCAACCTCCTCTGCTCAGAACGCGAAGTGTCGATGGCCACTTCACCAAGTGTTCTGGTGATTTGTATATCGAGGCTTACAAACGGAGGGTTTAAATGAATCGAAGCATGGGAGAAGGATTTGTGGTAGGATCATAGCAGAGTTTCAAGCAAATAACACATATGTTGCTGGCAGCGGGATACCAAGTCGTTCTCCCGTCGACGATGCCTGGATCATTGAAGGTTGTGGTATTCTCGATGCCTTTGGAAACGCAAGTGAAGACCTTTCCCCTTGTTAGCCAAATTATATGGGAGTTCCGTATTTGGGGTGCGCAAGGCAAACAGCTCGGCTGAGGCCACAACTTTTGTTTCCTGAACATATGCAAGGAGTGAATTACTCGATGCCTGTTTCGATGTCTATGGTTCCCTTCCCTGGCATCGAACATGGGCAAGGAGTAGTGTCATCTTTGAGGATTCCAGGTCAGCTAAATCTTGTAACATCCAGTTGTTGGGGTTATGGTTACTATGGTCAAGGACTTATACCCCTCATGTACCCAGGTAGTGCAGGAGTAGGATCTTATCCAAGGCACGCGATCTCGTAGCCCATGTATACTTTCCTTTACATGGAGCCTTTTCGAGGGTTGCACTAGTGTAGGGATATTTCATTTGGATAAAATAGAAACTCATTGGAAAGAGAGTTGGACATATTGATAGGGCCAACAAGACAGGCAGCTTGATCCCCCTTTAGCTCGGTGATAACTATGATTCACTGGCCAGTCGATATGAAGCCACTAGATGGGCTTCCAACTTATAGGGGAATTCGGATTCGTGGGAATTTATCCAAACTTTTCTTAGTTTGATGAACTCTCGAGACTTTGATGAGAGGTTAACTTGTAAGCTTGTGGGCAGCTATCGGCTTACCAAGCCAAAGGATGATGACAGTTAGTGAAGGCATGTATGAGGATAACCGTCTCTTAAACCACAAATTGGTAGAAGAGAAGCAAAACTTGGCGTCTCACCATGAAGCCCAGGTAAAAGAAAGGGTCAAGCGCTACCTCTATCGGAGGGTGAAGAAAGTGCAGTTTACAATAGGAGACCTTGTCATGAGGAAGAATGAAAAGAGTCATTGGGAGTCTGAAGGGAAGTTGGCTATGAATTGGGAAGGGCTATACAAAATCCTTGAAGCCCACCCAGGAGGAAGTTACGTACTGGTACGATGGATGGAGAACATACACCTCGAAGATGGAACATTGCCAACCTTCGAAAGTACCACCAGCTTTAAGAGCACGTTGAAAGTCTAAGCCAGGAGTAGCTTACCCAATCAAAAAATAGTTCTAGGCAATTACTGGTGCTCTTCGATGGGAGAAAGTACTTAGCGTAAATCTAAGATCAATCAGTTAACTAGATTATCATGCTGATGTGTATGTTATGCATTGCATCTAGTTATTACTAGTATTATATGCCGTGCGATGTAGTCGATCGATCTAATGAAAGCATGCTAGCTTCCATATTGTCCCACACAAAAATATTCACTACGTCAACCGAATGAAGTTCGACAACTATTCACTTACATTGAATGAACCATGTTCAACAATACTAACTTATATTGAACAGACGAAGTTTGACAATAACTTAATTACATCGAGCGGACGAAGTTCAACAACTCACTTACGTTGAATGGACAAAGTACGACAATTAATCACTTACGTCAAACGGAAAAATTCCAAAAAAAACTTACTTACGTCGAACAGACGAAGTTCTACAATTACTCACGTTGAAAAAACAAAGTTCGAAGAACACTTACGTTGAAAAGATGGAGTTTCATTTACACTTTCGTCGAAAATATGAAATAACTAACTTTTACATCAAGAGTACAAAAGTTCACTTATATACTAAGGACAAGGTGTTATTCACTTGTATCAAATGTCATAAAATAATTGAATCGCAACATCAGGCTTACAAGAGGAAATACAACATAACGCCAAAAAATTACATTTAATCCGACCACTGAATCTTCTTGGGCTTAATGCTAGTAGCCCTCTCAAAGAGGTGATTGACTTCACCTTATTGAGCTTTAGGAACCTGATTAGTACGTCTTTTATGCGGCATTAAGTCTTTAGAACCAGAGAAAATGCCCTAATCATCGCAACCCGTGATCGTTACAACACCCTCTTTCACGGGCTTAACTTATGGAGGCTTAGAGAAGCACTCTCCTGTGCAGGCTTCTTGGATTGATAATGCTTACGATAAGGGATTCTTCAAGCGCTTCTTCTTTGAAGGAACCGCTTCTTGAGAGCTAGCGCTAAAAGTTGGTCGGATGTGTTCCAGCCATTCCGTAATGGTGTCATACATTGCATAATGAAAAGGCTATATATCTAGACCTTGATCCATCATAGTATTGGCCATGTCATACAAAAATTTTGGCATATCCTTGATAAGGTCCATGTCAAGAACCCCATGAGATAACCCATAAGCTTGAAAACTATCGGAGAAAGCCTCGATGTTAGAAGCATGTATAACACTTGGTCTTGAAGTTAAGAATTCTGGGTCTCAAGTTCCCCGCATACTTGAGCATTGTCATATATGATCTTATGCAACCTGGATATTTCTTCCTCATGGCGCTTATTTCGCTCCACCATTTCACCAAGTTGAGCTTCGAACTCCTTGGCTTCCTTATGATAGTATTTAATATCTCTCCTCAGGGATAGAGTGTGATACAACCTAGTAAACCTAGAGTGCGATACAACCTAGAGTGCGATAATCCTACTGATGCCTCATCTCGGTATGATTGCATGCCTCACACACCACAGCAAGGGCAATAACTATGCGGCCAGAGGTTGGACCCTTTTGTAGTTCCCCGAGAAGCTTTTGAATTGAAGGAGGCCTAATATCGTGCCAAGATGACAGTTCCTTGTTCGCAGTGGATAGTTCTTGGGTTAGTTGAGTTAGCTCATGGCAAGCCTTCGAAAGTTCAATTTTGACCTTAGCCAAATCCTGTTTGGACATTTCTAGCTCATTCCTCAAGAAGAGGAACTACGACAAACAAATAAGAAATAATTAATAAAATCAAAGAAAAAAGTGAATCCATTCATAATAGTTTTGTCAAGAAGAGTACAACTAAAAATAAAAAAAGATGAGTGTTGCTATATCACACCCTGTATTTTACTAGTTTACGCCCTAATACATATATACATGTATAATACTAATTTTAAAATTTCAAAATAAAATGAAAATAAAAAAACCAAAAACAAAAAAATAAAATAAAAACAACCTGCCACGGCCGCTGCCACCGCATCCGCCACCGCCACCTCCACCGAAACCACCACCGCCATCCCTGCCCTTCGTCCTCAACCATCCGCCACAGTTAAAAATCCACCGCCATCCGTACCCGCCACAATCCGTACTCGCCTTCGTCCCCCCCAACAAAACCCTAGCCCGCCGCCGTCCTTACCCACTGCTCATCTTCTCCTTCGTCCCCATCCTAAGCAAAACCCTAGCCGTCGTTCCTCCTTCTCCTTCGTCTCCGTCGAGCAAAATCCAGCCCTAGAGGAGAAACGAGAATTGGAGAGGAGAAATAGGAGAGGAGAGCGACGAAGAAGCGGGAGATGAGAGTGACGGAGAAGCAGGAGAGGAGAGTGGCGGAGAGCGGAGGAGAACCGGGGCGGAGGAGAACCGGGGCGGGAGAATCGGTTAAGGAGAACCGGGAGGAGAAGGAGAACCGGGAAAAGGAGTAGGAGAGCGGAGAAGGAGAGCGGGGAGAGGAGAACGGGGAGAGGAGAGCGGAAGAGGAGAGTGGCGGAGAAGACGGAGTCGCAGGAGCACTTCGGACGACGGAGAGTGGAGAAGGGAAACGACGGAGAGTGGAGAAGGGAAAAGGAGAAGAAGAAGAGAAGAGAAGAAGAGAAGAGGAGAAGAAGAAGAAGAGAAGAGGAGAAGAGGAGAAGAAGAAGAGAAGAGGAGGAGACTGGCGGCAGCGGTGGTGCACGACTACGGTGCACGGCGGCGGTCACGCAGTGGTAAATAATAAAATTTATTTAATATTAATTAAATATATTATAATTATTTAAATTTAATTAAAAGTACATATTGTATATTAAATAGTATAAATACAGGGTATAACTGAGTAAAATACATAACGTGATATAGCGATTCATACATCCTAGGAGCCTAGACTATAATTAGCATTCTCCTCGTTGTCCGGTATAGCTTGAGGCTCGGGGATAGCGGCAAAAGCGTCCTTTGCCTTCGTAGGATCAGAGGGTGGCGGATTCTGTGCCTTAGGATTGGGTTGAGAAGAAGGGGCTTCGAAGTTGATTTTCTGAAGCTCTTCAACAGTAAATAACTTCTTCGTCTTCTTAATGAATTCAAGCAGCTGGAACTTGAGGCCACCACCACTAGTGGCCTCACCCCACCTCAACTGGACTTACTCCCTGGCACCACTGTCGACATATTTCTGAAGATCCTTAGCAATTTCGGCGGAAATCAAAGGGGATATGTGGGCAAACATTTCGTTGCACCCCATCTTCTTCGAGGATCGCAGGAGATCGACAAAGAGGCCGTAGAGCTTGTTGGAGTATATTAACTTGTTGGCGAAACACTCAAACAAGGCATGCTTAACCTTGGGCTGCACTTCTTAGACAGTCCTTTCTCCTGTCCTTCAATTTCTTCAGCTTCTTCTCACACTTCTCCTCAGCAGTTTTAAGCTTTGACTCAAGCTTTGAACGCTCTGAACGCTCCTCCTGATGAACAGCCTTCGCCACTGCTTCAAGCGGACCTTGTAGGAGGGAAATAACAGAGCCCGAGAAGATACCCGGGGACTTAAAAGATGATCGAATTGCCGTAGAGACCTGGGTAACATCGAAAGAGGTTAAGAATTTACAAAGAAAATAACTAAATTTGAGATAAGAGCAGTGACTCACCGAAGGGTCTTTGCCCACTTCTCCAAGGAACTCCAGAGATTGGGTAAACAGAGCAACATCGCCGCTCGAGCTCAGCATTGTCCACCCGGGGTTTTGATAGATTTGGTCCTCTGTCTCTTTGGAGATTTCTCCTCAACAAGAGACCTGGAACGAATTTTTGCGCTGTCAACAGGAGGGGGGTGAGCTGCACCTACCACCAAAGAGGGGCCGTAAAGGGATGAACAGCGGCGTATGATGTCTTGCTCAAGATCGTTAAGGAGGTTCGCTGCACTGTTCATTGCATAAGGGAAATCAGTTACAAATCTCGACGAATAAGCCAAAAACAAAATGCAAATAAAAACAAAAGATAGTGGTTTTTCATCATAAGAACCTTTAGAGGCACCCGAAGTAGCTATTTCTTTGATGCGCACTCCTCCAGAGTGGTCTTGCAACACGGGATGTCTCATACTTGATGAGCCAAATTCACCTTTTTTTTTCTCTTGTTATTCTCCCCGGACCAAGGATCGGGGTAGGGCTCCCTTGAAACTGTTCACTTGAGGGCCCGATGAGTAACCGAGGCATAAATATCATCGTAAACCCACTAAGGCTAAACAAAAACTTTCGCTCCCTTAGTATCAGGACGAAATGATCTAACATATAGGGCCTCAGGACCTTAGCGGTGCACCACATCCTTGTGCATATCTTCAGGAATAATATACCCACGTTTCCTCTTCTCAGCTACAACATTGGAGTTCCATTGGGGAGTTTGCAGGCTCCAGAGCAATCGAAGGTCAACGCCTTATCCTGCCATCCCACGTTCAAAAGGGGAGAATGAATTTCAACCCTGCCATCCCACGTTCGAAAGGGGAGAATGAATTTCAACCCTGCCATTCTATTAGCTAGGGTGTAAGTCCCCTTCACGTCCTGACTACTAGATAGAGAGTATATGGCTCGAAATAGCTCCTACCGAGGGTCTACATCAACCTCCTTACATCAAACTAAGAAAGCTATTATGGTTACAATGATGTTGGGGTGTAACTGAGACAAGATAACATTAAACTTCTCCATCGGGTTAGATAAGAGAGTAGGAAAGGGGAAACTTAAGCCTGATCTCAAATGCTTGCTATAGGCAACTGACCTTCCTACCGGTAAAGTAGTAGGAGACTCATCCTCTTCGAGAGTTTTGAGCTTAGCATCTAAGGGGATTTGTTGGTAAGAGGGGACTTCTTATTTCGCTAGGCAGTACATACGCCTCTTTTGAACTATTCCTCTTCACTTAACGAAGATCTACCAGACTAGCATTTTGGACAATGAATTTCCTCTTCGAGAAAACGTAGGAGAGAAATCCCTTTAACCTCTCATACCTTAGAGGCTCTACAAGCTTGGGAACAGTGCTCGATTGCCTCATCAAACCCATACCTATTCCACCGCCTAATGCGGAGGATGCTTTCCAGACAAAATTTCTCCCGGCATGAAACTTGTCGGATTTGGAAAACCATCACCCAAAAAACCTAATTCTGTACCCTCAGAACCAGCTGGAAACCTAACAAAATCTAGGAAAATCTAGTCTATGGGGCACGATTCTACATTATCAGAAATAGTTTTCTCCGTCGAATTCCCTCCTAAACTAGCATAACTCTTGGAATTCATCTCAGGGGGAGATTGGGGGAAGTTGGGAGATTTTCAAACACTAGATGGGGGCTAGAAGAAGAGGAAGCCATGGAAAAGGAACTTACCTGTTAAAAACTAGGGTTGTGAGTTGAGAAAGATGAGAAGCTTTGAAATGGTAATATCTGAGTAAAACCTACAAAAAAGAAGAAGTTAAATAAAGAAAGGAGACGGTTTCTGGAAAGATGATAGAGATTGAGAGAGAGAGCATTGATTACCTAGGGACACTAGTGGAGGAATCTCTATTACAGGCAATTCCATTAGCTATTGGAAGTCACTTTTGGGGTGACTCCCTTGAACATATCTTCCATTGATGACATTAGAAGGCGGTTTCTGGAACCACCTTCTAACGCATCAATGGAAGGCGGTTCAAAACCACCTTCTAACGTTGGGGTGGAACCGCCTTCTAACGTTTCTGAGCTCGTAACATCTTGGTGTCCCTCGGACAAAGCATCTGTTACGATCTTGGAATAAAACTCTCACAGTCGGATCTTTGGATACTTACGCACTCGGAACAAAGCCAAATCCATCAGATCTAATGTTTGGTTCCGAACTCGGAACAAGTGCCAGTTTATATGATCCATGCATTTGTTTCGATCTCTGGAATAGATTTCATTCTGAGATTAGATATATTTTCTGATCCTAATCTATTTGTTTTAGGGTTTTGAGCATTGAATGTTGGATATTAAGTTTCGGACTCGGAACATATTTCAAATTATATGTTCTGAATCCAAAACTGTGGACCTGTTCTATTATAATTTGTCAATGAAAGAACGACATGTGTTCTGAGTTCGGAACACCAGTCGGAAAGTATGGTAAAAAATTACAATCTCAATAAAATTCAGCTAAATGGAAGCCTCTCATACCAGGTCAAGATACACCAAAATAACATGTCATTTCCACACAATGTATCAAATATCTATAGACTACGCTAGGGCAACAACAATCTATTCCAATGACAAAGTCACCATATATACTAGCTACTTAAACTCCTCATCGTAGGGATTTCCAATGGAATGGGAACGAGCGTTGACATATACCTTGCCAAGCAATTTCTTGCCATGTTGATATCAGTTTGTGAATACGGCTTCTCATCATCTTTAAAAACCTTTGACTTTGGGAATGTTACTAATATGTGTAAAATATCTATAGCAATGAAAAACCTATAGATCTGATTCTAATCTTACGTTGTTGATTTTAAGAAAATCCATACGGATTTGCTGAAGACACTCCGCCGCATATTGCATTACGTAATACCCGCACTCCCAACTGTTTGCTTGTTTCTTGTACTGTTTAAAATAAAACAATAAAATTATCATATTAATACTTTGGGAATCCTAGAATCTAATTAGATTGTAAGAATGGGAAAAACAGTTTCACCTTGATCTCGACTATCTCCAAATTTTCTGTACTGGATTCGGTGAGGGAATTGACTGACGCATCTAAAATCTTAACAAATGACCCTGAAGGTTTATGATGTAGAGGATCCATCCAATAGGCGCGGTTGTTTTCTGGGACAATAAATATTAATCTCCAATGGTCCCTACAAGAATGTCATACATACATTAAAATCATAAAAAAGTATGTTTGATGTAGATTTGATATTTTACCATCACCTCTCAATGTATTGGGCGATGAATATTTTTTATTCGTTCATCCAAAGCTTTTGCAGATGTAGTCGACTCTCTCTTTGACCGTGTTTCCAATTTCTTATGTCATCACAGGGCACAAATACCCTATCCACCCATTCTCCTTTTGGTTAGGAAAATAATACATGTACCTTTGATATATAAAGAGAAAACATTATTTGTAAAAATAGTAAAGTTAATAAATTATTTAGTTGAAATATGTCATCATATAGTACTTATAGTACATATAAGGACATTATGGTTTGATTGACTTGGTCACACCTCCACAAGTATTTGAAGTCACTCCATGTCGCAATTATATCCCTCTTTTGACCAAATACGCATTCATAACCTGAAAATGTGTAGGTTGAGTTGACTTGGCGTCCACCAATCAAATCATATAACAATCTAAAAAAGTGTAGCGAATCCTTCATAACTTGTGCCCTTGTGAGTGTTGGCTTAGCCTTCTTTGCTGTTTTTTGAACTATTTCGGGTGCCATTTTAGGCCTGGCCTTCAAATGAGCATCCTTTGTAGGGTCGACATAGATTAGTTAATGAGGCCATAGGAGATACAGTCCCTCGACGATTCTCACGTGTTTGAAATGGCCATATGGAATTGGTAACAGGGCGTTGAGGACCAGTGGCTTGTCCAGTGAGACTCTGCATATTCCATCCCGGATTGGTACGGAGTGATGATATCGCATTGATTAATGCAAAATACCATCGGTAACGTGGATTGGCCTACCATTTTCCGCTTGATCAGTGTACAACTCACACAAATGCGATGTTTGAAACGAAAAAATAAATTAGTAAGTCAAACATATGAAGGTAATTGAAAATCAACATTATTATAAACATAAAAGTATTGACCTTATTTTCAGCAAAAATGATGGCGGGGTCAACTTTATTCACTTCATCTCGCTGCGAAGGTAGAATAGGTTCATGGTTAACCTCAACATCTCCATCTCCCGGTGAGTGGCAACCCAGGGTTAAATTGGCTAAATTTTTTAGGCCCAGGGAGACCAGTGTGTTCAATTAACTTGAAGATCAATATATCTTGTTGCTCAATCTTTTTGTCTCGTGCAAGCACTTCCTGTTGCAAGACATAAACCCCAGATGGTTTGGTCTTCTTGTATGAACAGAGAATTCCAAACACATCTCTTTGCGATATGTATGATCCAACACCTCTTGCATGGCCCGGGTGATCTGGTTTTTCTGTAGCCTCACGGAGGATGTTGTGGTTACCCTTGGCAATGAAACGCCCTTCGAATTGTTTGATCTTTAATATCCCAAGAAACATTTTAATTAAATCAACTTAGTCGTAACATGGTTGAACATCTATTATTCTGCAAACCAAAGATTAACGGTGCTTACCACTCTTTCAGCAATTTCACGCTTGGGACTATTTTCAAATTCACCTTTACTATTTTGTCGGCTGATCAGGAAAAGATCACACTGGTCTATGTCTTCATCACCCAAAGGCTTCGCCGATGATCTTTCCCCCTCCTCGGTCTCCCCCCTGCCAATTTTTATTTGGACTTCCCTTTCAAAACGTTCCTTAATTAACTGCAGGGCCGCCAAACCATATCCACCACGACTCTTACGATGAGGTGTCTTGTTTTCCTTTGCAAATTGTTGTTTTTCACTCCTCGTACCCTACATATGTAGGAAATACTTTTTTTAAAATTTTAAAATGAAATAAATTTTATCGAAATAAAAATAAGCAGTAAAGGTTGTAAAACTGATGTTTTCATCATTCTCCAAAGCTCGCCTCTTGTGGATCTCCCAACCTTTGGGTATAATATGTGTATAAATCAACCATGAATGATCTCTTTTCCTAGTAAAGAAAATGTAATCTCGCGATAAGGTATATTTGTGTTCCCTGCAACTCTTCGCCATCATGGTTGTTGCCCTATTTTTTAAACCATCCATATCTGGGGCATCAAACTCAAATGGTCTCTACGTGGATTGAAATCAAAATTAATAATTAAAGATTAATGTAGGATATTATTTAGTTAAGCTTGTATTTGAATAATTTCAAATACTATAGTTACCTTGCACTCCGTCCATAGGACATCTTTATATTCTTTTGGAACCTCGAGCCAACTATCGTACTTGATGTCTACCTAAGTTCTACCAACCTTCCCTACCCAACTAGACCATATCGTTCTTTGGATATACACACTCCCGATTTGTTGAAAGTCAACAAATTCAATTCTTTTCTAGCCATTCTCCTTTCTAATATTCTACAATGTGTTCTAGCGTAACACCCCGCAAACGCTTTCTCCCCATCATCATCACTGCCTAGGTTTTGTGAATGTGAACCTCTTGGATCCACATCTTCATCATAAAGCCTCTTATGTGACATTAAACTACCAAACACCATACATCACAATAAAAAACTATGGTTTCTTTTAGAACAAAATGAAAACTAACTTTGGGGCTTAAAACATATAACAAAATTACAAAAAAATTGATAGACATTTCAAGGTATAATAACCCTAGCTAGGATTCATATAGTAGAAGAAAGGAAATGGTGAAATGTTTACCTTTAAATCCAAACAATTCAAAGTTGGATGTAAAATTATGGCCATGAACACTCATGAACTTGGAAACCCTAACCCTTGGATTGCCTTTGTTTTTTGTAAATCCATAACCCATGGACATTGGGTGTGATTAGCTTACATTTACTAGGGTTTCATGTAGTAGGAGCAAAGATGAAGATTGGTTGAAGAATTTTCGAAGTGATCAAAGATGGAAGGAGAGAGGAGGGTTTTGTAGGGGGAAATTTGGTGGGAATTCGCAGTTTTCTGAATGGGTATTAAATGCCCATTTGAAAACCACCTTTAATGCTATTTAGAAGCTATGCCCGACAATCAGTTCCAAACTTGGAACAGAGTTACACACTCGGAAGTTGATCGTTTCTTCAGTAACAGGGAAAGATCAAGTTCCGCTCTTTTGTTATTTCTGATACAACACTGCAATTTTTGACTCTTGTTTGCATTTTTCCATTTTTTATAACAGATTAAGTTCCGAGTTGAACTAGGGTTCCAATATCTTTTCAGTTGTCTGATCCGAAACTGTTACTTGGACCTATTGATTCCAAATTGTACTTAATTTGTCACAGAAGTATTTCCAAGCTCGGAACTGGAGATCTAACCTCTTCTAGACAGGGTTCTGGACTCGGAACACGTGTTCCAAAATATTTACTATTATCTGATCCCAATATGTTAAATTGACTCTTGGTTAACCTCTTTTCATTTTAATTTACAGATGATTACGAGCTCGTAACTGGTGTTCCAAAATCTAAGAATTTTTGTAATTGACGTCTACTAAAATTTTATTAAAGGAAAGACAATGTTCTGAGTCTGTAACACTATCACCTATATAAAAAAATGTGAAAAAAATCAAAATTCCAAATAATAAACCCTAACACATTTCCAGAGGCGGAACCAGAAGAAGAAGATTTTCAAATCCAAAATTTGGCGGGTGACAATATCAACATCAAATTCCAGTGCTCTAATATGTAGAAGGAGGTCGAAATCAACACGAGGCGGACATGGACGTGGATGGGGCAACAATCCTGACTACGATTCGAGAAGGTTCATATCTCTTCAATCGGAAAATAGATACAGTGCCTTAAGAAAGAGTGGAAAATTGATGGATTCTTATGTGATAAACCTTAACCTTCACCATACCATAGAATTAGCCAACCCCTTACAAAAATTGGAAGGGCAACATGTTCTAAAATTATTGACGATGAATGAACCATCTTATTTTGATGATGTTTTCCCATTTTATAGTAATTTGCATGAGATTGAGGGGGGTGGTGCATATTGGACCAAGGTCAATGGTTTCCATGTGGAACTTAGCCCATGGATTATAAACAAGCTAGTTGATTGTCCACATAAGGGTCTCGAGGATTGTTATCCACAACGAGAGAATGGTCCATTACTTGATGTTTACCATAGGGGTGGGTGGCCTTTGAATGATGAGTATCCTAGAATAAACCTTGTAAGCATGAGGTATTTTCTCCGTAATGCGTATGATCTTGGATGACTGGAGTCTTTTAGTTTGGAACACTTAGTGCCCGACGATCAAATTTTTTAGGACTTCATAGCTTGGTAAATAATTCCCAAATCTGGCCACCTCACTGAACCTACATATTCAAAACTTATGGTATTCTACTATATAATGGAGGGTCGTAGAATTAACCTCGGGTCGGCTATTCTATCACATATGATGGGGGTTGGTATATTGAAGAAGGTGATCAAGAGTCTTCCTTATGGGAACTTGATTACCTCTATTCTGAAGGAAGTGGAGGGGTTGGAGTTTAGTGAGGAAGAAAAGCACAGCAAGTTCTATGACAAATAGTATTTTTTGAAGAAAAATTGGGTGTTAGTGGATAAAAAGTGGCATCACAAGACACCGGCAGCTGCTGAACCGAGAAAAAGACGCATAATAGAAGAAGGTAAATTAGTTGCATCACATTCATAAAAATAGCACATTGCATCATTCAATTGTTAAGATATACTAACGGTTTATCAATTGTTAAGATATACTAACGGTTTATCAATTAATATTTTGTAGATGATTCCGGTCCTCAATTTATGAAGGCCAGGAAGAGGGTTTATAGATAGCTACGTGATGAGGGGTCTCAATTGAGGGAGCATGTGTGGACATTAGAGCGGAAACAAAGATTATATGAGAGCCTCAAAGAATCGAAGAAACCCAAACTTAAGAGGACCTACTCCTTGTAATATCCATATCAATTTTATTTACTCTATGGACATGAATATTTTGTTGTTGAATTTCACAATTATCTAACTTCTTAACTTGGATGTTGAATGTCTAAACCTAAACGTGTGGTTAGAATGCCTATGTATTGAAATAGGGAAGCTGCGTATGAATGGGGGTTAAAATTAAAACAGACCATAGACCGAGTTCGGAGCTCGGAAGTGGATCTTTGCGAATGGTCAACTCCAAAATACAAAGTGAAATAGTGCTATACAGTTACCTTTCAAGTATTCTTCTTTTTTTTCAACTTCCCTTTTGGTACCTTATGTCGTTTGGTCATCTTTCCGTGGTTGTTGCCCTATACGACTTCATTGTGATCTGTGCAAGAGACAAACTTGCGCAAACTAGCGTCATCCTCTTGAAGTATAAAATCTTCATCATCTGACCCAATCCTAGTATTTGTACCAAACCCAATTAAACCCTTTTTTTTTCAAAATCATCCATAAAAGCTCTTTTGCCCTCAACCACAATCTCCCATCGGGAATCAATAGGATCTGTTATGTAGAAAACCTGATGAGCTTGTTCAGCTAATATGAATAGATCTTCTCTCCAACCCATCCGGCTACGATCAACAAGTGTGAAACCCAGATCTTTGATTCTATGACCATTGTTAAAATCAACACATTCACATTTGAAAATTGGCACTCTCATTGTAACATAATTGAGCTACTAAATTTCTGTAATTGTACCAAAGTATCAAGTATAGGCATACATCAGATTGTTGTCGGCTATGATACCAACATGCAAAGCTTCAGAAACAATTGAAACTCCATTATTATGAGGGATTTTTTTTATCATCCATTGATTTTGTACCAAATGTAAAACCATTGACATCATAACCAACGAATGATAGAACGATACCCAACGGTCTGCGCGATAACCATTTGACTATTTATGGATGCAGACCAATCGCGACGTGAGATCGTAGCCAAGAAGAAAAAGTTGTAGTGTGTTTTTTAAGAACTCGTGCTTTGTTCCAAGTGGGATTCAACAATCAAATTTCATCCATGTGAATCTCTATATATGGGACAATATCCTCATGATTCTGAAGAACATACAAATGAGCAGTGCATAAGTCCTCAACACTAGGACTAAATAGCTTACCCTATCGAACCCCTACACCATCCAAATGGCCTTCAGGCCTGGATCTGGAAATCCCCGCAGATTCAACCTCACAAATATATTTGGTACAAAATTCAATAGCTTCCTCAGCACAATAATGTTGCACACTAGTGGCACCATGCCTATACCTGTCGTTCACAAAATGCTTGAATATTTTCATGTACCGCTCGAATGGATACATCCATCTAAGAAATACAGGACCACAAAGATTAATCTCCCAAACCAAGTGAGTCATCAAATGAATCATGATGTCGAAGAACGAAGGTGGGAAGTACATCTCCATTCGGTACAATACTTCTACAATCATGGTTTGCAATCGGTCAAGCTTTGCAGCACTAATGGTTTTTAAACATATAGATTTGAAGAACAAACATAACTTAGTAATACAATATTGTACATGGGACGACAACGATGCCCGAATCACAATGGTATTAAGCTCTTGCATTAAATTGTGACAACTGTGGGATTTCAATCCACCCAACTTTAACTCTGTTATTGATACACATACGGTGATATTCGAAGAATAAGCTCTAGGAACTTTCACACTACTTAGCGTCTCACCATACGACTTCTTCTCCTTCTGAGACATTGAATAACAAGCGGAAGGAAGATAACAAGTATCTCCATCAGTAATGGGTCCAAGATTTTCTCTAATACCCACCTTAACCAAATCAAGTCGAGACTTCAATCCATCTTTGGTTTTACCGAGAGTATTCAAAAGTGTGCCAATTAAAGCATCGCAAACATTTTTTCTATGTGCATTAAAACAAGACAATGTCTGACATCCATATCACGCCAATAAGGGAGTTGAAAGAAGATTGAGCATTTCTTCCAACTACCTTCAATTGCCAACTTCTGCTTCCCCTTACTAAAATTGTTAGGTAATCCTTTAACCTTTTCAAATACCTCTTCGCCTGTGAGTGGCACAGGCGCACCTCGCAACTCTGTCTTGCCATTGAACCACTTCTCTGTAAAATGCCATGTATGCCCCTTGGGGAGAAATTGTCGATGTCTCTGGTAGATAGTTTTAGAACCATGCTTAAGTTGACAGAATGAGGTTTCTTTCTCACAAATTGGACATGCATAGTGTCCTTTCATAGAATAGCCCAACAAATTTCCATAAGCTAGAAAATCATGTATGGTGAAAAAATGGAGAGCCTCCATCGTGAAAATATCATCCACCACAGCATTGTAAGTACGAACTCTATCATTGAAAAATGTCAACAAATCTTCCACTAGGGGCGCGAGAAATACATCAATGTCATTACCCATTGCTTGGGGCCGAAAATTATCATGGAAAAGAGAACGCATTTTCTTTTCATTATCAGTCACGGTGGTAAATTGTATATCACCAACATTATGGGCCAAGAACTATATGCGCTACTCATGTTGCCAAATGGATTCATTCCATCGGTTGACACATCTAATCTTGAATGCTGGGAATCCGATCCAAACTCCAGGTATATGCCATCAAGATTTTTCCATTGCTCACCATCTGAAGTATGCCTTATCACATCACCCGCCGGATGATCTTTTTCTGCATGCCATCATAGTAATTTTGCATCTTTTTTGGAAGTAAACAACTTCTGAAGGCGGGGAATTATCAGAAGATACCATAAGACCTTAGCAGGTGTCCTCTTCTTTGAAATGGTTCCCACCTCCGCACACACTCCTATTTCACCACGCTTTAACTTGTACCGAGATTCACCGCATACCCATGTTGCAAGTTTCTTATCCTCATTTCCCCTAAACAACATGCAATCGTTCAGACATGCATAGATTTTTTCTAATTCTAAACCCTTTGGACAAAGAACTCTTTTCACAGCAAAGGATTTCTCAGGCATTCGATTTCCTTCAGGAACCAATTCTCGAACCAATTCCAGAATTTCTGTCATCCCTTTTTCAGTCCAACCAAATTTGGCCTTCAAATTCATGATTTTCAACATCGTGCTCAAAACTAAATGTTTTGACCCCACGTACATTGGACAATTCTTGTCATTAAGAAAAAACTCTAGGACCTCTGGTTTACCATGGAATTCTTTGGAAACATCATCCACTATCTCATCAAATCGATCATCACAATCTAATTCAACCCCTACCTTTGTTCCACTATTTCCACCACTATCCGTCGATACCTTGCCGTGACATGCCCAACAAAATGTAACTTGTTTGGAAACCTCAAAAAATAAGGTGTTCATGCAACTTATTCCTCCCTAAATATGCATCATTCTTGCAATCCTTGCAGGGGCAACATGCACGCACCACCCCATTTTAAGCCGCATGTTCAAAAGCCACCCCTATAAATGAATCTACTAAACGAATATAATTGGGTGATGTCCTAATTTCGCTCTCGATTACTCCGATTCTATCCATTAACTACTTGAAATTAACATCGAGACAAATTCAATCATATCGGCAACAAAATTAAAATGAGCAACTTATCAAATCAAAGTAATATTTTCCAAAGCATTACAAAACATACTTCAACAATAATATAATTAGTTCGATGGAGTAATAATATTTGTATATGTACAATTACCTTAGCCTTCTGCATCCAAAGAGTGCCCTAAAATTTTTAGCTTATTTCTCCAAATGAATATTAACTTGGCAGTATGCATTTATTGCTATCTTTAAGGTGTTCCGAGTTTGGAACTCGAATCGTACCGTACAAATTACAGAGCATTTAAGATCAGACGATGTTCCGTATCCAAAACATCTTAACTAGTGTTGTTACAAGCTTGGATCATAAATCGTTGTTTCAATTACACAACATGCATACAAGTTCTGAGTCAGAAACGTAAATCGGATCCATTTTTTTATTGCAGAAATTTATTCAGATCCCTTCCGAGTTTGTAATAGAAGCGTTCAAAATGAGCACGACACAACCGCCTTCCATCTTCATCATTCAAAGGCGGTTCTAATCAAACCGCCTTTGAACGACATGAAACTGCCTTTAAAATTTTAGGGGGGGCATCTGAAGAAAGTTCCAATCTTGAAAGTTCCCAAGGAAGGCAGTTTTACAAGATTTAGGTGGAACTGCCTTCCATTGGTGTGTTTAATAGGGTCTCTTCCACTAGTGGGAAGAGGAAGTCTAAAAAGACGTGAGTGAGTAGGGGGAATCTTATTTATAACATCCCCACGTGCTCCACTTTCCCTCTATTTTCTCTTCCACGCGCGTCCCTATAAATTCCAAAACTAGGTCACTATTTAAGAAAACCTAACTTCTCATCTGATACGAATAATTTTGAAGAACAGGTACTCACGAAGCCCTAACTACCTTCAAAGACAATCATACGTTTCTAATCCTTCAAGATAGCAAAGATATAGATCTTCAAAACTATAAGATCATTTATTTTTTCAAATATATGAATCTTAGAAGCTAGAAGACCACTTAGTTTTTTCTGGGGGGCTTTTGATGACAATTAGAACAAGACTTTGTTGGGCAGCTAGGCCCAATCCTTTAGGGAAAACCCAAGGCCCAAAATAGTCTAACATGGCTCTTTATCCAATGAGTCAGCATTGGACCTCATTACTAGATAAGGAAAAGGATTATGTTATAGGTAACCACTATTAGGGTGTCGGTAGTATAAATACAAATGTATGTCATTAATTTCATTCATTCACTAATCATTTGCTTGAGAGAAAAGACTGACCTTGGCATTAGAGATTTTCCCTCTGGAACACTCCGGGGCTTGTTTTTCCTTGCAGATAGCAGATCTAGGCTAAGGGATCAAGAGTGCGCTTGGATCGGGTCCCAAACACATAAGTCATTATGTTAATAGAAATCATGTTAACATGCAACCTAGATTGGAATTGTCTATTTTAATGGAGTAGATATGAAAGAATGTCTTAGAAAGTGTGAAAAGTTCTGTAGTTACTATAATATGCTTGATCAGGCCAGATTAAAAACTGATGAATTGTATTTTGAATTAAAGGCGGAGGTTTGTTATAATTTTGAGAGATCCTATAGAGTGCTTACCTGTTGGAAGGAGTTTTTATAAGGTTGTGCTTAGAAAATTCTCAGAATTAGGGGTTAAAGATAAGGTGGAAGAATTCAATAAACTACATCAAAAAGGTTCTGTACGATCTTACCAAGATAAGTTTGACGAACTTAAATCACTAATTGTTTGCAGCAATTCTCAATTGAGTGAGGGGTACTTTTTATTCTATCTTTCTGAGTGGCTTTAGGGATGAACTAAAACTAGTGATTAAGTTTTTTAAGCTAGGGACATTACATGAAGCTTTTAAGATAGCAGTTTTGGAGTTGAACCTAGAAAAATTGCATAAGTGAAATAAGGGAAATCAGTTTGGAGTTCCCAGCTCTGTGGTAGTACCAACACTACAAGAAACAGAACCTTTTACCCCGGTTATTAGTCCATAACAAAATGAGGTAAATACAACCGAAGTGAAAGTAAATTTTTTTACCTTTTACCTCGGGTTTGGTAGTAACTGAGGTAAATAGTACCTTTTACCTTGGGTTTGGTTCAACGTTGGTAGGAATTGTGATCGACGTGCTCCATGCTAGAAGGACGGCGGTAGGAGACCCCTGCTGTGACATCGTTATGATCAATGTCAGCATCATAAAGTATATGACATCGACCATAGGAAGATGGCATCCGATGGGAGAGAAATTGCAGTGATGTTACAAACGACAACGTCGTTCATAGTACGTGTGATGTTGCAAGCAATGAGAAGCGATATCGTACGTAGTGGGGGACCCACGTTGTGTGCCAGCTGATGTGGAATGGTGACAAATATGACATCGTTTGAATGTGCGGCGTTGCAAAAAAATGATACCGGTACATGCGAAGTCATTAATTTATCATTTTAGAACCGGTTTATGTGACACCGCAGTTTATTTAGTCAGATCTCATTTTTTGTAAATTATTATAATATTAAATATTCAATGATGCAAACAATCGGTCGTCGATAGCCGTTACATGTTATATAAAAGGTGATAGATCGTGAAATGGTTAAACATCATACTACACTTAATTATTGTTCAATTATTTTGGGAATGATTGACATGTTAATTAAAACCAACAAAATTATGACATATAATCCAAATAAATGTAACAATATTTTAAAATACATAAGGTTGATATAAAATGGAAACATTAATTGTATTTAACCTCCATTTTCTATGTTGTACTGTGTTTGGATTTTCAGGGCAAGTGAAAAGACAACTCCGTCCATCTAAATGCTTGAAGTCCATTGATAACTCCCTTTGATCCTATTACAACCAATACGTAGGAAACCAAATGTATGTTTCAATTGGTAAGTACCTAAAAATATACATAATATAATCAAACGTAGATGACATTATTCTCAATATGGGAATAGTAACTGATTTGAATAAAAGCGACGTCGCACACATAAAAAACAATGTCACAAAGACCGAGTTAAAAGCGACTTCAGATATTCATATATATTACTAATTTCAACACTTCCTTGACACATGTGACGTCGATCCTTATTCGGTACCATATCGTATGGAGTAATTAATAGTGACCGACGTCGCACATTCATATTGTGTTCATCCGAATCTAAACCTTTTTATCACTCTTTACAAATATTGGCAACAAAAGCCACATATAGTATATAGCTTGTAACACAATCATTCATGCTTCATGAAAATCTTTGATCTTTGATGAATGATGAAAAAAACATATAGAAGGTATATGGTAACAAAATTGCTAAATGAACATGGAAAAGTACCTAAATTAATTTGAACCAATAAATGCTCCATCCTTGGATACTTGTTGATGGTTGAGAGAAACAATTTGATTGAGCCCTTTCATTGTTGTAATGGTGTGAATGGATATGGTGGGTTTGTAGGATTTGTATTGGAGATGGAAATGGGTGTTAGTGCTGATAGTTATTGACATGAAATAAGGTTGGGGGAATTTTTATTTCAAATTTTCGTCTGAAATTTTCGATTCCCACTAGAAATTTTAAATTGAGCGACGTCGATCGATATTCGGTAAATGTTTCATTACATGCGACATGTGTGCAACGACGCATATGTGGCCTTAGTCTAATATTAAAAAATTGTCTTAAAATTCTTCGTTTAAAGGTTGCGGGCCATTCCATCAACCCGTTTATGACCATATCGGAACAAAATTGTTGTCATAATTTGAATAAAAAATATTATCCCCAAGTTTTCATTTCAATGTCTCCCACTTTCTTAGAAGGGCCTAAGTGACAAAAATAAAAAGAGAAAAGTGCTTTTATAATCATACTTAGTTGACATAAGTGCCAATATAATCTTCCAGCGTTTGAAAGTGCCAATATAACACTAGATAGTCAGTTAAAGTGCCAATATAACCCTCTCTGGCAACTTTTAGTTGGAATTTTATAAAAATACATTTTGCCCTTCTGGAAAAAAATAAAATACTTAAAAAATAAGAAATGACATTGAATCATTAGTACTCCATCCGGACCACTGCTGGTCCACCGCCGGGCCACCGTTGAACCACCGTCGGACCACCGCCGGACCACCGCCAACCCACTGCTACACCGCCGCCATAATAAGTAGGGTTATATCAGCACATTATGAAAACTGGTAGGGTTAAATCAGCACATTCCTAAAACTTATAGGGTTATATCAGCACATACTATAGAATTAGGATTTTTAATAATATTTTATTTATTTTATTGCCTTTAGTCCGGATTGATGATTGGATGACCTTTAGTGTTGTGTGTGGTTGTTATTTTGTTGTGTTCTTCGACCGAGGGTTTTTAATGTTGATAAGTTTTGAAATAAGGCTATGATTTGTGATAATGGTGTTTAATATGAATGATGGTGTCATGATGTAGAATTTTATGGTGTATAAGATATTGTTATGATGTGATAATGGTGTATATGGTGTGTGTTTGGCAGAGCTGTGATTATAAGCAAAGCTGGTTTATTTTGAAAGATGCATCACAAATTGAATAAGGAATTGAATCACAATGGAGAGTTACCTTTAGGTCTCAATGTGTGTGTCTCAAGGGTTTTGAGGGTAGGTGGGTTTTGGGTGGTATTTTGGTGGTGGTAGGGAATAAATAGTGATTGGGTGGTGTATGAAAGTATGTGAGCTTCATGGGTCGTGCACGTCTACACGCACCATGAATATGAGGTTTGGTTCTCCCCCTTGTCCACCATTTTGAGCTTCACAAACCATGTGCGTCTACATGGTCCAAGAATTGGACTTCCCATTTGTTCAACTTCCTCTAAAAATCATAAACTTCTTGAGAAACAAGCATGCACACCAAATGTAGTAGTATCCCAAAAATAAAAAGAAAGCTACAAATAGGAAAACACACCAAAAATATAAAAATAACCTAAATTTTCAAAACCCGGGTTACCTCTTGAGAAGATCCGTATATTTAAGGTCGTCGGCACGGCCCTAATATTATCCATAAGGTGTGGGTTTGTACCTCATCACCTTGGACAACAAACTAGACCATTTAGCATGATGCTTATTCAACTTCATCTGACTCTTCAAGTATTTCAAGGATTCATGATCACTATGAATGACAAATTCTTTATGCAATAAATAATGTTGCCAAGTTTCTAATGCACGCACAATTGCATAAAATTCTTTATTATAGACAGAATAGTTTAGAGCACCGCCCTTTAGCTTTTCACTGAAGTAAGCTATAGGTCGATTCTCTTGCATCAAAACAACACCAATACTAACACCAGAAGCATCACAATGAAAGTCAAAAGTACCATTGCAATTAGGTACAAAAAGAACATGAGCATTACGTAATCATACTTTCAATTCACTAAATGCATTCTCTTGACTCTCAGTCCAAACAAATTTCACATCCTTTTTAACTAGTTCATTTAGAGGTGCATCAATAGATGAAAAATTACACACAAACCATCTATAAAAACTAGCTAAACCATGAAAAAAACGTACCTGGTTGGCATTAATAGGTCTCGACCAATTCTTAATGGCCTCATTTTTGGTTTCGTCGATTTTTATGTCCTCCTTAGAGACCACAAAACCGAGAAACACCACTTCTGAAGCACAAAATGTGAACTTCTTGATGTTCGCATACAAACAAGACTCACAAAGTGCAACAAGAACCATTTTAACTTGCTCAACATGTTCATAAGTCAAATTAGAATAAATCAATATATCATCAAAATAGACCACAACAAACCAACCAATAAACTTCCTCAAGACATGATTCATCAATCGTATAAAAGAACTAGGTGCATTAGTTAAGCCAAAAAGCATAAAAATCCATCCATACAACCCGAACTTAGTCTCAAATGCAATTTTCCATTCACCCCCTTCATTAATTCGAATCTGATGATAACCTTGAGTCAAATCAATCTTAGTATAAATCACAGATCCATGTAAATCTCCAAGCATATTATCTAACCTAGGGATAGGATGTCGATACTTAATGATAATCTTGTTAATAGAACGACAATCAATTGACATACACCAAGTTTTATCTTTCTTAGGAACTAAAATGACACGAACATCACAAGGAGATAAGGATTCTTGCACATAACCTTTTTGAAGTAACTCCTCAACTTGTCGCTGTAGTTCCCTTGTCTCCTCAGGAGTTGCTTTATACGCCGTACTGTTTGGAATAACCAAACCCAGAATTAAGTAAATCAGGTGTTTAGTACCTCGCAAGGGTGGTATACCTGCAGGTAAGGCCTCTGGAAAGACATCCTCAAATTCCCGTACCATCTCAGAAAACCATGGAGGAACATGCATATGAATATCATCACTGGCAAGGTAGCTCTTTTTAAACTGCATGATAAGTACATAAGAATGATTAGAAAAATCATGATTCACATCCCTAATCAATGCATAAAATGATTTACCAGAATCATTAGAAAGTTCATGTCTCATTATGTAAATCGATGGCAAAGGACTAAGATATGAAGATAGGATTTTATGCGACTTATCAGAATCATTCTTAGACTTACCTGGCTTACCTGGAATGGCCTCCCTTGATTTTTGGTCGAAATTATCAAGGTTTTTGCCTCCTTTTACCTTATGGCTGATCTCCTTCAAACCCTAGCTAGGGTTTTGGTCAGCCATTTGCACATCAGTCGCAAACTTCTCTTTGTTGACTTTCATGCATGTCTGTGCCTCTAAAACTTTCACAGGAGATAATGGAACCAGAGTATACCTTGTTCTATCCTTAATCACAGTAATTTTGTTAGTGTAACCATCATGCATAGATTTACGATCAAACTGCCAAGGCCCCCCTTACAAAATATGACTACCTTCCATAGGTATAACATTACATAAGATAGAATCATGGTATTTTCCAATCTTAAAATTAATCATGCATTGTTTGTTAACCCTAATTTCACCACTACCAACTAACCAAATAAGTTTATATGGTGATGTATGAGTGGTCATAGGATAATACAATGATTTAACAAGAAGATTAGACACATTATTAGCACAAGAACCACCATCAATAATTAGTGAACAATTCTTATCTTTCACAAGGCAACCTGTATGAAAAATGTTAATCCTTTGTACCCGTGTTTCGACCATTTGAGATTTTAGAACTCTTAACGACACAAAGTTACCTTGTGTTTCCGGACCTTGTTCACCATGATCATTTATGATGATCTCTCCATCTATCTGTTCTTCACCCCTTTCATACAATGGTGGCATATCAGCATATTCATCTACTTCATCTCCTTCCTCAATTGTTGTTAACACTCATACATGAGGACAATTATTGCAGGCATGTCTCTTTCTTTACAATGAAAACAAGTAGGATAGTTAATAGAAACCGAATTTGATGAAGAAGTAGTGGACTTACCTGTAATTTTCAAAACCTGTTGGGTTGGTGGTGCCGCCCTCTTCTCAGTAGGATTCTAAGCTGGATTTGAATAGGTCTGAACCGATCCTCCTCCTCCCATGGGCGTGCCCCTACCGTGGCCATAACTAGGGTTTCTAGAGTCAAACCATGGTCGTTGACTGGAAAATCTGTGTTGTGGCCTCCTTGGTTGCAAGGTACTCTCAACCAACCTTACTTTCACCAATAAATCGTTCACAAATATGTGATGTTGAAGCTTGATTGGCATTTGAAGGTTTTCACGCAAGCGTTCAATGAATCGATTTTTGATGAATGCATCATCTTCTTTCATTCCAACCCTTCTCATGGTCAAATAAAGATCTTGCCAGTTTTCATCAACTGTGCAATTTCCTTGCTTCATATTGGACAGATAAAAATGTCGTTCCATTAAGTAAGTAGGCGGAACATGATATTGGCGAAGCTTGGATCTCAATCTTTCCTAGGTGGAGATAGGTTTCTTTCCGACAAGATATCGCGACTCCTTTTTATTTTTCCACCATTCAGCCGCATAGTAAGTGAATGAATACTGCCCCACTTTGACTTTTTTCTTCTCCCAATAATTGTTAAGATCAAACAGATTCTCAATCTGTCACTCCCAATCAAGATACTTCACTGGATTGGGTTGACCATTAAATCGAGATATGTCATATTTTAAACACTTGATGTCTCGAGCTTCATCAGAACCTGACTCAGATCTCGAATTATTCTTTAATCTCCTTGGTAATGAGGTTTTACTATGGCAATGCCTTTTAGAAGACCCTCGGTGTGATCGCCTTTCCGAACCATCATCATAATAGTTATCTGAACTTCTAGAACCATTGAATTGACATACATATTTCTTGGTTTCTTCCCTCTTGACTGATGATGTAGGTGTAGGCGGTGCCATGCTGTCAACTTTTCTCGCCAACCTTTGCACGTCACACATAACTGCATTTATTGCGACAGCAAACCGATTAGGATCATTGGCTTCATTTGGATTAATTTGATGTCGCTCCCAACTATCTAGAGCCTCTTCACGTGGATGACTACCATGCCTACCATTTGAGGTATTCGTCAATGGAAAAATGTTAGGATTGCTAACAAAAGGTTGGGCGAATGAATTTTCGTCCCCTATCTTCGCTAAACTGGTAAGAAAATCAAACGGTAAGTTAAAAAAAATCGTCCCCCTTCCCTTTGTTTAGTAAGGTCACTTACCAAGTGTATAACATTCACAACTCGCAAGTTGTTGGCTAATGCGAGGGCAATTGATCAATTCACCGCAATTCAAAGCTAACTATGGAGATGAGGACTACAGGACTTATTTTGAATTTTAAAAATATATAAACTCAAAATTGGGCCCTACCATATGGAATTCCAAATTCTATAAAGAATAAAGAACAAAAATAAATTTTAATGGCACAAATAAGAGCTTTATTGAATGAATTATGATCAAAACAAGAAGGCTTTATATAGGCGACAAATAGGTTCCGAAAATTCAAGAAACTTTTCCGAAAAAAAATTGGAATAGGAACTCAAATCCAAATACCTTGTGGTAAAGGATTTTAGTAACTTACTTGTCCCCCAAGTCAAAAATTCAGATCAAAACCCCTCTCTCAATTGGCTTTTATTTCTTTTTCCCCTTCCGATTAGGATTTTGACTCCTCTTTTCCTTTTTCAAATAGGATTTCCTTTTTCTTTCCTTCTTTTTCAGCCAAAATTCATTTTTTTGTACACTGACAACCAGAATCTTATTCCCCAAGAAAACGTTTGGTCACAATTCCCAAAATTTTTGGAAATTGTATATCTGCCCCAAACTTTTGAAAATTGCAAATTTGCCCCAAATTTCAGATTTCAAATCCTAAATTACTATTTTGAAAACCAAAAATATGCTACCTTTTTTTTCCAAAAAGTTTTGGAACAATAATCGCCTGTACAAAACTTGGAATAAAAAAACTGCGACAACTTCCTCTTAATTCAAATGAACTTCGCGGTATTCAAGATCGTAAGGATCAAGAATATGACACTATATATATGGAAAATGACATAAGACTCTTATTTTTATTAAGATTTTATCAAGAATCAAAGAAAAATTCAAGATCACAGAATCAAAGTACGATAAAGAAAACAAATAGGATTATGAGCATGCAATAATTTTCAGAAAAGTTGACAAAGAATATCACAAGCACATAAACTGTTTCAACTACCTAAAAACTACAAAAATGTTCGGGAGGTGAAGGTGAATAATACTTGTTAACACTCAGATCCTTTGAAGTTCTCCTGACTCGATTGATGAAGGTGAAGGCTTATAGTAATACCGAAGTATTCTAACTCTCGGACCCTTCAACGTCCTTCGACTCTAGATTCAATCATCCTGGTAAGAAAGATCAAACAAACATAGTTAAATTAAGACATGAAAAAGTACATATATATATAAGAAAAATTCGAAAATAAATTAATGCAAAACTCAAAACCCTTTTTTTCCGGCCTCAATAGATCTTTTGTTTTGCTCTGATACCAACTGATATGAATCTCCTTGCAAAGACTCACGGTTATGGAATTAATATCTTTGATCTAGTGAAGGGATCTCGCAAACCCTCACCATCTCGCACGAAATTCAGGTGTCTAGCCCTCGGGGTACGCCTAACTTTGACTTGCTCTCTAACTAGCCCTCAGGATTGGATTACAAGGTTTATTGATACTTAACTAGCCCTCGTCAATGGAAGAAGCTTGCAAGAAAAGAGTATGAACTCAAAATGTTGTATATTTGATTGATAAAAGTGTAATAAATTCGTCCATAATGCCTCCCTATTTAAACGGTTAAAATATCACCCCAAACCCTAATCACAAATGGAAACTGAATCGACTTATGGCAGCTTTAAGAAGCTAAAACCATATCTAACCAAAATAGCTAAAATAAATAGTAATCAAAGGTAATCTGGTCGAATTCTTCAAGAAGCAACCTTGAAGAATATTACCTTATTTTATCTTACCAAATCTAAGTCTAGTCAGAATAAAACTCAATATTTTCGAAACCCTAATGGACTGGTCCAAAAATCAGCTCTTCAAAGCCCACATGGCCGAGCTGTCAGTTTATAAACCCAAAATTAAATAATTTTATAATATTTTACAGTGATCACACTACCTCATTAAAAAAACCCAGTGGGAAAAAGAGTATAGTGTTCTTCATGATGTCTTCAGTTCTTCGACAGTCTTGAACAATAAATCCAAGATATCGATGATGACTCGTTCTTTAATTATTCATCATAAAAGCGATCAATCAAATAATTTAAAGTAGCATCCCTAAGCTTAGTCCTTGACCTATTAATAGGTCCCATCATATCACTTAGAGGATCCTGAACATATCATTTAAATGTTTGATCAAGTCGTGGAATGTTTTCATTTATGGTGGTAGTCATCTTGGCATCTCCATCAACTTATGAAAGTAATATAAAAAAAGTCAATTGGAAATTCAAATTGTATAAAACATGGAGGACTTACCATAGTTAGAATTGACCCAAATGTTGTCTGGGTCAGAATATGGAAAAAATGTGGATATCTGCCTGAGAGTATGCGTCGCAGACTGTCATCATCCGAATCAGTATGGATCTAAATTGGTCAAAGAAATTATTAATATTTATAATATTATTATTGTAATATAAGAAATATTTAAAAAATAACCAGAAATTGGTTACCTCGATCGGGTCACGGCTGGAACCAACATTGTTAGACATGATTGTTGTCATTCATATTGTCACGGGTGTTAAATGTTGTAGTATACATATATGGGATAATGATAACAAAAAATTTGGTAAGTTGACCAAGTCAATGCAAAGTCACTGACCATTCGGTGTAACCAAATGGTTAACCGAGAGGTTGGCAAGGTCACTCTTACCACGCGACGTCGCACATATATCGGGTATAACATAGGGGCAACTGACATGTAAGCGACCTCGCATGACAGCATATGGATTACAGAAATAAGAGTATAAAACTGGGAACAATTCTAGGTTCTAAACCAAACAATTGAACCACTCCATAGCTAGAAGACTTAGAAACCAAATACTAACACCCTAAACTCATAACTTACCACCCCAATTCATAGAAACATTAAAATTATTCACAATTAACACATTTATACCCCAATCAGTATTGATAACAAATTCTATGATAAATAGAATAACAAAAGTAATGTAACCACATGTGGAAAGCATATCCTTGACAAGTTTGGCAAGGGCACAGATAAAATTCGAGGGAAATGTGAAACTTTGGAGTGATGTATGCGAGGTGGGATCCATTTAAATATTCTTTAAGCTTCCACCTAGGGTCTGTGCGACGTCACATAATAGTCATCTATAAAGATTGTTGGACCGAAGGATGTGCGACGTCAGCTAGTAGGAGTGTGGGCCTCACCATTTCATCCCACTAACATGGGAAGGCCCACGTTGTACCTATGTATGTGTGACATTGCATACTAGTTCAGGTACAATGACACATTAACGACAGATGACCGACATCAGTTTTATAGAATTGGGCCTCACTATTTCAGCCCTATAGCATGTCAACTAGGTCCGCATTTGACCAAAACGGAAACAATTGACCTTAATAATGGGTAATTGTATATTAGACACTGCTATTTTAACCTTACAACTGTTACCAGACTTTATTAGCGTCCATGATGATCAAAATTAATTTTAAATTAAAAGCTAATGAAATTCCATCCATCAATTTTATAACTGTTTCCACTGCATAGAATGACATGAAATTATATATTCTAGGGTTTTAATGAAATTAAAAGGTAATAAAAGTCCGGCCATCAAATTTTAAAAGGAGCAAGTACATTGTCCAGAGTAAATTGTAGATTATTACTGAAGTATACAAGGGTCATTCGTAAGGAACTTGTGGAATTCTTTGTGGGATTATGCAAGTTTCTTTATCAGTTGCGGTGGTAAAGAGTTTGACTTGGGATTTGAAGAGTCTCATCCGTGATCTGGGGCAACTGTCTATGATTTGTGTTAATATTCCATTATTACCCTTATAATAGGCGTTATGAACACGATAATTTCCACCGCATAGAATCGCACAAAATTATATATTCTAGGTTTTTTATGAAATTAAAAGGTAATAAAAGTCTGGCCTTCAAAATTTAAAAAGTGCAAGTACATTGTCCAGAGTAAATTATCATGAATACCTATAAGTATACAAGGGTCATTCGTAAGGAACTTGTGGAACTCTCTATGGGAATATGAGAGTTCTTTCATCAGTTACGGTGGTAAAGAGTTTGACTTGGAATTGCAAGTATCTCGTCCGTGATTCAGGGTAATTGTCTGTCATTTGTGTTAGTATTCCATTATTACCCTTACAATAAACGTTATGAACACGATAATTTCCACAGCATAGAATCGCATGAAATTATATATTCTAGGTTTTTTATGAATTAAAAGGTAATAAAAGTCCAGCCATTAAATTTTAAGATGCACAAGTACATTGTCCAGAGTAAATTGTAGATGAATACATATAAGTATACAAGGGTCATTCGTAAGGAACTTGTGGAACTCTCTGTGGGAATATGTGATTTTCTTTATCAGTTACGGCTGTAAAGAATTTGACTTAGGATTGCAAGTGTCACGTGCGCGATACAGGGTAACCGTCCGTCATTTGTGTTAGTATTGCATTATTACCCTTACAATAAGCGTTATGAACACGGAAATTCCCATGCATAGAATGACATGACATTATATATTCTAAATTTTTTATGAAATTAAAAGGTAATAAAAGTCCGGCCATCAAATTTTAAAAAGTCATCCGTCATTTGTATTAGTATTCCATTATCGCCCTTCCCGAAATGCAAAATTGATGATAACATTTTTTGTTCAAATTTTGTTGATAATAAGTTTAGCTTTTGGCACGAATGGGTCGATGGATGGGTGGAAATCTTGAAACAGTGTATATAACGTTGTATATACCCTCATAATTTAAATTATCTGCGAGGTCGCATGTCTGTCGATTTACACGAGACTGAAACAAATATGAAGCAACGTCAATAACTCTAAAATTTCAAGCGAGAATTCAAATTTTCAGCCAAAAATTTGAACCCACAATTTCCTCCCACCCTATTCCAATCCAATAAATCTCAGCACCAACACTGATTTTCCATTTCCAACACCAATGTTACAACCCAAATTCCCACTATCCATTTCATTCACAACCTTACAACATTTAAATATCTAATAAAATTGATTGTCACAAACATCAACAAGTGTCCAAGGATGGAGCATCTCTGATTCCTAATTAATTAAGGTAGTTTTTCCATCTATTCCATGTTCAATAACCAACTATGTGATGATCCTACTTTATATTTTTTAATCAATAAATGATCAAAGATTCTTACATTGCACGAGGTATGATGCTTGAGTTACATGTTATATCTTTTTTTTGTTATTCTTTCCAAGATAGTGCCATGTTTGTTTCGATTATGAAGAAAGATGATGAGATTTCTATGAACATAGTTTGAATGTGATACGTCGATCACATGCCATTGTCCCATGCGAAATGTTACCGAACCATTAGCGACTTTGCATATCACTTCATATTTTTGTGTGAATGAATGTCCGATGTCGCTAATTATTCGGTCCTTACGATGTCTTCATTTCTTATCCGCGTCGTCACATGTAACCAGTTCAGTTTACTTTTACCATTTCGATTTAATGTAATCTATGTTTTACTACATTATGTGTATTTCATTTGATGACTACCCAATTCTAACATAAATATTTTTTATGTAATGATATTAATAGGCCCGAGGAGAGTCATCGATGGACCTTCAGCATGTAGTTGGATTGAGTTGTCATTTCACTAGTCGTCCTAATAGTTTTAATGGTGTGCAACGTAGAAAATAATGTTTCAATTCAAATAATTAATTAATTTCAAATTAACTTTATGTATTTCAACATGTGATGACATGTATTTGTATTATATGTTATAGTTTTGTTGGTTTGAACATGTCATTCTTTCCAAATTAATTGAAAATAATTCAATGTGGTATGACATTTAATCATTTAACCATCAAATATTAAATATTATAATATTGTACGATAAACAAAGTTTGACCGACAAGGTCTGCGACGTCGTGCACACTTGCGCCCAGCCGACACATGACCGACATTGCAGTTAATAGCAACTTTTTTTGTGACCCCAGCCAATCAAAATGATTTCATTTTTGTAAACTGTCCACGTCAGCATGCACACGATGTGGGCGATCAACGTCATGCAATATGCACGCTATGTGGACTGCTGTCAGTCAAGACGATGTCGCAACATTTCATCCACCTTTGAGTGCTTTTGCACATTTTACGACCTCGCAAGAAGTGGTAGCCGACATCACATTAAGCAAGGTCTCACATATATTCTTCCGAAATCAGCCTTCTTCCTATAACCAACGTCACTGATTATTCCTACCAACGTCGGTTGAAAACTGAGGTAAAAAACCTACTTTTTACTCCAACAGTATTTACCTTGGTTTTTTGGACCAAAAACTGAGATAAAACCCCTCTAGAACCAAGGTAAAAGGTGTTGTCTCTTGTAGGGATACAAGCAATCCAGGACATAGTCGCTGGAAAGGGATAACTAGTGTTTTAAACTATTTGGGACATACATAAAGTTTTGAGCTGCACTATGGATGACATCCAGCTGTTCTAGAAGCTTATAGTGATGCTAACTAGATATCATATTCAAAAAAGTTAAAATCCTCAAGTGGGTATGTATTTACGCTTGGTAGTGCAGTTATGCTGTTTAACAGATCCACAATAGAACCTGAGTTTATTGTTTTAGATAAAGCAGCTGAAGAAGCAAAATGGCTTCGGAACTTTATGAAGGATATTCTACTTGGGAAAAACTAGTGCCAACATTAAGTGTATAAAGTGAGAGTCAATCGGCTCTACATCGGGCACTGAGTTCCATATACACTGGTAAATCTTGTCACATAAGAAGAAGACATAAAACCATAAGGGAATTGATCTAAACAGGTGTGATATCAATAGATTACACAAAATTGGCTGACAACCAAGCAGATCCATTTACTAAAGGTCTGTTATGAGATCAGGTTGTTAAGTCATCTAGAGGAATGGGTCTAAATCCTATAACTACAGATTATGCATGATGGTAACCCTACCTGATTGAAGATACCAAGCAACAAGTTCAAGGGGCAAAAAAAATCAAGTTGAATCAGTGAAAGCACTTTGAGATTTCAATCTCTTTCCAGTTCCTATGATGGCATAAAAAAGTGCTACCTGTGAAAGTTAAGGCTAATCTCGGCTTTTAATGATTCCATAGCTTTGAAATAAAGTGGGGTATGACAGGATACCCTTTATGGTCAATCGCCTTTATGAGTGTGAAATAGGGCCGTTTCTAGGAGGATTAAGAGAGGATGAATTCTCTAAGTTCACTCATGAATAACTAGGGATGTTCAAGGCGAAAATGGACACAGTAGACAACCTAATTCTGTGAGAAGATGAAACTTGTGATAGCTATTCTCTTGATTTACACAAAATCCCGGGTGGTTCAAAACATCATGTTTACTACCTGGTTGAGTAATCCAATAACTATTTACTATCGGTATTCAAGGCTGAGAGAGGCTAAATACAGTGATTCTTCGCCCTTACTCTCAAAATTCCATCTATCTAGAACACACATGTGTAATAGCAGTCATTTATATTCATATGGGGGATTGTTGGAACTGAATTTTCCTGGAAAGATTTTAGTGGGATTCGGCCACCGTTTGCACCACAATAAGGGAGCGTTGGCCTCATAATTGCGAGTACTATATTGTAGTAAACTCATATGTTAAATTTGGGTCCATTTGAATGAGAAATTAGGGCTCAAAATTGATTACTTAAAGAGTAATATTTTGGGTTTGTGGAATATTAGAAATACCACATTGGAAATGGAAAGGAAATATGACTAGTATAAAGGTTAGTATGAAAATACTAGGAATATCAACTAGTAGTTTAGGAGACCTTGACTCAAGACCACACGTGTGTTGTTCAGTTCAGTTCGGATTGGATTGGGATAGGTCGGGTCGGCCACGAGCTCGGGTTCTTGAGAATGTTTGGTTTGGGTAGGTCATTTTGGAATTTGATTTTTGAATTGGTCAACCCTCCTAGTTACTAAGGCATAAATCGATTTCCTTATCTTCCTCCCTTTTCACTACAGGGTGTGTATTGCTGTCTTCTAAATTGAAAAGGCATGGATTACTCCACGAATGGTAACTAAATGTTAGTGCCTCTTTGTCGATAAAAGGCTGCCTCTAGCCTCATTCTAAGACACACCAAGAATACAATCCCCCTCTTCTCTCCTTCCTTTTTTCTTCGTGTTCTTTGCGTTCTTTGTGCTCTTCGCATTCTTTGCATTATTCATGTTCAAGTCCAAGAGTAAGGCACTGAATTGTTCACCGGTTTCTACTACTTAGTTGTGCAGAGTAGAAAAGTGTAATAGTTGTATCCTATAATTCGGAACACCATCCAACCGTCAAACACTACAGGGCATTTTTAGAATTAAGGATAGAGATCTTCATCTTTCCTCTGAATCAATTTCAAACATTTGCCTCTATTTGTGTAATTCTCTACTCCCTTTTCATTTACTGAATTCTGATATTTATTTTCATAATTGATTGTTTAGTTAATTGGAATTTAGGTTCTAACATCATGTACATACATGAGAGTTCATCAACCAGATTTTACTTTTTTAAAATCTCGGATCAAACCACAACACAACTAATATTGAGACAAAATCAAACAAACTAACAGTAAAGTAGGTGTTATAAGCTCAAATTGCATGAAAACCAACTCTATATTATCACTTAGCCAAACTAAAGGAGTCGAGTAAAAATCTCAGTCCAGCGTAACAAGTAATGAAAAACACAATAGTGATGCATCTTAAATACATATATCAAATCAAAACTCCAAAAGAACTAAAAACCGTGAATGACTAGAGTTTAAGCAATCCAGCACGATTGTGATAATCAAACAATCACATCGAAGATGAAAATGAGAAATGATGAGAAATGTTGAGAAAAATAATACCGCTAGAAATGGTGATATGAGAAACGACACCGTGATGTCGTCGGAACAGTGATGTCGTCAGAACTAGGTGAACGTGCGTGTATGTGATTGTGTGTGATAAAAGAATTGTGTGCATATTGATTTTACACAAAATTAAGTACAACAACATATGTGTGTAAGTGCGGATAACCTACATATTACACAAAATAAAGCAGGCCAATTAATTAAATTAGATTCAAAATTCAGGCCTTGGTGGGCTATCACGGCCCATGGGCCAATCTATTACTTCTCTCTGAATTAAGTGAGTGGTCTTCTTTATTAGGGGTTTATGTTTCCTCTTCATTCACGTTAGATGTATCTGTAAGTTTACTCACGTTAGATAATCTTAGTTGCATCTTCCATGCTAGTTGTGATCGTAATTACACAATTTTCTCTAATGGTTGGTTAATCTAGTTGTTTAAAGTAGTCATAGTATTTTTTTTATTATAAAAACCACCAAAATTGGTTACCATACATGTAGAGTGACTTCTTTGTGTGTTTTAATTACATTTAACACTCGATAAAACCCTTTTTCCCTCATGGACGACCCTGCCTTGCCACTAGCTACTATCTAGTAGTTAGCCGTAATTTGGGCATAAAAATATTATCATTGAGAGGCAAGACGACGACCTCCCATGCACTCCCCTACAATATCAAATACCCAAAATATTCCTAGAGATACAGTACTCATGGCCCAGTTAATTTATATGTGTTAAGTCAAGAGATATGCATTGAATATTTAATTGGCAGTTTTTGTGAACATATTTGGAAACGAAAAACTTTCCATGTTGGAACATGCAAAAACAGCATATTTACGCCAAGGATGTTTACGGAAAAAGAAGACAGAATATTATGGTATTTGTGGGTTACAGAATTCTATATATTCTGCTATATATTAGGCGTATGGAAGCATAGTTGATTTATGGAAAATCCCTACATATATGGAGTTGAGATTATCGAATATATGAGATATATGGTGATATGGAAAATCCCTTTATTTATGGGATTTGGATATGCTTCAAGAAACAAATTTGGAATAGGAATATTGTGGAGATAATCAGGGAGTATTCCGATCTGCTCATGGATATAAAAGGGGACAACCACAGATGCATTGTTCATGGATTTAACAGAGAAAAAATCTGCACACAGATTTTTATACTTTCGAGAGAATTGCAAAGAGCCAGAATTCTATGTTCCAACATACTTGACATGCTGTTCAGAGTTCAGAATCATATGCCTTAATTCCTCGGGAGGAGGAGATCCAGCATCGATAAGTTTTGAGGTCAGGGGGAGTCTGATTAAGGCGGATCGGTAGCAAGGGGAGCTCACAGAATTGACACGTTATAGTTAGTAAAGATAAGTATTTTGTATGATGTACTTTGTACTGTATCTTTCTAATTAGTGAATTCATTCTGAACTGGGCCAGGCCCCGCAGATGTAGGTAGATTCCACCGAACTGCGTAACCAATTCGTGTGTCGTTAATGCTTTAATTTATTGCATACTTGGTTGGATAGGTCATGTTGGAACATACTAATAAGGATTAGAAAAATTAGGTAAAACCAAATTTTCAATTGGTACCAGAGCTTGGTCACTTATTATTCACTTGGTTGTGTCAAGGAAAGTGTGATCCGGTTTTACCATGGCAACTAAAGAAGGAGTTTCGGTGTCTCAGCCACCTCTGCTCGAAGGCAATAACTACAACTATTGGGAGGCACGCATGAGAGTTTTCATCAACTCACTGGATGAACTTGTGGGGTTATATGTTGAGAACAAGTGGAATCACCCTACGGAAGATACAAGCTCTAAGGCAATAGAAGGAGAGTCAAGTCAAAGGGAGCAGAAACTCAAAGACAAAGCTAGTTGGACTCCTGATGACCTCAAGGCATCTCTGGAAAATTTAAAGGCACTGAATGCAATCTTCACTGCGGTTGATGAAAACCAGTTCAAACGCATCTCTAGATTTCATCAAGCCAAGAAAGCATGTGATATTCTACAAACTATTCATGAAGGAACTAGTCGAGTTTGTGAGTCTAAACTACAGATGTTGGCTACAAAGTTCAAGGAACTCAAGATGGAGGAGGATGATACTATTGCTATATTCAACGGAAAACTCAGGGACATCTCCAACATGGCATATCAACTTGGAAAGGTTTACAAAGAGACGAAGTTGGTGAAGAAGACCTTGAGATCACTTCCTAAGAGATTTGCAATGAAGGTTGCGGCAATAGAAGAAGCAAAGATGTAGCCACCATGAGCCTAGATGAACTATTGGGATCATTACAGATATATGAGATGACGTTCCAACAAGCTACAAAAAGAGTCCCTAAGGAATTGGCATTTAGAACATCTTCATCACAAGTCTGATAGTGATGATGAATTTGAAAAACTTGTTCTTATCACGAAGAACTTCTCAAGGATGCTGAAGAAGGTAGTTAACAAGAAATCCCAGGAGAGGTTTGGTGGAAATAGACCAAGGCCACAGGATTTTGGAAATAATTGTGGAACGAGGTTTGAGCAAGGAAATCAGCAGTTCTCCAGAAATTATAGCGAACCAAAATAGCCTAGACGAATTCAATGTAGAGAATGGGAAGGATATGGTCATATTCAGGCTGAATGTGCAAATACCCGGAAGAAACAGGGAAAATCATATGTCACTGCATGGAGTGAAGATGAAGAAGATGAGAAAGACGAAGAGGAACTTACAAGAAACTATGTGGCATTTGGAGCAAAAATTCATGATGCATCGATGGATGGATGTTCCAACACACTGGACAAAGTCAAAGCCGTATGTTCCAACATAGATCCGTATGAAACACCCAGTGATGAAGATGATGGAATTTTGGTAAGTGATGAAGAAATCTACAACACTTATGAAAAGATGTACGCTATGTGGCTTCAAGTAGTTGACACAAACAAAGAGCTGAAGGAAGAAAAAATGAAGTTGTTGGAAATAGAAAGAGAATTGCAATTGAAAATTGTCGAACTTAGAAAGGAGAATGAAGAAATAAATGGGAAGCTAATCTTAGCAATCAAGAGAGCTGAGACTTCTGAAGCAGTAACTACTAAGATGAACTCTGGAAAAGCAAAGCTTGACGATATTCTGGACATGGGAAGGAACTTTGGTGATCGACACGACATTGGGTATTACAACCCACTTAAGGTTGATGCACACGAGATACTTAAGAGTCCAGTAACTCTTAAGAACTAGATTTGAGAGGTAAAACAGAAGTTTGGCAAGCCTCACCAAAGGAAACTGCTCATCTGCAGCTACTGCTCATATCAAGGTCATTCAGAGGAACAATGCAGGAAACTGACCAGAGATCAAATTTCAGGACAACAACTCTTGGTATGTTCCAACATAGGTAAGGTCCAGAAAACAAAATTGGTTAGAAAGGTATGGGTTTTCAAACGATCTGGCACATGTCTGGTTGCACATACTTCGCTTTTATCATATTCCCGAGATTCGTGGTACTTTGATAGTGGTTGTTCTTGCCACATGACTGGCACTCAATAATTTCTCACAAATATCACACTATACGATGGCGGATATGTGACTTTCGGTGATGGAAAGAAGAGTAGAGTGATTGGAAAAGGTGAATTAAAGATTGAAAGTTTTCCAGTATTTACTAGTGTTTTGTTTGTTGAAGATCTGAAGGCAAATCTGTTGAGCATAAGTCAGTTGTGTGATGACAATATGACCGTGGAATTTCTGAAAGACAAATGCGTTGTGAGACATGGAGAAACCAAGGTTCTTTCAGGTATAAGATCTTCAGATAATTGCTATCTATTGGAACAGGAAGTATGATGTATGATCTCGAAGCAAGACGAAGGAATTCTGTGGCACGGGAAACTCGGTCACATCAATTACAAAACATTGGTGAATATTGCAAATGCAAAAGCTGTACGTGATATGCCTATCTTAACCAGCAAGGATGGAATTGTGTGTGGACCATGTCAACAAGGTACACAAATTCAATCTCCCCATTCTTCAATTCAATATATAACCACCTCTAGAAATCTGGAATTATTACATATAGATTTGATGGGTCCAGTCAATACACCTAGTATAGGTGGAAAGAAATGTATCTTTGTATGTGTTGATGATTTCTCCAGATTTACGTGGGTAGCCTTTTTGAAGATAAATTTGATACGTTGGAAGCATTTAGAAGTCTGGTAATAAAGTTACAAACTGAAAAGGGAAGTCAAGTTGGAAAGATTGTTAGAATTCGTAGTCATCATGGTAGAGAGTTTGAGAATTCTCAATTTAGTGATTTTTGTGACAAGCTTGGGATTCAACATGAATTTTCTGCACCTATGACCCTTCAGCAGAATGGTATTGTAGAACGGAAAAATAGAATCTTGCAGGAGATGGCTCGAGTTATGTTAGCTGAGAAAGAAATTCACAAGAAATGGTGGGCAAAAGCTATTAATATAGCTTGTTATACAATTAATCGAGTATATCTGCGACCATTTACCAACAAAACATCCTACGAGATTTGGAAGTGCAGGAAACCTAATGTCTCATACTTCCATGTATTCGGAAGCAAGTGCTACATTCTCAGAGACAGAGAGAAGTTGGCAAAATTTGACAATCGGAGTGATACTGGAATCTTTCTTGGGTATTCTGTCAACAAGCCTATAGAGTTTATAATCATCGAACCAACATTCGCATGGAGTCTATAAATTTTATTGTGGACGATTCAGAGGAAGAACAAAAGTCAGATGTTGTAGAAGAAGAACCTGGTAACACTCATGTTCCAACACAACCGCGTTAACCAGACAAGGCAGATCCATTAGTTGAAGCTGAACCTCGTCAACATGCTGGAACATCTGAGCAGATTGGTGTTGAACCTGTCGAAGCTGAGCATGCTAGAACATCATCCCCCGCTACTGAACCCTATGTTCCAACACAGGACCAACCTGAATCAATCATAAGAAGTACTTGATCTGTTGCTCGAGTGGATTACAGAAGGCTAGCTGGATTGGAATGCTTTGTCTCTCTCATTGAACCCAAGAAATACAAAGAAGCCTTGCTGGATGAGTACTGGATTGCTGCTATGCAAGAAGAACTAGGCCAGTTTGCACGCAATGATGTCTGGTATCTTACTCCTCACCCCAAAGGCATTGATGTCATTGGCACGAAGTGGTTCTTCAAGAATAAGTCTGATGCTGATGGCCAAGTTACTCGAAATAAGGCTAGACTAGTAGCTCAAGGATATACACAAGTGGAAGGAGTCAACTTTGAAGAGACATTCGCACCAGTTGCCAGGTTAGAGTCAATTCGAATATTACTTGATATTGCCTGCTTTATGAACTTTATGTTGTATCAAATGAATGTCAAGAGTGCGTTTCTAAATGGAGTGGTGAATGAAGAGGTCTATGTTGAACAACCTAAAGCCTTTGAGAACCCTCATTATCCATATCATGTGTATCGTCTCACGAAAGCTCTATACGGTGTAAAGCAAGCATCCAGGGCATGGTATGAATGACTTACTAACTTTCTTCTTCATAAAGGTTATCGTCGAGGGGAAGTAGATTGCACTTTATTTGTGCTGGAAAATGCATCAAAATTTCTGATTGCTCAAATTTATGTTGATAATATAGTATTCGGATCCACTTCATCTTCTATGGTACAGGATTTTGTCACCATCATGCATGCCGAATTTGAAATGAGCATGGTTGGAGAGCTCACATACTTTCTGGGATTGCAAGTCAAGCAAGAAAGGAGTGGTTTGTTCATAAATCAGAGTAAGTATGCTCTAAATTTAGTTAATAGGTTCGGTCTGAGCAATGCTCGAGTAGTTCGAACTCCTATGGGGGTTTCTAATAAACTGGTAAAGGATAAGAAAGGAGTTGCAGTTGATCAAAAATTATACAGAGGCATGATTGGAAGTTTATTGTATTTAACAGCTAGTAGACCAGATATATGTTTCAGCGTTGGGATTTGTGCAAGATTTCAGGCTGATCCAAAGGAGTCGCATCTCATAGCAGTTAAACGAGTTATTCGATATGTAAGTGGGACTTCTGAGTATGGTGTCTGGTATTCTAGGAATTAAGATTCTGAGTTGATTGGGTACAGTGATTCTGATTGAGCTGGTAATGCTGATGATCGAAAAAGTACCACAGGTGGATGTTTCTTTATTGGTACGAACTTAGTGTCTTGGTATAGTAAGAAACATAATTCGATCTCTTTGTCTACTGTAGAAGCTGAGTATCTTACAGCAGGAAGCTGTTGTGCACAATTATTATGGATGAAACAAATGTTGAAAGACTATGGAATTCATCAAGGCCCCTTGAAGATTTTATGTGACAACACAAGTGCTATTGATATCTCAAAAAATCTATTCCAGCACTCGAGAACCAAACATACTAACATAAGGCATCACTTTATTAGAGATCTTGTCGAAAGGAAGGAAGTGGAGGTAGTCTATGTTCCAACACACGAGCAATTCGCTGATATCTTTACAAAGCTGTTGTACACTGCTACTTTTGAAAGTCTCAGACAACACTTAGGTGTTTGTCAAATTTGAGTTTATCCTTGCCTTTAGTTCAGTGTAAATATTTTATTTTGTTTATTATTTTCTGTTGGAAAAAATTCAAAAAAAAACAAAAAAAATGAAAAGAAGAAAAGGTGTAAAAATAGAAGTTGGAAGTTATGGTATGTTGGAAGTTGGTAGTCTTGAGTTGACAAGAAAGAATCATTGCAAATCTTGGAAAAGGAAAAAGGTTTACGCAGCAACCGATGAAGTAATGTGAAGAGTTGGTGTTGGTTTCTAAGTTGTCCAAATCCTTCCATATCCCCCTCTTCTCGGCCACTTTCACATTCATCCTGATTTCTCTTCGAATCCTCTTGTCAAAACTACTTCCCCATCCCTCTACTCATCAAATCCCCGCGGAAGAATGGTTTCTAGCCCTAAATCTCCCACACTAGAAGAAGAAACTCCAGGAACCCTTCAACCTTCAGAAATCATGGAGGATGAACAAAGGACTGACAATATAGAGGCGGAAGTCCTTCTTGAAGAAAATAACGGTCAGTGTGAAGAGAATGTCGAGGCCAAGGTAACAGATAGGGGTGAAGAAATGGAAGAAACTAGTGGTTCAGGTGGCAATGGCGATGGTCAGGAGGAACACACCAGTGCCAAAAGAAAATGTCCATATGGGAAGGTAACAGTTCATGATCCCCCTACTTTAAAAATTATGGGAATGGAGTTCAAAAACGTAGATGAAATATTTGAATGGTTAGAGGCCAATAGAGTGACAGCTGACCTAACCAAAATCAAGAGTATAGAAGGTGAATACTTGACGGTTAAGGTTAACGAATTAGTGACTGGTGATATTAGAGATATGCGGAGTATTGAAAACTGGAAGGTTAAATTTCTAAGAGGAAGGTATAGCGAGAACAGAGGAAAGGACAAATTTCATGTGTATTGTCGTATGCCCTATCCAAGTTATGTGTTTTTGAGGGAGATTAGTGATGAAGAAGCTGCAGGAAGGGAGGTTATAAAGTACACAAATAGACTACCTGTTGGATTCTTTGATTCAAATGCTACACAGAGAATGGAGGAACTAAGGAAACCAATAGTGATTGACCTCTCAGACAGTGAGGAAGAGGAACATGGTGCATATGTTCCAACACAACAGGTTAAGGATGAAACCAGTGAAGAGATGGATATTGATGCTGATATGGGAGGAGAAGACCAGGTTAATATATCTGGTAATGCATATGATGACAAAGAAGGAGATCACAGTGAAGAATCAGTAGCAGGAGATGATCTGAATATGGAAACAAAGACTGTTGAAACTGGAGGAGCAGAGGATAACCAGTATGTTCCAACACAGGAACATCCCGAGTTGCACTATTCAAGTGATGAAGTGCTGGAGGAGTTTTTTCAGTCAGCCAAGGGCAACAAGAAGGCTACTGATGCAGAGGTACCCCCACAAACAAAAAGAACCAAGAAGAGACAGGAATACACCAAGCAGAAAGTACATCCTCCCCTCCCAGTAAGTGATGCACTTTCTTTTTTTTTTACTTTGATGTAAAAGGTGAAGAAATGGGAGAAGTCTTTGCTAAGAGAAAATTTATTCCTGAGAGACCAGTAGATTTAGAATCATACAGGGAGAGTGGCTTTTCAGAAGTTTTGGAGTTAATAGGAATGAAAAGAGCGGCCATTGCTCAACTTCAGTATAATAGGCAGGTTGTCATTGAGGTATACTCCAACCTAATGGTTGGAAATTTAGAAGCCGATTCCCCTTGGTTTGGAAGGGTTTATGTGAGAGGAAAAATGATGAAGTTGTCTGCTTCCAGAATCAACAAGGTATTGGGACTTCAACCACCAGAAATTGAAGGAGTGTTTCCTGAGGATTTGGAAGTCACGGATGATCAAATTCTGGAAACTATCTCAGGTGGATACAAGGCAAAGTGGCCTGCAACAGGGTATTCACAAGCTTCATTCTTGTCCTCAAGGTTTTTCGGGCTGTATCAGATTGCGGTTCACTGCTGGATGCCATCTTTAAATACTACTGTGCTAACAAGAGAAATGACCAAGTTACTATACTGTGTTAGAACACATAAGCCTGTAAATCTTGGACTATTTATTCAGCAAAACCTGGCCAGGCAAACCACTGCTCGCAAAGCCAAACATGTTATTATCTATCCTGGGTTGATCTCAACACTGGCTAAAAGCGCCAAAGTAAAAGGAAAGGCAAGAGATGTGGTGATTGACAAGGAATTTCTGAGGCAAAACAAGAAGACTTTCGGGTTGAGGCATGTGTATGTCTACCATGGAGTACTTCTGGTTCAACTTCTTCATCGGCTGAAAAGAAGACTAAACTGGTAGCCCTGAATGCCAGACTGGGAGCAATCGCCATTCAAATGGCAGTGCTAGAGGCAGAAAAAGCAAATCTGGAGGAAGAGAAAGCACGGTTGTAATCCTACACCTGAACTGGATTTCTTCTCTATGTTCCAATATAGAGGTCAAAGTCAGAGGGAGCCTACTTGATGCTTGTGTTTTTTTTTTATGTTTTTTGCCTCTGGCATATGTGTGGTCCCAGTGGGAGAATTTTTTATAATGGTCTGTAATCTGAAGTTTATTTTTTGATGGAATTCTTGGATTTCTGGTATTCGATTTTCAGTATTCATGTTTTATTGGAATTCTGGTATTCAATTTTTGTTCAGATTCAGTATTGTGTATATGTTCCAACATGGGAGGAGTTTGGAAGACCTATGTGTATGATGACAAGTTTTTCGTTGTGTGATTAATGGCCAAAAAGTTACGGGTCCACAAAATGCCAAAGGGGGAGATTGTAAAGTCAAGAGATATGCATTGAATATTCAATTGGCAGTTTTTGTGAACATATTTGGAAAAGAAAAACTTTCCATGTTGGAACATGAGAAAACAGCATATTTACGCCAAATATGTTTACAGAAAAAGAAGACAGAATATTATGGTATTTGTGGGTTATGGAAATCTGTATATTCTGCTATATATTAGGCGTATGGAAGCATAGTTGATTTATGGAAAATCCCTACATATATGGAGTTGAGATTTTCGAATATATGAGATATATGGTGATAAGGAAAATTCCTTTATTTATGGGATCTGGATATGCTTCAAGAAGCAGATTTGGAATAGGAATATTGTGGAGATAATCAGGGAGTATTCTGATCTGCTCATGGATATAGAAGGGGACAACCACGGCTGCATTGTTCACGGATTTAGCAGAGAAAAAAGAAAATCTGAACACAGATTTTTATACTTTCGAGAGAATTGCAAAGAGCCAGAATTCTATGTTCCAACATACTTGGCCTGCTGTTCAGAGTTCAGAATCATATACCTTAATTCCTCGAGATGAGGAGATCCATCTTCGACGAGTTTCGAGGTCAGATGGAGTCTGATCAAGGCGAATCGGTAGCAAGGGGAGCTTGCAGAATTCACACGTTATAGTTAGTAAAGATAAGTATTTTGTATGATGTACTTTGTACTGTATCTTTCTAATTAGTGGATTCATTCTGAATTGGGCCAGGCCCCGCAGATGTCGGTGAATTTCACCGAACTTCGTTACCAAGTCGTGTGTCGTTAATGATTTAATTTATTACATACTTGGTTAGATATGTCATGTTGGAACATACTAATAAGGATTAAAAAAATTTGGTAAAACCAAATTTTCAATATGCTACAGAGCTAGAGTCAGGCATTTAATGAATGCCAAACTACTTTTTACCAGAACACAATACATCATCGAATTGTAGCATGTTAAGTCTTTACCAAATTATGATAACCATTATGTGGAAGCTAATCTCCAACTCAGAGGCTATGTTTAGTAGATATACAAAAATATAGTTTGCAAGGTTTATGGGAAAATAGGCCAAAACTCAGTTCCTCTTTGAGGTTGGAGATCAATCTGGTGGGGTACTCAAATACTAAAAGGAACACTCCAGTGGAAAGTGAGATCGGGGAAAAAAATACATATTAGTGACAGTGGATCCCTAACACAAACAATCCATTATCTCAGTCGGATTCATGGGCAAGGCAATCGGATTTGAAAGTTTCTCATCTCATAACTAGTAAAAAGGAATGGAACTGGAATTTAATCAGAGCTATATTTCTTCGCATGCCATTCAAAAAATTGCTAATGTCAGTATCCAAAGATATAACATTCATCAGGTGATGGACATTATCACTTGGAAGGAATCGAACAGTGGTTTGTATTCAGTTAAAATAGGTTATCAGTATACCTATCAGAAAAATGAGAATCACATACCATTCATCGTTTCTGTGTGCGAATCATAAGTGCGAATTCTCCAAAACGAACTTTTCTACGTCGTTTCACCCTTGCTCCGTTCTTGGTCTTCTTCCTTTCTTTGGTTTTCCTTCTGCTAACGGCTATATTCTCGCTCTGTGTGCGATTCTTCCGCTGCTATGGCGGCTCCGCCGTCTGGTAGCGGTGGCTATGGGGGAGGGAAATCCTTCCTCCAGGCCCTCGCTAATCGCCCTCCGCCCCTACGTGATTCCCTCCCCTCGAACCCGGAGATTTCACCCAAAGTCCAATTCAAAGGGGAGATTGCGTGCCTTGTCACCCGCAAGGATGCTGAGACTCTTGCCTCCCACTACAGCAATTCTTTGATCGGTAAGTTTGCCCGAGGAAAGCCGACGATGATCCAACTAAACAATGCTTTTAATTCTGTAGGTTTTAAAGGCAAGTTCCAGATAGGCTCGATTGACTACCGCCACATCCTCATCCGATTCCATGAAAAGGAAGATTATCAACGATTCTGGCTCAAAGGACAATGGTCCTTTAATAACGCTCAAATGAAGGTCCTCAAATGGACTCCTGACTTTTCACCGGAGGCAGAATCGTCGATTGTTCCGGTATGGGTATCAATTCCCCAAGTTCCTGTTTATTTTTATAATTCTTCGATGCTTGAAGTTATTGGGAATCAAATTGGGAAATTTATTAAAGTTGATGCTGCTACTGAAGCGCTGTCTAGGCCTTCCTGTGTCAAAATGTGTGTGGAAGTTGACCTAAAAAATAAATTACCAACACATATTAGAGTGGGTATTGAAGAGGAAGGTAATGAATTTAATGTGCGCAAATTACCCCTAGAATATGAGGATATCCCACCCTATTGTTTCCACTGCAAATGTATAGGTCATGAGGACAGTTACTGTGTATATTTACATCCTGAACTTAAGAGAATTTGGACAAAAAAACCAGAGCTTAATATAATGAAAACATCTGATGCTCAACAGATTAATCTATCTCAGGTAGAGTCTCTTAAAGCAGGGAGCTCTGGAGTTTCTATTATGGAAAAACAGAAAAATTCTCAAGCTCAGAAAATGATATATGTTCCTAAGAAACTTTCTAATGTTGAGCAGGACACTAATAAGACTAATCCTTGTGGCCCTGTTCCCCTAATGGCTCCACAGATTTCATTGATTCCTGATGTTGTGACAAATGATCTGCCAGCTCACATTGCTAAGAATGATTCTATTACCTGTACTAATGAGTTGTCATGTCATGAAGAGAGCCAAGTAGTGATAATAGAACAAGACAATGAGAACCCACAGCTTAGTAAGGCAATACTGGTTCCCCCTCATGATATGACAGAAAAAGGTAATGATCTTAACTCATGTACTAACCAGAATGCTCATGTAGTCTCTGGAGAAGATCTTTCCTTTTATGGGGGTACTTCCCCTTCTGCTCCCTCCTCTGTTTATAGTCCAATTAGGCATTTAAATAAGATATCTCAATCTGACCCTACTAACCTTAGGAAAGTCTTTGCTAAGGATGATTTGCATGGTAAGCGAGGTAGATCTTTCTCTCCTTTTAATTCCATTATTGCTGCAAAAAACTTCATTTTTTCTCAACAGAAACATAAGCAAAATAGGTTCTCTCTCTTGACTGATGAGGCATTGGCTGAAGACCTACCCATTACTGAGGATCCTTTGCAAACGGACATACTGGAAGAAGTTTCCCTCTCAGCCTCTCCTGGAAGAAATGATGATCTGATCCATAAGGTTAGTCCCTCCACCACTCTCCAAGGTAAGAAAGGATCTGATAGCCCTGAAAGGAAACAATAAAAAAAAGGTAATGATTCCTTTTTCTCACAAAAAAATATCATAATGACCAGATCAAAAAGCTCCTCTGATGTATCCCAATGAATAGTACATCCACTAAGCTTAAAATGTTGGTCTGGAACATTAGGGGCATGGATACATCCATACTAAGGCTTTGTAATCTTTCTCAAAGACATAATTTTGACCTTATTTGCCTAATAGAGCCTAAACATGATAACACTCAATGTGAGTCATATAGACAGAGTCTGAAATTTGATTACTGTTTCTCAGCCAATAGTGGTCAAATCTGGTTGTTCTGGTCATCAAGTTTAACTTTAAGGGTTAATATTGATAATCTGCAATTTCTAGCAGTAAACTTGAGCAGTACAAAGCTTAATTATCCAATGGATGCCTTCTTCATTTATGGTCTTAGGACTAGAAGTGGAAGACTTCCCCTCTGGGCAGACCTGAGCTCTTACAGTCACTCTGAATCCCTATTTATAGGTGATTTTAATGCCATCTCCTCTATTAATGAGTATAAAGGTCCATCCTCTCCAAATTTAGGTAGTATAAGGGATTTCAATGGCTTCATAAATGGTCTGGCTTTGGAAGATATTAACACTTCTGGTAATCTGTTTACCTGGTCAAACAACAGACTAAGATCTCCCACAATTAAAAGATTGGATAGAGGTTTGTGCACTCAATCTTGGTCTTCATGTTTTCCTCAGTCTTCCATTCAGATTCTAAATAGAGCTACCTCAGATCACAGTCCTCTGTTATTAACTGTAGGTAGTGACTCTCCTTCTTGTCCAAAGCCTTTTAGATTTCTTGATACATGGTATAAGAGGAAAGAGCTTAATGAAATCATCAAACAAAACTGGGAAATACCTGTAAATAATACTGGAATGTTAGCTTTTTATCTTAAGTTAGTCAGACTTAAAAAGATTCTTAAAATCTGGAATAAAGAAAAATTTGGTAATATTCATGATAATGTGATCCAAGCTGAACTTGCATTACAGACTCAAGAATCACTAACTGATATTTCAGATTCCTTGCCAGATCAGGTTAAGTTGAAAGAGGCTAGGGCTAGGTTAGTTTTGGCATTGTCTGAACAGAAAAATTACTGGAAACACAAGGCTAAAGTTAAATGGTTGCAAGAGGGAGATAACAACACTAGTTTTTACCATAATTCTGTAAAGGAGAGAAATAATAGACTGAAAATCACAAAAATCAGGAGCAAAAATGGACAGTGGCTAGACAACACTAATGATATTGAAATGGAGGCTATTAATTACTATCAGGAACTCCTGAGTGAGGAATCTGCCACTTTCAGCTCTCCTTTTCAGTTTCATTTTCTTAATCAGATCCCATGTTTAGTTACTGAGGCTGATAATGAAAATTTACTGATGCCAGTCTCTTTGGAAGAGCTTAAAAAGATTGTTTTCAGCTTGAATAAATCTAGCAGTCCTGGTCCGGATGGTTACACTGCAAAATTCTATATCAAGTCTTGGAACATTATTGCTATAGACCTTCTTAGTGCTGTTCAGGATTTTTTATCTTCATCCATTATGCCTAGAGGCATAGGAAGCACATGGATTACTATTATTCCAAAGAAGAAAACACCAATCACCTTTGATGATTACAGGCCTATAAGTCTCTCTAATGTGATTAATAAGATTTGCTCTAAGGTGCTTATGGAGAGACTTAAAGCTATTATGCCTAAATTAATCTCCCCTAATCAAACAGCATTCCTACATGGCAGGGACATTTCAGATAATGTCATTTATTTACAGGAAATGGTAAGGCTGCTCAATAGGAAGAAAAGGGAACCTAATTGCATAATGAAACTAGATCTTAAAAAGGCTTTTGATAGGGTTAGATGGTCTTTTCTATATAAAGTACTTGCTAAATTTGGTTTTCATCCAAAATTCATTTTTTCAATTATGAAAAACCTGTCTTAAGCATGGTTCTCTGTTCTTATTAATGGTAAGCCTTGTGGTTTTTTTCAATCTTCTAGGGGTATTAAGCAAGGGGATCCTCTATCCCCTTTTCTATTTAATATTTTCTCTGAGTCATTTTCCAGGAGTATGGATTACATATTCCAAACAGGTAAGCTTTCACCCTATGACCTGCCAGGTAATCCTCCTAAAATCTCACACTTATCATATGCTGATGACACTGTCATTTTCTTTAAAGCAAATAACTTAACTTTGGTAAGATTAAAAGCATTCTTATCTACCTTTGAAGAAGTCACTGGACAATCAATTAATTATAATAAGAGTGACATTTTCATAGGTAAGTATGCTACTGCTCAAAGGGTGAATCACATTAAGAGAATTATGGGAATGAAAATTGGTACTTTTCCATTCATGTACCTAGGTGTTCCAATCTTTTCTGGTGCTTTAAAGAAGATCTACTTTCAACCCCTTTTTGAGCAGATTGATAACAGGATTAGCAATTGGAAAAATAGGTGGTTAACTACAGGTGGAAAACTGATACTAATTGAATCCTGTATTTATTCAATTCCCCAACACATCTGGCAAGTAATTAAGCCCACAAACCTGATTATTTCCACCATGGAAAAAAAATTGAGCAGATTTTTTTGGGGTGAGAATGATCATAAACCAAAAAGAGCATGGAGAAAATGGACTGCTCTTTGTGCATCAACTGATCAAAATGGCCTGGGTTTTAGAAGTATCAGAACTATTGTTAAAACTTGCTCAGTAAAGTTGTGGTGGAAATTCCAGATGGCAGATACTCTATGGTCTCACTTGTTGGCTAACCTTCCTCCATCTTATAGAACCTCCCCTAATTGGAAAAGAATCTGCTCAGTGCATCCTTGGGCAGAACCTAATTCAAGGGTAATAATTGGAAATGGTGAATGCAATTTCTGGAATGCAAATTGGCTGGGGATTGGGATTCTATCTGATTTATGTGATCAAAATAACATAGGAATTGATGATAATTGTTCTGTTGCTGAATTTATAGACAATAAATCTAGCCTTATTCCTTTAATTCAACCATTTCTGCCACCTCACATTACTCTTCTTTTGCAGGACTCAAGAACCTGGCCACATAGACCTGATAGACTAATTTGGAAGCCAGGAGCTGATGGTAATTTCTCATTCAAAGCCACTTATTTGTTACTGTGTAACAACTCAGGTCAGTATGCATCCCCAAGTCATTTCTGGAACTCTAGAATTGAGAAAAAAATATCTGTGTTCATGTGGAAAGTGACAAACTCTCTTCTTCCTTTTGATAATACTCTTCAACATCTAAGAATCAGTTTGGCCTCTAAATGCTGTATGTGTAACTTACATGTGGATGATCTTGATCATTTTTTTAACTCCTGTGAGTTTTCCCTGAAAGTCTGGAAACCTATACATCAGTTTATGGGAATCAGAGACAGGTTTTTTCATTCTGTGTGGGATAGACTATCTGCTTACTTATCCCTCCCCACCCTATCTAAATTACACACCATCATTGTTAGAACAGCAGCAATTTATACATTCTGGAATCTATGGAAGATGAGGAATAGATTTATTTTTTATTCAGTTAAGCCCTCATCTTCCATAGTGCTTCAGCAGATTAAAGATCAAATTTTCTACTCATTCTCTGCTAAACCAGTATACATAGTCTCTCCACTTGATCTCAGTATTGCAAACCACTCTTACCTTCCTCTCATTAAGAGACCCCCAAAGCCAAAAATCTGGAAAATTGCATGGGTCAGGCCAACAATTGGTTTTATAGTCAATGTGGATGCAGCTTGGTGTTGTAAGACAAATAAATGTGGCCTCAGCATGATCATTAGAGACTGTAGAGGGTGTTTTAAGGAAGCATATACCTCATTTACTAATGCAAAATCTTCCCTAGAAGCTGAGTTAAAAGCTATTTCATTTGCTATTCAATTTTGCAATTCTTTGTCCACTGTTTGCATGGAATCAGATTGCCTTAATGCTGTGTTATATGCTACTGATCCATTAAAATCCCCTTGGCAACTGTTTGATTTAGTAGATGAGATTCATCTCTCTTTGGGGGATATACAAATTATGCACATTTTCAGGGAAGCCAACCAGGTAGCTCATTTTTTGGCAAAAACCTGCTTGTCACAAAAATGTAACCTAGCTTTTCCACATTTCTCTCTGCTGCCTAACCGAGTCCAGGGATTAGTTAGACTAGACCAAATGAATACTCCCTCTCTGAGGATTGCCTCCTAGTTCGGATGCTACTCAGAAAAAAATCTTTTTTTTTCCTTGCAGATCAAAGGCTGATATCAGGCTTCATGGAAACTGGACTACTTGCTGTTTTTGTGGCTGGATTCGGACACAGAGGGTTTCATCACACATGTTCATATGGGTGGATAATATTGGCTACCTCTCTTCTTTTGCAAGCAGCTAGCTTAGTTTTACATTTCAACTTCAGGCTAGTATGTGGAGGCTAGCTCTTCATTCATGTGGAGAGGGTTTCGACTGCCTTGTGTTTCCTTTCGGACTCACTAATAAGTTTCGATCCTTTCCATCATTGATGAAGAGGCCTCCGACTTGATGTTTATATGTATTTTTCTTTTCATTCTTTTGGGGGCAACAAGCGTTGCTCTATTAGCCAGTGAGCATTCATGTATATCCTAATATTGCTTCGGCTTCTTTTTTCTGTCTATTTTCTCAGCTTGGGAAGGCCTAATAGAATTTCCCCCATCTACGGATGGTTTTTAATTAAAAAAAAAGAGAATCACATACCATTGAGAAAACTCTGAAGCTAGAATTGAAGAAATTACGTGTGCATTGCAAATATGCATTCTTGGGGGAAAATCGGACCTTACATGTCAAGTATCCCGAGGGAATGGAGGTTTCCAAAGTTGAAGGAATAGCACTTGCATTGCCTCCATATGGCTGATCCAAACAAGCCAAATGAGTCTAGCATAAAACATTAAATAAAGGCGCTGCATGGAAGGCAACCCAAAGTTTTTGTTTTTGTTTTTTGTTTTTTCATTAATTCTCTTCAAAAATAAAAAATATACTGAAAAAATAATATTATTCATCCAATTGACCTTGATTTGTTTTGACTTATAAGGTTCCAAGAAGATCTCCAAAAGATGAAGGGGGGTTTTGAAAGTAACCCAAATATGAACCAAGACATTTAACTTCCAGCCCAAAAAAAGTCAGGATGCCCATACAGACCGAGATTCACTGGTTAACCCCAAGGCTAATTAGCCGCCCCTGGGAACATTTATTTTTTTTCCTTTTTTCGTTTTTAGCTGCATTTTAGTACATTTGTAGAGTAATTGCACGACATCATATTTTCTACTTCATGTGCATATGGTACCTCTTTCTTACACAATGAGGACATTGTGTTGTCTAAGTGTGGGGTGTAGGTGTAACATCATTAGTTTTTTACATTAAGAAAAAAAATTAAAAATCTAAAAATTTTGGGGGAAAAAAATGAAAAGATTTTCAGATTTTTTTCATCATCTGAGTGAAAAACAACAGTCTTGAATTGAATATCTGAATGGATAGAATTAAAATTTGGTTTGTGGTAGTGAAAGAAATCGTTGATTTCTTATATTCGTTCTAGAATGACGAATGTGCAATAAGCCATTTTGCTTTTAAACTATATATATTATGAGAATTTGAGCCTTAAAGAGCAAAAGCCATAAAATATATAGGCATATAAAAATGAGCATCCGTAGCTCTTTATTTCATTGTTAAATGATCATATTTTGGTATTCATTGCTTGGTTTGTGCCATGATTTCGAGACTGTTTTTGATACTTGAGTATAAAAATGATAGAGGCATGTAGGAATAAGCCCTACTTAGTTTCTACTATATATTATGTCCTTACATTGGTCCCCTAGTTTGCCTTATTAAAGCCAGAAAACTCTTTATTTGTATTTTTAGCCACTAAATATATAGCCAAGAGCCGTAACCTTTTCTCTACCCTCAAAGAATGTGTAAGTAATTTATTATTGCTTGGGATATGATATGGAATTGCTTGATGGGTGGTTAAATATGACTGAGATTTTTGTGCTAATACATGTTGGAGCACAGAGTGCTTTGGACTTATATTCATTGGGGAAGTGTATATATAGTTTTGACATGATATTGGTTTTATTGTATGCTCAAAAACTACATGTAATTGTTGCTTTCCCGAAAAAAGTGGAAAATGTTGAAAAAAGCTTTTAAAAAAATTGAAAAGAAAGAAAAAATTCTGGTCAGCAATATATTGAGCTAAAAATTTTTGGGAGCAATATGGGCATGGTTTAGTACATGGTAGTGATGTTTATACTTTGTTTTCTTCATTCGAAGTATGAACATAGATGAGTATGAGGGTGATAATGAATTACTTGCATATTCTCATATTTTTAGCCTAGTATTCCCTTTATCCTACCTATTTAACCTTAGCCCCGTTACAACCTTGATAAAGAGCTCATTGATTTGTACTCAAGTGTTTAATTACTACAGTGGAGATAGTAGTATATACAAACCTATTGTGATGAGTATTGAATATGATTTGTGTGATTGACCTGATTATGATTTTGAGAGATATTGAGTGATCTTGGTGATGCTAAACTTTATTGCATTTTTTTACTAGAATGTGAGGATGATGTGATTTTATAAGAAAAGGGGAGTAGTTTGTGGTATGATGGTTGATTGTGTTTTGATTCTAACTGTGATGGTTTTTTATTTATTTTCGGGTTGCTCTATTTTTTTTAAGTTTCACGTTTACATTTATTTTTTGCATATGCTCGAGGGTGTGGGGTAGTTTGATGGGATTGATTTTACCATGTGTTTTGGATTGTTATTGAGCTGAAGTGTTGAGTAAATCCTTGGATATTTATGTTATTTGGAATGTTATTGGAGTTTAGAGATTTAGAGGCTTAATTGTCAAGTTGCTACAGATTGTGGTCAATATGCCCATACCGACTAGTATTCCTGAAACATGAAGGAAGTTGCCATTTGTGCTTGGAGATGGAAGAGGAGAAAAATATGGAGATGTTAGAAATAACATTGGAGACTTTTAAATTGAAATTATGCCAAGTCAAAATGTAGTTGGAAAAGAATCTGGATTGATTTGAACACTCCTAAATTTTAGGAGAGAATATTGTGTTATCTCTTTGAATTTTAAATAGATAAGTAAAGACATATTTTATTCATTATATATCTTTTGACTGTAGTAATTTTTCCATAGACTTCATTTTTGTTCGTACGCATAGACAACAAAAATGCACGCATACAGTCTATTTTGGGCAGGCACAATATTCCATTTTGAGCTTTTACAGTATTCTCTTCGGACAATTTTCATCATTTATTTTTAGGATTTTGATTGTTAATTAAATTGTGTATTCTAGCTAAATTCTTCCTTTCGGTAAAGATCAAGGAAGTACTAGCATCGATTCTCGTGAGATCTAATTATTTTTTATCATTTAATTGCATGGTTGTATATGTTGTTCTTGATTATAATGTTTATGATTGCTTTCATGTTATTGAGTATGCGCAATATTTGATAGCATGTTAGTTAATTTAATGTCAATTAAACCAATCATCCGTAATTGTGATTCAAGTTCAATTAGTGGTAGAGAACAACAGTCTTAATTTAATAATCATGTGTCAAAGTTTGTTGGTTATGAATTGAGTGTTTCTCATTCTTAATACTGTTAGCATATTAAATCTATTGGGCATCTCTTAGGTTATATGTTAGTTAAAGAAATAGTTAGTGAGACGCCATCCTGCTTATCGACAAGGTAAGGAAAGATTGGTTGCTTACAACTATAACCAATTTGTGTGCATATATTTAAAGTTATCTCTGCATTAAAGATTGAGATAGAAAACCAGTACATAATTGATCAGAACCGAAATTTTCTCATCATAGTTAAATATTTTTGCAATCTATATCATTTTCCCATTCTCGTTTTTACAAAATTTTTATTTTTTCTTTTCACTACCCTCATCTGGTTCTTTTGGTCACAAATTTGAACATTAAAGATTAAGGAAAAAGTCTCGTCAATCTCTTGGGAAACTAACTTGCTCGCAGCTATACTGGTCGGTATGCCCATACCAACCATAGAATCCTAAACTAAAAATTTAGTTTAGAGCTGGATTTATTTTTGGTGTAAAATGATACACCAATAGAATACAAAATAGGAAACCAAAACTACATAGAAATTACACTGAAGAGCATTTCTTGAGGCGGTGCTTCGTTGAAGTTACAAATGCTCTCTCATATGTACATTGCTTATGTTAAAGCTTCTATGCGCACTCCCTCAATTGGCACACCTCATTGCGAAACCATTTGTAGAAGTACTTGATGCCTTCAACAAATTTCGGTCCAAATTCCTATGAAATACAAAAGTTTCAGCAAATTTATAATAATTTATTTGAAAAATGAAAGATATGAATGCATCAATAACTTCACCTTCTTTAACCCTTGGCCTCTTGCTAGGCTCTACCACACCCCGTGTCTTGTGACATTACTTGTGCTCGAAGAGTATCCACTTCTTTTTCACAAAGTATTATTTGTCAAAGTACTTGCATGGTTTTTCCTAGCCATGGAACCCCATTCCCTCCACGCCTCTCAATATCAAGGTAATCAAGATGTCGTTTGGGAGACTCTTGATTACTTTTTTAGAAGAAGAAACCTACATCATATGATCAAACATCGTTGCCCCTAGATTTATTATTGCTCCCTCAATGACATAGTAGAACACCAAAAGTGTCGTATAAGTGGGCTCAGTAATGTGGCTGGGAGTGGGTACAATGAACCTAGCTATCATCTCATACACAATACGTTGGTCAATGGTAAGATGATTCAGACTAAAAGGTTCCGGCCTTCCTAGATCAAACACATTGCACTGAAAATATCTTACACTACAAGCCATGAGGTCTATATTAGGATATTCATCATCAAGATGCCCATCTCTCCTATGATAAACATCATCTAACAGCCCATCCTTTTCTTGGGGATACACATCTTGCAATCTTTTTATAAGGAAAATAAATAAATTCATTAATAATCCACAGACTACTCTCAATGTTAAACCCATCCACCTTCATCTAATACTCGTCCCCACCCCCAAGCTCATAAGTTTCTATAAATATGGAAAACCTCATCAAAGTATGAGGATTCATTCATAGTAAATAGTTTTAGAACGTGTTGACCATAAAATTTGACTACGGGGTTGGCTAACCCTATGCTATGGTAAACATTCAAATCAAGAATATAGCAGTATATCAATTTCCCGCTATCTCCTAAAGTATTGTACCTAGTTTGGACTTGAAGAGATAATAAACTTGGCATTTCATAGCTCGGATTGTTGGTTTGACTACTCTTCAAGGATTAAGACCGTCACCCATGGCTCGTTCCACCTGCATTTGAAGATGACATGATGTGGGAGTTCTTGCATGAATGAAAGTTTGAATTTGGTTAAAATTGGAGGTTCCGAAGCCAGATTTCATTTTAGGGTTCCTTTAATTTGGATTTTTAGAATCCCAATTTGGGATTTTTTAATAGACCAGAGTTAATTCCAAAATCGTAACTTGTCAATGATCTAATTATGAATGGATGAATATGTGCTACAAGTTCGTAGTTGACATCGGTTTTAAAAATTACATGAGTCCGACCAGACAGTTAGAAACTCATAGCAGGTGATCGGGCCTTCAAAAATTAAAATAGGAAAGAAAAACAAGCCATTTTTCCAGTATAGGTACAAAATTCACCCCCGAGTTTGGAAGTTGAGTTCCAAGCTCAAAAGAGATGAAAATCGGGATTTCAAAACTTTGCCCCAAACTATTTCCGAACTCACAATTTGTTCGGTTTCTATATTAACTAGGTGGGAAAATGTTCCGAGCTTAACTTGGATAATCAGGTTATCTCTTTGTTTTACTAAACATTCATTACCACATTCCTACAATTGAAATAACCATTAGAATAAACATCTCCGAACCTTAGGATACAAGTAGCCATGATGCAAAAATCTAAAACCTTAAAAAATCCAAATGACCTAAATATTGAAAGTTAACATCCAATCCATACAAGAAAGCTAGAACTTGTTCAAATGGCATCAATCTACGTAAAATTGTTCTTATTGTTCAAATTGTTCAAATGGCATCAATACATTTCATCAACTACTTATGTCTAGCATCATCTTTGAACATGGCAATAATCTTCGAGTCAGTTTACTATTGCATGACACCCCCAACCTGCTCTTCCTCTTCATCGTCCTCATTGTCAGAGTAATCAAACATGAAATTTGGAATTATTTCATCATTGCAGAGATCAGTGTGGAGGCTGGTAGATGCAACATATTTTGTACACCTCACTTCCGCCACTACCACCTCATTATTTGTGGCACTGACATTGCTTCGAATGCACGCCATATACCACAGGCCTATTTTGCTGCTAGAATATTTCTCCAGGACCATTGGTATCAAGTGTTCTCCATTTTGTGGGGTCGGTGTAAGAGCAACCTAAGACATCGTTAATTGTAAATCTTGTAACTGGTGTTTTAAAGCCATTATCCATAGCTAAGTCCATATTCATGTGCTCCGCATTGCATGTGTTAACCAATGCATTCGGCATAATATTTGCATTTTTTACTTGTTGGATTGCTAGTATTAGTTAGGTCTACAAGAAAAAGGGTTTGGACGGCCATGTTTGGTTTTCTTGTCTAAATCCTGGGTTTTGTTGACTTAATTGATACTAATGCACACCTTGTATCCACGAGCACCTACATCTTCCTTGTGATTGATGTATCCATTTTATGTGCATATTTTGGGACTTTTTGGGATCTCTTTTGTGCTCTTTTGTCATCTAGAGCTTGTGTTTTACCTTGAAATTCTCTTAGTAGAGGTAAGAGAGACTTTTACACTCTTTTACCTATTCTAGTGGATTTTGTATGAAGAGGAAATAACATCAAGACTTTAAGACCGGAGGTCATTGAAGAAAATCTTTTGAAGACTTTGAAGACTAGCTTTGAAGATTTGAAGACTAGCTTTGAAGATTTGAAGACTTGAAGAATTGAGGAAACTTGTAGGGAAGTGAAGGTTAGAAGAAAAGAAGAAAAAAACCATATGTTGTTTCTGGGTGCCCATCGAGACTCGCGATGAACCCATCATAAGATGCGATGAACAGGTGGCTAGAATTATTTCTTCCTTTTCTTGTACTATTAATTTCACATTATCTTCTCTCTTTTCACTTCTTCTCTTTCCCCGATTTCTACGGCCAAGAACCCTAGTTTTCTACTCTTTTTCATCTTATTTTATCTTTGATTATGTTTGGATTTTTGTTGTTAATTAGTATGGATTCTAGTAGTTAAGTTAATATCTTGGGAGCAATTGATTGAAGCTTCCAAACCCATGTAGTGAGATTCTTGATTTTGCTTATTTATGAACATTTATTGGGAAGCATTTATTGTGCCATTAATGTTATCCTTTACTTCATTTATACCATAGGTTGTTTGAGAATAGGAAGTGTTTGTATGATTGAAGTGTTAGTGTGGTAAGAAAGTTGCAAACTTCTTAACTCATTTGACATGAAAATCCAAGAACATGGAATTAGAACTTCTAGTGTATAATGTGTTGTGATTCTTGCTAGATAAGTATGTTAGTGTGGATTGTTCTCATATTTTTCCTATAGAATCAAATAAAGGTTTAACCTTGAATGTGGTTTGTTCTAGGGTTAGCCTAATAAAAAATTTGTTTGGTTAAATGGCCATGTCTTTGGTAGAAGGCTAGTTGTTATTAAATCTATAGTTATTCATATGAAATGTCATTGATGAAATACCTTTAGATGTTGTTTGTCTCAAGTGATTGTCAACGAGGTTTGCAAAATGTCGTTGTTTGCATTTGAAAATTACTATTAAGAAGAAATGAATGTTGATCTTCAATTGGGAAGTGATAGCATTCCCCATAGGCAATAAATGTTAATGAATGAGTGAATGAATCTAGGATCTATAAGAGGTTTGGAAGTGATTATCAATTGCCCCCCAGGCTCTGTTAATTTTTTATTTATATCTTTTTCTTAGTTTTTGTTGCATAATTGGCATTATTCTCTTGCTTTGCTAGTTGTTGTCTTTTAAATTCATAACTGAGGAAAAACCAACCAAAGCCCCCCCCCTATTTATTCGTTTTTATATGCATGTGTATATCTATGCCTAGTATGTTTTTCGCTTTATATGTTTGAACTCTTGAAGATCGCTCTTCTTTTAGACGACCCCGACTTGCCATTATCTATTTAATTGTAGATAGGAAGCATTTAGGGCTTAAAAATATTAAATTTGAGAGGTACGGCGATGACCTCCCAAATTTTGGTGCTGCTGCCCGGGAAGAGGCATTAATTTTTAAGTGTTTCAGAATATTATGTGTCTGTATGGGCTAGTTGTAAATATTTTTTAGTTTGTTTTTATTTTGATTTTTAGTTGATTTGTCATTTTCGCTTGGCTTGGAGACGTATTGTTTGAGTTCTTGGTGTATAGTTTATACGCGATCCTCTTCACATGAACCCCTACACTACGACCCCGAGTTAGAGTTGAATTTGAGAAGGGCTAGGAGACTTTCTTTGGAAAGTGTGAATAACACCCCCCCCCCCTCTAATGACCATTTTGTAGATACTTCTACTTTCATGGAGCACCAAGATAAAAATCTGGAAGGGCCTCAACATCCTCCTATCCAAGGAAGGGACATTCATTTTGAGGCAAGCTCTATTGAGGGATGTTATGGCCCCGACCTTGATTAACAACCGATGTACATAGAGTATCTATTGGTTGGACCAAACGGGCACTTCAAGCTTAAGACTAGGTTGATACAATTGATGTTTTTAGTTCTTGGAAGGGAAGGGGAAAATGCCAACAAACATCTCTCTGAATTACATTTTTTGTGTGGTGGTATGGTTTCCCAAGGAGTAGATGAAGACCTCTACAAATTGAAGGCATTCCCATTTACATTAAGGGATGCTGCAAGGGATTGGCTCCACTACCTACCACCCGGAAGCATCAAAAGTTGGCTTGAGATGAAGAAAATGTTTCTCACCAAGTACTTCCCGGCCTCAAAGTCCACCACTTTGAAGAAGGATATAAGCAACATCCTCCAATGGTATGAAGAGTTGTCTACGACTATTGGGAGATATTCAAGATGTTTCTCTCGAGTTTCCCTTACCATGGCTATTCAGAGAGAGACTTGGTCTACTATTTTTACAATGGTCTTATTGATGAGGATCAAAGACTAGTGAGGGGAGCTTATTGTGGTTCCATTTGGAACAAGACTTCGACGGAGGCTATGGAGTTCTATGAAGAGTTAGCCGAGGAACTTTAGTTCGAGGGCCGATTTGAGAAGAAAAAAATCCCAACACCACAAGTGCTCCTTCCAATAATGGAAAGCTCGAAAACCAAGTCTTGGCCCTTACTTCCATGGTGAAGTATTTGATGACCAAGTTCGGGAATGTGCCACATGTAAAGTCTGGTGAAATTTGTTCATCAGCATATCCTACAGACGCTTGCCCTACTTTACAAGATGATTATGTCGAGGAAATGAGTGCTATGGGATGTCAAGGTGAGCAATACTATCAAGGGAATCAAGGCTACTCAAACTGATCTTACAATGCAAGTAATAGAGATCACCCGAATCTTCGGTATGGAAACCCTCAAGCAGGTCAAAATGCTTAATTGTATTTCCCTCCCCAACAACAATATCGGCCCCCTCAACAACAATACAAAATGCTTCAAGACAAGCCCCAAGATCGAGAGGAAATCTCGGGATTGTCTAAAGATGAAGTCATGCAAGCCATTGGAAGGTTGAGTATGTGTGTAGAGAAGGCCGACAAATTCCAAGAAGAAGCCAAGGTGAGCATCCAAAGCTTGGAAACCCAAGTGAGCCAAATAGCTCAAGCCGTGAATTAGATGGAAGCATGGGAAAATGGAAAACTTCCTTCCCAACTGGAGATTAACCCTCGAAGAAATGTAAGTGCAATCTCATTCAGGAGTGGAAGGGAAGTGAAGAAGCCTCAAGGAAATATTGTTGCCGAGCGCGTGATTAACAAGGAGTAAAAACTTGAAAATAAAGTCTAGGAGTTGGTCAAGGACAATGATAGACTTGGTCAAGGACAAGGATAGAAAATGGGAAGAACTCGAGGTGGAGACCTGTGTGCCCAGACTGGGATCAAATCCCGAGATCTCATCCCCACCTCACAAGAAGTCAAAAGGGGTGGAGGTCCCTGATTATGTGTTGGAACCACCATTTTCGGAGGCATTAAAAGATAAAAGGATCAAGGAGGACTACAAGGACATCTACAAAGTCTTTCGTAGATGTGATGTAAACATTCCACTCTTAAAGGCTATAAATCAAATTCCTAGGTATGCTAAGTTTCTTAAATAATTGTGTACTGTTAATAGGAAACAACAATTTAGGAGTAAGAAAAAGAGTGGAAAGAATGAATATGTCTCCGCCAGTTTTGATGATGAAATGCCTTCTAAATGTGATGATCCGGAAATGTTTACAATCCCTTGTGTGATAGGAGGAAAATGTGTTAACAAGGCCATGCTAGACTTAGGTGTTTCCATTAATGTGATCTCATATTCATTGTATGAAAGTCTAAATCTAGACACTTTGCACAAAATCGGGGCTGTTATCCAACTAGCTAATCACTCTAGCACATACCCAAAAGGTATTGTGAAGGATGTGTTGGTGAAAGTGGGCTTTTTAACATTCTCTGCCAATTTTTATGTTCTTGAAATGGAAGGTGGTAACAGTGCTAAACCTATTCTCTTAGGTAGGCCATTTTTAAATACTTCAAGGACAATAATTGATGTACATAAAGGAACTTTAACCATGGAGTTAAATGGGCGGAAGATAGAATTTGACACTAATAATTTTATTGATCATCCTAGTAGATACCATTCTTGCCAAGCTATTGATGTTATTGATGATATAGAGCAAGATTTATTTGAGCCCAATGATGGTAGTTTATATAATGTTTCCATAGATGATACTTTTATTTTAAATGCTGTTAGTACTAACTTGAAGGAAAAAACAATGGTGAATGTTCTCTTGGAAAAGAAACATCTAATGCCTTTCATGTGTCCTTGGGAAAGCCAACAATAGTGGGTTTCCCTCCTTCTCATGTGAAGACTTCGTTGGTAGAATGCAAACAATCACCGAAAGTTCTTAAATGCTCATCTATTAGAAAAGGTGAGAAACACCCAAATGCTCACACGATTGAGATCACCATGGAACAAAAATGTGAGTTATTGGGAATGTTGAGGCAACATGAAGAAGCCCTAAGCTATGTGGGGAAAGTTTTGTTGGGGGATAATGTGGATCCCGAATGTTTGACCCGGATCGAGGAAAGGAGACCAAGCACTTTGGCTCATTTTGTGAATAATTTCAAGAAGGGGAGTAAGTCATGCTGGCGACGCTAAATAAACTTGGTCTTGATCATCCAGACAGTCATTCGTGACTTTCCGTCGATATTGTTTTAATTTGAGTTTTTGTCGTTAGTTTCATTATTTTGCTTTATTCTTTTCATGGGTGTGTTTTCCCATGATTTTGTAGCAATTTGAAGAGGATGGAGATGGATTTGTGAATGAAGGAAGGCATGGAGAATGGAAGAAAAGCTTGGACTATCGGTAACTTTGAATTTTTCTAACTTTGAGAAGTTTTATTCTTCGCAAGTTGCGACAGTTGTGTTGCAAGTCGCGATGAAATTAGAAAAATACCAGAAATTGTGAGATTATAGACCCTAGATTTTGTGAGCGCGAAGGTTCCATTGTGACTTGCGATGAATCTGTCACGAGTCGCGAAGGTTCCATCGCGAGCCGCGATGAAATTAGGAAAAAAAGTGGTAAATTTGAGCTTATAAATCCAACTTTTCGCTAGTTACGAAGGTTCCACCACAATTCGCGATGAACCTGCCGCAAGTCACAAAGGTTTAGTCGTGACTCTTGACCAAATCAGGTGAAAAATGTCAAATTTCAGCTCCCAGGTCCAACTTTTTGCAAGTCGCGATCATGATAATCGCGACTCGCCAAGGATAGGTTGAATTTCTGGACGAATTAACTACCCCATCACGAGTCTCTACCAGGGTTCATGACTCGTGATGGCTATACATAAGCCTTTTTAAATTGGGCAAAACCTGATTATCGTCCTCATTTTCTTTCCCTCCAAACCGTCGTCCTCCTTCTTTCTCCGCCCCTAACCACTCCTCCATTTTTCCAACCACCAAACACCACCTTATTGGTTGGAATTCCATCCTTATCCATCCCTAATCCTTCTCCTCATCGAAATCACCCCAAATCAACTTAAGTTAGTAATGATCCCAAACCCTAGGTTTTGGGGATTTTTGAAAGTAGCAATAAATCAGGCTAGATTCTTTGAGGGCTTGTTTCCTTCATCTTCCTACACATCTAAGTGGTACATTTCTTCACTCCCTTGTGCTTGAATTGAAAATATTTTGTGTAGTTCATTATGTTGGATATTTCGTGAAATTGTGGATGTTATGTGATGCTTTACGGATTTTGAATTAATTGAGCCTTGTGGATATTGTGGTTATGGATTTAGATTATTTGAGATCTTGACTATAGGATGACATTGGTGTATGATAGATGTAAATTTCTTATGTTGTCATACTTTTGGCCAGGAACTTAGCAAGTGTGTGAATTCATAAAATGCAAAGAACTTGGTCTATTTTTGGCTCTAACATGTGTTAAAGCAATACTTAAGTGAATGTTAGTTGTTTCATAATCTCAATGTTGTGGGTGACTTGTAGTGAATGGCCTGTGATATGGACTTGGAATTGTTGGCATGTTAAAAGTGACTTGATTTTTATACGCAATTGTGGATGATACTTAGACTAGTTTAGCTTGGACTTGAATGTTGGCATTTTTGAATTTGTGATGTTAGCTAAAATAGTTTAGGGTTAATGGTGATTCTAAAATATTGCAAATGTTTATGTTCTTGTGCATTTGACATGTTTGATGTGCTTGATATACATGGCTCTGACGAAGAGACCTAGGGCTCCACGAGGTACGAGAGCTTCCGCTCCACCTCCACCTCCACCACCGGCTATGGAGCCGAACCATGTACCTCTTCCTCAAGACCAGTACATGGATTTGACCCAGATTACCGGGCCTTATGCAAGTAGGTGGGACATCCTGGTTACCCGGAAGATCCAGAAGATAAATTTCATCGATCAAATAGCGCTTGATAATCTCGGCCTGACAGACCCGGTCTGCTGCCACCTCACCAAAAGAAGGTTGGAGGGATTTATGGGCAAGAGCACCCCGATCGACAAGCACTATACATTGGAGTTCCTCTTTACGGTAGAGCTATGCAGAATAAGTAACGATGAGCCCTGCAAGAGATACATTCATTTCCACCTGGACAATGTATCTCAGGATATGACAGTCTTATAGGTAGAGGCGGCCTTTGGGTGGAACACGGCAGAGTTCCAGGTGAGGTTGAACCCACAAACCCCAGAGAACACGATTGAGGAGGATATGCTATTTTGGTGCATAGTTACGATGATGACGAGGAACTCTCATGACAAGAACAACCTCATCATCCAACCCCCGCTCCAATTTATGTACAAGTACTTTGCGGGCACACTGTTTTGTTCATCGGAGCCAACGAATGTGTCTAACCCAGAAATTTACCACTTGTGGCCTCTGACAAGTGAGGGGACAGGATACAGACAGTGGGCTGAGTTGTGGATGAAGAAGGTCATCGGTGTGGCTAAGAAGCCAAATGGGAAGATTTCCATGAGGGGTATGATCACTCTCCTAGCAGAGCACAGAGAATTGGTTGGCCTAAGTGATTTTTCGCAACTAGGAAGAGATTCTTCATACCTCATCACCATAGGGAGGATGCTGAAATTCAGCCTGATAGACACCACAGATGCTATGGAGTGTATCACTTGCTATGGAGGGTGAGAAATGTCACCTTTATGACACTTCCTCAGCGCCACGAGACCAAACTGGAGTTTGATACACCTGTGGGGTATTTGGCTATCCAGCCAGATACTTCATGTAGGGTGAATTTTGAGCGGGAGCTCCTGCCTCCACTCCTTGTTTAGCCTAACGAGGGAACCTTACCATTCACTGAGCTGCAAGGTGAGCAGCATTCTCCACCTTCGCACACACAGACCAAGCCGATCCAGGAGGAACATGTGCCACCTCAGTTCCCTCAGTCTTCATCAGACTTCTACCCCAGACTGATGCAGACAGTGAAGCATGGGTTCCGTAAGAAGGATGAGCATTACCATGGACAAGTTAAGCACAACCTGTTCGTCTCCCGGAGCCTCATGGGGATGGATGAGGAGATTGAGTATCTCTCATCCTAGACTTTTGAGATGCAGTCGCAGTTTGGTGGTGCCCCAGGCTAGATAGAGAGGTGTCAGAGGAACGCCGAGTAAGTGGCGCAGCATCAGCAGACCTATGGTAGGGACTCCGATGATAGTGTCAGGCCATCCCATTCCTGATTGTGAGCATTTTTTTTACACTCCCCTACTTTTATTTGTATGTTTTGCCTGTTTTTTATACATGGAAGGCAATGTAGTGTTTTAAGTAAGGGGAGGGGTATTTACTACTTTTACGGCTTGGCTTAAGATTTATTTTTCTTAGACTTGGATGTTTGGGATATTTTTCTTTGCTTTGGGATGCTTTCCTTTTGATGTACTCAGATGCTATTAGCTTTGATATTTTTCTTAGCTTTGACATTTGGAAAGTTTTTGCTACTTTTGATTGGAAAAACATGGGAAAAATGAAGAAATTGAAAATTTTGAAAAAAAAGAGAAAGAGAAATAAAAAGAAAAAGAAAAAGAAATCCGCTAAGTTGAAAACCTAAGAGGGCAACTTAGGCAACATTGGGGGCCCTTTTAGGTCAAAAATCCTAAAGGGCAACCTAGGTAAAAATGAGAGGCTAAATGTGCGAAAAAATGTGAGATGTGAGCCAAAGAAACATGATGTGTGGCTGGGATGAAATTCTGAAAGGACTCCTAGGAAAAATGAGAGAAAGGGTGAAAAATGGGGAAAATGCTATGATTTCACTCATTTGCCAACATTGGAGTCATAAGGTTATGGTTGCTATATGGATGGATCGGGTAGCTTAACATCATGGGACCTCTTGGAATTGGGTAATTTACCAGGGAAAACTAAGTAAGGTATGAAATTCTTGACTGTTGATATGCTTCATTTTTGGGATGATATATTGGCATAAAGTGAAGTATGTGTTTGAACCTCATACATGTTTTTGACTTTATTTTGTGCCATTGGATTTGGGAATGTCAATTCCAGGTTTGGAGATGTTTTTATGGATATTAATGAATTGATAGGTTGGTATGGTTGGATGGATTTAGGAATGGGGGTTGTGGGTGATTTCTCATTTGACCTTAACTTTGGGATGTGTGATATTGAGAGTTTTTTGAGGTATCAATTTGGGGGAATATTAGTTTAGGATGTGAATACGTGAATTCCTTTGTGTGCTTGAATCTTTTCTTACTCGAGGACGAGTAAGGTTTAAGTGCGGGGAGGTTTGTTATTTCCATTTTATGTGCATATTTTGGAACTTTTTGGGATCTCTTTTGCGCTCTTTTTTTACCTCAAAATTCTCATAGTAGAGGTAAGAGTGGCTTTTACACTCTTTTACCTTTTCTAAGTGGATTTTGTGTGATGAGGAAATAAGATCAAGACTTGAAGACCGAAGGCCATTGAATACTTTAGGAGACTTGTTCCAAAGTGAAGGTTAGAAAACAAGAAGAAGAAAGAAACCATATGCTATTTCTAGGTGCCCATCGCGAGTCGCGATGCACGGGTGGCCAGAATTGTTTCTTCTTTTTCTTGTACTATAAATAGCACATTATGTTCTCTCTCCTCACTTCTTCTCTTTCCCCAAAATCTACAGCTAAAAACCCTAGTTTTCTACTCTTTTTCATCTTGTTTTATCTTTGATTATGTTTAAATTGTTGTTGTTAATTAGTATGATTCTAGTAGCTAAGTTAATATGTTGAGAGCAAGTGATTGAAGTTTCCAAACCCAAGTAGTGAGATTCTTGACTTTGCTCATTTATGAACATTTATTGGGAAGCATTTATTGTGTCATTAATGCTATGCTTTACTACATTTATGTCATGGGTTGTTTGAGAATAGGAAGTGTTTGTATGATTGAAGTGTTGGGGTGTTAGGAAAGTTGCAAATTTCTTAGCTCATTTGACATGAAAATCCAAGAACATGGAATTGGAACTTCTTGTGTATAATGTGTTGGGATTCTTTCTAGATAAGTCTGTTAATGTGGATTGTTCTCATAGTTGTCCTATAGAAGCAACGAAATGTTGAACCTTGAATGTGGTTTGTTCTAGGGTTAGCCTAATAAATGCTTTGTTTGGTTAAATGAATATGTCTTTGGTCTAAGGCTTGTTGTTATCAAATATATGGTTCTTTTTGTGAAATGCCATTGATGAAATACCTTTAGGCATTGTTTGTCTAAAGTGTTTGTCAACGAGGTTTGCAACATGTCGTTGTTTGCGTTTGCAAATTACTATTATGCAGAAATGAATGTTGATCTTCAATTGGGAAGTAATAGCATTCCCCATAGGCAATAAATGTCAATAAATGAGTGAATGAATCTAGGATCTATAAGAGGTTTGGAAGTGATGATCAATTGCCCCCAAGACTCCGTTAATTGTTGATTATATCTTTTTCTTAGTTTTTGTTGCACGATTAGCATTGTTCTCTTGCTTTTCTAGTTGTTTTATTTTAAATTCATAACTTAGAAAAACCAATTAACCCTCCCCCCAATCATTTACTTACTTATATGTATGTGTATATCGATACCGAGTAGGTTTTTTTGCTTTATATGAAAATATCCCTCTTCTAGTGGACGGCCCCGACTTTCCATTATCCCCTAAATTGTAGATAGAAAGCATTTAGGGCTTAAACTATTAACTTTGAGAGGTACAACGATGACTTCCCAGCGATCTCATTAGTAGGTCGCTCGTGGGTACTTTTCATCATCTGTGTATAGAAGGGCGTTCGCAAGAACGGTAGAAGATAATAAAGGCCATGCGCAAGAATGGTAGTTGATTGAAGGCCATAAACTCTATAGTATGGTAGTATAAGTATTGAGCAAAGAAAGGCAGGTTTGAAGGTCAAAGAGGCCAAGGAAGAAACAAGGGAATTATTGTCAGAGAGTTGCATAAAGTTATGGAAAGGATTCAAGAAGAATCAGCCCTTGAGGGTGGCACCATTGGAATTTTCTTCTTGAGTGCTATGAAATCTACTATAAGAACTCTAAAATTGGACCAATGGTTTATTCGTAGTGGAGAAAACAAGTCAGTCGGTCAAACCAGCCACGGGCAACACGGACCGTTCATGGCCAGTATGAGGCTAAAGCACGCACAACTCATACCAAGCAACACGGCACGTGTCAGGGGATTTTAGCATGAGTTGTGCCAAGCAAAAAAAGTCATTCCCAGCCCTAGCACGGATCTTGCCATTCTCGGGTGGCCGTGTCCACAAGTCCTCTTTTCACTCCAAACATAGCTAGTATGGGCGCGGACCATTCCGTTTCACATGGTCTGCATTGTTTCAAGTCACACATATTAAGACCAGTCTATGGGGTGTGAAGAATGATGTGGCCCGTGCTAAGATATTGAGAAAAATAAGGATCTAGTTAATGGCCTGCGCTAAAAAGCATGGCGTGCAGGTAAGAAGAGCAAAAATAGAGCACCAGCCGATAGCCCGTGCCGATTGACACAGACCGCACCAGCATGGCCGTGCCAGAACCGATGGTCTGCGCCAGCATGAATGACATGTCCCGTGCCAGGACCAATGGCTCGTGCCAGCATGAGGCTACGTGGGTCAACACGCGTTGTGCCAGTCACTACCCCTTGTGCCAATTGCGGCTACTAGGGTTTTTTGGCCTATTTTAGTCCTATATTTAGGCCCAATCCCTTACTACTATACATATAAACCTTTTTCTACTAGGGTTTATGTACAATATGAGATTTTAGATTTCAAGAGTAGCATAGAGAGAGAGAAAAACACTCTCCCTTCTCTCTAGGTTCTTTTTCTTTCTTTTCTTTATTTTGCTTTTGACAAAAAATGTGGAATCCAGTGTAATAATTGGATTCCACGTTTAGGGAGTTGTTTAATATCTCGGGGATAATATTTGTATTCAAGTTTTGACTTATGATTTCTAAATTTCCTTAGATCTACTTATTTGTATGTGTTTATGATATTACATTGGCTTGTTCTTAAATTGCTATGAATTTCATGAATGATACACTCCATTAGCACACACTCTAGTCTACATTCATGTTGGTGCACATATTGATACCCCCAAGGAAAAAAAACCTGGATGTGATATGGGTAGCGGGGTCCGAGTCCCCATGAGTGTGTACACGTAGGTTTTTTCTGAGGTTTACCGCTACGATGATAGCACACCAATATTAGCTAGTGAATTTGTCCAAAGGATTATGGATAGATAGCATTTAGTAGCAAAACTAGGGTTTAGCAACCCTAATGCCATCGATAAGGTGCCTTATCCCCTTTGCCTCTTTAGGCCTAGGACGTAATCGTATGGGGGAGAAACAGATCTACGCAATGGCATGGCCATTGTTACACTCCCCTAATTATGAAGGCAGTGTCGATGGAAGATTGCAAGAGCGCCCTACGTGACAGGTATAAGGAAGTGCTGACCATCGACCACACCACGTGTTATGAACACTTGAAAAGGCTTTGATATCTTGAATGTGATATAATCGAGGATCAAAACATTTAGTCAATCATTTTATGCAAATATTCCTCAAGTGCTTGCATATATAGTTTTCTCTTGTGTTATCTTTTATGTACGTGGTTGGTAGTGGAAAAATCCAACCCCCCCCCCAATTTTGCAATGTTAGCCATTCCCAGCACAGGGGCAAATTAACAACACGTATGTGGTTTTGTTTGTGTTTAGATGGCTATTAGACCCTAGCATCTGTGGACAAACCCGATCTTGACACTAACTACCCCATAGGTAGCTTAGTAGTAGCAGATCATAGTTTTTACCTTTGAACGCCTTCGCTCAGATTAATTTAGCTACAACTTGACAACCCCGAGTGGAGACGGGTCAAATTTTGGCACCGCTCCTGGGGATGCTAGTTTAAAAGTTTAATTGTCAATTTGCATATCACGTTAGTGTAGTAGTTTGTGTTTTTTTTCATTTTTTGTTGGTTTTTGTTGTTGACCTTTTGTGATAGTTATTTTCTAGTGTTTCTTTTAGTTAGGTATTGTTGATTCCTAGTTTATGGTACACACCCATGCAACAAACTTAGGAATTTTACACTATCCGACGGACAACATAGGTAGAAGGAGAAGGAGGAGATAGAGAACTAGAGTGGGGTTTCCACCTGAACCAATTTTTGTAGCGAAGGAGCCGCTCGAGATAGCAGAACACAATTAGATGTTGAGGGAGCTTATGGCTCCAAATCTAGAGAACCAACCATTGTGTCCAACATGAACGGGATGATACACTGTCTCCCCACTTTCCACAGGATGGCAGGGGAAGATCCCAACAAACATATGTTGGAGTTCCACCTTATTTGCACAAATATGAAGCCCCATAGGGTCTCGAAGAATGACTACAACCTAAGGGAATTCCCATTTTCACTTCAAGGCACCGCAAAAGATTGGTTGTACTACCTCCCACCTAGATGTATTACTTCATTGATGGACATGAAGAGGCAATTCCTCGAGAAGTATTTCTCAGCCTCCAAGTCTACCGGATTAAAGAAGCAGTTATCCAACATCACTCAGTGTGCAAATGAATTATAGTACGATTACTGGAAGTAATCCAAGAGACTATTGGCCAGCAGTCTGTACCACCCGTTCAAGGAAGGTGAACGTTGCGTGCAATGGATCAATTGCCAACACAAGTCTGAAAAATGTTATGGACCTTTTTGAAGAGATGGCTAATGGCATGAGGCAATTTAGTACGAGTTCAGTGGTGAAGACTTTGGATAAACCATCTCAATCCCCTAAATTGGAAGAGCAAGTTCAAGCTCTTGCTTTAGTGATGAAGGAACTTTTGAAAAGGAAGGTTCACTAATTCAAGGTTTGTGGTTTATGAAATCTCGACCATCACACTAAGGCTTATCGACAAGTAGCGGAAGACTTAGAAGAGGTGAAAGCAATGGAGTACAACAATGGGAATAGGCTATAGTTTGTTAGGGGGCAACAAGAACAGGGTTCCGAGGGAACCAAGGAGATGCATGGTAAAATCCCTCGTAAACTCTTTCAACCTGAGGTACTGGGACTTTCCCAACTTCTGCTGTAGAGAGGAAAACTAAGCTCAAGGGTACCGAGGCAGAAAAGCTCCACCTTAACCCTATCCAAGGGGTAAGAGTCCTTCTAACAACCACACCTCTCTCTACGAGCCAGACTGGGAAGAAATTTTGGAAGCCATCAGCCAATTAGGGAAGAAGCATGAGGTGTTCGGGGAATGAAAAAGGTGCAAAATAGAAGATCTTGGAAATAGGGCCTTCTCGAGCATTAAAAATCTTGAGATCCAAGTCGGGAAACTTGCCACCCCGGTGAGCCGACTTGAGGCCAATGAGTTCGATAAACTTCCTTCCCAACCAGAGGTCAATTCGAGGAATGTGAGTGCACTAAAGTTGAGAAGCGGTAAGGAGGTCTGTGAGCTTGAGAAGGAGGTTTTGTAAGAAGATGATAGGATTTTGGAGGCCAAGAAGACCAATTATGAGGAGCATCAAATTGTTGTCGAGGAAGCACCCTCCAAGGAGCTTCCACCACCCGAGGCACGAGCGACCATTCCATCACCATTTTCAAGTGCATTAAGATAGAGGCCGAAGGTGGTGACAAATGATGCGAGCATCCGGAGAGTCTTCAAAAAGGTTGAGGTAACCATTCATATCCTAGAGTTGATTGAACATGTGCCATCATATGCTAAATTTCTGAAAGTTGCATGCACTAAAAAGAGAAATAAATCAACTAGGCAGGTAGGACACTTGAAAATGGGGGTAGTCGCCATTTTGAACCATGAGAATTTGCCTAAGAAATCCGACAACCCTGGGATGTTTTCTATTCCTACCTCCTTAGGTGGAAAGTTATTTGAAAATGCCATGATTGAGTTGGGAGCATCCATTAATGTGATTCCATATAGCCTTTATAAACGCCTGGATATAGGTGAACTTATGGACACTAGGGTTACTGTCCAACTCACCTATCACTCCCAAGCTATCCCTCGAGGGTTAATGAAGTGTGATGGTTTGGGTTGGCAAGTTGATGTTTCTGGTGGGCTTTTAAGTCCTTGACGTGGCGCACAACGGAAGTGCACCCCTAATCCTATTGGGGAGACCATTCCTTAAAACGCCAAGGACAAAAATCGATGTCCATTTAGGACCCCTAACCCTAGAAGCTGATATGGATAAGGTAGGATTTGACATCTATAAGCCTAGGAATGAATCATCTAACTCAAGTTTTGGGTAAAAATGTGTAACCTTATTTGATAAGCATGAGCAATGTGACACTTCTTGCATAACCAATGAGAATTAATTCTTAGATGAATTCCTTAGTAATGATGATATTGTTGACGAGTCCTTTACATTGTATGATTTTAGTGATGACATATTTGTGTCACAATGCTTTTCTATGCTCACTAAGATGCATCAGTTAGGGGAGAGTGGTGAGGGCATAAGATCCCCTCGACCTTCTCCTAAACCAAAAGTAATGTCTAAGGACTCAACATTGGCAAGGTATGGGAATTCATCTTCTATGGCAAAAAAGGTGTCTAAAGATAAGAATGACACGTTGTGGAGACCTCTCCACAATGATGTCATTGTAGGTGGAGTTGCCGATGGTGGCTTCGAAGACCTAATGGTAGGTTGTTTCAATTAATATTCATGAAAAAGAAATAAGTTGTGAGGACGACAATAAAAATAAGGTGATTTTTTTGTTTTGTTTACATGATTTGCTGTGGACAGATTTTGCATGCTTTTATGTGTGATGAGGATTTTGAGATGAAACTCTTGTTGATTTGTAAATTTGTGTTTGAGTTTCTTTATTTGGTTAGGATGGAAATAGAGATTGTTGGGTTACAAATGTTTTTGAAAAAAGAGGGAAAAACTAAGGAAAAAGGGGGTCAAAATATTAGCAACCTCGTGCCAGGGCTCAGCACGGCCCATTCCACGAGATGCGGCTCGTGGCATGATGTGCCCATTTTATATGGTTATATTAGAATTTCTAATATCACTTTTCTACACTTTTGTGCTCTAGATGTGGCAATTTTCCTTGAAATTCTCTAAGGAGAATTAAGAGAGACTTTTGCGCTTTTATCACTTTTCTAGAGGATTTTGTGTGACAAGATAATTTGTTTGAAGACTTTGAGGACTTTGAAGAATACCTTTGAATATTTGAAGATTTGAAGACTTGCATTTGAGCTTTTGAAGAATTGAAGATAAGTGAAGTGAGGAGGAGGACTTGAAACAAAAACAAGAAAGAAATCAAGATGCTAAAACTTGGCTCGGTCACCACTCGCGATGGATTGGTCACGAGTTGCAATAGACGAGTGGCCAGAACTTTTCTTATTTTTTTGTACAATAAATACTCACCTTATCCTCTCTCTCTCTCTCTTAACCTCTTATTCTTTCTACGATTTTCTGGGTTTCAAAACCCTAGTTTTCTTCTTTCTTTTCTTAGTATTTGTAGGATTAATTATGCATTTTCATTATCTAGGTTAGTTTGAAGTTAGGAGAAATTGATTAAAGCTTCCATATCTATGTAGTAAGAACCTCTATTTCACTCTTTCTTGAAGAACTTGTTATTTAGCATTCATTTGTTTGATTGTGATGTTTTACTTCATTTATGTTATGGGTTGTTTGAGTATATGAAATGTTTGTATGATTGAAGTGTTAGGGTGTTAGGAAAGTGGCCAATTTCTTAGCTCTTTGGCATGAAAATCAAAGAACATGGAATTAGAACTTCTTGTGCATAATGTGTTGGGATTCTTGCTAGATAAATATGTTAATGTGGATTGTTCTCATATTTATCCTATAGATGCAATGGAAGGTTAAATCTTGAATGTGGGTTGTTCTAGGTTTAGCCTAATGAATGCTATGTTTGGTTAAATGGCTATGTCTTTTGTACAAGTCTAGTTGCTATCAAATATATGGTTCTTCATGTATAATGCCATTGATGAAATATCTTTATTGTCGTTGATCACCTAGAGTGATTGTCAATGAGGTTTGGAAATGGTCGTCAAATCGCCTTTGTGAATTACTATTAAGAAGAAACGAATGTTGATCTTCGAATGGGAAGTGATAGCATTCCCCATAGGTAACGAATGTGATTGAATGAGTAAATGTCTCAATGATCTACATTAGGTTTAGATATGGATATTAATTGTCCCCACGGCTTTGTCTTTTGTAGTTTTTACCATTTTTCTTAGTTGTTGCATGATTAGCATGGTTACTTGACTTTTCTAGTTAGCTTGTCTTTAATTTGATAACTTAGGACCAACCAACCAACCCCCCCCCATTTACTTGCTTTTATATATCTATACATATATCTACTTCTAGCCTAATATCAACCTTATATGTTTAAACCCTTAGAAAGATCCTTCTTCTTCGTGGATGCCCCCAACTTGCCATTATCTAATTAGCTGTAGATAGGAAGCATTTAGGGCTAGTAAATTTAAGTTTGAGAGGTACGACGATGACCCCCCATGTCACAGCACCTCAGCACGAGGGGGTCTCGTGCCAGGGCTCAGTACAACCCATTTCACGAGATACAACTTGTGTCATAGTCCCTCAGTATGGGGAGGTCTGTGTGGGTGCTCTCAACACGAGGGTACACATGTCGGCACCCCATTTGAGCTATCAAATTGGACAAAAAATGCAGATTTTCAAAAAAAAAGAATTTTTAGCTAAAGAGTACTTTAGTAAAAAAATGCATATTGGTTCATAAATTTTGAAATTCCTTTATTCCTTAGGATTTTAGATGTAAATAGTACTTCAAACATCTCTTCTAATTAAATAGATTGGTACTTTTGTCCCCTAGATTTGCAATTTTTGAAATTCCATCCTTATCTTAATTGTACCTCCCCTGCTGAAATTTGAAATTCTTGGTACATTCTTCCACCTAGTTGAGTAATTTAACACATTCAAGATTTTCAAGAAACACCCACTCACATATTCTCTTGGTGAACTCAAACAAATGGAGCTTTTCTCTCAAAATTAGCACTTTTGCTTCTTCTTGTGTGGATCGTTCAACTCTTAGCTTCAAATTCCAGGTAAAACTTTGACTTCATGTTTACTTTCTTTGTTTAGCATTGTGGCGATGTTATGTGAAGCTTGAATCTTGAAAGTGAATATGTTTTTGAAAAGTTGTTTGGGTTATGTGAATGATCTAGTGTTGAAGTGGGGTGGATTGATGTGCTATTGTGCTTGGATGATATGATCTTCATTTTCTATGGTAATTTAGGAGGGATGATTCTTTATTGCATGATCTTGTTGATGGGTTGATATGACTTGCCATGAGTTTTTTGTTTAAAGAGAATGGTTTTTCAGTAAACCTTTGGTGGAAAATGCAAAATGGAAATAATCTATGGACTAAGTTCATGTGGTCACTCCCTGAATATTTAAAGAATTCTAAAACATGGAAGAGAATAAAAGAGATACATGAGATTGCATCAGACAATTCATCTTTGCAGGTAGGTGAAGCTAATGTTTCATTTTGGAATTTTAACTGGTTAAATAAGAAGGCTTTCATAGGTGTTTGGAATTCTGAAATAGATTTACCTTATCCTGATCTAACCATTGCTGAGTTCTTCTATGATCAGGGGTTTTATTGTGATATTTTTAAACTTGGTCTAAATGTTGGATTTCAATCTCTTATCATTGATGAATTCCCACTTTTTGAAGGATACAAAGACACCTTAATATGGAAAACTGAAAGTACATGGAATTTTACTTTGAAATCAGCATAAGAAATCACAAGGAAACAAAAATGTTTCCATCCTTTAAGAACCTATAGTCTAAATTTCTGCCAAAAAAATCAGTGTGTTTATTTGGAGAGTTCTAAATAGATTAATCCCTACACCAGACATTCTGGAAGATTTTAAATTACATATGCCATCTATTTGTTCCATTGTGTAAAGCCAAAGCAGATGAAATGCATCATGTCTTTTATAGTTGTGAATGGACTAAGAGATTATGGAACAGGATCAATCTCTTTTTTTTATGTTGGTAATCTTTCTTTCTTTAATCTTTGGGATAGATTTTATCACTACTGGAATATGGATGTAAAATCTAAAGCTCATGCAATATGTATAAGATTACTTCCATCCATAACTACTTGGCTTATTTGGTGCTCAAGAAATAAATATATTTTGATCATATTACACCAAATATGGAAAGTACATATACCCAGATTATTGATATGACAAGACTTATTTTTGCATATACATGAAATCAAACGGACAAAATCAGAGGGTATAAAGTTAGCACCTAGCTTGCCATGTTTGGCATTTGTTAATGAGACTGTGCATGTTAGACAAAATGGTATAGTTTACTGGAGGCTACAACATAAAGAAGAAAACTTAAATACAGATGGATCCTTCTTAAAAAGTGGTGAAGTAGAGGCTGGTATGGTTATCCGAAATCAGCAAGGAAAGGCTTTACTGGATAAAGCAATTTATCTCCACAAGATGGACATTTTAAAGGAAAAAATAAGGGCCTTGATCTTAGGAATGGAAGCTGCATTCTACAATGGATTCTAAGATATCCATGTTGAAGTAGATTCACTCATCTTGCTAAAGATGATAAGAAGAGAGTTCAAGATACCATGGAGGTTTACAAACCTAATCAGAACAATCTGGAGCTTAATAGGTGAGCTATCTTTTTCCTTTGCTCATGTTTATAGAGAATCTAACTCGGTTGCGGATGCCTTAGCTAAGTTAGCTAGCTCAACAAAGTTGAATTATAGTTTCCAACATACTAATCTACCTCAGGATGTGAAAGTACTGGTTCTATCAGATTCAAGAGAATTTTCTTATGTTAGAGCTTCTAAGTAATATATTTTTGGGAGAAGATATTGATGTGTGCTTTGTGTTTTTACAGGTACAATGAAGACTTTCTAGAGCAGGCCAGACAACAGGCAAGGATGGCACTGAATCAAAGTATGATTCAAAAGGAACAGAAGATGATCAATCAACTAGTGCACTGTTTCTCGGGAGATCAATGTGCGTGGAATTGGAATAGGAGGCCACCTCTTCAAACTAAAATGGGGTTATGGAGGCTTGAAAGTGGAAGGTCGTTCTAAATTTTGACTAGGTGTTTGGCCTATTCAATGGTGGAGGCAAAGTGAATAGGAAACATATTAAGACTTGTTATTATTCTCATATAGCTCATTTTGAACGTTTTTACTCTTGAGCGACCAACGTATTATCCTATTTTATACAGGTTAAAGGAGTCCAATAAATATCCCTCTCGCCATCGGTGAGTATTTAAGTAAAAATAAAATGGTTCTTTGTTGAATAGCCATTATGTTGAAGAATAGCATAATTTTTAATGACTAGGCTATTTGTGAAGAATGTTCTTTTTGAATGATATTGTGAGTATGAACTTGTGTATTATTGCATTACCACTTTCTCCTTCATTGTGATAGGATGCCTTTTAAAAATAATGGGTTGGAAAAGGGAAACCTTCCCGGGGTGAGAAAAGGAAGAAGGTGGCTAAAGTTGGGAGAGATGAGCAACAAACTTCCCTTCCTTACAACTCCACCTTTGTGATGGAGGAGTACATGGGGTTTAGTACAATCTTCGGGACTGCAATCCGAAGGTGGAGGTACTTGAATGAACCAAAGAGGAACATTTTGGAGACAGGTTTCACCTGGAAAGACACTCTAGAATCTCTAAGCCTACTCGAGCTCATTACATATTTGCTAGGTCAGATATGCCTTGAAGGTTTTCTATAGAAGCATTCAAAGACTTATATCTGATGGACCTTGGAATTCTCGGCAACTCTATTACTAGTTATGGATGTGAAGAGACGGAAAGCCATCAAATTCCATTCGGACGAAAAGGAATACACGATGAAACATCACGATGTGGCTCAAGCCTTTGGATGTAAATATGGAAGGAATGTTATGAGGATTAACCAATATGGTTTATCATTCTTTCTTGGAAACTTTTGGAAGATTTTGATGGGGATAGAAAAGAAAAACTTGTGTAAAAGCATCGCTATTGTTCACTCGGTGCTACGCCATGTTCAACGCTTGTTATCTATAGGAGTACTTTTCCATGGAAAACTCACGCAATGCCCAGGTTCAGATGTGCATTGTCTTTGGGAGATAACTCCGGAGGATAACTTTTACCTGAAATTGGTGGGAGCCTTTATGCAAGAAAGGTTAGCAATGGGAGCCTTTAGGATCTCTGGGGAGTGTGAGTGTTGTGAGATTCTTACTTCTTTGGGGAAAATAGGGTAGCTTGGGAATATGTTAAATGCATTGGCTAACTTATCTTTGCATGCTACACTTTGCTTGGCCTTTTATTTTTTTAATTTACTCGAGAACGAGCAAACTTTTAAGTGTGGGGGATTTATGTGCACCGTATTTCATGCGTTAACCAATGCAATCAGCATAATAATTGGCATGTTTTACTTGTGGATTGCAAGTGTTAGTTAGGTTTACATGACAAAGGGTTTAGACATACATGTTTGGTTTTCTTTTCTAAATTCCAATTTTTGTAAACTTAATTGATACTAATGGACATCTTGTATCCACGGGCACCTAGATCTTCCTCTGTTCTCTTATTATTTAGTCGTTTGTGGGTACTTTTCATCATCTCTGTATAGAAGGGCGTTCGCAAGAATGGTAGAAGATATCGAAAGCCATTCACAATAATGGTGGTAAATTGAAAGCCAAGAACTCTAAAGTATGGTATTAGAAGGATTGAGCAAAAGAAAAGCAGGTTTGAAGTTCAAAGAGACCAAGGAAGAAACAGAGGAATTATTGTCAAAGAGTTTCACAAAGTTCTGGAAAGAATCCGAGAAGAATCAGTTCTTACGGGTGGCACCATTGGATCTTTCTTCTCAAGCACTATGAAATCGACTATAACATCTCTCAAATCGGACTAGCGGTTTATACGTAGCGGAGCAAACAAGTCAGTCGACCGAACTAGCCACGGGCCGTTCATGGCCAGCACAAGGCTAAACCACGCACGGCCCATACCATACAACATGGCCCTTGTCAGGGGCCTTTGGCACGATTTGTGCCAAAAAAACACAGGCCGTGCCAAGCCCCAACATGGATCGTGCCAATCCCAGTTAGCCATGTCCACGAGTTCTCTTTTCCCTCCAAATATGGCTAAGTATGGGCACGGACCGTTCCGTTTCACACGGTCCGCACCATTTCAGGTCACAAATGTCAAGACCATCCCACGAGGTGTGAAGAATGACACGGCCCATGGCAAGATACCGAGAAAAAGTGATGATTTGGTTGACAGTCTATGCCAAACAACACGACGTACGGATCAGAAGAGCAAAAATGGAGCACCAGCCGACAGCCCGCACCATTGGACAGGACTGTGGGAGGTCATCTCCGTACCTCTCAAACTTATATTTATAAGACCTAAATGCTTAATATCTACAACTAAGTAGATAGCGGCAAGTCGGGGTCGTCCACAAAGAAGAGGAATTTTCTTAAGCATTTAAACATATAAGGTTAATTAATGCTAGAAGTAGATATATATATATACACACATATAAAATAAAGTAAAGGGGAGGGGGTTGATTGGTTGGTTTTCCAAAGTTATGAAATTAAAATACAAGATAACTAGAAAAGTCATGTAACTATGCTAATCATCAAACAAAACTAAGAAAAGGGGGAATTCCAAACCTAATGTAGATTATTGAACCATTCACTCATTCTATCACATTTGTTACCTATGGGGAATGCCAATGGAAGATTAACGTTCATTCCTTCTTAATAGTAATTTGCAAAGACAAACAACGACCATTTGCAAACCTCATTGAAGATTACCCTAGACAAACAACATCATAGGGGTATTTCATCAATGGCATTGTACACGAAGAACCATACATTTGATTAAAATAAGCCTTCTACCAAAGACATAGCCATTGAATCAAACATAGCATTCATTTGGCTAAACCTAGAACAAACCACATTCAAGATTCAACCTTTCATTGCATCTATAGGATAAATATGAGAATAATCCATATTAACATACTTATCTAGCAAGAATTACCACATATTATACACAAGAAGTTCTAAGTTCATGTTCTTAGATTTTCATGCAAAGGAGCTAAGTAATTCGTCACTTTCCTAACACTCTAACACTTCAATCATACAAACACTTGCTATTCTCAAACTTCCCATGGCATAAATGAAGCTGAACATCGCATTAAGAACACATGAATACTAAATAACAAATGCTTCAAGATAGGGTGAAACAATCTATTCACTACTTACACTAATCATACATTTACACAAGATTAGCCAAGAGCAATCGACATTCATTGACTTCTCTCATTTGCTACCTAAAACAAACATGACAACGAATTCAACATCATCACATTCACCTAGCAATTATCAACACATCAACATTATTAAGAAGCTATAACTCATGCTCTTGGATTCCACATTAAAAGAGGGGAGAATTAGCTACTTTCTCCCAACCCTAACAAGTAATCATACAAGCAATTCATATACTCAAGCTTCCAACAACATCAATGCCATTAACAATTCACATTCAAAGCTCAATAAAGGCACAATAGAAAAATAACTAAATAGATAGATATGATTCTCAAAACATAGAAATGGAAGCTTCAATCAATTGCCCCCAAGATTAAAATAAGATAGATAATTAAAATACATAATTAACCTATAAAAACTAAGAAAAGAAAAAAGATAAAAACTAGGGTTTGAACCTAGAAAAATGCAAGAAGAAGATGATGTTTGAAGAGGAGAGGATAAGGTGAGTGTTTATAGTACAAAAATGTAATAAAGATTCTGGCCATACTTCTGTTGTGAGTCGCGATGGGTTCGTCGCGAGTCGCGACGGAGCCCAGTTCCAGCATCTTGATTTCTTTATTCTTTTTGTTTCATGTCCTCCTCTTCACTTCACTTTTCTTCAATTCTTCAAGTCTTCAAAATCTCAAATACAAGTCTTCAAATCTTCAAAGGTATTCTTTAAAGTCTTCAAATAAATTTCCTTTTCACACAAAATCCTCTAGAAAATTAATAAAAGCGTAAAATTCTCTTTTAACTCTCCTTAGAGAATTTCAAGGCAAAATGACACATCTAGAGCACAAAAGTGTACAAAAGTGATTCCTAAAAGTCATAATATAACCATATAAAATGGACACATCAGATTGCGCCGGCACGGCCGTGCTAGGACCAATGGCTCATGCAGCACGAGCGATGGGGCCCACGCCAGTACAAGCGACACGGTCTGTGCCAGGATCAATGGCCCGTGCCAGTACAAACCCACGTCAGTCAGCACTGGTCGTGCCAGACGCTAGCCCTCGTGCCGATTGTGGCTGCTGGAGTTTTTGGCCTAGTTTGGGCCTATTTTTAGTCCTAATCCCCTACTACCATAAATATGGAACTTTTTCTACTGGGGTTTATGTACAAGATCATATTTTGGATTTCAAGAGTTTCTTAGAGAGAAAAATACTCTCCCATCTCTCTAGGTTCTTTTTCTTTCTTCTCTTTATTTTTCTTTTGCCCAAAAATGTGGAATCCAATGCAATACTTGGATTCCATGTTTAGGGATCCCATGTTTTGACTTATGTTTTCTGATATTATGTTTGCTTGTACTTGAATTGTTATGAATTTCAAGAATGATACACTCCATTAGCACACACTTTAGTCTACATTCATATTGGTGCACATATTGATACCCCCAGGTAAGAGAAACCTGGATCTGATATGGGTAGCAAGGTCCAAGTCCACATGGGTGTGTGCACATAGGTCTTTTCCAAGTTTTACCACTACGATGACAGCACACCATTCTTAGCTGGCGAGTTGGTCCAAAGGGTTATAGTTCCCTATTTGGACTAATAGTTCACCCGTAGCAAGCAAACAAAGTTCAGCCGATAAAGCACCAGCGGCCGGTCACAGACCACCCATGGTCAAGCACCAGCACCCCTGACAAAAGTATCGGTCCGTGAAGCAAGGGGATGAAGAGTTAAAGAATTTGACTAAGCATGGAGCCGGTCCGTGAAAAACTTCACGGACTGGGAGAAGACTTCTGAGCAAGACCACAAGCCATTGGCAGTCCATGAAAACTTTCACGGGATGGGACAAAATTTCTGAGGGGAGGCCACAAGCTGTTCGTGGTCTTTGAAAACCTTCACGGATTGTAGGAAAACTCTAAGAAAAAACAATTTATTGCGCGGTCCATGAAAACCTTCACGTACTATGGCATGAACCCAGCTTCACAGACCGCGGCTATAAACATTCATGGACCGTGACAAACCTGGCATCCCATGGATATGCATGCTTCACGGACCGTGGTATCCATTCCAGTCTGTGAAACCTTGGAGGCTGACCTAGGGTTTTGCTACTCTTGGCCTATTTTGGGCCTATTTTTAGGTCCAATCTCCTACTACTATATATAGGACCCTAGTCTCTCATTGAAAAAAGGAGGAACATATTTGGAAACACATATGGAGAGTAGAGAGCTTAGAGAGAAGGAAGATGTTCCTTTTGTAGGTTTTGTAAGCTTTTCTTTTCTTTTATTCTTGCTTTGTCCCAAAGATGTGCAATTCAAATCCATATTTGAATTCCATGTCTATGGAGCAGTTAGATTAGCTTGGGATTCATTTTGGCACTTGGTATGTTCTAAATGCTTTTTGAGATTCATTAGATTCACCATATTCTGGCGTTTATTATATTATTGTGATTGTTCTTGAATTGTATACATGCATGAATACTACACCACCTATAAGCACACACTTTGGGCTATATTCATGTATGGTGCAATTATTGATGCCACCTTGGGAAGATAAACCTGGATGTTAGATTGGGTAGGGGAGACACGTCCAAGCGGGTGTGTTTATGGATTCGAGAATACTCTGAACTATTTTCCATCGCACCAATCTTAGTTGACTTTGTAAATTTTATCTGAGGGGTTAAGGGTAGAGATAGCTAATAGTAGCAAGCTAGGTGTTGTGTTGAAACCCTAGTATCGCAGATAAGGTGCCTACGATCCCCAGGCCTAGCATATATAGGACACGAGATGAGTAGTTGCATTCGTGGTGGAAGCCCGGGATGTAATAGCGCAGGGGAGAAATAGACCTACAACAATGGTCGGACCTCATTGTACTCTCCTATTTATGATAGCGGTGCTAATAGAGGGTTGTGAGCACACCCGCGATGACAAGGTTGTGGAAGTGTATGCCAACGGCCACACCATGTGTTATGAACACACTGATAGGTCTTTTGTATGTCTATATGTGAATGAATCGAGGATTGAAGCATTAGAACTACCATGTTGCTAAATGATTCCCAAGTGCCTAGTATAAATAGTTTACTTTTTTGTTAATTTCATGCTTTTTAGTTGTTAGTTGAAAATACCAACCCCTCTCTCCCCAAATTGCATGTCTACTCTACTAGTTGTTCCTTTAACTCGTGCGAATTGGTGACCCATATGAGGTTGTGTTTCTAACTAGTACTTGAGCCCTTACATCCTTGTGGACAAACCCAGGACTTGCCGCTTACTACCCTTGGTAGCTTAGCAGTGATAACGGGTGCAAAATTATAAATCTCTATCATTAACATGTAAGCCCTATGCCCAGGTTAATTAGCTACAAATAATGACCCCAGATGGAGGTGGGTCAAATTTTGGCGCCGCTGCCGGGGATGCTTTTCAGTTCCAGTATTAGTTGATCATGACATGTTAGTATAGTAGTTAGTAGTGTCTTTTATCTTTATCCTATTTTCTTTTTCTGTGAGAATTCTGATAATGTGGGGCAATACCACTCAAGAGATGAAACTTTGTAGGGTGTGTCATTTCGATCACCCTACAGAGTGTTGCCCGTGGTTAAGTAACCATGGGAGAGAGATGAAACTTGCAGTTCAGCAAGATCGGAGGGAGTGAGAGTGGTTCAATCACCATGAATCACCCGAACTGATCTCACCTCAAGTCTACATGTGAAAAGATACTTGAAACTCTAACTGGTTTTTCAAAAACTAGTGAAACTTTACAAAACCAAGTATTCTCTTGCATTAAGAATTGTGGGGCACAAATATCTTCTGGTGTTCATAGGAGAGGAGAAAGGGTGAATGAGCTACTACACGCAATGAACCATTTGATTGGAAGGCGTAAGCTCACAGATGAGGAGGCACCTTTGGCAAATTATTTGAGAGACTTGAGGAAAAGAGAATCATGTGTGACAATTTGTTATAATGAGGTGAGTGATATCTCTTTTGACACTCTCAATTTGTTGCATGAATGTAAGCCATTGATAAAGAAAATAGGTGATTCCGATCATGAATTTGAGCATGAACCGATTAATCCTAACAAAAATTGCCACCCCCCTATGATTGATATTTATGATAATTTTGTTCAAGAAAGTTTTGACATAGACAAGGGGTTAGCTTAGGAGGATAATGATTTAAATGATATATTTGATGACACCTTGGAGGCTAATCTTGTAGGGAGTGTAGAAGGGATCTAGCATTTGGGTAATAATTGTGTAGAACCCTTGCCTAAGAACTTAGATGAACTAGTCTTGCCAGAAACCAAGCCTTTGGAAGAAGAGCCACCCATAGTGGACCTTAATCCTTTGCATAAGCATTTGAAGTATGCATTCTTAGGTGCAAATGAAACATTTCCAGTGATCATTTCGAGCGAATTGTCTAGTGACAAAGAGAGTAGGTTGATTGAGGTGTTAAAAAAATTCAAGGGTGCAATATGGTGGACATTGGCTTATATCAAGGGGATAAGCCCTTCAACATTCCTGCATTGTATCCTATTAGAAGAGGGTTGAAGACCTGTATCCCAACCTTAAAGGCGATTAAACCCTTATATGATAGAAGTAGTGAAAGGTGAAGTCCTTAAGCTACTTAAGGCTGGAGTAATATATCAAATCTCTAATAGTACTTGGGTGAGTCCCACCCAAGTGGTATCCAAGAAGAGTGGAGTCGTGATGGTAAAAAACAAGGATGGGGACTTAGTGCCCACCCGTATTCAAAACGGGTGACGGGTGTGTATTAATTATTTCCGCTTAAACGTGGTGACACTTAAAGACCATTTTCCCCTACCTTTCATTGATCAGATGCTCAAAAGGGTAGCCGGTCATGTATACTACTGTTTCCTTATTGGATATTATAGATACTTCCAGATAGCCATTGATCCAGGTGACCAAGAGAAGACCACATTCACTTGACCCTTTGGCACCTTTGCTTATAGGTGTATGCATTTCAGACTCTGTAATGCCCCAGGCACTTTTTAAAGGTGCATGGTTATCATTTTCTCTGAATTTATCGAGAAATATGTCAAGGTCTTCAGGGATGATTTCACCATCCATGGAGGTTCCTCCAATTCGTGCCTACATCATCTAGTGCAGGTGCTAGACCTATGTACAGACACGAACCTCGTGCTAAATTCTGAGGAAAGCCATTTCATGGTGAAACAAGGCATACTATTAGGGTATGTTGTATCAACTAAAGGGTTAGAAATTGATAGAGCCAAAGTAGATGCGATCAAATCCCTACCTTACCCCACCAATGTCAAGGATGTGAGATCATTCTTAGGACATGTTGGTTTTTTCTGACGTTTCATTAAGGATTTCTCCAAAATATCATCACCTTTGTGCAAGCTGCTGCAAAAAAATGCCAACTTTGTTGTCAATGAGGGGTGCAAAAAGGCTTTTGACACCTTGAAAGACAAGTTAGTGACTGCACCAATCATCCGACCTTCAGAGTAGTCCCCTCCTTTTGAAATCACGTGTGATGCGATCGATCATGTCATAGGCACTGTTCTAGGCCAGGGAGTGGGGAGAGCACCACATGTGATATACTACGCGTTAGCAACCGTCAATGATACTCAACACAATTACTGTACCACCGAGAAGGAGCTACCGGCCATAGTCTTTTCCCTAGAAAATTTTTGTCAATGCCTCCTAGGAACCAAAGTCATTGTATACACCAACCATGCAGCACTTCATCATCTAATGATGAAGAAAGAGACTAAGCCGAGACTTATTATGTGGATACTCCTTTTGAGTGAGTTTGACCTAGATGTGAGAGATAAAAAGGGCTCGGAAAATGTAGTGGCCAACCGTTTGAGCAGATTGCCAATTCATGAAAGCCCAAAACCAACCAAAGAAAAGGCAAGGTTGGAATCTATTTTGGAAGAATTTTCTGATGAACAGTTTTTTGGGGTAATGACTAGCCATCCTTGGTATGCCAATATAGTGAACTACCTAACCACCGGGGAGTTTCCTCCATCCTTTGACAAATCAAGAAATGAGAGATTGATGAATGAAGTGAAGGAGTATGTCTGGGATGACCCCTACCAGTAGAAGTATTATTCCGATCAAGAAATCACAAGATGTGTACCAGATGATGAGGGCAGACGTGTTCTCGAGATGTGCCACTCATCCCAAGTTGGAGGGCATTTTGGTTATAATAGAATTGCAAGGAGGGTAACAGATTGTGGTCTGTACTGACCTATTATAGTTGTTAATGCTAGAGATTTTGTGCCATCTTGTGATCAATGCCAAAGGGTAGGTAACATCTCATCGATAAATGAGATGCCTCAAGCCTTTTCAATGCCAATGGAATTCTTTGACATGTGGGGTATAGACTTTAAGGGTCCATTCCCAAAATCATGTGGGAACTTCTACATCTTAGTGCTAGTGGACTACACATCCAAATGGGTAGAAGCCTAAGCCACAAAGAAGAACGATGCAGAAACTATGGTCAACTTTCTCAAATCCAACATCTTCTCATGGTACGGGGTACCCTGAGTCCTTGTCAGTAAAGAGGAATCCATTTTTACAACAAAGTCATGGCAGCATTGCTTGATAAATATGGAGTGACCCATAGAACTTCCACCGCTTACCACCCACAAACAAATTTCCAGGTGCAAAATTAAAGCCATCCTTGAGAATACAGTTAACACCTCCAGAAAGGATTCTAGTTCTTGGTTGGATGATGCTCTTTGGGCCTACCGCACTGCATACAAAAATCCAATTGGCATGTCACCTTCCAGGATCCTTTTTGGTAAAAGATGCCATCTACCGGTTGAACTTGAGTTCCAAACACATTGGGCCATCAAGCGCATGAACTTAGACTTGAAGGAAGCTGGAAAACAAAGGAAGACACAATTGCTAGAACTTGAAGAGTTTAGGCAAAATTCCTATGATACTGCTTTGATCTATAAGGAAAGAACAAAGCTAGACATGATGAAAAGATTGTGAAGAAGTATTTCTTTGTGGGATAGAAAGTTCTTGTCTACCAGTCTAGATTCCGTCTCTAACCTGGAAAATTATGATCAAAATGGGAAAGAACACATGAAGTGACAAAGGTTTTCATCACAGGGCGATTGGAGTGAAGAGCGAAAAAGATGGCACAAAGCTGGTAGTTAATGGGAAAAGGTTGAAGCCTTATCTTGAGTGGGGAACTTTAGAAGAAAACAAGGAGGGTGATCCCCTCCTTGGGGAACAAAACTCAGGACACCTTGAATTCAAGGAAATAAGTCATGACGATGACAGTAAATATACATGTTTTTCCACTTGATTTCATCAGTTTCACTCTCTCCCTTCTTAAAGGAACTCTTACACACACGAACTCTTGGTGAACTATTAATTTACAAGCTTTATTAACATTGTGGTGGTGTTGTAAAAGATTGATTTCTAAATGAAAGTTTGTTCTTGAGATATGAGTTTGGGTTGTGTGCAAAATGTTTCATTGAGTTTCCAAGATTTGTGATTTTGTTTGGAATGGAACTCGCTTGTGTTTCATTTTTTTAATGTAGTTTTTTAATGTGTTTCATCTTCATGGAGTCATGGGGAATTCATCACTAGTCTCCCTACTTCACATTTGAATTGACATAAGGGACTAGAAATTGTTTAAGTGTGAGGAAGGGATTAGTGAGCACTTAGGAATTTTCATTCATGGATGTCTTCGTGCATGCATGCTTTGTTTGTTTTTCTTGGTATATTTTTGGTCACTTGTGATTGGGATGCTTTTGGAAAATTTTAGTGGTTTGCATGTTATGCTATGATTTTAGGATTCTAGCTTGCATGTGGAATGTGGCTTTAGGACTTGGTGGTGTATTAGTTTGTTTCTTATCTTTTGTAGTATGAAGCTCACTTTTGGGGAAATTTTTACTACACAAAAAATTGAAAAATTGAAAAACTTAAAACCTGGACTAGTCAAAAACCCCAAATGACCACTTGCATAACATTAGGAAAAGCTCGGATAGGTCGAAAGGCCTAGGTAAAAGTGAAAGACCTGGCCCAGCTAGATTTACGAGCCTAGGCAAAAGTGAGAGGCCGTGTGGAAAAAGGTGAGAGGTGAGCACATTTTCTGGGATAAGGCTAGGATGAAAACCCGAAAGGGCTCCTAGGAAAAATGAGAGAAATTGAGAGGAAAAAAAAGAAAAAAAGAAACAAGAAACTAGGTTGACGATACATTGGACTCCTTGGTTGCAACTAGGTCAAGAATCTTGAGTTAATCCTATGTTGCAACCAAGTCGACGGCTTTTGGATTTCCTTGGTTGATTGTTTTGCTTGAGGGTTACTCTTTGATTACTTTTGGGACTACATTAGGGAAAGTAAGCTTGGTTTTATTTTGATCTTTTGTCACTTATCGTTTTCCATACATATTTACTTGTTTTGGGTGGTTTTTTTTCTTTAGGAACTTTGGGGGAGTGTGAAAGTTGTGAGGATTTTCACCTTCTTGGGGGAACTAGGGTAGCTTGGGAATAAGTTGAATGCATTGGCCATTTTTGCATGCTTCATTCCGCTTGAACCCTTTTCTTTGATTTTATTTACTCAAGGATGAGTAAAGGTTTAAGTGTGGAGAGTCTGATCTGCACCATTTCGCATGCTTTAACCAATACATTTGACATAGTTTTTAGTTACTTTTGGTTGGCGATTTGGCAATATTAGTTGATTTTACATGACAAGGGGTTTAAGCAGCCATGTTTGGTTTTCATAATAAAATCACACATTTTGTATACTTAATTAGTGATTCTTGACATCTCGTGTTCACGGGCTCCTTGATCTTCATTATGAGTACCTTTAGAAGGTCGCCGGTAAATACAATTTGTTACATTAAATTCTTGTGAAGGTCATTTACTTTTAACACTAGATAATTTGAAGGTCATTCACATTTGATAGGCAGTAGATAAAGGCCACGAACATCAATTCGTGGTAGAAGGAGATTGAAGCCAAAGATAGGTGGCTTCAAAGTTCAAGACAGCTAAAGGAGAAAACGGTGAATCGTGGTCCTAGGAGTGTTGCCTTAGTCTGATAATGATCCAAGAAGAATTATCCTACAAGGATGGTTCCATTGGACTCATCTTCTTGAGTACTACAAAATTGACTACTAGAACTCCATATTTGGACTAATGTTTCAGTCGTAGAAAGCAAACGAAGTTCAGCCGATGAAGCACCAACAGCCAGTCACGGACCGCCCATGGTCAAGCACCAGCGGCCCATGGTCAAGCACCAGCGGCTCATGACAAAAGCACCGGGCCTTGAAGCAAGGGGATGAAGAGTTAAAGAATTTGGCTAAGTATGGAGTCGGGCCATGAAAACCTTCACAAACCGTGAAAAGACTTCTGAGAAAAACACCAAGCTGCAGGCGGTCAGTGAAAACCTTCACAGGCCGTGACAAAATTTCTGAGCGAAGGCCACACGATGTTCGCGGTCCGTGAAAACCTTAACGGACAATGGGAAAACTCTAAGAAAAAACCATGTACTGCACGGGGTCCGAGAAAACCTTCATAGACCATGGCACGAACCCAGCTTCACGGACTGCGGCTATGAACATTCACGGACCGTGACAGATCTGGCGTCTCACGGCTATGCATGCTTCACGGACCGAGGCATCCATGCCGGTCTGTGAAACTTTGGCGGCTAACATAGGGTTTTGCTACTTTTGGCCTATTTTGGGCCTATTTTTAGGCCCAATCTCTTACTAATATATATAGGACCATAGTCTCTCATTGAAAAAAGGAGCAACATATTTGGAAACACATTTGGAGAGTAGAGAGCTTGGAGAAAAGGAAGATGTTCCTTTTGTAGGTTTTGTAAGCTTTTCATTTCCTTTATTCTTTCTTTGTCCCAAAGATGTGGAATTCAAATCCATATTTGAATTACATGTCTAGGGAGCAGTTAGATTAGCTTGGGATTCATTTTGGAACTTAGTATGTTCTAAATGCTTTCTGAGATTCATTAGATTTACCCTATCCTTGTGTTTATTATATTATTGTGATTTTTCTTGGATTTTTAAATGCATGAATACTACAACAAATATAAGCACTCACTTTGGGTTATATTTGGTATGTTATAAATGCTTTCTGAGATTCATTAGATTCACTTATCCTTGTGTTTGTTATATTATTGTGATTTTTCTTGAATTTTATAAATGCATGAATACTACAACACATATAAGCACTCACTTTGGATTATATTCATGTATGGTGCAATTACTGATGCAACCTTGCGGAGAGAAACCTGGATGTTAGAATGAGTAGGGGGAATGCGTCCAAGTGGGTGTGTTTACGGGGGATTCGAGAATACTCTGAACTATTTTCCATTGCACCAGTATTAGCTGAATTTGTAACTCTAGTCCCAGGGGTTGAGGGTAGAGATAGCTAATAGTATCAAGCTAGGTGTTGTGTTGAAACCCTAGTATCGCAGATAAGGTGCCTACGATCCACAGGCCTAGCGTATATAGGACCCAGGAGAAGTAGTTTCATTCGTGGTGAAAGCTCAGGATGTAATAGCACTGGGGAGAAACGGACCTACAATGATGGTTGGACCTCGTTTTACTCCCCTATTTACGATGGCGATGCCGATGGAGGGTTGCGAGCACACCCGCCGTGACAGGGTTGGGGAAGTGTATGCCATCAGCCACACCACATTTTATGAACACACTGATAGGTCTTTTGTATGTCTATATGTGAATGAATCGAGGATTGAAGCATTAGAACTACCTTATTTATAAATAATTCCCAAGTGCTTAGTATCACGGGTGCCGCTTACTACCCCTTGGTAGCTTAACAAGGCTTGCCATTTACTACCCATTGGTAGCTTAGCAATGATAATGGGTGCAGAATTATAAATCTCTATATTTAACCCTTAAGCCCTCAGCCCAGGTTAATTAGCTACAATTAACGACCCCACGTGGAGGCGGTTCAGTTAGCTATTCCTAGCACATAGACGGATTGGCAACCCGTATGTGGTTGTGTTTAGTTGGCTATTAGACCCTAGCTTCTCTGTGGATAAACCTGGTATTGCCACTAAATACCCCATAGGTAGCTTTGTAGTGAGTTGGGAGCAGATTATAAATTTTATCTTTGACCTTCCTTAGCCTTCGCTCGGGTTAGCTACGCTTATTTAATGACCCTGAGTGGAGGTGGGTCACATATTGTTCCTACATTGTCCTAAATTTGTATAAAGTTGCAAGACCTCATTGTAACGGACCGGTTCATCCAATTTAAATAGTTTATCAAAATTTGATGGCTCAAAATACCGATCCAAATAGCGTAATGATAATGGCTCTATGTCCAAAGTACGCACAACCTTTTAATTTGTACACTTTCTTCAATGAAAATATGGGTACTTATGTTCAGCTTCGGCACTGAAAAGGAGCTCCGTATTTTCCATCCCATCGAATGGACAATGACTCTGTGATTATGCATTACCTTCTCCTCCAGCTGCTCTACCACAACGATACCTCAACATTGTTAATTTTTTATTGGAAATTTGGTGAAATTGGAAGATTTTGGGATTAGGGTCAATTTGGGCCTTTAGGTTAGGAATAGAAGTCATTGCCCATTTTGGATTTTTTTTATATACTGGACAAATTTTTGAGCTCGGAACCTACTCCATGCTTTTTTGTATAGCCAAGACTAACTTCCCAGCTCAGAACAGGTTCCGAAATTTCTTCCGAGTTCGGAAGTTAAAATTGGGCCAAGTCAAACACATGACATTAAAGGTGGTTTTCAAATGGGTAATTAATATCATTTGATTCCCCATGAATTCCATCCCATTTGCTTCTCCAAAACCTTTCCTTTCCCTTCTTCCACTCATTCCACCAAAAACCCTCCTACAATTCACCAAGGATGATCCAAACCACCCAGACCCTACTCATTATCATCTATCTAACCTAATCTCTTAAGATTCACCATTAAAAAAAATGAAGATTTGGAGTTAGGGCTACTCTTTGAAGAATGTAGTGATGATGAGATCATTTCAACTTCCAATCCCCTTCTTTGGATGAAAATGTAAATATTAAATCATTGGTATTGTTGTATGAATAGAAATTTAGCTCCATTTTTTCTTTGTAGTGATAGTAATGTTGTAAATAGATGGAGTGTGTTATGGTGTAGCTAGTATGTAAGATTTTCGGTTACTATATCAACTAGTGTATTTTTGAAGTTTTGTATTTGATTATGATGCGTGTTGTTAGGTAGAATAATGTCACGGAAAATGACTTGTGATGAAAATGTAAGTTTGCACGATGGAAATTCCCAAACATTAGGCAATGATGAGGATGATAGGGAGGGGTCAAAGAAGGTGAGGGTTGCTAAGACACATTGTAGGAAATTAAAACTTTGTTGATTAACAACAAATCGGGAAAATGTTTGTCAGCAAAACATGCTAAGTGGTCTAGGTGGGAGGGAAGGGTGGTAGAACAAGGTTAGACATCTGGTACAATAATTGGCATGAGATTCCTAAAGAATATAAAGATTTCCTATGGGCGGAGTGCAAGGTACCATAAATGAAATTTTTATAAATTATTCTCGCACCAATCCCATTGTTTTATCGTACCTTAAACTTGTTACTTTGACATCGTGGCACTTCAAAACCTTAATAGAGGCTGTTTAAGATCAATGCTTCGGATTTGGAGGATTTAAAGAAGAAGGCAATGAGCATGTTGTCGAAGGGTTTGAGAGAACAAAAGTACACCTTATCTAGAGATTACATATTCTCAAGTAGGAAAGGAGATTGTTCAAAATTTAATTATACATAAGAGAAGAGCCTTGGAGAAGGAGGAAATTGTTAGTTCATTCATTTAAATTTTGATAGTGTCTTACGATTACCATTGTTCAGTAGTGACATGTCTATGACATCCTAACATGGGGTACAAAAGTCAAAAACAATGCATTGCATCGAAGAGCAAAACTCCTCATCGAAATAGACGTGGGGGGTTATGGATAGACGGCCCTCGAGTTAGTGAAAGAACGTTTTGAAAGGGATGTCCATATAGCAATCGATGGGGAGATGACTAAGAATGAGGGCAAGGTCATCGGTAACACTCATCGATGTGGATGAAATTGAGAGGTGTGAAATATTCCTAAATACCCATCAAAACATTAAAGGTGGATACGATAAAGCTCTCGAAATTGAAGTTGTGGAACAAGTGGTAAGCCCCAAATTTTTGTTCTTAATTTGTTTCATATATTTATTATATACATTAACTAGATAACACATGTGCCTATGAACTAAAATTTAAGACGTAGTACAATTTAAAATTTAAATAAGTAATCAGTTGTCGCCATACTCCCTTTATTTTGTTATTTATGGCAAACTTACTATAAATGGATATTTTCTTTTATTTGGCACTCTTTCCATTTTTGCCAAGATTCCTTCGATGTCATACACTCATTCTACTTTTTACTTTCTACATTCAATTTCATCCACTCATTTTTTTTTCCCACCTAAATCCAAGCACCTAAACCTATGGTGCCATAAATAAATAAAAAATGGAGGGAGTATGTAGATGAGAATTACATATGCTGGGGAGTTTATAATAAATTAATATATTCGTTAATTTTGTAATTCATTGAATGAAAACAAATTAGCTCAATCCTTGTCGACAAGTACGTAGAAAATTATTAACTATTGTAATTCTATAACTATTTAAATTATACTACAAACTCATATTTTTTTATTAAATAATTATTTTCTAAATTAAATAATTTTAGTGAATTATTTTCTAATTCATATTAATCATTGTCATAATTGTATTAGTTAATTTTCATGTACACAAAGTATAAACAAATCTAAAATTAGAAAATAGAAATATGCAAATAAAAAGAAAATATATAAAGAATGCATTGTTTATTTGAAAAGAAAAGTTAAAAAAGAAGATATGAATTCTGAGATCAGGTGGATATACGGATTAAGAGATGAGGATGAGCATGAATTGAATTTAAAAAGGAAGGTAAATATGAGGCTGGATGTTAAATATTTGGAGGAAGTACAAAATACGACAAAAATTTAAAAGATGAATGTGTGTGGATTAAAATATGTAAGTACCTTAATCAAGGAAGGTAAATAGGATAGTGGATACAACATTGAATAGAGATACATTTCAAGGGTGACACATGACAAGGTGATGTGGCTAAATGTGGGAGTGACACTTGGCAAAGTTGACATGGCTAAGTGTGGGGGTTACACTTGACCAAAAGTTGCTCTTTTAGTAAGATTTATATATGTGTTTTGAACTACTACAAGTACACATGCTAAGATAAATCATGACCAGTTGGAAGGCCGATTTATTCCCGCGGGTAAGAACAACATCCTATGTGAGACTATAAGAAAACCCGACAACCCATAATGTGCTATAGGAGTGGGAGCATTCTTATCCCAAAGAGAGGCGTATGAAATTGTTCAATCCTATTATCAAGCTAAACCATAGAGGGTCCACGTCTTACAAAAGGAAGCCATTATTCAACAAAAACGAATAGAGCAACAAGACATCTTTATTTGTAAGTTAATCGAATACACCGGCTTTCCTCTACCCAAGAATTTAGATGATTTGATGCCCAATTGGACTCCGTCGTCTAGAGGATCTTGCTAGTGACTGGGAGAAGTTTAGGTTAACCACCTCTTCTTACGCTGAGAAATGAAGATAATAATCTTGACAAAGCCATCATGTCGGCCGAAAACAAGGTTTGATCTTTTTTTGTCTTTCGATCCTAAGTAATTATCTTGACATTTATTTATAATATAATACAATTCTAGACACACATTTATGTGAGCTATACATTAATCAAGGCGACAAAGGTAGGTCACTCCACTTCGTCGATGGTATGTTACACGAATCAATGCGACATTGGAGATGGAATTTCTAGAGTTTCATTGGAGAATCTTGTGATCCTCAATGCCTTATTGCCCATTTCAAATGGCCACTACAAGTGAGTTGGACCCACACGAGGAATGTTTCTTCTATGGCCTCATTGCAAGTCTTCATTTGAAGGACACCCCCGACACAACACCTAAACTAGTTGTAGAAAAGGCGAAGAAGATTAAACCTCCCATTGCAAGGGTACAAGTTATTAAGGAGTCACCGCAATTCATTAGGGTCTTGTATGATTTGAGGGTTGGCCACCAAAGTAACTCCACCTACTTGTTCTAGGCAAATGAATGTGTCTTTGATCAAAAGTGGGTAATCATTGTCTAATGGACTGACTTGATGACCCATGAAATTGTGGCCAAGTTAACAAAACCTAATGTCCATCTACCTATTGTAAGAATTATAACCTTATGCATTCAAATAATGTTTTTATCAGAAAAAATTTTAGGTGGAGGAATTGTATGTAGGGAGGTGAGGGGCAAGTTAGATACTGACACGTGGCAAGTGAGTGAATAAAAAAATATGTTAAAAGGCATAGAATTAAATTATAGCTCCACTCACTTGCCACGTCAGTATTTAATTGGTCAGTCACCTCCCCACATATAATTCCCCCACATATAATTTTTTCTTTGTTTTTATTTTTCCTAACATTCTTACAATTAATGTTACCTATTTTGTTTGGAAGGTACGTGTATTATTTTGCAAACTGATATGGCAATAGGGTTGGCATTTATGGATAAGTGGGACAGGTGTTATTGACATTTTATTTGCTTCTTTTAATTAAAATATTTTATTTCCTTCCCTTAATTAGGTCATCTAGTTTGGTAAATTTAATTAAGCATTTTCCTTTTGCTTAGGAGACTTAGTTTCCTTTACCTCTTTTCATTAGGAGATTTAGTTTCCTTTTCCTGTTTTCATTAAGAGATTTAGCTCCCTATAATATTGAAGGCATTGTTATGTAATTTTCATTCTTCTTTTTTATCAATAAAAGTTGACCTCAATAAAAGTTGACCTTTGTGCTGCAAACCTTAGCGTTTTCATCTTTCCTATACTACGTTCTACATCAGTTGGTAGCCATTCTAATTTCCGCCATGGATGCATGCTAAATTTTTTAATATTCATGAATAATTGTCAGAATCCACCTTAGGGCAACCCGATTGCTAATGATAATCTGCAGCCCACTTGGCCAAATGCTCCAATGTAGCCTTAAACAATATCGAGACAAACACTGAAATGGAACAAAATTTTGAACAAACTTCCAGGCCCCTTAACCATCCAGAACTGAAATTGAGAAGTTTGATAACCCTGTTTTGGAGCAAAGGGAAGAATTCAAGGTGAAAGAGAGTGATTTTTATGGTTTTCTTGGTTGGTGCCCTGGGATTTGTTTTGGTCTTCATAACTTTAAAACGCTTGGTGATACTTGGAACAAGAGTTGTACTGTAACCATGGCTAGGAATGGTTTATTTAAATTTAAATTTATTACAATCGAGGATCGAGATTCTATATTTGATTGAGGTGACTATCATATCTTCGGAAGGAAGGTATTTTTGATGAAAGTGCCAGAACATGGAAGAGTTGAATGGAAGATGTTGGCTATTGCACCTGTATGGGTGAGGTTGGTTGATTTACCACCACCTTGTTGGCACCCAAAAGCATTAGGGAAAATAGTTTCAGCTTTAGGAGACCCAATATGCATAGACAACCGCATGTGTGATAGGAAGGGTATTGTTGCAAGAGTTTTGGTGAGCATGAATACTTCAACAATTCATAAGACGGTGATTACCATTATACGAGTGGATGGTACAAGGAATGAGCAGCCGGTAAAGTTGGAGAACTGGACAAGATATTGTAAAACGTGCAATGACTCGGGGTATTATACTTTGGATTGTGAGGAGTGGAGAAAATGACAAAAAGAGAGGTGTCTTAAGAAGAGCACATAAAGGGATGAAAAGAATAATAAAGAGGATCCACGAAGATCATCCGAGAAAGGTGCTAAGAACAACAAGCAAAGTCCAATCGAGATTCATGCTCATGATCGACAGGGATCGAAAGAAGGGGAATGGAAGGTAATTGAGAACAAGAGGAATGAAAGGGATGGGCATCAAAGGAGGTTTAATTATGAAAAGGATAATGAGCAATCATCTCCTTTACATTCAACTAATTAAAATGAGATGGATAATAAAGCGAGCAAGCAACCAATGCCTAAATCAATATTGGCACGAAGGATCAGCCATTTAGAGGGACTAAGGCAACGATTGCACCATCAAAAAGGTGGAGGTAAATAGAGGTAAGAAGGTAAAGAAGATAGCAACTCTAGTGTACGGCTCTTCTTCTGTGATGATGTCGAGCCTCATATGAGGGAAAATTTTATTTATCCGAGAGGGAATGATGTGGGGAAAATGGAGTTCACTTACATTCCAAAGTTAGTGCATTCAAGAATTTACCCTTCTAAATTGCCGATGCCTGGTGTATAAATAACCCAGCGATCAAGAGGCTGATGACCGCTAGGCCCAGCCCAATGTTATCCCACAACGAGATGAACACGTTTTAGCCCAAGACAAGGATCAGATAGATGTGGAGCTTCTGTTTGTGGCAGAATACGTGGGTCGAGATATACAAAATAAGCAACAAACACGAAGGCCACTAACGCAGAACATGGTGATCATGTTATGCCCACGATCTTAATCCCTAAAAGCAAGGAACTATAACTATGTTAGCCTATAAATACATATCGAGAGAAATTCCAATTCTTGAATGAAAGCAGACTTGATCGTCGGAGCCTTTCTCCTAGAATCACTTCAGGGGATAAGTTTTGTAGGTAAGGAGATTCAAGAAATGGACAAGCGGTTTACCTGAAGGGATCACCATATCATTTTGGCGCCAACTGTGTGGACCAAAAATTGTTCTTTTCGGATCAGGCTCATTTCGGTAAACTATGGTGTTCACCAAGAGTGAAAAAATCCATAATCATCACTCACGAGAATAGACATTTGGACGTGATGGAGGATCGCATCTTCATCAGGATCACACCTTACACGGGGAAAAAGACCATAGTAAAGAAGAAACAGAAAAGGAAGAATAGGAAGCAGAATCCCCGGATACTAACCAGGACAAGGAAAGAAGGGCATTCACGGCATCCTTAGAGGCGAACAGAGAATGTCTTTACGATAAGTTTTTGAAGACGCTCAAGCAAAAACCTACAAAAAAGGAAAAAGGTTAAATTGTGAGCGTGAGAATCTCAACCACAAATAATAATTGTGGGACATTGTCACGGAAGACGATGCAGACAAATCACCTCTAGAACCACATCTACGAGATTTTAATATGCCAAAGGACTTCAAACTTCCTTGCACGTTAAAATCTACGATGGGACCACATATCCAAAGGAGTTCTTACATTCATACAGAAATAGCATGAGATTTTGCGACGTGAACATTGAATTGGTTTGCAAGGCATTTCCCATCTTTTTGTCAGGAACAACGATCACCTGGTATGAAGACCTTCCAAATGGAAGTATCAAATCTTGGGAACAATTGTCATAATTATTTTTAGGTTGCTTCTATCAGAAGCAAAAGTTCACTAAAACAGTTGCAGGCCTTAATAAAATAGCCTGGAGAAGTGATGAAAGCCTGGCGGAGTATCACAATCGCTTTGTTATAGAAAGCTTATAGGTTCGTGACTTGTTATTCCAATCATCATTTGGAGCATTCACAGGAAGCATGCGATCCGGAGATTTCTACAAAGAACTAACAAAGAATATGCCTGAAAACCCAATTACAAAAGATGATTGAACAACATGTGCAAACAGAGGAAGCGAACAACCGCAAGATTGAGCTGGAACAAGGCGAAAGTGAACAACGGAGGATTTGCATAAGGGAAAGGGAAACGTCCCCTTCAAAGGAAGAGAGTCAGGTTCGCAAGCAACACCGTTCCAGGATACCTCTCTGACAAAGACAAGGAAAGAAATATGGTAAGCAAACAAGGAGCTATTTCGAGAACCACCACCTATGCTAGCATCGTAAGAAAAAAAATCCAGGGAATTTTATTGTGCTTTCCACAAAGATCATGGGCATGATATTAAGTATTGCAGAGACCTAAGAATGTAAATTGAGGAAATTTTGAGGAATGGATTTTTAGGCCAATATAGAAAGGAAGGGGGAAGTCAGTATGGTGACAGTAGCAAAGCAGCGAACACCTAAGCAAGGAATCAAGGGACGACATCCACACTGCCAAAAAAATCTAAAAATGACCACAACGGTTGATTACAGGGATGAGGCAAGTGACGAAGAACCAGAAACAGTCATTTTATCTATACACGAATCTACAGAGTCATTGTCTAATAATGGTTGGAAGGCTAGGGCAAGATACTTTCCACCACTGGAATCGGTTGACAAAAGACTCCGCTCGGATGAGGCAATCAGTGAAGAGGATGCAGTACCTAACGCTTCACCCAACAACGACCCCATGATAAACATTTCAAAAATAGGAAATGCTACTGTACACAGAGTATTCGTGAATGATGTAAATCAGTCAATATACTATTTGTCGACTGCTTTGACAGGCTGGGCTTCAAGCAAACTGATCTCAAGAAACCGACATCCTCGCTAGTTAGATTCACGGGCTGAGCAAAAACACCTTTAGGAAATATACAACTACATGTCCCTATTGGGGAAAGTGGAAGAAATTGCACCATCATGAGCAACTTCGTGGTCATGGATGCTCAAAGCACATTCAATGCTATCATAGGAAGACCATGAATGAACTGAGCAAAAGCAATATGGTCTCCTTACCACCTCGTCATGAAATTCCCAACTGCGGCTGGAATTGCGACTATAAGAGGAAATCAACAAATGGCGAAACAATGCATGGTCATCGCAATGAAGGCGGGAAAACTAGAAGAGAAGGCAAACATGGTTAATACAATTGCAAATGGGGGATCATTATAGAAACCAGGTTCAACAGTGGACCTAGGAAAAGATACAGAGCTAGTAAGCCTGGATGATAAAGATAGCTCAAAGTGCATAAGAGTGGGATAATGCCTTCCAAATGAGGATAAGAGAAGAATTATAGAAATCCTGCGAAGCCACAAAGAAAATTTTTCAAGGAACATTCAAAACATGGGAGGAGCAGACCCAAGCATAGCTACCCACTCTTTGAATATCAGTGATGCGATCAAGCCTGTCAAACAAAAGTAGCATTGCTTTGCTAGCGATAGGCAGAAAGCGATCAAAGAAGAAGTTACAACACTACTCCAAGCTGGCATATTAAAGGGGGTCATATATCCAAAGTGGCTAGCGAACCCAATCATGGTAAGAAAGTCATATACAGGCTGGAGGATATGCATTGACTTTACAGATTTAAACAAGGCATGCCCAAAGGATTGTTATTCTTTACCAAAATTGATCAACTAGTTAACCAATTTCAGGGTACGAGGCCCTAGCATTTTTAGATGCATACAAGGGATACCACCATATATTGATGAATCTGAAAGATGTCGAGAAAAAAACTTTTATAACGAGCTTTGGAATATTTTGTTACGTAAAAGTTCCCTTCGGATTGAAAAATTCAGGAGCAATATACCAAAGAGTAGTCGATAACGCATTTTGTAACCAAATAGGCTGAAACGTGGAAGTATATATCGATGACATGGTTATTAAGAGCAAGAAAGTGGATAGCTTCACTGCAGCTTTACAAGAGACTTTGGACACTTTACGTGCCATAGGGATGAAGCTAAACCCCAAGAAATGCATATTTGGAGTAGGCGTTGGAAAACTATTAGGGTACATGGTGTCCTCAAAGGGTATTGAAGCCAACCCAGAGAAATTCCAGGCCATAGTCAATCTCCCCCAGCCGCGAACAGTCAAACATGTGCAAATTCTAATGGGGTTGCTAGCAGCTCTTAGCAGGTTCGTCTCAAAAGCGGCAGAGAAGCACTTCCCACTATTCGAAGTTTTCAGAAAGGCCAAGAAGTTTTGCTGGAATGAAGATTGTCAGACATCTTATGATGGTTTGAAGGAACAGCCTCTAGCACTGTCAACCCTGGAGAAACTTTATACTTGTACTTGAAGATCTCGCAGAACGCAGTCAACTGTATCTTGGTTCACCTTGAAGACCAAAAACAAATATCAGTTTACTACATTAGCAGGATATTGCAGAGTACAGAAAAAGCATATATACAAGTTGAAAATTTAACCATGGCCTTGGTATACTCAGCACGAAGACTGTGAATGTATTTCCACGGCCACTGCATTGTGGTCTACATTGGTTTTCCAATTAAGAGCATCCTAAACAAGCCTGAATCATCAGGCGGACTAACAAAGTGGGCCCTGGAATTAGACCAATTTGAGAATCAATTCCAACCACGAAAAACGATCAAAGCACAAGCACTAGCAGACTTCATTGCAGAAATGACCAGTGCAGAAGCGCAAAAGGCGAGCATGTATGAGAGCCTGCAGATCCATAAAGGCAAGTTAAAATAGGAAGAAGTGGCATGGACATTGTTCGTTGATGGCTCATCCAACAGAGAGGGATGTGGGGGCACATTCGTAAACCTAGACGGAGGTGAACACAGATACTCGCTACGCTTCAATTTCTCGCTTACTAATAATAAACTAGAATATGAGGTCGTGACCTGTGGACTGGACCATTTAAGAGGTAAAATAAAAACAAACATCAGGAAAATACGAACTGGAATACCGGAGAATGAGGAGCGAATCTTGGGTTTTAGAAACAAAATCATCGCAAAAATAGCCTTGCCACGAGGAGTTCAAAGTTCAAATATTCAAATTTGGAGAAAAATCGAGGATAGAGATATAGCCATAAAGCTAACGTCACTTCGCAATGCCGACGAACGTAATATTAAATGACAAACAACCTGTGGACAAACAACATATGTTCACATTTAAACCACAAAGTCACGCCATTACTCTGTTTCTTTTAGTCTTCATGGCTAAGGGGGCTTATGGTGTATATATGTCTCAGCGATCAAGAGGCTAATGACCGCTAGGCCCAGCCCAATATTATCCCACAACGAGACGAACATGTTTCAGCCTAAGACAAGGATCAGCTAAATGCGGAGCTTCTGTTTGTGGCAGAATATGTGGGTCGAGATATGCGGAATAAGCATCGAACACGAAGGCCACTAACGTAGAACATGGCGATCATGGTATACCTGCGATCTTAATCCCTAAAAGCAAGGACTGCAACTATGTTGGTCTATAAATAGAACAAGCTCTTGAAGAGCTAAGGTAAGCATTACTATCAAGAGAAATTCCAATTCTTGATAGAAAGCTGACTTGATCGTCGAAGCCTTTCTCCCAGAATCGCTTCCGAGATAAGTTTTGTAGGTAAGGAGATTCAAGAAGCGGACAAACAGTTTACCTGAAAGGACAACCAAATCAACGCCAGTGTCAAAATTTGATGATTCGGACAAAAATGCACCAGATTATTCGGAGACAACCTTTTTCGACCCTCGAGAGAATGATGTTACTTTAGGGTTTACATTTATGGATAAGTGGGACCGGCGTTGATGTTATTTTATTTGTTTTCTTTAACTAAACTACTTTATTTCCTTCTCTTAATTAGGTTATCTAGTTTGCTTTCTTTACAAACTTCAATGAAGAAAGGACTATCAATCCAACATATTCAAGAAGATGCACAAATTGTAGTCCACACTATCAATAGTCGAAAAGATGACCTATCTGATTTTGATCTACTCGTGAATGATATCTCAACCTTTATGGAGTTCCACAATTGTCCTAAAATAGATTGGATTAGAAGACAAGACAATGTAATAGCTCATAGTTTGGCTAAACATGCCAAACAATCTAGGTATCAAATCTCTCGATGGGATCATATCCCACAATGTGTAACATATTTCTTTGATAACCAATGAATACATCTTTTACCTCAAAAAAAAGTTTGCTTTCTTTAATTAAGCGTTTTTGTTTTCCTTAGGAGACTTAGTTTCCTTTTCCTCTTTACATTAGGAGAGTTAGTTTCATTGTCCTCTTTTCATTAGGGCATTTAGTTCCCTATAATGATGGAGGCATTGTTATGTAATTTTCATTGTTGTTTTTTATCAATAAAATTTGACCTTTGTGTTGCAAACTTTAGCGTTTTCATCTTTCCCATACTACATTCTATGTCACAAACTAAAAGGAGAAGGGGAAAATAGGGTATTTGTGCTAGTGATGACTTAAGAAATCAGTTGTATTATCTAAGAGAGGGTCCACTACATCCGCAAAATTCTAGGACGAACAGAAATTGGTTATACTGTCCAAGAAAAGGATAAAAAAATATTTGTTTCGCCTTATATTCAGAGGTGATGGTTAAATACTCATTTCATTACGGAAATATTTTTATGCATTATTTTTATGTATATAATAATTGTAGGGGCCATTTGAGATTAATATTTGTTGTCCCAGAGGATAAACGTGTTTACTGGATAGATCCTCTTCATTTCCAACCATCCAAGCCGTTTGTTAAGATATGGGGTGCCTCCATTAATAATCCGGACGATACTAGTAATACGGGTTTGGACCTAGTTGAAATCAAGGTGTGATTTTTTTTCATGTTGGCCATTACTTTTTATTCCTCAATTATGAAAATTAATTTTGACTTATTAATTAGTACAAGAAACAAGTGAATATACGGGAGTGCGGATATTACATAATGATATACGCGACAGAGTGTTCCCAACATGTGCATATGGATTATCTTGAAATCGACGAAGTAAGTATTGTGTTAATTCTCTTACACATTGTAGTAGCATAGTTTCTCGTTCTATTACTCATAATATTAATATGACCCAATTCATAGATTTTTACAAAGGTCCACAAGCAGTATTAGCAAGATGATATCAACATCGCAAGAAATTGCTTGGTTAGGTATTTAGTACAACCTCGTTTCTCTTCTATTGGAAATTCCAACGTGGTAGAATAACAAACTAGTAGGAGTATATATGATGACATTGTGTGGAATAGAACTTACGTGAATTCTATTCCTATTTATAGATTGTTACTTTGCTAGTGTAGTCGATAGATTTTTTATAGCCAATGTGACTATGTCATGTATTTTGAACCAACTGGAGCTGTTATGCGAGGCTTTATTCAAGTCGAGTTGTAATGAAGTAGCCATTATTCACCTAATTGTCAGATTATAGTTCCAAATTCAGAACTTCATTACCCCCTACCATATTTTTTCCCTAATGCCCGGAAATGAGTTTCGAAATCAGAAGCACGTGTCCGAGACAACTTCCGAACTCGGTACGAGAAATTCACAAACAAATCATTTCAGGCGTCAAAATACAAAATACGTCTGAATTGGACGACAGAGGCAGAAACCTTTTAGGCACTATTTTTTTTGTTCCAAGTTCGCAACTCATTCAACCGTCTGTGGGCCCTGAATGCGTTACGAACTCAGAATTGATCAAAGGCTGTTGCACCATATCTATTAAATGTGATTCATAACCACCTTTAATGGTGTCATTTTAAAGGTGGGGCCACAGAAGTCACCCCAAAGTGGCTTTGTAGTCCAAAGGAACCACATTTAATACCCCTTTCCTACACTAGTGTTTTCTAAAAGAACACAAATCAGATAAACTATATTAATCTAATAGAGAATAAGAAAGAGTATTGATATATCACGCTCTGTATTTTACTAGTTTACGCTCTAATACGTATATACACGTATAATACTAATATTAAATTTTCAAAATAAAACAAAAATCAAAAACAAAAAAACAACCGCCGCCGCCACTGACGCCGTGCGCCACCACCTCCGCCGCCGGTCTCCGCCGCTGCCATGCGCCAGCGCCGCCGCCGTGTGCCACCACCTTGTTCTCTTCTTCTTCGTCTTCTCCGGCACTCTCCACCGTGCACCACCGCCACCACCGTGCCACCTTCTTCCTCAGCTCCACCCGCCGTCCTCATCTTCCCCAGCTCCTCCCGCCGCCGTCCCTCATCCCCAGCAAAACCCTAGCCCCGCTGTCCTCCTTCTCCTTCGTCCTCGTCAAGTGAAACCCTAGCCCCACCGTCCTCCTTCTCCTTTGTCCCTATCGAGCAAAACTCTAGCCCCAGCGTCCTCCTTCTCCTTCGTTCCCGTCGAGTGAAACCCTAGCCCCGTCGAGAGGAGAACGTCGGAGAAGTGGGAGAGGAGAAAGGCCCTTGAAGCGGCGATAGAGAAGCGGGAAGTGGCGGAGCACAGACCGGGTCAGGAGGAGAACTGGGTCAGTGAATTGGGGCAGAGAACCAGATGAGGAGAACAGGAGGAGAAGGAGGAGGAGAGTGGGAGGAGAAGGAGAAGGAGAAGGAGGAGGAGAGCGGGAGAAGGAGAGCGGGAGGAGGAGAGCGGGAGAAGGAGAGCGGGAGGAGAAGTACAAGGAGAAGGAGAAGGAGAAGGAGAGCAGGAGGAGGAGAACGGAAGGAGAAGGAGAATGAGAAGGAGAATGAGAAGGAGAATGAGAAGGAGAATGAGAAGGAGAGCGGGAGGAGGAGAATGGGAGGAGAAGGAGAAGGAGAAGGAGAGCAGGAGGAGGAGAACGGGAGGAGAAGGAGAATGAGAAGGAGTCGTCGGAGAAGAAGAAGAAGAAGAAGAAGAGAAGGGGAGGAGGTGGTGGTGCACGGCCAGAGAAGACGAAGAAGAAGGTGGCGCACGGGGGGGAGGCGGCGGAGCAGCGGCGACAGTATTAATTAATTAAATAAATAATTTTATTTAATATTAATTAATTTAAATTATTAAAATTAAATTAAAAATACATATTGTATATTAAATAGTATAAATACAGGGTGTAATCAAGTAAAATACATTGCGTGATATAGCAATTCACATAAAAAAAGAGGAGCAGAGATTTATTCTCCAACTCCTTTAATTATTTGGCAAAATCTTGGGAAAGACCGTCTTTCCATAACCATCTTTTCATAGGCTTATGGAAAGACGAGATTTAATTAGAATAATTAAAGGTAAAATGTGTTTGCTGCAGTATTAAAAATTCACTATGCATTGTATAGTAGTTATAAAATTTATAACCCGATTCATACAACCCGGTAATTTTATCTTTTTTTAAAATGAAAGCACCCTAAGGTGGGGGTTGATATATTGGTGCCCCAAACCAGTAAGACCAGCCATATAATAATGACAGTAGCTTTTACAAAAGGCAACCTCGTTGCCTCAAAATCGATGTAAGGAACTAAGAGTTTAATCTATACAGGTTAGTGGTAATATCCAGAAGAAGGAGTTGCGATTCCAAAGTCGACGAATCTCCACACCCCGTGTTAATTCGTACTTTGGCCAGGCAACTACTAGGATACAACCAGTAAGTAATTAGGCTGTTAGCTAGGAGTTAGAGAGCTAAGTACAGCAGTATACAGTCAATCCTCCATGGAGATTCCTTGAGCGTCACTGATGTAGATATTCGAGAGACAACAACCGGAGAGCGCAAAGCGTAAATGGATACAGGACCACCATTTTAGGCCTTCAAACAGAGCCAAGGTAGCAGCAGTGCCACATCTGAACCGAATCATCCTATTTTGCTCATACCTGCATGTAAAAAATTCCCGTCAGCAATATCAAGTCCTAGCATGGCCATGTTTCTGAATTCTAATATGAGGAAATTGCTCCATATCTAAGGCAATGAGACCTTTTATATGGACTGGCAAATTGTACAGGTTGAGTGAGTGATTATGGGAAGAATGATATTTATCAATTGCATTAGCCACTGAGTTGCATTCCCTATAAACATGCTTAAGCACTGCTCCACATAATAAGCTTTTAACCTTGTAAGCCGAGTTGAAAAGATTCCAGTTAGCAGAGTATGGATCTTTAATCATGTTAATGGCTAAAAGAGAATCTGATTCAATGATTAAGGGAATATCCCGGTGTTGGAGAGATTGACAAGCAGCTTGTATGGCTAATATTTCAGCATGAAGAGGAGATTCAGCCTCGATAGTGGTTGAATTAATGAATAGTGGGATGCTTGAGCTATCCCTCACAATAATCCCAACAGCTGCCGTATGAGTGAACCATGAGGCATCAGTATTAATTTTAATAGTGTATAGCCCAGGCTTTTCCCAGCAGACAGACCGAAAAATTGGCTTAGGAGGTGGCCTAAGAAGAGGTAATAAATGCCTAAGTGGTTGTGGAAAAGCAGTAGTAGAGCTCATATATGTAGGGCAGGAATATAACGATAATTTGATGAGGTCAAGTACCTCCGTACAGATAAGGTCAGCAGAAAAAGGAATCTGATCAAAGAGATTCCTAGTCCGAGCTTTCCAAAGACACCAACAAATGAGGGAAGGGAGTATTTTACATATCAATTGGTAGCTTTTAGATAAGTCCGAACAATTCCAGAAAAAATAGAATCTCTGAGAGATGGATTGATATTCAGGAATGTTGAAAAGAACCAGAGATGCCATTTTATTCCATATCAATTTAGCCAATGTACAAGTTATAAAAAAGTGATCTATTGAATCTGAGTGACAACACACAGGACATTTCGAAGCCAGACTATATCCACAGGTTATGAGTACATCATCGAAAGGAAGGAAGGCATGAAGCAATTTCCATGTAAAAATCGATATCTTTTTTTGCAACAATGCATTCCACAGATTTTTAGAGGCCGGGAAGTTACCTGGAGAGCTTGTGAGAGTACGATATGCAGATTTGAATGAAAATGTGCCAGAAGTGTCCGGTTTCCATATGATCCTATCATCTCTGTCATCCACCACCTCCGCATTCTGCAAGAACAACAAAGTATCATTTTCCAGGAAAGGTGATATCTGTAATAGAATATCCGATTTATTACTGATGAAATCTGATACAGAGTACATCTGTAATGCATCATAGATATTACTTTGGATCTTATTAATCAAGGGACCATTGGGACACCAATTAGCAGTCCAAACATTACAGCTACCTTTACCATGGATGATAAGAGAATTTTCTTCAGCTAAGGAATTGACAGAGCAAATTCTTTTCCATGTAACAGAATTCCTATAAGAGTGTGGCAGAGACCATAGTAGTTTAGCCCATAAGGAGATTCCTAACCGACTTTTCCACCACAGCTTAAGGGAGCACGCATCTACAATTCCTTTGATGGATCTAAAACCTAAGCCATTCTGAGATGTTGGTTTAGCTAAATCTGCCCATTTTTTCCATGTTCTATTCCTTTTTCCATCAGTTTCTCCCCAAAAGAATCTGGCCAGCTTTTTCTCAAATGATTTGATTATATATTTTGGGGGATTAGTTACAGCCCATAAATGATATGGCAAAGAGTACAAGAAACTTTTAATCAAAATTAATTTACCCCCTGTGCTCAACCACTTATTTTTCCAATTTTGCAACTTTTTATCTAGCTTTTCCATCAGAGGTTGATAATATCTATTCAAAGTTCTGCCCTTGAAAATAGGGCAGTTTAGGTATTGAAAAGGGAAAGATCCCTGTTTCATTTTCAGAATCAACCTCATCTGATTTAGTTTGATATTTGATGCCCTTTTACTAATGTAGAAATCGAATTTATGGAAATTAAACTTTTGACTCGAAGTGTATTCAAATATGTCAAGAAAAGCCTTAATTCTGATTAGGTTAGATTTTGAGGCTTGCATAAGGATTATAGTATCATCAGCATACATAAGATGAGAGATTGCTGAAATTGAAGATGGCATCTGATAGTATGAGAGTTTACTATTATGGAAAATGAATGATAAACTCCTAGAAAAAGCCTCCGAAAAAATGTTAAAGAGAAAATGAGAGAGGGGATCACCTTGTTTAATTCCTCTTGTGGCTTTGAAAAAGCCCACTGGGTTTCCATTAATTAGGACAGAAAAATAGGCTTGTGATAGATTAGACATTACAGCATTTAAAAAAAGACCATCAAAACCAAACTTCATAAGGACATTTTTTAAAAAGTCTCAGTTTACTCTATCAAATGCTTTTTGTAAGTCTAGCTTTAGAATACAATTAGGAACTCTACCCTTTTTATCCAGAAATCTAACCATTTCCTGAAGATAGAGAATATTATCTGAAATATCTCTATTTTTCATGAAAGCTGATTGATTTTGGGAGATCAATTTGTCCATGTAGAGTCTTAATCTCTCCATTAAAACTTTAGAGCAGATTTTATTAAGAGCATTGGATAGACTAATTGGCCTAAAATCATCAAATGAACTTGGAGTAGATTTTTTAGGTATTAAAGTAATCCATGTGCTGGATATGCCTTTAGGTAAGGTAGAGCCCCTAATAAAATCATTAACTGCCTCAACTAAATCATTTTTAATAATGGACCAGCACTTAGAGTAGAATTTATTGGTAAATCCATCTGGACCCGGGCTACTATTCTTACTTAACCCTTTAATTACTGCCTCAACCTCAGATTCAGAGGCTGGCTTTGCTAATTCTATGTTATCCTGAGCAGTAATAATAATAGGAATTTGACTCAGAAAATGAGAATAGTAAGTATTATTAGGTCCTTGATTAGGATCAGATAACAGATCCGAGTAATAGGATATGGCTTCTTTCTGGATATCTGATTGAGAACTTAGCCATTGACCTTCTCTATTTTTGATTTTAGAAATCTGCAACCTACAATTTACTCTTGTACCACCTTATGAAAAAATTGTGTATTATTATCCCCCAACCTATGCCATTTCAACCTTACCTTATGTTTCCAAAATTTTTCCTTTTCTTTCTGAGCTCTCAGTAATAATGTCTTTTTCTCATTAAATTTAACGAGTTCAGGTTCTGAAGGATTTAAATCATAAACCAACTCCTGAATTCTTAGGGATTCTTCAGCATTGATAACATTAGTGTCAATATTCCCAAAGCATTCCCTATTCCAAACTTTTATCTCCTTCTTTAACCTAATCAATTTTAGGAAAAATCCTAGTAAACCAGTCTCTACCATTTGTTTTTCCCAGTTCCTCTGAATTAGAGTGGCGAAATCCGGACGATTAAACCATACATTAAGAAATCTGAATGGTCTTGGGTTAAGAGTAGATAAGTTAGAAATATTTAGGAGAAGAGGAGAGTGATCCGAAGTCTGTCTATTCAAAATTTGGATAGAAGAAGAAGGGAATTTATAATTCCAAGAGATGGTACTTAGTTCTCTATCTAGCCTTTTTGAGGTCGGGTTCCTAAGTCTAGAGTTACACCAGGTAAATAGGTTACCAACTGTGCTAATTTCCTGAATTCCCGAGGTGTTTATCCAATTATTAAAGTCTCTAATACTTCCCAAAGAGGGAGAGCTATGGCCTCTATATTCTGTAAGGGAGGTAATAGTATTAAAATCACCTATGAAAATAGTTTCACCCGGGTTAATAGCTGACAAGTCTTTCCATAATGTCTTCCTACCTTCCCTATTCCTAAGAGCATATATGAAAACAACATCCATATGTAAAATAATAGATCTGTGAGATATATGCACATGCAGATACTGCTCATGAGATGAGAGAAGGGTAACAGTAAACGAATTAGACCACATAAGCCATATTTTACCATTATACAAGGTCAGGCCATCGGAGAATTTAAGTGTATCCATATAGGATTGAAGTTTAGAGTTATCATGCATTGGTTCAATAATGCACATGAATTGTATCTTTTTAAGCCTAACTAAGTTTATTAGTCTCAGCATTGATGTTTCCATACCCCTGATGCTCCATACCAAGAAATTTATTGAAAGAGAACCTATCATTGTTCACTTGACTTATAACTTTTAGTTGATTATCGAAGCATCATTCTATTGATTTGGCTAAAGTAGTTAGACTTTTTACCTTTTGCCTTACCTGATAGAAGGTTCTGCCCCAGTGTTGGTGATGAGCTCGAACTAGCTTGAAGATTTGAAGTAGCCTCCTGATCTGGAGCAGGTTCATCCGGATCCACCTGCAAAACAGAGAACCTGTTCCCCATTCTATCTTGTAGAGAAAGAGTTTCATTTTTGTTTCTATTCAGACTAGAAATGGTAGTCCCAACCTGGATATCGTCTGTGGCATAAGCTACTGGAGTAAAAATTTTTAAGGCTGTTTCATCAAGCAGCTTGGAAATAGAGTTATCTAGTGTAACCTGAGTTGTAGGATTAGAACGACTGACTGGGGGATTGTCTTTAACAATTGCAGGAGTTTCAGTAGTCCCTAAGGTAGTGCTAGAATCCAGGTTAAGAAGGGGTGTAGGTATGGTTCTAAGGTTAAGTTCTATAGCTTTCTCAGAAGCTGCTGAGTCTATCTGATCATTTGGGGAGATCAACGGAGGTATATCAAACTTCTTCCCAGTAGCCTGCCACTGAGGCTGGCCCTGAATTATAATGTGATCAACAGTTTTGACATTGAGATTGGGGGGAAAGGCTCTACACTGGGTTTTGGAATGCCCTAATTTGGCACAATGATCACAGTAAAGGGGAATATCCTCATATTCTACTTGATATTTCCTGTTGTTAGTTACAGATCCCAGTCTGATGTGGTTACAAATAGGTTTTTGAAGATCAATTTCTACACATAATTTAATAGCTGAGGGTCTTGTTAGCATATCAGTAGCTAGATCAGTTGTAATAAAGCTACCAATGCTATTGCCAATGGATTCAATTGCGGCTGAGTTATAGTAATACAACGGGACTTCCCTAATTGTACACCAAATTGGGACAATGGGTGATTCTTTGTGAATTGAAAAATCAGGAGTCCATTTTAACATTTTGAGAAGTATCCCATTAAAATTCCAAACTCCTTTCATCCATGCTCGTTGATAATCATTTAGTAATTCAAACCTAATGAGCACATGTTTGTAATCAAGGGAACCAAGTTGATACTTACCTGTGAAGCCCACTGTTTTGAAAAATTGTTCCAGTTGCTCCATTGAGCATCTACCCTTGGTGAATTGCCAACTAGGGCATTTGCATAGTGCGAGGATAGTTTCGCTATTTGATCATCCGAGTATAAGCAAGCCGCCTCACCTAGGTGTTGCGATTTGGGGATAAGTTCAGGGTTGCTCGGTAATAGCTTTGATAATGGTGGAGCTTTGGTTTTTAGGATAGCAGCGAAGGAAATAGGGGGAGGAGTAGGTTGGGTATCCTGGTTGGTTTCGTGAACGGCCAGAAAAGTTGGTCCCGACATCGCTAAGAGCCGTTAACGACTAAATTAGCCGTTATCGGCTAAAGAATTCCGGCACAGACCAAGTGTACAGAGATTGATCAGATGGGGGAAGAAAAAATAGGGTTAAAAGGGGATAAAAGAGAAAGACGATGAATCGCACACAGAATCGCACACAGAGCCGGTAATTTTATCTTTATTTCTTCTAATTTACACTTTAAACCTTGATATTTCCATGACTTATGAAAAGACCGTCTTTCAAGATACGGATTCTAATTATTTTCCTCAATATATATGAAAATTGAGTTATGGTATAATGATTGAACACAGCATTGTACTATTGTTAAAGAGAATTTGTCTTCTCGCTGAAACTCTCTGCCCATAAATATCACCCACAAGACACACAGGATACATAAAGTGAAGCGATAGTCATTTGGAAATTGGAATACTACACAAACTTGGTATGCAACACTTTTCTCAAAGGCGAAACTTTACGCTACACTAAGACCTCACTGATTACAGTAGTTTTCGGCTTCCAGAGTCCAACTTGTAGGCCGAAAATGAAGATGAGGCTTCTCTTCTTCTCACTCTTCCTTGTATTTTCATACCAAAAAACAAAAGCAGAGCTGCATTCCCACATCGAATCAGACCATTTGTCGATCAATTCCACCGCCACAAACCTCGCCGTCGCCGGCGGTTGCAACATTTATCGCGGCAGATGGGTGTACGATGCTTCCTACCCTCTCTACTCCTTCTCTTCCTGCCCCTTCATAGACTCCCAGTTCAACTGCCTTCAGTACAAACGCCCGGATACATCCTACCTCAAGTACCGGTGGGAGCCCTTTTCCTGTAAACTCCCCAGGTACGACTCTGGCTCACGACTGTCGGAACACTTGATCAAACTTTCAATTGCGGTTCGTGATCTTGTTTGTTTGTCGCAGGTTCAATGGGCTCTTTTTCCTGGAGAAATACAGGGGAAAGAAGATTATGTTTGTGGGGGACTCGCTGAGTTTGAACATGTGGGAATCGCTTGGTTGTTTGCTGCATTCATGGGCGCCCAAGTCTAAGTACAGTTTCACAAAGGGAGCTGTGATTTCGGAAATTACATTTCAGGTAAGATTTGAGTTTAGTCAAAATTTGGCTTGCTTGTTCATTTTGAGTTTAATTTTTTCCCCACGCCAATTGTGCAGGATTTGCATACTAGCACTCTTATTTTTTAGCGTCGGTTTGTATTTTTGGTTAAATTAGTGCATGCATGTCCTGTCTTTGCCTCACTACTTATTTGCTCAAATCTCGTGGAGCTGCGCTTCCCCATACGGAGGGAGAAATGTTTGTACAACCTATAGCTTGTTTTGAAATTCAATAGGCTGGTTTGGTAAATTTGATAATTTTAGATGAGATTATAGTGTGAAAAATTGAAGGAGTTTAATTTTCAGTTGAATTGAACTCTGTCGGGTTGCGATTCCAAAAGGGCACCGCACGCTGTGGTCCCGCATTCCCAAGGAAAGTATCGACAGCAAAGTTAATTTTAAAAATTGAATGTTTCTTTTCACTCACAAAGCATTAAATTCTAGTATTAGTGATATAAATCAAGTACTTTTGTTCACATCGCCTTAACCTTAAACAACCATGCCAATATAGTATAATCTACGGTGCCCCATCTGATTCTCTAATAGTGGCACATCATTTTTTATATTAGAATTTATGAGAGGTTATATGAGTGGATGAAATTGAATTGAAAGAAGAAAAAGTAAAATGAATTGATGTAATAACCTTAAACTTGTCATAAATAGAAAGTGTTAATATAAAAGAACATCTCAAATTAGAAAGTGTGTCACTATTAAGAAAATGGAGGAAGTACTTCTTTTACCTCAAAAAAAAATCTACAGTACTTCTTTGATGTATATTGATATAAGATTACACCAAATTATATTAATGTAAGTAAAAGATACCACCTTACTCTTTTATCAGTTTCATTTTTATCTTATACAATTTTTAACATCTCCTCACTCCGTCCTAGCTGAAACTGCAGCAAGAGAAAGATGATGTATTTTTATAGTGGAATTTATTTATTACATAGAGGGGCATGTGGCATATGGACCAATCTAAATTTAATAGGGCAAAGTGCATATATAACCCTATATAATTGACGAAAGTGCAGATATAACCCTGTGACAATTGAAATTGCAAATATAACCCTAGATATTTAGGTTATGTGCAAATATAACATTTTTTGGCAGTTTAAGGCCGGAATTAAGTGAAAAGACTATTTTGCCCCTCTGTTAAAAAATTAAAAATAGAAAAGATATTAAAATTATATCCATATCCTTCGTCCTCTTCCCCCTTTTACTTTCCATTTCCTTGTTTTTCACAAAAAAACCAAAGCCGTGCTTAGCTTCAGCTCGAGGCGGAGGCTTATCTCCGATGGAGGCTCAGCTCGAGGCAGGGGCTCAGCTCCGACGGAGCCTCAGCTCGAGGCGGAAGCAGAGGCATCATTTTCTTCTTCTTCTACGGCCTCTCCGACCTCTCTCTTTTCCACCCGATTTGGGTGGAGAGGCGGACTGGAGACGTCGATTTCTTCTTCTTCTACAGCGCCGCTGGCCTTTTTCTTCTCTACCCAATTTGGCTGGAGCGGCAGATTGGAGGCGTCGTTTTCTTCTTCTTCTACGGTATCACCAACATTGTTTGAAGCGTACAACATTGTTTTCTTCTTCTTTAATAGCGCCGGCGGCCTCTCTCTTCTCCACCCAATTTAGGGTTTCTAGCAGCGAAAGAAGGGGGATAATAAATGGTAGTGTCTGTATCGAGGATATCTAGGTGCCTTCCTTACCCTCCTCCTGGGTACACACCGAGCAATGGCACCAACGAGGCCTTGATTGAATCAACTAAGGTTTGTTGAATAGAGTAAAACTTGATGATGATGATGATAATTTGTGTGTCTTTATGCTCTCTGCTCTTTCTGTGGATGTCGAATTATGAATGTCAGATTTAGGGTTTCTGGGCTGGGGTATTCCGACATGCTTTCAGACTCGGGCTTGGTTTTTATGTTGGATTATGTTGTTTTTTTGGGTGGCGGATTGGTGGTGGTGGTGAATTGGTGGTGAGATGGCGGGGCTGGTGGCAGAGTTAGGTGGTAGGGGCATTTTTTTCTTTTAATTTTAGTATTAGGTCAGAAGGGCATTTTGGTCATTTCCAGTCAGTCAATGGCCAGAAATGGCCAGTCAATATTGGAATAATGACTTTAGGGTTATATTTGCACTTATGTATGATAGGTAGGGTTATATTTGCACTAAAAACAATTCAGAGTTATATTTGCACTTTCTCCAACATATAGGGCTATATTTGCATATTACCCTTAATATTAAAATTTGATTCAATTAGAAAAGCAAATGGAGAGTGTAAATAACCATGGGCCATCCAAAAAGGAAAGAGTGCAACTTCAACTAGGACGGAAGAAGTAATACGGTTGAATTGTTACTGCATATAAAATTATGATATTAAAAGGTTATAAATTTTAAAATTATACTCCCTGTATTTTTTAAAAATTGACACACTTTCTAATTTGGAATGTATTACTTTATATTAACACTTTCTAGTTATGACAAATTAAAGGTTATTTTACATACACTTATTTTAATTTTTTCTTCTTTCATTTCAATTTCAACCACTCATTAAACATCTCTTAAATTCCAACATCTAACAGTAATGTGCCAATAATAAAAAAGCGGGGGAAGTACTTAAAATTCCCATACTGGCAGAGACTGTTCTCTTAATTTCACTGGATACACAAGGGCTACTTTTTTTCCATCAGTAGAGCATAAGGGCAGGTGCAACGGAGGTTCTAGAGCGGTTCCAGTTTCAAACAGGAACCCATTTGTAACTTAGGAACCCCACAATGGGGGTTCCAAAAGCCCTCTCCAAATCTGGAACTATGCTTCATTGTACAACTGCTAAAACCGCTGCCTAGTTAAAAGCTTGTAAGGCTCGCACATGCTCTGGGCCAGCGCATCAGTGGGAGCCATTTTCTTTGACCCAGTCTGCCACAGCCCCTGATTGGGCCACGCGGCAAACCGCTAGCCTTTTTTTAGAAAAATCTTTTGGACGATTGGGACACACGGCCCAATCATATGGTGCCACGTGTCCCAAATTAAATTTTAAAAAACTTAATTTTTGAAAATTTAAAAATAATTTCAGCAATTTTTAAATTTTGTTTAAAAAAATATTTTCAAAAATAAAAAATAATTTCTGTAATTTTTAAAAATCAAAATAATTCTGATTTTTTAAAAATCGCAAATCAAATTTTAGTTTTTTAAAAAAATTGAAATTACATTCTTTTAAAAAAATATGATTCATCTTAATTCTATTTAATAAGATAGTTTTTAAAATTTGAAAATAAATTTAAATATGAAATTAAAAAAATTCAAATAAAATATTATAAATTTATTATTAAATTTCACATTTCAATTTATTTGGATAGGTAAATTTATTTAAATTAAATATGAAAGATACAATTAATGGGTATGATATGAAAAATCAAGTCAAATCCATGAAATGGTCGTAAAAGGAATGTAGATAGGAAAATTGAATAGTTTCTTTGTGATTTTAATTTTTGAGATGGAAGAGAGTGATTGAATATTTAATAAATTGAAACCACAAAAATAGTTGTAATCATGTTTCACCATTGCACTTGCTCTAAATTTTTATTTTTTTTGAGATGTTCCACACATTCAAATCCAAATTGCCTTACACAAAGGGGTGGAGCTCTCCTGTATCTCACACAAAGTTGGAAAGAGACTATCACATGACTCACACGAAGTAAAACTTCTACACCTAACACAATGTATACGAAAATTTAAACTCCATAATAATATAATTTTAGAGAGAAGGGAAGAGTGAACCTGAATTGCACATTGGGGCACAGTGCCCTGTCCAGTGGACTATCTCTAAGTTAAGTGAGAGAGAGAGAGTATAGGAGAGGTGAGAGCTGGCGTGTACTTTCGGGACCGGGACACTTTGAAGGAATGCTTTATTTTGTGAGTGAATTGCCAGTTGTGTGGGTTACCCCATTCGGCATCGGTTTGTTCGGAACTAACGGAGTGCTACCTGTTTCAAAATTAAGCCTACTAAACCCATCACTTTCTATTCCTAAAGTTGCCATCCTCCTTTTCCACCAAGCTTTCATAAAGTTCTAAGTTTATTTGCAATTTTTGTTTTTTTTCCTTCGATATTCTAAAAATGTACTAACATAATTACATTAGAAACTCACAAAGTACATTAGATACATCGAGTTTTTTTAGTAAGAAAAGGTACCTATTTGTGAAGGGGATTATTAGTGCACAAACATGCCGAGGAAAAGTCAGCAAAATTTTATCCCTTCAAATATACTTCCTCTGTCCTAACACTGTTGGCTTATTTACTTTTTTAAAGTTAAATATGATAGACTTTAGGCAAACCCTTGGGAAAGACGGTCTTTCCATACACTTATGGAAAGACGGAGTTTAATTCAAATAATAAAAGGTAAAAGGTCTTAGTTGCAACATTAAAAATTTAGTATGCAACGTGTAGTAGTTATAAAATTTATAACCCGGTTTATGCAAACCGAGAATTTTATCTTCATTTCTTCTAATTTACACTTTAAACCTTGGTCTTTCCATGACTTATGGAAATACCGTCTTTCAAGAGACGCACTCTAGACTTTAACCTTAAATATAAATTAATATATGTATAATGCAAATATATACTACCTTCGTTCTTTAATAGTGCCACACTTTCTAATTTGGGATTTTTTTTAATATTGGCACATTCTATTCATGGCAAGTTTAAGGTTATTACATCCACTCATTTTACTTTTTCTTTTTTCAATTCAATTTCATCCACTCATTTAGCATCTCCTAAATTCTAACCCCAAAAGTGATGTGCCAATATTAGAGAAACGGAGGGAGTATTATTAGATTCATCTTAATATCTATTTTCTATATATCAACTTTATAAGCAAAAATATTATACGTACCTAGAGATATTAACGGTCAAACATAATCATTGAACACTGTAAAAAAATTAAATATGCCAATAATTATGGGATGAAAGAAGTATATTTTAAATAATATTTTTTCTAGGGATCTCTTAGGTCTTCCTTGATACCAAATCCCTTTACAATTTGACAAGTATATAGATTTTTATTCATGTTTGATTTTACTTTTTCTATTTAAAAAATTACTCCTTAACTTTTAACTATTTAGTCAAAACTCATTAATTTTGATCATAAAATTGTTAAAATTGAAATAGTATATAAATATAAATAATGCCGTGTAATATCTTGTTAGATTTTTTATAATAAAATTTTTCTAAATATCGGCTTTTCACAAAATTTATTTTTTATTAATAAAAAATATTAAGAATTAAATATTTTTTAAATTAATTGCTCAATGTCAAAGTGTGCAGTGCATGTTGAAATGGAAGGTAGAGAGTAATTTTCTTGACACATGATACTCGGTATTTGAGAAAACTAAAAAAGCAACGAATACTGATCTGATTAGAAACAAGGATGACACAGTGATTAATTTTAAACTCCGTAGTCTGCTATACTTTAGGTCAAATTATTTGGAGTACTTATGATTACATTTCACGTCGTTTTTTGGTTGATTAGTTATAGTGATGTTTTTTTTAAAAAACAACCAGTCTTGCCTTATATTATCTTCATTGTTTGGTTAATACAACCTACGCCTATTACATGGCGTGCTAGATTATGGGCGGTGAAAACTAATGCTAGCATTATAATGTTCCTAAGCAATCCCTGTAAACCTGATGGTACATTCGAAAAGTTATTAATATGATTCAAAGCCATCTCGCAGTCTGTTCTTAGGCAGATGTGTGTAATTCCCCGGTGCCTGGCATCCACCATAGCTTCATGGATTGCAAAAAGTTCAGCTTGGACTCCAGATAGAGCCTGGAAATTCCTTGCTCCATTCCACAAAGTTTCCCCTGTAAATCGGGACGCCCACCACGCTGCTGCTGCTTTCCCGTCCTGAACCCTAAATGCCGGGTCAGTGTCGATGCACGTCCAGCTTGTATAAACCGGGTCTAGATGATTTCCTTGTGATAACCATAATAATTGAATCTCACCAACTGAATCTCTTCTAGGGTGACTGGTTGGGATAGAAGTTGTTGCTTGTTCCAAAAGCAATAGTTCGGAATTGGGATCTTCCAAAGGCCCTGCTCCCTTATTCATTCCTTCTATCTGCAAATCCTTGATTATCTCTTGGACTGCATCAACTCTGACTACCTGCTAAGCGATTGTTGCTTTGTTTCTAGCACACCATATTGCCCAAATAACGATACATGTGAGGTTGATGTCCTCAATTGCTGGTGCTAATTTGAACCAAGCTATAAGCCATGCTTTTAGTTGAATATGATTCCCTTGTTGGAAATCAAAACCCAATCTTGACATTCGCCATATTCGTCTCGAGAACTCACACTCAAGTATCATATGCGTTGGTGTTTCCCTTGTAGATTGACACAGTTGGCATACAGACGATATCTCCATATTCCTTTTCCTCAGTGCAGGTCCTGTTGGTACCGCATTATGGACAAGCCTCCAAACCAGAAACTTTACTTTCTCTGGGACTGTAGAGCTCCACAGTGTCTTCCAAAATTGATGATCTATTTCCTTACTTCCAACAAAGGTTGAGGTAGAGGGAATGCGACCGACTTTTGCATTCTAGGATTCATAGTACCCACTCTTGACTGTATATTTTCCAAGCCAATCCTTATCCCAATACTGGAAATCCTTTTGTCCAAAAGGTTGTACGGTTAAATGTATCCCTGTGATCACGTCAACTATTTCCTGGCTGAAGAAAAGTCTGAGTAATGGTAACCGCCATTTCTTGGTATTATCAATTAGATCACTTACCTTGAAACCGAGTTGGGGTAGCAGCTGTCTGTCATACCTTATAGGGTTATTGTGGTTAGGAATCCACTCATCCTGGATATTTATATTAAGTCCATTGATCACCTGCCATTTGAGACCCGACCTGAGTAGATCTCTACCCCATAAAATACCCTTCCATCCCCACGACGCAGCTTGCTTGAGTTTGATTGATAGGAAATCTTCATTCCTATAGTACTTACCTAAGAAAAACTTAGAGAAAAAGGATTGTTTGTCACTAACTAGCTTCTATGCTAGCTTTCCTAACAGAGCTTGGTTCATTTGTTCCGTGGATCGCATTCCCAGGCCCCCTGTCAATTTTGACTGGCAAATAGATTCCCAAGACTTCCAATGTATCCCTTTCCCATCAATGTCTCCTGCCCAGATAAATCTGGCTAAGTGGCTATCTAATTTTTTTGCAACAGTTGATGGTATTCGAAAAGTACCGAGGGTGTATTGGGTTATCGATGCTAAGGCATGCTTACTAAGGGTAACTCTTCCTATCACAGACAGGTTCCCTGTCTTCCAAATCGAAGTCTTAGCTTTAACTCTCCGAATCAGCTTATGGAACAAACTAACCTTTGACCCTGTAAAGTTCATATCATGACCCAAGAATTTGCCATTGAGTAAGTCCCCAAATATTCGGAAAGTTTGTCTCAGATTTTCCTTAGTGCTAGGTCCTGTGTTTGGACTGACTAGTAATGCAGATTTCTGAAAGTTTATTCGTTGTCCAGAATAAGCAGCAAAAAGATTAATTGTCCGTGCTAATTTTGTCGACCCCTCTTCCGAGATGGTGAAGAATAGGATGCAATCATCTGCAAACATAAGATGTGACACAGACTGGACAGAGCGTCCTATCCTAATACCTGGGCACACTGTTTGAAAAGCTCTAGATGCTATCAATGAAGAAAGAGCTTCCTGGCAGATAATGAATAGAAAAGGTGAAAGCGGACAACCTTGTCGGATTCCCTGTTTAGGCTTAAAGGTGGAAGAAACTGACCCATTAAACTTTATGGAGTAAGAGACTGTTGTAACGCATTCCATAACCCAACCAATCCATTTCCCAGGAAATCCCATTTGTATCATCATCTTCTCCAGGAATTCCCAGGATACCCGATCATAAGCCTTACTCATATCAATTTTCATGGCTGCCACCGCTTTCTTTCCCGACTTCTTCTTGCGTATGTATTCAATAAGTTCGTGTGCTATTAACGAATTTTCAATGATAGATCTGCCTTGTACAAAAGCCGATTGATTACCTGATATGAGGAAACCCATAACTTTTTTAATTCTGTTGGCAATGATCTTCGCTATGATCTTGTAAATAACATTACACAGACTTATCGGTCTCAGGTCTGCTGGCTCAGTCGGACATATTGTCTTCGGTATTAAAACGAGATGTGTATGATTCCATTCACTTGGCATGGATGAGGTATCAAAAAACCTCTGTACCGCTATTGTGACCTCATCCCCCACTTCTGCCCAATAATGCTGATAGAATCCCAGAGGTAAACCATCAGATCCTGGAGCCTTCCACTTCCCCATTTGGAAGATTGCTGTTTTAATCTCCTGTGGACTTACCGGATATTCTAGCTCTCTCTGTTGCAGATTATCCACCCTCTTGGTTATGAGATTCAAAACATCCTGCACGGTTGTATCTCCAAAAGCATCTTGTGGCATAATAGAATCAATGACAAAAACAGAGCTGACATGATTGTATACTAACTGTTTAAGGTCTTCCGATTTTGAAATCCATTCCCCCAAGTCATTCTTGAGCTGGGATATGTAGTTTCTTCCTTTCCTTTTTTGCGACCATTGATGGAATAACTTCGTATTTTTATCACCCTCTAAGCGTCACATTGCCTTTGCTCTTTGTCTCCAGTAATCATCCTGCATGGTTAGAAGTTCCTCTAGCTCTCTTGTTTTACAACGCATACCATTTGCATCTTTCTGTCGTTGCTTTGCCCCTAATTGTTCCTTGACCCTCCTTAATCTGTATTCCACTTTGCCAACATTTTCCTTAGCCCAATTATGCAGCCTTGTTGTGGTTTCCTTCAGCTTGCTATTGAAACCGGAAGCACAGTTAAAATCCACTGTCGTTGTAGATGTACCTCCTTTTATGTGAGTTGTCGTATGTTGTATTGGACGCCAAACACGATTGACCAATTCCTTGGTGTGTCGATAACGAACCCAATAAGATTCAAACCGTCTTGTTGAGGATGCAGACCTGGGCCTACCTCTTGGGTGCGTGTTGATGGTGAGGAGGCCATGGTCCGATCTCATTATGGTAAGATTGATCAAGCTATGCCTCTGAAACAAACGAAACCATTTAGCATTGTAAAAGCTCGGTCTAAACGCTCCAAAACCAGCTCCCTGTCTCCTCTTCCATTGGACCATGTAAACCACTGTCCTTTGAATCTAAGTTCACTTAATTTTGCCTCCCTCAGCAAAACTCTAAGATCCTTCGTGTCTTGAGAATGAACTAGCCTGCCACCATATTTATCCACCTGATGTAGAACTTGATTGAGATCCCCTGTGAAAAGGATCGGTAGGTTTGTATTCTGTAATACCTTATACAGAGAATCCCACACAGGTTTTCTATGGGATCTAACAGGGTGCCCATACACAAGGATCAACATCCATTCATCGCCTTGGGCGGTTGTAATAATACAACATACAAAGTTTTGACAGCTATGAACTACTGAGACTAATATATCGGAAGACTAGGCTACACAGAGCCCATCCCTAGTACCCACAGAATCCACTATATGCCAGCTATTAAAATAAGTTGTCCCCAACCACCTACTAGCCTTACTATAGTCACACTTTGTTTCCATTAAAAAGAGAATATTGGGGTTATAAAGAGTTAAGTTGTGATTTAAGAACTTTACTGTCAGGGGATGTGACAGTCCCCTGCAGTTCCAAGAAAGTAGATTCATGTACCTCTTGGTGGTTGTTTTGGACCAACCACCGAAGTACCGTTGCTGTTTCCTTCATCTCCCTGTAACACTGTTTGTACCACCGCCTCAAAAGTTCTGGCTGTGACTATGACCAAACCCCCTTGGGCCATACCAATGCATTGGTCAATTTTCGGAAAAATTAACATCAATTGGTGCAGTTCTTCCTCCTCCTGTTCCTCTGTGCGTCTTCTCTTGTGAAAAGCTATGCCCCCAATCTCCTCATACAATTGTCTCTTCCTCTTGATTCGGAGACCTTCCGCTACTGGCATATATTCTCCCATTGCCCAAGTAATAGCCTTCATTCTTGTGTTCATTTGAGTCAGATTTTCCAGAAATGGTTGATCCGTGCAAACTTGTGCATGTAAAGACTTAGGCCAAACTGTTGATCCCCTGCAATATTCAACCTCCGAACTCTCTCCATGTTCTTCTCAATTAACACTCCAGTAGCAATTGATGACATTGTTGGGGCCAAATTGACATTTCTTCTTCTTCTAAAAAGACGATTAGGAATCTCGGAATCCTCTTGTCCCGAAGTAAAGAAATGTCTTGTGGAATAGTTTGTAATATTGGATCCACATTCAATTTCTGGCCCAAAACCTGGCCCAAATCCGCACAAACCTCTACCAAAGCTGAAAAATTCGTTTCCCCTTTTTCCCAATTAAACACCTGGTCTTCATTATCAACTTCCCGAGAAACCAAACTAGCCACCCCCTCCGTATCAGCGCCATTTGATTCCGAGCAAAACTCCACCCTTTCCATGAGTTTTCCTTTACCCTTCCGAGATGTCATCACCTCCACCTTTTCCTCCAACGATTCTCCCAAAACCCTTAAATCTTCCATAGCCAAATTGTCAATGTGCCAACCCAACTCCCATTGTCCCTCGGAAGTACAAGATTGGGGATTATAGGCAACCGAGGAGATGCCGAAATTTCAAAACCCGAGCCCGACTGGATACCGGTTCCTCCCGACAACAGAAACCCACCTATCTGTCCATAAATTTCATCCTGGATTACTCCCCCAGGAGGAAGCGATTGATCTCTTTCAATCGGACCCCGATCCTGAGCTTGAATATCGGTACTATTTTCTTCCCCTGTACTGACTTCATTTCCCAGAATACTATGCTTATGTAAAAACTGTGTTGGTAAAGAAGAATTGGATGAGGAAGATATGATTTGGGTTTGAATGTCATGATCTGAATTTGTGTTATCGGGCTTGGGTTTTGGTATCGGAGGTGGTAGAATTTGTTTATTCAGTACTGTGTAAAGTAGACTCGGTGAACTTGAGAAAGGTGGGCTTGAGAACTTAGGCAGTGATTTGAGATTGCTTTGGTTTGGGTTATACTGTGCACATAATTGAGAATTTGGCCCAGTAGGATCCAGCAAACAGTGAGTAGTGTTACCTGTATTTCCAGCCTTTTCCAAAAGCCCCTCCCCTGTAGTCAGCTTGACCACTTCAGCATTGGCCTCAACTAACTCCCTTCCGCATTCATTGACCATCCCATCAGCAGTGAATTCCTTTCTCTTCTTTCCATCATATACCTTCTGCTCATCACGTCTCCTCTTGCCAGAAAACTCATCCTTGTCAGTATTGATGTCTATCTGTTGAGCCTGCTGTAGACCACTTGACTCTCCCAATTGTCTAGATGAAATATCCGTTGTGTCAATTCCATCAGGCTCAGAGTCCGAGCTTGAGTACTGTTGTGAAGAAGAATAGCTCGGCTCATTAATAAGTATTCCACCTTGGCGACGCCGCAAACGTACTTTTCTTCCCTTTGACTTGCTCTGTAACTGAGGTGAGTTGACAACCTTACTCTTGCCCTTTCCACACTCCTCCAATTTATTAATCCCCTTCACCACACCTTCTTTCAAGGAGTTATCATTTAATGTGCTATGTATGCTCATGATGAGATCAGTTTCATCACCAACATCTCCAAAATTAATGGTGATGGACATGTCAAAATTGAATCCCAAATTTCCGCCAAATGCAACATCTGTAACTTCCAAAATATCCCGTTAGTAAGGAAAGACTCCGTTACTGTTCCGTCCGCCAATTCAAATTGTTGGAGATGCACCAAATTTGCTGTGAATACTCCCGGAGCGTCTTTGTCGGAAAAAATATATTTTCTGCCACCATTAACCATGTACTTCTCAGTGATGTTGAAGTGTTCTTAACTGGCGTTTATTATTACTGACACAGGGAGGCATGATTTAAAATTTAAAAGGATTTGTATTGCCGTAATGATGATTGTAGGGGCAATCGGTACTCCATGGCAGTTGAAATTGAGTACAGTAAGAAATTAATGGGTTTAGTCACATTAGTTGAAATAATAAATTATACTCATGAATTAAACCCATGAGTTGAATTTTTTAATTTAATTTAATTCGTTTCTAAACAAAAACATTTTTTCTTAACTGTACTTTTCACACCCATGCAAAGAAAAACTAGCCAAAAGAGTAAAAGTTATTTTCTAAATTTGACTGGTCGAAAATTTAGGCCAAACGTATAAATATTCTGTAGAACTGAATTTCATAAATTATAATTTATGGCGGTACAATTTATCCTTGACTGGTGGGCTAACTTTTGAGTTGACCTGGGTGTAGTTGTCTAGAGCAATGTTTGATTAAGGAAAAAATTGGGAGTTTGTTAAATTGGTTGGTGGGGTGGGGACATGACCCATGAGTCATTTGGAGACAGCCAAACATATGCCACATATATCCATGTACTGTAGTTGAGAGAAACCAACTGAAACACGCCACTTTTTCTTATACCCGTTATCTTAACGGTATATCCAGTTACTAGATGTTGGGTTAAAAAACTCTCTCAAGGTGATAAATTCTGATGCCATGTGAAAAGAGAAGAAAAACATACTCTCTCCGGTTTTTTTTCATTGACACACTTATTAAAAGTGGATATTTTTTTTAATTGACACTTACTATTTTAGGCAAGTTTAAGGTTTTTACATCCACTCATTTTACTTTCTCTTCTTTCAATTCAATTTCATCCACTCATTTAGCATCTCCTCAATTCTAACACCAAAAGAGAGGTGCCAATAAAAAAAAACGGAGGGAGTACAAAGTTAAGATCCAATTTTAGCGCCGATTATGGGATGGAATTAGTGGTGAGAATCTGACTAGTTCATTAATGAATCATCTTACTTCTCTCTCTCACTAATTATGTCTGAATTGATTCGATAATAATGATTGTTAATTTTATTTATATAAATTAAAATATTAATATATGTCATGTTATTGTAATTTTATAATTAAATATGATTTTTTTAGATTTTATTATATCACACATTTAACATATTAATTATCTGCCTAATTTTTATGTAAAAAACAATGAAAATGATTCGAGAAAAAGATAGTGAAACTGAGGGATTCCAATGTAATCCCTCCGTTTCTTTAATAGTGGCACACTTTATAATTTGAGATGTTTCTTTTATATTGACACTTTCTATTTATGAAAAGTTTAAGGTTATTACATCCATTCATTTTACTTTTTATTCTTTCAACTCAATTTCATCCACTCATTTATCATTTCCTAAATTCTAACATCAAAAGTGTTGGTATGCCTTGAATACTGTAATAGCCGCTTCTGCAACCCTGGCCTGGAATACAACTACATCTACAATTATGATAAGAATATAATTCCAATTCCAATTTGGACTGATGTTGATTTGGGCCGAATTGTGTTTTGTTCCAATCCCAGTTTGTTAGGGTTTAGTGGAGACAGTATATAAAGTGTCTCTCTTCTCTCTGTAACATTAATTCTGTTCTGCACTTAGATAGGTAGAAATCTGGCCAATTTCTTGGCGTCTGTAACCTGCTACCTATTATAGTGAATCCGTCTCCCGTGGATGTAGCCAAATTGGTGAACCACGTAAATCTTGTGTCTTGTTATTTTCGTTCATATTTTCTGTTCTTTCTCCATTCCGCACAACAAACTGGTATTAGAGCGGTTTCTTTTTTCCGGCAATATCCGTAGTGGGTATATCGGATTCTGGGCTCATCAGATCGGGGCTGATCGGGGAGAAAGATGTCTGGGTTGAACGTGAAGATCGACAAGTTTACTGGGAGAAACAGTTTCAGTTTATGGCAGATCAAGATGCGAGCTTTGCTGAAACAGTAAGGTTTGTGGACTCCGCTGACGAAGGATTTCGCGAGCAGTTCTGGCGATGTTGTGAGTCTGGAAGAAAAGGCACACTCGACGATTATGCTTTGTCTCGCGGACGAAATCATCACTGAGGTCTCAGATCAGGAGACTGCTGCACAACTGTGGCTGAAGTTGGAGAGTTTGTATATGACGAAATCTCTAACCAACAAGCTGCTTCTGAAACAACGCCTCTTCGGTCTCCGAATGCAGGAAGGTACACAACTCAGAGACCATCTAGAGCAATTGAATACTTTGTTATTAGAATTGCGAAATATAGATGTGAAAATTGAAGATGAAGATGCTGCTTTGATTTTGCTAGTTTCTTTACCACTTTCGTATGAGAATTTTGTTCAGTCATTTATTGTTGGTAAAGCTTCCGTGTCTCTGGAGGAAGTAAGATCCTCTCTCCATAGTAGAGAGTTGCGACATAAGGCAAACAGTACGGGTACAGAAAGTCAGGCCACTGGCTTGTTTGCTAGTGACGGAAACACAAAAGGCAAGAAAACCGGTAATAAGAAGAAGGGCAAGAAATCATCTTCAAAGGGTCCCAAGGCCAATGATGTTTGTAACTACTGTAAGGAGAAGGGGCATTGGAAAAAGGAGTGTCCGAAGAAGGCTAGTAAATCTGGGAGTACATCTGGTACTGCTGCTGTGGTTGAAGGGGATTTCAGTTCTGAAGATGATTTTGCTCTAGCTGTTACTGGGCAAAATAATCATTCTAATGCGTGGTTTCTTGATTCTGGGGCATCCTACCATATATGCCCAAGGAGAGATTATTTCTCAACTTATGAGCAAGCTGAGGGCATCATTACTACGACAAATGGTGTTGCGTGCAAGGTAGTTGGGATTGGTTCAATCAAGATCAGGACGCATGATGGTAGTTTCTGTACTTTGAACGATGTCAGGCATGTTCCATCGATGACAAAGAATCTGATTTCTCTTCCTACGTTGGATAGAAAGGGTTTCGTCTACTCAGGGAGTGATGGAGTTCTGTGTGTCTGCAAAGGTTCTAGGCTGGTTCTGAAAGGTGTTCTGCATGGTACCTTGTATTTTCTACAAGGTTCCACGGTTATGGATTCTGTTAATGTTGCATCTTCGGAGGTTCACCAGGATGATATGACTAAGTTATGGCATATGAGGCTTGGTCACATGGGTGAAAGAGGGATGCAGATTCTGTCGAAGTATGATCTTCTTGGTGGCCACAAGATCAAGAGCTTGGACTTCTATGAGCATTGCGTTTTTGGGAAGCATCACCGCAGCAAGTTTCCTAAGGCGATTCATAGAACAAAGGGCACATTGGATTACATCCATTCTGATTGTTGGGGACCTTCCCGAGTTGAGTCATTGGGAGGTCACAGGTACTTTGTTTCTCTGATTGATGATTACTCAAGGATGACTTGGGTTATCATGATGAAACATAAGAGTGAAGCTTTCTCGAAGTTCAAGGAGTGGAAAGCTTTGGTGGAGAATCAGACCGGGAAGAAGATCAAGAGGCTTCGAACTGATAATGGGCTGGAATTCTGCTCGTCTGAGTTTGATCAGTTTTGTAGGGATGAAGGGATTGCTCGTCATCATACAGTCAGGAATACGCCACAGCAGAATGGCGTAGCTGAGCGGATGAATCAGACATTGCTGGCGAGAGCGAGGTGCATGCTCTCTAATGCTGGTTTGGAAAGGAGATTCTGGGTAGAGGCGGTGAGTACAGCTTGTTACTTGATCAACCGCGGGCCTCACACAGGTATAGAGTGCAAAATACCTATGGAGTTGTGGTCAGGTAAAGTTGTTGATTACTCCAAGTTAAAAGTTTTTGGTTGTACATCTTATTATCATGTTAGTGATGGTAAGTTGGAGCCCCGAGCCAAGAAGGGTGTCTTTGTGGGTTATGGAGATGGAGTTAAAGGCTCCAGGATATAGTCTCCATCTGAGAAGAAGGTTATTCTGAGCAGGGACGTTGTCTTTGATGAAAATTCTTTGCTTAGATCTATGGTGAAGCCCACAGTTGTGCCAGAAACTAGTGGAGTTGATAAACAGGTGAAGCTTGAAGTCACTCAAGGTGAAAATAGATTGGAACAATTTGAGGTGAATCAAGAGCCACAGACAGAATCTGAGATACCGGAATCTCCACCACCAGATCCCCAACCATCAGGAGCTACAGTCTGTAGTTTAGCTCAGGACCGACCCAGGAGGGTTGGAGTTGGGGCGCCCAAGAGATATGGGTTTGAGGATATGGTGGGTTATGCACTACAGGTTGCTGAGGAGGTGGATACTCATGAGCCATCCACCTACAGAGAAGCTGTTTCAGGTACTGATGCTGACAAATGGCTTGCTGCAATGGGAGACGAGATGGAGTCTCTTCAGAAGAATCAGACATGGGATTTGGTTCAACAGCCTCAAGGGAGAAAGGTTATCACTTGCAAATGGGTTTTCAAGAAAAAGGAAGGGATATCACCTACAGAGGGAGTCAAGTACAAGGCTAGAGTTGTTGCTAGAGGTTTCAGTCAGAGAGAGGGAGTAGATTACAATGAGATTTTCTCACCAGTGGTCAGACACACTTCCATCAGGGTGTTGCTAGTTATAGTGACACATCAGGATTTGGAGCTTGAACAACTTGATGTGAAGACCGCTTTTCTACATGGAGAGTTGGAGGAAGAGATATACATGACTCAGCCAGATGGTTTCCAAGTTCCTGGAAAGGAAAAGTATGTTTGCAAGTTGAAGAAGTCTTTGTATGGACTTAAGCAGTCTCCGAGGCAGTGGTACAAGAAGTTTGACAGTTACATGCTTCAGCTGGGATATACGAGGTGTGCTTATGACTGTTGTGTCTACTACAGCAGGTTGAGAGATGGGTCGTTCATCTATCTGGTGCTTTATGTAGATGACATGCTGGTAGCCGCAAAGAGTAAGCACGAGATTCAGAAGTTGAAAGGACTTCTTAGTGCTGAGTTTGAGATGAAGGATCTGGGTGCAGCTCGGAAGATACTAGGAATGGAGATTCTTAGGGATCGAAGTCACCGGAAGCTTTTCTTGTCACAGAAAGGCTACATTCAGAAAGTGTTGGCTAGGTTTGGCATGTCTACAGCCAAGCCTATAGACACTCCTAGTGCTGCAAATATTCATCTCACCACTATGTTTGCTCCTCAGTCAAACGAGGAGAAGGAGTATATGTCTCGGGTTCCTTATGCCAGCGCGGTGGGGAGCTTGATGTATGCTATGGTTTGCACGAGGCCAGATTTAGCACAGGCAGTCAGTGTTGTGAGCAGGTTCATGGGGCAACCGGGAAAGGAACATTGGCAAGCTGTGAAGAGGATTTTCAGGTATCTTAGAGGTACGTCTGATGTGGGTCTCATTTATGGAGGTGATACCGAGTGCTTAGTTACAGGCTACTCTGATTCTGATTATGCTGGTGATGTTGACACGAGGAGATCGATGACTGGTTATGTATTCACTTTGGGAGGTTCTGTGGTTAGTTGGAAGGCGACTTTGCAACCTACAGTGACGTTGTCTACTACGGAAGCAGAGTACATGGCTCTGACAGAGGCTGCAAAGGAGGGAATATGGCTGAAAGGGCTAGTTAGTGATCTTGGTCTACATCATGATCAGGCTACTGTGTACTGTGACAACTTGAGTGCAATCTGCCTAGCCAAGGATCAGGTCCATCATGAGAGGACCAAGCATATTCATGTCAGATATCATTTCTTGAGGAGTGAGAGGAGAATCAGGGTGAAGAAAGTGGGAACTGCTGACAACCCCGCTGATATGTTCACCAAACCTGTTCCACATAGCAAGTTTCAACATTGTTTGGACTTGCTGAACATCAGAGCTGATTAGGTGCTCTGTGGGCAGTCCCGGGAGTGGAGGGCGAAGTCTACTCATCTGGCACTGTAATGGTGCATCTGGAGTTTTCTACTTTGAGGATTCAAGTCAAAGTGGAGATTTGTTGGTATGCCTTGAATACTGTAATAGCCGCTTCTGCGACCCTGGCCTGGAATACAACTACATCTACAATTATGATAAGAATATAATTCCAATTCCAATTTGGACTGATGTTGATTTGGGCCAAATTGTGTTTTGTTCCAATCCCAGTTTGTTAGGGTTTAGTGGAGACAATATATAAAGTGTCTCTCTTCTCTCTATAAACATTAATTCTGTTCTGCACTTAGATAGGTAGAAATCTGGCCAATTTCTTGGCGTCTGTAACCTGCTACCTATTATAGTAAATCCGTCTCCCGTGGATGTAGCCAAATTGGTGAACCACGTAAATTTTGTGTCTTGTTATTTTCGTTCATACTTTCTGTTCTTTCTCCATTCCACACAACAAAAAGTGATGTGCGAATATTAAAGAAACAAAGGAGTATCTACAAGAAAATAACCAACCCAAAACCAAACATTGTATAAGCAAATTTTGTACAGTCTAACATGTGCGTTGCAATAATACTCTCCAAATAAATTAAGTAAATAATCTTCACCAGAATTAAGCAGGCTCTTTTCAACGATTATGTTATAGCTAAACTATATTAATTTGAGGCCATGTGGCTTAATTAAATTGGTATGATCGAGCAGGATTATGGGGTTAGTTTATTCCTGTACCGCACCCCATACCTAGTGGACATGGTGAGGGAAAATGTGGGCACCGTCTTAAAACTGGATTCAATTACCGACGGTAATGCCTGGTTAGGAATGGACCTCTTGATTTTCAACTCCTGGCATTGGTGGACTCACACCGGAAGCTCTCAACCGTAAGTTCCATACTCAATTTTATTTTGGAAATTTAAATTATCCGATAACAATTAAAGTGTGTAATTTATCAAAAATTTTAATTGGCTTTGCAGTTGGGATTACATACAAGACGGGAACAAAGTCCAGAAGGATATGAACCGTATGATTGCTTACTACAAAGGAATGACAACTTGGGCTAGATGGGTCAACCGCAATGTTAATCCTGCTAAAACTAAAGTCATTTTCCAGGGAATTTCTCCGGTCCACTATGAGTAAGGCATCGTTCCTTTTAATTTATCAGCAATTCAAAATATTCATTTTCAGTTGAACTCTTATATTTATTATATCCTTCTTAATGTTTAAGTTGACATCATGTTTCCTCTACTTTTTAGGCACCTAAGATAATAAATTTTAAATAGTGTACAAGTCACCGTATCACCAATTGAAGGTTCATATTAGCTTTTTTTTAAAGAATTTTTATTTAAGGAAAATCGGTATGATGGAGTGATAGGCTAATGAATTTTTAACATGTGTTAAGTGAGTGTGATTAAAAGTTAATTTTTCTATTTTTTGTATCTATCCACTTAACCCATGTTAAAAATTCAATGGCACATCACCTCATTATACACATTTTCCTAACATAAAAAAAATTTCTGCTTTCTTTTTCCACGGACATTTATGCGTGCTAATGTGGTGGGTAAAGTAGGGGATTAGAATGAGTTGATCAAATTTCATCCCCAAATTTCAATCTAAATAAAGGAATATTCAAAATAGGAACTTTTGATTGAGACAAACTAAATCGACCTACCTTTTATTTTTATTTGTCCCAGTTAGAAGTTCTTCTTTTAACTATTCCCATATTTGAACTGAAAATTGCGGCTGAAATTTAATCAGATTACTTCAATCCCCACTTTTCCAGCCACACCAGAATGAATAAATGCTCGGAAAAAAATTATAGAAACCTAACACTAAGCGAACAAAGTATATGTAATTAATTTGTCGGTGGTATTCAAACATTTCTACCTTGAATACATGAGCAACATTAATAAGATCGATATTCATAACCCTTATCTTCCTGAAATATCAGGGGGAGGGAATGGAACGAGCCAACAAAATCGTGCGCCGGGGAGAAGCTGCCATTTTTCGGAGCAAGGTATCCAGCAGGCACGCCGATGGCTACAGTTATCATGAACAAAGTGTTGAGCAGAATCAAGAAGCCGGTTTCCTTACTGGACATAACCACGCTTTCGCAGTACCGGAAAGATGCACACCCCACGCGTTACAGCGTCCATAATGGGTTGGATTGCAGCCATTGGTGTCTTCCCGGACTGCCTGATACCTGGAACGAACTCCTCTATGCATCCCTTTTCTTTTACTGACTGTTGAACACACTGATCAATCCGGCATTCATTGCTGGAAGATAATGAATAGACAATTTATCTGTTAATGCCATACAGGGAAGGGAATAAAACGCATGCATGAAGAGGAAGGTATACGTGATTGCCTGGGATATATAATGTTTCAGTGATCAGTAAGTAGGGAGTATACTAATTGATTGAATTGGTTTTGGTTTGGCATGGAGGGATGCCTAAACTAGTTGTCATGTAGTAATTGTATTCATCTTTTCTCCTCTTTGTCAATTTTCGAACTTTTAAGCTGATTCTCCTGCAATAAAAGTTGTTTTTAAGTTTGTAAGTGGATAGTTGAGTAAAGCATGTGTTCAAAATTTCAAATTCGATGTTCAACAAGAATGAACCCTTGTCGTGCGATGGAGGATAAATTGCTGCACGTAGTAGTTCATTGGTGACATTTAATCCTGCATCCACTCCACAGTGGTCATTAATGTAAGGGATAGATCTGGATGATTCCATCCCTGATAAGAATGGAATAAATAGAAAGTACATTAGAGAAAACTCTAGTAGGGTCTTACTATAATTGAATGATTATCATATAATTCAACTAATCTAGTCCGACATCCCGCTCAAGCGAAGCGTCAGATGGACCGAAACACAAAGCTTGAATATGGAAAACTCAAATAATGGATTAGAGAGCCCTTTTGTGAAGATATCCGCCACCTGAAGTGAAGTAGGCACTTGACTAACTCGAAGCTTACCTGCAACATTTAGTTCCTTGGCGAAGTGGTAGTCAATGTCAATGTGCTTTGCACACTTGTGTGCCACTGGGTTCTGAGTGAGAAAGATCGCATTGTTGTTGTCACGTAGCAAAAGCGGAGACTCGGAAAATGGAAAGCAAATATCGCAAAGCAGATGAGAGAGTCATACAACCTCAGCTGTAGTGTTGGCCAAGGCACGGTACTCAGACTCCGAACTAGACCGAGAGACCGCCGGTTTCTAATTAGCACTCCAAAAAACAAGGTTTCTGCAAAGGAAAATCGCATAACCATATGTTGAATGCCGAGTCTTAAGAAAACGTGCCCGGACAACATTAGAGTATCCTAGGACCTTAAAGGAAGCAAAAGAATGGAAGGAAAGACCATAGTGAACCGCAACACAAACATATATGAGAATCTGAGTAACAGCAACAAAGTGATCGTCGCGAGGGTCCTGCGGGAACTGATTGACTGAGTTTACGCAAAAGCCAAATCTGGGTGAGTAATGGTGATACTGCAGAGCGCCAACCAGAGACTGGTACAAAGTAGGGCAAATGGCTCACTAAAAGTTCATAAAAGCTGGGAATCAGAAACCAATGGTGTGTCGACATCATCTGCACCTAAAAGCATGACCAACACATTTGACACGATTATCATTATGTTTTGGTTGGTTGATTGCTAGTTTTAGTTAGGTTTACATTACAAGAAGTTTATATAGTCATTGTTGATTATCTTGTCTAAATCCTTAGTTTTGTAGACTTAATTGGATCTAATGGGCACTATGTCCTTACGAGCATCTAGATCTTATTTTGTGAGCTTATTTGTAGATTGCTCGTTAGCACTTTGGCGTAGTTTGAAAAAGCCCATTAACAATGATGGTAGTAGATAGTAGAAGGCCATTCGCAAGGATGCCAGTAGACAAAATGCCACGAGTCAAAACGTGGTAGTAGATGAATCGAGCCAAGTACAAGAAGGATTCGAAGATCAACAAATGAAGAACTAGCACAGCCGTGTGATACTACACGTGCAAGGCCAGCCATTACTGGTGGTGGCAAAGTGCCTTGGCACGAGCCGCAGAGAACTACACAGTTGTGCCATTCTACGAGCCACGTCTGGCTAAGTATATTGCACAGCTCGTGCAACCCAAAGTTCAAGACCAGAAGACCATCCCACAAGATGTGAAGAATCACACCCCCACTCCATCAGTTGCCTAGAAATCGACTCCCAGCCGGCGGCTCGCGCCACTCAGAAGATGAAATCAAGCTTCCAGCCGACGGCCCGTGCATTATTGCACAAGCTGTGCTACACGGGCCGTGTGCTATTGCACAACCTATGCTCCACAGATGTTAGGGTTTAAGGGCCATTTTTGGGCCTCTTTCAAGGTCCAATACCTATTACTCTATAAGAGGATCTATGTATATTAAGGTTTAAGTTTTAATAATTCTATTTTCATTCTCCTAGTTTTCCTAAGAGTAGATAGAGAGAGAAAGGGGCTAACCCTTATCTCTTAGTTTAATTCTCCTAGTTTTGCCCAAGGGAATTGAATCCAATGGAAAGATTGGATTCAATTCTTAGGTAGTAGTGATCTAGCTTGGGGATTTATATTTATATTCATGACTTGGTAGTTATTTTGTGAGATTTTAAGATCTCCCTATCCTTTAATAATTTTGAATATTATGCTAATTTGTGCATTACATTCTTGTTAATTGCATGATTGATACACTATGTTGTCATACACCTTAGTCTACTTTCATGTTGGCGCATTTATTGTTATTCCTTTGGGAGTGTCGCTAGGGTAGCAGGGTGAGTGAGAGTCTGTGACTTTGTGGGTGTATGCATGTGGGCCACAAGTCACTGATCCGATGGCCATACGCTAGTTTGAGTTAGACTGGAGCTCGATATATTACAGATAGAGATAAGTTAGTAGCAACTAGGGTTGGCGTAATTCGTCCAATGTCATTGCAACCTTAGAGTCACTATAAGGTGCCAATCTCTTTGCTTCTATTGGCCTAGGGCAAAGCATTCATAGTGGAGTGCCTGGGACATAATTATATGGGAAAGAATCAGATTTTCACAATGGCAGAGGTGTTGATGCACTTTCCTAATTACGGAGGCGGTGTCAATAGAAAATAATGAGAGCACCCTTATGTGACAGACACAGGGAAGTATGGACAATCGACCTCACTATGTGTCATACGTATTAGGATAGGTTTATGCATCTTGTATTTGATTGAAACTAGGATCAAAATATACTACTAGCCATGTAATGCAAATATCCCCAAGTGTTAGCTTTATATAGTGGCTTTGTATAGTTGACCTTTAAAATCCTAGCATCTTTGTGGACGACCCCGGACTTGCCACTATCTACCCTTTGGTAGTTTAGCAGTAAGAATGAGAGCAACAATATAAATACTCTTATCTTTGTGAAGCACTCCGTGGGTTAGTTTTACCTCTCTCGTAAAAATGTGTTGTTTATTAGCAACCCTGCAAAGTACAGATCAAATTTTAGAGCCGCTGTCGGGATGCTAGTCCAAAGATTCAATTGTTAACTTGTATAGCTTGTTATTGGAGTAGTTAGTGTTGTTGTTGTTTTGTTTGTAACTTTGGTTGGTTTTTGCTGTTAAGCCTTTGTGATAGTTATTTTGGTTACTTCTTATCCCGATGTTGTGTTGTCTAGTTTCTGGTTTATGGTACATACCCATACCACAAAGCTAGGAAATCTACACTACCTAACGGAAAACGCATGTGGTCGGAGCAGAATGAGAAGGAGAGCTAAGGTAGGGGTTCCACAAGAACCAACTATTGTTTGTGAAGAGGAGTCTGTAGATATGATGGAAGACAATAGAACGCTTAGGGAGTTGATGACTCTGAACTTGAAGAATCAACCCATGTGCATTTTTTCCCACCTTTGCCATAGAATGTGACTTGTGAGCTCAAGAGCGAGATGTTCCAGTGTTTATCCACCTTCAATGGGATGGCCGGTGAAGATCCGAATAAACACTTGTCAGAATTTCACGTGCACCAATATGAAGCCGCCAGGGGTATCAGAATAAGATTACAACTTGAGATCCTTTCCTTTCTCGCCGCGGGATGTAGCCAAGAACTAGCTATACTACCTTCCCCCGGGATGCATCACCTTGTGGATGGACAAGAAGCGGATGTTCCTAAAAAATTACTTTCCGGCTTCCAAGTCCGCAGGCCTAAAGAAATATCTTTCCAACATCTCTCAAATGACGAATGAGTTCCTCTACAAGTATTGGGAGCGGTACATGAGATTGTTGGCGAATTTCCCCTACCATCAATTCAAAGAAGGTGATTTGGTTTTCTATCTCTTCAAGGGCCTTTGTGATAAGGATATGCGAATGGTCAATGCTGCGTGTAACAGATCCATAGTGAACAAGAGCCCTTAGGACGCAATGGCGTTATTTGAAGAAATGGCCGATGGTACGAGACAATTTGGCACTAGATCCTGAGTGAAGACATTGGAAGAGCTGGCTCACTCTCCTAAATTGGAAGAGCAAGTTTAAGCACTTACCTTGATGATGAAAGAGTTTATGAAGGGGGAGGGGGAGCTCAACAAGGGAAGGTGTGTGACAGTTGTAGTCTTGATCATCCTACCGATACATGTCCGTAAATGGTTGAAGATTTTGAATAAGTGAAGGCACTTTAATGGTGGAAATAGGCAATTTGCAAGGGGGCAACAACAAGGGTTCCGAGGGAACCAAAATCAAATAGGAAAGACCCCTACGCAAATACCTTCAATCCTCGATATTGCAATCACCCCAACTTTTGGTGGCACGAGGACAACCAAGGTCAAGGGTACACCCGAGGGGAGAAGGGCCTTTCGACAATAATGCCGCTTTGTACAAGTCGGATCAGAAGGAGATTCTTGATGCAATTGCCCAATTGTCAAAGAAGAGTGATGTGTTCGTGGAGCGGACAAGAAGAGAGATTCAAGAGCTAGGCACAAAGACCTTTTCAAGTATCAAGAATCTCAAAGTCCAAGTTGGACAACTTTCCACTTTGGTGAGCTGACTTAAGGCTATAGAATCTGGAAAGCTATCATTCCAACGCGAGGATAACCCATGCAATGTGAGAGCTTTGAAGCTAAGAACCGAGAAAGAGGTACGTGAGGCCGAGAAAGAAATATTTCAAGAGAATGATATCATTGTGAAAGGGAACAAGACTAACCTTGAAAAACGTGAGATATTTGTTGAAGATGAGCCCTCAAAGGAGCTCCCCACAACCGAGGGAAGGGTGATCCCTCCGTCACCTTTTCCTAGTACAGTACGGGGAAGGCCAAATTTGGCAACCAATGGGGCGCGCATTCATAAATTCTCCGAGAAGGTCGAGGTTAGCATTCCTATTTTAGATGCGATTGAGAAATTTCCTTCATATGCTAAGTTTTTGAAAATTTCATGCACTAAAAAAAGAACAAAACCAACTAAGAAAGTAGGCCAATTGAAAATAGGGGGAGTAGCCACTTTAGCTCATAAGAACATTCCCAAAAACTGTGATGACCCCAGAATTTTTTCGATATCTACTTCCTTAGATGGTAAACTTGTAAAGAATATTATGATAGATTTAGGTGCATCTATCAATGTGATTCTTTTTTTCCTATATGAGAACGCAGACATATGTGAGCTTAGGGACACTAGGTAATTATTCAACTAGTCGATCATTCTCAAGCTAGAACTAGAGGTATTGTTAATGATGTTATAGTTAGGTTAGGAAATTTAGTGTTTCCGGAAAAATTCTATGTCCTTGATGTAGTGCACGATGGTGGTACACCCCCAATTTTATTGAAGTGACCGTTCCTAAAAACATCAAGGACCAAAATAGATGTCCATTTAGAGACACTAACCCTAGAGGATGATGTTGATAAGGTGGGATTTGAAATTTACAAGTCCATGCATGATTCACCTGTTTTTTCTCTTATGTGCAAAGGCATATTTTTGTGTGATGAGATTTTTCAATATGATAACCCTTTCATGATTAATGATGATGAAGGCATTGATGAGTTCCTTGATGACATCGATGAGAGTGATGAGAAAAATCATGTCTTAAGCTTTAATTGTGACAACCATGTCGATGGCACCTATGTTATGCATGGGTTTAGTGATGACATATCTATTGTGGATTAATTTTATATGGTCATTAACATGCAGCGGTTGATGGAGAGTAGTGAGGACTCTAAACCTCTTGGACCACCTCCTAAACCCGAGGAATCGACTAAGGGATCGATATTAGCCAAGGTACATGATTTTGATTGTGATGAGGTGTTACCCATTATCCAAACCTTGCATGTTCTATCTAGCTTGAATGAAACTTGTGATGATCCATGTGTTGATGATCACGTTTTTCCTAGTGGGATTAAAGATGCTTTTCTTCCAAATGCTAACATTAACGTGCAGTGGAGAAGGAAGCCAGTTAAGTAATTAAAACCTTTAAACCCCATCCTACTCCCAAGATCAACGAAAATGTATCTACCATCGTAAAGGATGAAAGTGTTTCATATGTGTCTCCCATGGTGAAGTGTAAGCCTAAGGTAATGTGGAGACCCGCCCATAGGGACGTGGTTATGGGTGGTGTCAAGGATGGTGATTCCGGTGACCCACCATCTCATTGTTATTAGCTTTTGAAAATGCATGAAAAATAAATCGTGAGAACTGAATTAAAGAAACAATTATTTTATTTCGTGTTAATATATTTTGTAAAATTTTGTGATTTTTGAAAAGTGTTTGATATCCGTATTTTTAGGGATCATTAGTCATGAGATTTTGGTTGGAATAGTACTATACTCGGTTTTCGACTTTGGAGTACTATACCGTGCCAAACCTTGTGCAAGAAGGTAAAAGAGCGAGGCTAATTGCACAGCACAACTCGTGCCAAAGCAAGCCAACACGAGGCATTCATGAAGCATTCATGCGGCATGGGTTGTGCCATTAATTGCCGCCCAAGCCACCTAATTTCACCAATCAAAATCCAAGAGCCTTCCTATAAATGCTCGTTCCTAACTAATCACTATTGCAGACACCTCCCTATGGCACCGGTATCTGGGTACATAGGCACTGGTATTTTAGGCCCCCAAACTACCGGTGCCTAAGTATGATAGTGTTGAAATGTAGTTACAGAGGCACTGATATAGAAAACCACTGCTATAATAGTAGATTCAACATCGGTATAATGAACTGGTGCTTTATATAAATTTTAGCATCAATATTTAGATGCCGGTGTTGGTTGTTGAATCGTTGTTTGGGCATATTAATAATGATCACCGGTTATTTACTAGCACCGGTTATTTCTTAAATTACGTATACCAGCACCGATATATTGATGATTTTTCGGTGCGCTGGCTTTGGAAAATGGATGTTCATTGCACCCGTGCTAATATTTGTAGCACCGGTGCTTGTATTTTGAAACCAGTGCTTTAATTTTTTTTCAATTTGAAATTTCCTCTTTAATTTATCCAGGCCCACCCCAAATCGAAACCCGGGGGAAAATCATAGATGAAACTTTGAAGAGCCAAGAACACGGAATATAAAAATTATATTGACGCTAAGCAAGAAAATTTTAAAAATTAATAATATAAACAAGTGAAAAAAATGAATCCATCCATATGATAGTTTAAGAAAAAAAAGTAAATATGTCTGAAACCAATTACATGTTGAAATAGATTAGGTCCACCGTAGTCTTGAATTATTTGGAAGACACATTTACCCAATCTTCACACCATGTGTCTGTGACGTCTGTTATCTCCTTGCCATTGTACGCTCCTCTTGTCGGGAGAAATATCTCAATGATTAATTACGTGCAAGTAATCAGTAAGTAAGAACAAAAAAAACTAACCTCTAGAATATCTGTAAAGGTACTGTTCAGCAGTAGTTCTTCCATTAAGTTTGTGCACTGTACGATTTCTCAAAGAAAATGATTTAAAATGTCAAAATGATGCAGTGTTTAAGCACTAAGGAAATATAGTGTTTATAACTATGTTTTAAATGTATTTAACATTAACTATATTTTAATGTTAAACACATTATGTTAAACACACCATTTTTTCTTTGTGCTCATACACTGCAAAATCTCCACATTTTAAATTGTTGAGTTCTTCAAATGTTACGACACTTTTCATAATGGAAAAAAAATTAATTATTTAGAGGGCACTACATGAATAGAGAGTAACCAATACACCAGAGAAAAATCAAGATTCCTCCCAAATTAGGCATAAACATCAACTTCAAATCATCAAAACAAGCAAAAGTTTTGCATGTAGTGCCCTATAACTAATGCTTCTTCCATTAAGTTTGTGCATAGTATGATTTGTCGAAGAAAACGATTTAAAATGTTGAAATGATGCAGTGTTTAAGCACCAAGGAAACATGGTGTGTATAACTATGTATTTAACATTAATTGTGTTTTAATGTTAAACACACCATGTTTACTTGGTGCTCATAGACTGCAACATCTCTACATTTTAAACATCAACTTGAAATCATAAAAAAAAGAGACATGTATACCTTAATCTAGTTCATCCTAGAATCAAAACATTGAAGTTGTTTTAGGCAATTCGAACTTTATCATAAACACTTCAACATCACACAATAAACTGCATCTCATTCATTTCAGAAAAAGACTTCACCATCGTACATGCTCCATTACGTCTCACACGTTCTATAATAATCACTGCAACATCACGCAATCAACTATATCACACTTCAACATAACGCAATCAACAATATGTCATACATTTTATAATATGATACACATTTTTATGACAAATACCTAAACATCACACAATCATCTATATCACACTTCAACAAAATACAATCAACAATATCTCACACATTTTTGGATAAACACCTAAACATCAAACCATACTCCACTATACACATAAACATGAAACAATACTCCACTACATGTCAAACAGTTTAGGACGAATACATCAACATTACACAATGAACTATATCACTATATCTCGTACACTTTGGATTGAATAACAAAATGAACAAAATCCCACACACCACAAAAATAAAAAATCTCACACCCCAAAAATTTCAAAATGAATAAAATCTTGTACATCCCAAAAATCACAAAATGAACAAAATCCCACACAAACACCCACACGGAGAGGATGGCGTGTGTCGGGGATGGTGCACTATGGGGAGGGTGGAGAGGGGTCATCGTCGTTGGCGTCAAAGCCTTCAAGGTAGGGTTAGGCAGTGGCGGTAGAGATGGGGAGGTTGTGGAGGAGGAGGAAGAGGATGGAGAGGATGTTGAGGTAGGATAATGGGAGGGCAATGATGGGTTAGATTTAGGGTTTCAAATTTAGTTTATATAGACAAAGTTTTAATGGTTGAGATTCAATCAACAAAAGAAATCAATAGTTCAGATGAAAACAAGTTGGACCCTTTTTTTTAAAAAAATTCCCTGTTCTGTTTCATCAAAAAAACTGGTGTTAAATGTGTATAAAGCAATAGCTTGATGCTGCCATGGTTTTTTTTAACCCCGACAACAAAGTTATGAAATTTTTTCTAAGTCCATAGCACTGGTAGATTAACCAGTGTTGGTTTATGGAAACTAGTGCCATGAAAATACTAAAGCAGCTGCGTGGAGCTGTTTCATCCCGACGTGATTATAATCCTGACCGGGATTATAATCCCAGCACTAGTTTATAATACCGGCGCCTACATTATTGACAAATTGGTGCCAAAATGGAATTGATGAAAATTTAAATTTTCCTCCCAGGAATAGACCAAAATATTTGGGTTTCCAACCCTAAAAGCCTTAGCACCGGTTCTTCAACACACCTAACTGGTGCTGGTTTTCATTTATACTATTTTCCAATATTTAATTTAAGTCCCTCACTAGGAGGAAAGTTTTTCCCACTATATTTTATATGCAATTGGACTAAAAACTATATTCAATACATCATTTAATAGAGCTCGTGTTTCAAAATTGTGTCCGATGGATACCCAAAAACCCCGATAAGAACTTTATTAAAATAGCACTGTTGCCCAAAACTAAACTACACCTTCTTTTTCATAGCCAAATAACCCCATATTGTGTATTCTTGGGTTAATATATGTTTTAAAATAGAATGTTATGTTTTAATAGAATTTAGTAAAGAGCTAGTACATGTCTTAAAGTATCTTACTCTAGATAACTTAGAAGTAATGAAGTATAAACGGGAAGTTTTCTTTGTGAGTTATTTCCACCAAATGTGCAACGGTTTTAAGATTCGTTCTAGAAATTGACATTAGGTCCCATAATGTAAGAGTACATCCGAGCTGAATTGAATTTGGAGCTCTGAGTGAAGTTTTTACCTTTTGCACTTAGATCCCTCCAAGAATCTTGGAATTAGTGAAACATGATATTGGCGATTTAATAGTGCAATTGATTATTGTATGATCATAACTACACGATTATGACTTTATTGGGTAAATGGAACATCCTCAAAACTGATCATAGAAAACAAGTGCAACAATTTTATAAATTGCAGTGTTGCCCAAAACTAAGTTTCACCTTAAGAATTGATTTGAAACACTTGATTCCTGTTTTTATATCCTAAATAAATGAATTCTAAATAATAAAATTTTTGATTGTATAAATTTCAAAGCAGTAGTATATGTCCTAGACTAAATTGGGAAAAAAGGTTTGGAAATATTAACGAAAAATCATATTCTTTTAACACCATAAATTTAATTGAAAATCATGATAATCCTCGAAGTTGTGGATAATAATTATATTCTGTTTGCAAAATAACATAGAATTGTTACAAACCATCATAAACAAAATAATTTTTGAAAAAGCCATAGTATTAGGATAATGAGGATCAAAATTCATGAATAATATCTAGTAAACGGCTCTTCATCCAACATTTGTGCATCTTCTGGGCTAGTTCCAACGTGGCTCTGCCCAATGCCCGTGCCTGAATATGTAGAGAAAGGTCCAACTTCTTTCATGGCATTCGAGAACTGGTATTGAAAAACCTTACCCATGTGATTACACCAGGACCTTTGGTATTGTGATTCCGCCAGCTAACTTTGTACCCCCACCTCCAACGCCGCGACTCTAGATTCCAAAAAAGGACCCACAATGTCCTGAGAAATTTTGAAGAAAGATACTGCTGTAATCTTACCCATTGGTTGCCCGTATATGTCGTGTGAATAGTGGAGAACACCGGCTTTTATGCACAGTTTGAAGATTAGGCTGCAGAAACCATAACAACTTGATCTCTCTGCACCATGTCTAAACTCGCTCACTATTTTCCTACCGACATTCCGTCGCAGTTTTTTTAATGGCTTACAGTTGTGTCAGCCTCATACTATGAACCTTAGTGTTTATTGTGACAGGTCAAATATGAATGCTACGATGTGGTCCATCTATTCATCTCGGGCGTGAGGAGTTTTTTTTGGAATCTTTGTCCAACCTGGTTTCATAAGAGACTCGACATCAGTTCCTGCCCTAAATACCGTCCTCATAATCTCCCGTCCCATGGGATCTTCGAAATCCCAACCCTCATCGGTCTTGTAGTGGAATACAAGAAATTCATCTTCTTGAGGGGGAACATGATGCAACCCATACAAATTGTTTGTGGATTCATCAGTTAATTTCACCATTTCCCCGCAACCAAACCCACCTTGGACCACACCAAAAATTAGCATAGAAATCACACACTATGCTGAGGTTGAACATTGGAGGGGTGTCACACAATTTCTTCTACCCAAGTGTCCAGATAGATTCTTTAAAGAGGGGAGCTGCTTTAATTTCTCCCTCCGAAAAATGTTGCCTTGTTGTGTACATTTATTCAATTAACTTTTCCTGCTCCGAAATGAGCCTCATCTCCTTTTGTTGAATATTGGATTGCATCTCTGGAGAGGAAGGGGATGCTTTGTGTGACCTGTTGTAGGGAGTTTTTGGTTCCATATCCTACAATGTTTATTCAAGCATGTCAACAAACGTCTTCCATGCAACAAAAAAACCTATACAATACTAGTTTTGATGAACATCAACAAACGCTCAATGGGAGTCAATAAAATTCAAGATATAGATATATGTAGTTATTACTGATTAAGCTATGTACATGATTGTAACATCAAACAAAGTTTGAGAGAAAAGTGAAACAACATCGAACAGAGTTTTTATTTTTCCAAAACCATTGGGATCATGATAAATAATCTCGTAGAATGAAGTATAATGTTTGAAAGAGAACTCACCTTATTCCCTTACAGAGCTTGGGAGTATGAATATATGGGGAAGATAGGTTAGATTTCCTTTCCAAGAATTAGAAATGGAAGAAGAAACCTCCATCGATCTGTATGTGTACTTGCAACTTAAAATTATTAGCACCTGTATGAAGCTCATAAACCAGTGCCAGCAATTGAATAAGCAGCTGCCCGAGCTGCTTTGAATTAATTTTTTTGGCCATTTCTCCCAACTCGAGAGAAAACTTGCAAAATTCATTCTAAGTAGCCAGGACCGGTATTGAAACTGGTGCTGAAATGTAAAAAACCGGTGCCTGAGCTACTTTTCTTTAATTTTTAAAATCATTTTCTCAACCTGAGAGCTAATTCAAATAATTTATTCTAAGTACACAGAACCGATCCAAATTTTGGTGTTGTGTAAACAAAAACGGTGCCCTACATGCAACAAAGCACATACTCTATTTTTCAGCACAAAAAATACCCGCGAACATGACTATTATCAGTACCGGTTTAGTGTTTTCACCTAAACCGGTGCTGAAGACACAAAATAATTATCCTCCTCCAATCTAAGACCCATTTTCCAGGCACCGGGTTTATGCATTCCGGTGCCAGAATTTAACATAGGCACCGAAACATTGCTTCATACCGGTGCTATTAGTTTTCCTCCATTTTTTGTGCCAAAGACACATATGTGCAGCTAGAACCCTGTTCCAGCACCAGTTCTTTGTACACCATTTTTTTGTACCGGTGGTAGTTCTTATGTATGGTACCGGTTTGGGCAACGGTTTCAAAGTTCTGGTGCAAATAATAAAATACACCACTGGTTTTATACAATTTCATCATACCCTCACTTGTTTTGTCATTCACTATCTTTCGATTCCTTCCCCGAGTGGGGTTTTTGTACCATGTGCCCCAAGAATCCTTCTCTATACAAGTTCTTGGACGAGGTTTTAGAACAGAACTTCAATAGGCGAGAGGTGTAAGCACCGCGAGGTGTGACGCAATCTCGTACCACGACTGATCTTAAAAAGGAATGAGTGTAAAAAATAGTTCCATACATACTCTTAACACCGGTTTCGGAGCCCCCCAGGAAAATAATCGGTGCCTAACAAGTTTTCCAGTAGTGATTGTTCTTCATATTTCTTCTTCCCAAACCCTGCAAAACCGAAAACACAAACCCCATTACTTCTACAAGTCTAAATCCTTTATAACTTCTTCAATTCTTGGCCAAATCACCCCAAAACTGTCCCAAATCCTTCCTTTCTCAATTTTGCGCAAAGGCCATAGCCTATTACATCCAAAACACAAAAAATTCTGCCTAGATTCTTCAAAAACTTAGTTTTGCCTCGTCTTCAGATTCACTCCAAAATTCAAAGTTTTGCTCCATTCCAAATACAGAGGATCGTTGGAATCTACTCTAGGAGGAGTCCCGCACACTCCAAGATCTTCAATCCAATGGATTTTGTCTCCGATCTCCACCATAGGTACATGAACAAACATATTTTGAAGAAGTTTGGAAATTTTAATTTTTTGAAGTTTTTTGATAATGCATGTTTAGGACTCGTTGAGTGGGCTAGAGTGTGATTATATATTCTTGTGGGATATTTTGAGTGTGGGGTAGTTGTTGCGATTGTTGGACTATTAGTGCTACTTTTTGGTGTGGTGTATTGTTTGTGTTGTCAGTATGCCACATAGACAGAGGGCAGGTCCTAGTATGCTATTTATGGGGCTGTGCATACTCCTCCCGGAGCACTAGGAGTGATGGACCATCTTTTGGGATGCCTCATCCTCAAGACCAAGTTTGTAGATGAGATAGCCATCAAGGAACTCAAACTCTACAAACCGGTCAAGTTGATCCTAAAGAGGATCAGACAGAAGGGCTTCATGAAGAAGTCAACCCCCACCTACACTAGGTACAACCTAGAGTTCTTAGCGATTGTCAAGCTAGGGGTGAACATATTTGGTGGGAAGATAGCCAGGTTCCATTTGGGGGATGTGGTCTTGCCCCTTACTTACAAGGAGATAGCTACATGCTTCAGGTGGAAGCATTATACCGAGACGGGTGGATATGCCTTGGATGGCTCAGGTTTTGATGTGCACACGTTCTGGCCTGCCATCACTCAATATTTGCAGGGGAAGGCAAGAAAGAACAATGATATATTGAACCTAGAACATAGATATGTTGTGAGGCTGTTGAGCATAGGGGAATTGTGCATGGGAGTGGCCACCACTGCTAGTGATAGGGACTGCATGATCCCGTGATCGATTTTCACGGGGCAATCTTGCCCCGATCTTGTCAATAACTTCACCACCCAGTGCTATGACTTTTCCACGAGGATAAAGGGCAAGATAACAGTTAGGGGCATGATATCACTCCTAGCTACTCAGTTTAGCCTTCCGTGAGTGACAATATGTGAAGAACCCGAACTCCACGTACACCATTACTTTTGGAGCTATGGCTCCAACAATGATACATCTAGAGGCTGGGTTGATTCACTGGTGTCATTTAGGCAAAAAATTCATGATACTTCCCCATTCCAGTAGGACCAAGCTAGCCTCAACATTTAGAGTGCATAATCATATTATAGAGCCGGATCAGGGTGCACAGGTTGTAGTGGGAGGCCCCTATACGAGAAGAATGATGAGCAAGGAGAGGAGGATGACCATTTTCCGATGGAGAAGGATCAGATTCCTGAGCAGCCTGCACAGTCTCCTCCCATTGACCACCAGCAGTTTCAACCACTACCAATGTTTCCTCAGTTTGTGCAGACACCACTAGTTGAGCAACAACTTGTGCCACCTCCTCTCATTGAGCAGTAGTTAGTGCCACCTTTTCCCATTGACCAGCTGTTAGTGCCACCGTTTCCCATCAAACCACCAACCCCCTACCAGGAGCCGAATAAGACTAGAGAGGAGCTATATCAGTTTACTGGGCATAGTGTTAGGGATTCCCATGGGCATAGTTACTCTCACTGTTTTGCGGAGTCAAGCAGATATGGAAGCCATGGACCTCCCCTTATTTCTGATGCGCTTTATTTTGTGTGCATTAACCATTGCATTTGACATAGTTTTTAGTTTGTTTTTTGGCAAATTTCTGTTATTAGTTAAGTTTATGTGACAAGGGGTTTAGACGACTATGTTTGGTTTTCTTGTGTAAATCCCGTGTTTTGTAGACTTAATTGGTACTAATGGTCATCTTGTATCCACGAGCTCTTAGATCTTCCTTGTGATCATCTTTAGTAGGTCGCTCGTGGTACATTTTGGTTACATTCTATGTGAATAAGGGTGGTATAAGATATTGAAGGCCGTTCGTAAAGACGGTAGAAAAAATTTAAGGCCATTCACCTCTAGAATTGTGGTAGACAAAGGCCACAAACATCAACGCGTGGTAGAAGGAGATTGGAGCCAAAGATAGGCGGCATTGGAGTTTAAGGTGGCTAATGAAGAAATAGTGAATTGTGGTCCGATGAGTTATGCTAAAGTCTGAGAAAAATATGAAAATAAATAGCCTTCGAGGTTTATTCCATTGGATTTTTCTTCTCATGAACTACAAAATCGACTACTAGAACTCTGAAATCGGACTAACGGTTCATCTGTAGCAAAGGAAAGAAGTTCAGCCTGCCAAGGCACAAAAAGGTTAGCACGGGCCGCTCATGCATGACACCAACGGTCCATGCCAAAGGGATCATCATGAGGGCATAGCGTGGCTTGTACCAAGTGCCACGGGTCGCAAGCACAAGTCTCAACTCCACTCAAAATTGGCTAAGTATAGCACTGACCGTCTTATTTTTGACAGCCATGCAATTTCAAGTCTAAGATGCCAAGACATGCCAACGGCCCATGCCAAAGACCACATCCCACACAAAGTTTTTGAGCAGCCCAAGCCTTCTAATGATGGCCCAGGCCAAAGGCTGCACCCTGTGGATTAGAAGTTCCACATCCAACATGTTGACGGAGGCCCATATCAAAGGCCACGGTCTGCACCAGATGATGCGACGCGACCCGCACTAGATTCAATATCTCACACCGAATGAAGAGACATGCCCCACGCAAAATCCTGTGGCCTACACTAGCTAGGGTAACTATACTGCCATGGGCCGTGCCATCCTCAATGGCCCGCATCGGGAGGCGGCTAAGTTAGGGTTTTCTTGTTTTTGGCATATTTTGAGCCTATTTTTAGGCCCAATTCCCTTCTCCCATAAATATAGCCTTAGTTTATTAGGTCAAAAGTGAGTAGATAGAGTTTGGATCATTTTTATTCTTTAGGAGAACAACTTTAGAGAGAGAAACACTCTCTAATATTCTTTTCTTTCCTTTTATTTTTTCTTTGATCTTATGTTGTGGATTTCAAATCAATAGTTGAATTCCATATCTATAGAGTAGTTTCCATAGCTTGGGGTTAAATTTTATGCGCATGGTTTAATCTATATTTTATGAGATTCTATAGTTCATCCTAATTTTGTGTTCATGATATTATTGTGACTTGTTCTTGAATGTTTGAATTGCATGAATAGTACACTTCATATAAGCACACACTTTAGTCTATATTCATGTTGGTGCAAATATTGATGCCTCCTTGGGAAGAGAAACCTTGATGTTTGAATGGATAAGGGAGTGCAAATCTATGTGGGTGTGTGCACGGGAGAGCTGAGTACTACTCGGACTTATTTGTCGTCACACTAGTATTAGCTAATTACGTAAAAGTAGTCTGAGAGGTTATGGGTAGAGATAGTGAAAAGTAGCAAGCTTGGGTCGTAAAAGGCCCTAGTGTCACAGATAAGGTGCAAATGACCCCTTGACTTAATTGATAGGTGATTGGGAAGTAGTACATTTATGGTGGAAGCCCGAGATGTAATCACATGGGGGAGAAACAGATCTATAACAATGATCGGAACTTGTTGTACTCCCCTAATTACGATGGCGGTGTCGATGAAGGGTTGCAAACACACTCGATGTGATAGGCACGGGGAGGTGTATGCCATTGGCCACACCACGTGTTATGAACACTCTATTAGGTTTGTCTAAATCTCTATGTGAATGAGTCGAGGATCAAACCATTAAACTAACCATGTTGCGCAATGACTCCCAAGTGCTTAGCTAATTGGATTAATTTATATTTTCTTTTATGTCTTGTAGTTGTTAATTGAAAAAAAAACCAACCCCCCTTGTTTGCTTTACTAGCTATTCCTTTCACTCGTACGGATTGACGACTTGTACGGGGTTGTGTTTTCATTGACTCTTAAGCCCTAGCATCTCTGTGGAGATATCCAAGGCTTACCGCTAACTGTTTTTTAGGTAGCGTAGTAGTGAGAACAAGTGCATAATATAAATCTTATCTTTGACCCTGTCATAAGTCCTCCGCCCAGGTTAATTAGCTACAATTAATGATCCTGGGTGAAGGCGGGTCAGATTTTGGTGCCACTGTTGGGGATGATATTTAGTCTGAGTATCAATTAGCATAGCGTGTTAGTAGAGTAGTTAGTCATTGCTTTTATTTTTTTTTTGTTTCTATAGTTTGGTTGTTGAGTTGTTGTGATAGTTGTTTTGTTACCATTTCACTACTGCGGGACAGGAGTATTTACACCGGTACTTTAGGTCATTAGCACCGGTATTTTGGCGCCAAAATACCAGTGCGTATGTATAGGGGTGTAAAAATGTGACAAATTTGCACCGGTAAAATACACCGGCGTAAAAAATTATTTACACCGACATCTTAGGCCATTGTATAAATTTTGGAATCACAATATATCTACACCGGTATTATTTGGAACACCGGTGTAGATATTTTAAACCGGTATTTAACATATGAACCGGTGTAAAACTGTGATTCGTACACCGGTATTAAATATAACACTGGCCTTTGTTTTTAGTCAGCATTTTGTTTTTTTGCACTGGAATAGATTGCACCGGTATTTTTTTACAGTGGCATTACTATTCTTTATGCACCGGTATTATTTAAATAATATAAAATAAATTATTTAAAATGTGATTTATTTTTACACCGGTACATGCATTTTATACCGATGTATTATTTGGCTAAATTTTGCAATGCACAATTTGTATTCTGATAGTCCCTGCCGAATCATTTCTGGGGCAACGACAACCAGATATACTTGTGAAATATTATAAATTGGAAACCTTTGAATCAGAAGAAATTTGAAGCATTATATTAGGAAAATATCGCTCGCAAAACACGCGAACATTATTCTAACTATGAAATAGAAGAAGTATCTTAAGCATGGAATGAAACAAAGTGAAAAATCACACAAGTTTAGTATAACCAAACACCATCCATAGAATTCTAATATCATCAGCCATTCAAAATAAACCATCAACCTATCATGTCGTTCTTATCATCCAGAAGTTGCAACGTAGTGTTTACCTGCTGCTAGTAGTGTCCGAGCCAAGCCCCACACCATCTCTCCGCTACACCTTGAATTTCGTACACATGGTACGACCCTTTGCCCTCTGAGAAAATCTGTTAATTTCAAACTTACACTGTTAGTCAATAATGTTGCATTTACTAGAGATTAATAATAAAAAAATTTGAGATGCAAGGTTTACCTCCAAGATATTGTTTGTCTCTAGGTGATCAAAAAATTCTTCCATGAACAGCATGATGGAGTACCCACATTGCCACAAACCATTATGGGTTCAGTACTGCACAGGAAAGGTGAATGTAATTACTAACCCTAAACATACAATTTGAGAGATGAAATGACAGAATGACTTACCATGATGTTGTTGATTTTCCAAGTGTAGTCGGGTATGGCTCCGTCTTTCTCTTCTCCCTTTGGTATGTGCAAGAAAGCCTGTCAAGAAAGTAAATTAAAATTGTTACTTCTTCCCGTATATTATCAAACTAGGATTTTTGATTTGATTGATTGAAATAACTTGAAATGCCCCCGAGTTTGACCAAGTTTGTTGGTTTGATACCCCCTGACAATGTTTCCAGAGTGAAAACCTCCTACTTTCTGGGACGGCTAATGATGAGGTACCAATGATTGCTATCGGAAAATTATGTTAACAAATTAATGAAACGAAAGTGGTTTGAAATGTGAATGTAATTATCAGGAAGCTATACTTACATTCTTATGTAAGGTACAATGTAGAACTCAGCATCCGTTGCCTTCATTGTTTGCCATTTTTTTAAAGATAGTTCGACCTCTTGCTCGAAATTGTTCAGGTTGCCACAATTGGATGGACAGAATTGGACGTAGCCTGAATTAGTTTCCCATATTTTCTCCCATGGGTGCTTGTAACATTAATGATATTGAAAATGAATTCCTAAAAATTTTAAAAACATTAAGGCTGTAAGTTTTAAAACTCACCTCCTCCACACATCAACCTGCGTATTATCGATTAAGGTCATCGAATGCATGTTCCTCAGTTTCTCCTCGAACTTGACCAGAACTTCCATTCCAACACCGCAGGTGTAATGGAGTGCCAATGTCGATGGTTGGAACACTGGGAAGAACATGCAATCCTTATTCTTTATCATTTCCAGGATAGCGGCATTTGATTCCTTTATGAAATTCCCCATGATCAGCCAATCTGTCATGTCTCATTTGTTGACAATTTGCAAACGTGAAATGACATGAAATGATCACTTGAGCATGTAGTATTGAACTTTCATTGCTAATGAATAATAATGGTACTCGCTTGAGTGCAATACCTATTTTGGTAGCCTATTTAATCTTGGTCTTGTATATGTCTAGAAACTAGCCGTCGACTAGGATTTTTGCTCACCCATATCCGGTTACAAGGATTTATGAATATGAATACAAAAATGCAAAGGTACTTTGAGTAATTGAAAACTAATGTGTTACAAGAATGTACCTCATCGTCGCTGGTGAGAATCATGACCTCCTGATATGTCCATTTTATGTGCATAATTTAGTACTATTTTGGGTCACTTTTGTGCTCTTTTACCATCAAGAGCTTGTGTTTTACCTTGAAATTCTCTTAGGAGGGGTAAGAGCAACTTTACGCTCTTTTACCTCTTCTAAGTGGATTTTGCGTGACAAGGGAAGAACACGGAGGCATGAAGACTGGAGGCCATTAAAGATCACATTTTCGAAGACTTTTGAAGACTTGCTTTGAAGACATGAAGACAGGAGGCCATTGAAGACCATTTTTGAAGCCATTAAAGACTTGAAAAATGAGAGGAATTGCTATGAAGATGAATGTGTACCACAGAAAGAAGAAAAGAAAACAGAACAAAATTCTAGCACCCGTCTCGAGTGGCGATGGCCTCGTCGCGAGACCGTCGCGAGTCGCGACGAGACCATTGTGTGTCGTGATGAGCCTATCACAAGTCACAACCAACGGGTGGCTAGAATTTCACCTTACTCATTTTGTACTATAAATATCACTCTCTTTCCTCTCATTCACATCTTCTTCATCTGCGGTTTTGGTACTGTTTAGAACCCTATTTTCTTCCATTTTCATCTTTGAATTCTCTTGTATTATGTTTGGTTGTTTAGCATTAATTAGTATGAACTCTTGTAGCTAAATCTAGTTTTTGGGAACAATTGATTGAAGCTTCCAAGCTTATGTAGTAAGGTTCTATGTTTGCTCATTTATGAACATTTATTGGAGAATATTTATTATGCCAATAATGTTGTGTTTTACCTCATTTATACCTTGGGTTGTTTGAGTATATGAAATGTGTGTAAGATTGAAATGTTAGGGTGTTAGGAAAGTTGCAAATTTCTTAACTTATTTGATATGGAAATCCAAAAGCATGGATTTAGAACTTCTTGTGTATAATGTGTGTTAATTCTTGCTAGATGAGTATGTTAATGTGGTTTGTTCTCATATTTGTCATATAGATTCAAAGAAAGGTTGAACCTTGAATGTTGTTTTTTCTATGTTTAATCTAATGAATGATTTTTTTGGTTAAATGACTATGTCTTTGATAGAAGGCTTGTTATTATCAAACGTATGGTCCCTTGGGTGAAATGCCATTGATGAAACAACCCTATAATGTTGTTTGTCTATGGTGATCATCAATGAGGTTTGTAAATGGTCATTGTTTGTCTTTGCAAACTACTCTTAAGGAGTAATAAATGTTGATTTTTGAATGAGAAGTGATAACATTCCCCATAGACAATAAATGTAATTGAATGAGTGAATGAATCAATGAGCTATATGAAGTTTGAAAGTGGAAATCGATTGCTCCCAAGGCTCTGTTAATTATCATTTAAATCGTATCTTTAGTTGTATTGCAAGCTTAGCATAGTTCTCTTGCTTTGCTAGTTGTTGTATTTCAATTTGATAACTTAGGATCAAACCAACCAAAAACCCCCCTTGTTTCCGTGCTTATATATATATATATCTATATATGTATATGCCTAGCATATCTTCTCCTATATATGTTTAAAGACTTGAAAAGATCCGTCTTCTCGTGGACGACCCCGACTTGCCATTATCTACTTTCTTGTAGATATGAAGCATTAGGGCTTAAAAGTATTAACTTTGAGAGGTACGGCGATGACCTCCTAAATTTTAGCGCCGCTGCCAGGGAAGGGGCATTTATTTTTAAGTGCTTGGGCATATTGTGTGTGATTATATGCTAACTGTAAATATTTGTTAGTTTTTTTTATTTTGATTTTTTTAGTTGATTTTCCATTTTCACTTTGCTTGGAGACGTATTGTTCAAGTTCTTGGTGTATGGTTCATATGCAATCCTCTTCACAAGAACCCCTACACTAGAGTTGAATTTGAGACGGGCTAGGAGGCTTTCTTTGGAAAGTGTGAATAACACCCCTCCTAGTGACCATTTTGTGGATACATCTTTCTCTATGAAACATTAAATTGAGCACGATGATGTGCATCCTCCTCTCCAAGGGCGAGCTCCTCCTCTCCAACAAAGAGAGATTCCTTTGGGGCAAGCTTTGTTAAGAGACATCATGGCCCCCCAACCTCGATCAACAACCAATGTGCATCGAGTATCCCGTGGTTGCCCTTATCATGGTTATTTGGAGGGGGATTTGGTTTATTACTTCTACAATGACCTTCTTGATGAAGATCAAAGGTTGGTAAGGAGTTCTTGTAGTGGCACCCTTGGAAAAAAACATCCTCCTAAGCTATGTAGTTGTATGAATAACTAGCGGAATAATCAAGAAACTTTAGCTCAAGGGCCAATTTGAGAAGGAGAAATCCAATGCCTGCAAGTGACTCTTCAAATAGTGGAAAGCTCGAGGATCAAGTCTCGGCCCTTGCATCTATGGTCAAATCGTTGATGACAAAACCCGGGAATGCGCCACATGTTAAATCATGTGAAATTTGTTACTTGGCACATTCTATGGACACTTGCCCCACTTTGCAAGAGGATTATGTTGAAGAGGTAAGTGCCATGGGCTATCAAGTGAACCAAGGCTACCAAGGAAACCAAGGATATCAAGCAAGGATATCAAGGTGGGCAAGGCTACCAAGGTAACCAGGGCTACCAAGGTAATCAAGGGCACCAAAACCGGCCGTACAATTCGGGAAATCATGATAACCCGAACCTCCGGTATGGAAACCCTCAAGGAAGCCAAAAACCTCAACCATATCAGCCTCCTCAATAACAACATAGGCAACCTCAAAAAAAAATTCAAAGGCTCCAAGATAAACCCCGAGACCAAGGGGAGAGCTCTTGGCTAACAAAGGATTAGGTGATGCAAGCCATTCACAGGTTGGGCATGTGCGTAAAAAAAGTGAGAAATTCCAAGATGAAGCTAAGGCGAGTATCAAGAATTTGGAAACTCAAGTGAGCCAAATAGCTCAAGTGGTGAATCAGATGGAAGCCCGGGAAAAGGGTAAGCTACCTTCCCAACCGGAGATCAACCCTCGACAAAATGCAAGTGCTATCACTTTGAGAAGTGGTAAAGAGGTTGACTCTCCATGGTTGGTGAAGTTGTTGAGAACGAACCTAGGAAGCTTGAAATGCTTGAGAAAGAAGGGAAAGAGGAGAACAAGGAGGAGGCCAAGGAGCAAGTAAGGAAAGGAAAGGGGAAGGAAGAGGAGATCACCGTTGAGAAATTAACCTCTATTTCCGAACCTTCATCCCCCCCTCACAAGAAGGAAAGAGTAGTGGAGATTCCTCCATATGTGCCGGAGCCACCGTTCCTGGAAGCTCTAAACGAAAAAAGGAGGAAGGAATCCAACAAGGACATCTACGAAGTCTTTCGTAGGTGTGAGGTAAATATCCCTCTTTTGAATGTGATTGAACAAATTCCTAGCTATGAATTTTTTTTTAAAGAATTATGTGTGGTAAATAGGAATCAAAGAACGAAGAACAAGCTTAAAAATGGGAGAAATGAACATGTCTCTGCTTTGTGCCAAAGGGAGTTACCCCCTAAATGTAGTGATCCCGACATGTTCACGATCCCGACATGTTCACGATCCCTTCCATGATAGGAAATACACATTTTGAAAAAGAAATTCTTGACTTAGGTGCATCGATAAATGTGATTCCTTATTCTTTGTATGAAAGCCTCAATCTTGGTACTTTGCACAAAACCAGGGTGGTGATCCAACTATCTGATCATTCTAGTGCGTACCCTAAGGGTATCGTCGAGGATGTGTTGGTTAGGGTGGATTCCTTAATATTCCCCTTGGATTTTTATGTCCTAGACATGGAGCATGATAAACATGCTACCCCAATCTTGTTGGGGAGGCCATTTTTGAAGACCTCTAGGACCATTATTGATGTGCATAAAAGTACCCTCACCATGGAATTTGATGGGATTAAAGTAGAGTTTAGCATAAATGACTCTATGAAGTATCCTCTTGAAGAGTATTCTTGCCATGCTATTGATTTTGTTGACAATGTGGTGCAAGATGTTTTTTAATTGAGTGGTGATGATTCTTTGTTAGTTGCTTTGGAAAATGATGTTGAAAATGCATGTCTTGTGTATTCCATGAGTACTAACTTGAAGGAAAACATTGAGGAGTTAAGCATTCTTGAGGAAGTGGTGCAATATCCCGACCCTATAGTCTTAGAGGAACCTGAAGATCTGGAATTCCTCCCATCACTTGTGAAGGCTCCGGTGATTGATCTTAAACCGTTGCTAGGTGACCTCAAGTAAGCATTTCTTGGGGAAGGGGAGATGCTTCCGGTCATCATTTCAAGCAAGCTCACCAAGGAGAAAGAAGAAAAGTTGATGGTGGTGTTGCAGGAGAACAAGGAAGCAATTGGATGGACTATTGCCAACATCAAAGGTATAAGTCCATCCACTTACATGCATAGAATCTTGTTGGAAGAAGATGCAAGACCCGTCCGGCAACCCCAACGCCATTTAAACCCACTGATGATGGAGGTAGTGAAGACGGAAATCCTCAAGTTACTCCAAGAGGGCATGATCTATCCAATATCGGATAGCAAGTGGGTGAGTCCAACTCATGTGGTACCCAAGAAGAGTGGGGTGAAGGTGGTCGAAAATGAGAAGGGAGAAATAGTGCCCACCAGAGTTCAAAATGGGTGGCACGTTTGCATTGACTACCGGAGGCTAAATGTGGATACCTGGAAGGATCACTTCCCGTTGCCATTCATAGATCAAATGCTTGAGAGGTTAGCAAGCCACCCCTTCTATTGCTTTTTGGATGGGTACTCGGGGAGTATTTTCAAGTGGCTATCGCCCCGGAAGACCAAGAAAAGACCACCTTTACGTTCCCCTTTGGTATGTTTGCTTACCGGTGCATGCCTTTCGGGTTATGTAACGCCCCCGCAACTTTCCAAAGGTGTATGGTAAGCATTTTCTCAGAGTTTTTTGAAAATTTTGTCGAGGTATTCATGGATGATTTCACCATTCATGGTAATTCTTTTGACAACTGTTTAGCAAATTTGGAACAAGTTCTTAAACGTTGCATTGATACTAATCTCGTGTTAAATTATGAGAAGTGTCATTTTATGGTAGAGCAAGGTATTGTTTTAGGCCATGTTGTCTCCTCTAAGGGTATTGAGGTTGGCAAGGCAAAGATAGACACAATTCAAACTTTTCCTTATCCTATTAATGTGCGCAAAATGCGCTATTTTCTTGGCCATGCAGGATTCTATCGCTGATTCATCAAGGAATTCTCGAAGATAGAATCCCCTTTATGCAAGTTGTTGCAAAAAGTGGTGGAATTTGTGATGGATGAGGGTTGTAAATGGGCATTCGATACATTGAAAGGAAGGTTAATTTCGGCTCCCATTATGCAAACCCCGGATTGGTTGTTGCCTTTTGAGATTATATGTGATGCTAGTGATTATGCCGTTGGAGCATTTCTTAGTCAAAGGGTGGGGAGAGCACCTCATTCCATCTACTACACATCCATGTCTCTGAACGAAGCCCAAAGAAACTATTCCACCACCGAAAAGGAGTTGCTAGCAGTGGTATTTTCTTTGGAAAAATTTCGATCTTACTTTCTTAGTACAGAAGTTATTGTGTACACTGACCATGCAGCGCTTCATCATTTAATGGCGAAGAAAGAGGCCAAGCCATGATTGATTAGGTGGATCCTGCTCCTGAGTGAATTTGAGTTAAAGGTGCGAGACAAGAAAGGCGCGGAGACCTCGTGGCTGATCACCTAAGCCTGTTGGCACTCTGCCAAGATAGTGAGGTAAATCTATTAACGAAGGAGCAATTATGGGAGGAGTTCCCCGATGAATAATGTTTCACTATCAGGGACCTCCAACCATGGTATACCGACATTGTGAACTTTCTTGTCTCTGGTAAATTTCCTCCTCACTTTTCTGAAGCACAGAAAAATAAGCTATATAGCGATGCTAAATATTATATATGGGATAATCCTTTTTTGTAGAAGCATTGTGTAGACCAAGTTGTTAGGAGATGCATCCCCGATAATGAAGTGCATTCAATTCTTACGTTTTGTCATTCTCATGCATGCGGGGGTCATTTTGGAGCTAAACAGACCGCTAGAAAAGTCTTGGAAAGTGGTTTGTATTTGGCCTACTTTGAGTAAGCATGCATACAAATTTTGTAAGGCTTGTGACAAGTGTCAAAGAGTAGGAAATATCTCATCTAGAAATGAGATACCCCAAATAGCTATGCTATATTGTGAAATCTTTGATGTTTGGGGTATTGACTTCATGGGACCTTTCTCTAGTTCTTATGGCTTTACATACATTCTTCTTGCCGTTGATTAAGTGTCGAAGTGGGTTGAAGCAAAACTCACTAGGACTGACGATTCTAAAGTGGTTGCAAAATTTCTGAACGATAACATCTTTTCTAGGTTTGGGGTACCCCACACCTTGATTAGTGACCGTGGCACCCATTTTTGCAATCGGACCATAGCGGCACACTTGAAGAAGTATGACATCACTCACAGGACATCCACTGCCTATCACCCGCAAACCAATGGGCAAGCCAAAGTTTCCAATCGGGAAATCAAGTCCATTATTCAAAACACAGTTAACCCTAACCGGAAGGATTAGAGTTCTCGGTTGAATGATGCCTTGTGGGTGTATAGGAAGGCTTACAAGACATTGATTGATATGTCACCATACCGGTTAGTGTTTTGTAAGCCCTATCATCTACAGGTGGAAATTCAACATAAGGCTTACTGGGCGGTCAAAGAATTCAATCTTGATATGGATAAGGCTGGCTTGCATAGGAAGTTACAATTGGATGAACTGGATGAGATCTGAAGGGAGTCCTATGAGAACACCAAAATCTATAAAGAGAAGACAAAGGTGTGGCACAACAAGATGATCATTAGGAAGGATTTTGACATTGGTCAAAAGGTCCTCATTCCAATCTCGCCTTTGCCTATTCCCAAGTAAGTTGAGGTCCCGATGGATTGGTCCTTTTGAGGTGGTTAAGGTATTCCTGCATGGCGCGGTGAAGATTCTAGATCGAGCTAAGTCCAATACATTCAAGGTTAATGGACAACGTTTGAAACCTTACCACGAGAATTTTGTTCCAGAAAAAGGAGAGGACGTTGATCTCCATGATCCAATTTATGGGTAAAACCCAAGGAAAGGGAGTAAGTCATGCCGATGACGTTAAATAAACCTTGTTTTGATCATCCGGATCGTCATTCATAACATTCTATTGATGTTGTTTGGTTTTGGATTTTATCATTAAGTTTCATTGTTTTTCTTGATACTTTTCACGGGTTGTTTTTTTCCCATGATTTTGTAGCAATTTTGAAGCCAAGGCATTGGACTTTTGAAGGGAGAAAGACTTAGAGTCAAGAAGTAAAGACTTGGATAAGAGAAGGAATCAGAAAATTTTTCTAAGTACCAGGTTAGAAGTGGTCGTGAGTCGCGATGGCCTCGTGAGGGCGTCGTCATGAGTTATGATGGCCTCGTCATGAATCATGACCAAATCAGGGATTTTGGCTAAAAATGGAGGTCTCAACCTTCCCTTTTCGTGAGTTGCGATAGTCTCACAAGGGTCTCATCGCGACTCGCGATAGAGTAGTCGCGAGTCACGATGTACTCAAAAATCTTGTGTTAAAATGGAGGTCTCGGCCTCCACTTTAGAGAGACATGATGGCCTTGTGAGGGCCTTGTCGCGAGTGGTGATGTAATCAGAAATCTTATGTTAAGATTCAGCTCCTGGCCTCCACTTTTTACGAGTCGCGATAGCCTCGTGAGGGCCTCGTCGCGAGCCCTCGAGACATATCCCCTTGAGACCTTGAGGTGACTCGAGAAAAACCTGAAATTTCATCATCACCTCGAGATCTCGAAGCCCTAAAACCTTGACTCAAGTAGAGCTTGAAAGTCCATCATCCTCTCGAGGCCAGTTCTCGAGACCAACCCTCGAGACCTCGAAGCCCTAAACCCTTGACTCCAGCAGAACCTGAAAGTTCATCATCCTCTCGAGGCTAGTTCTTGAGGCCAGTTCAAGACATCATCCTTTTAAGACCTTAAGGCAGCAAGCCCTCGACTCGAGCCCAACCTAAAGTCCATCATCCTCTCAAGGCAAGTTCTTGAGACCAGCCCTTCAATACATCACAACCTCGAGACCTCGAGGCAACAAGCCCTCGACCTGAGCTGAACCAGAAAGTCCATCACCCTCTTGAGTCCAGTTCTCAAGACATAATCCCCTCAAGACCTTGAAGTTGTGAGCCCTCGAGGTGTCATCTTTCATCCTCGAGCCTTACCTCTCGAGACCTCAAAGCTGCAAGCTCTCGATGTGTTATCTTTCATCCTCGAGCCTAGCCTCTCGAGACCTCGAAGCTGTAAGCCCTCGAGGTGTCATCTTTCACCCTTGAGCCTAGCCTCTCGAGACCTCAAAGCCACGAGCCCTCGAGGTGTCATATTTCATCCTCGAGCCTAGCCTCTCGAGACCTCGAAGCCGTGAGCCCTCGAGGTGTTATCTTTAATCCTTGAGCCTAGCCAGACCCAACGGCTATTGAGACCACTGTCGCGAGTAGCGACGGTTATACAAAGCTACTTTAAATAATGGGCTAAACCCTTTTTGCCACAAACACATCCACAATCCACTGCTGCTCTTCTTCTTCTCTTGCTCCTGTTCACCGCCCTCAACCTTTCTTCCACTAAACCATTGCCGCTCGCCGCCTCTAACAGCCACCCTCCGCCACTCACAACCACCACTCCATACCCCATCCTTTCTTCCCAATCTCCACCCAAAAATTGCCATAAAATCTTTGAAGAACACAAACCCTAGAATTTGGGGGTTTTGTGACTTTTGGCAATTCGATTTTGAATTGATTGTTGGGTTCCTTCTTTCTTCTTCCTACGCATCTTGGTGGTACATTTTTTTCACTTTATTGAGCTTCAATTGTGATTACGAATGTATACTCTATTTTTTTTGGATATTGTGTAGATTATGTGTGATGCCTTAGGAAATTGAATTGTTGGATCTTGGTTGATTTTGGTGAATAAATTGTGCTTGCAATTTAATTTGATGGGTATTGTGTGCATATTTTGTGGTTGCGGTTTGAATTGTATTATGTCTGTATAAGTTTGGATTGTGTGCATTTGTGTTGCTTTGGCTGAGAATAGATTGTGACTTATGCTAGATTGGAGGCATGTTGGCCCTTGATTAAACATAGTTATTATTTGGATGAAATGCTATTGCGCTTTACAGTGTTATGTTGCTTAGGGTAGTTTAGCCATGGGACGTGAATGTTGACATTGTGAATGTACTAATGGTGGCTAAACTAGTTGAGCACAAATGTGGTTTTGAGACATAGCATATTGATTTCGACTGTGTGAGAACTTCATAGACTTGAGAATATGGGCTTGGTGGACATAAGATGGATGGTATATGCAATTGTGATTAGGACTTGAACTAGTTGACTTGATTTTGATTTGGCTTGTGATGATAAACTAGTTTAAGGTTGAGTATGAATTTGCAATATTACATATACACATATTCCTGTGCGTTTGACTTGTTTGCTTTAGTTGTTAGATATGGCCCCCATAAAGAGACCTAGGGCTCCCCCCCGAGGCGGGCGCACCACCGCTCCACCTCCGCCCCCTCCACCGGCTCCGGAATCAAGCCCTGTACCTCCCCCTCCGGATATGTACATGGGTTTGACCTGGATCACCGGGTCCTATGGAGAAAGGTGAGAGGCCCTGGAGAGGCGCCAACTCAAGGAGATAAGCTTTGTCGATGTGCCCACATTAGATGCTCTCGGGCTCACTCAGCCTATCAGATGCCTCCTCGCAAAAGGGGTAATGAAAGGGCTTATGAGTAGGAGTGCGCCCTCTTACCGGAGGTACACGCTGGATTTCTTGTCCATGGTTTGTATAAGCAGCATGAGAGGTGATCAACCATGTGAGAGGTACATTTATTTTCACTTAGATGACATATCTAGGCAAATGACCGTCTCGCAAATTGAGGAGGCCTTTGGATTTGACACCGTGGAGATACGGGCCAGGCTGGACCCATAGGCCCAGGAGCGATCAATTGAGGATGACATGCACTTTTGGAATGTCATAAACATAAGGCCGAAGAACTCCCATGATAAGAGTAGCGCCATTATCCACCATGGACTCCGTTATGTGCATCGGTTATTGGCTGGCACAGTACTTTGCTCCGCGGAGTCGAAAAATGTGCTAGACAATGACATTAATTGTCTATGGCACTTAACGAGTGAGGGACCAGGATATGGGCCGTGGGCAGAATTTTGGATGAAGAGAATTGTGGAGGTGGCAGGAAAGCCCAAAGGGAAGATCATGTTCGGAGGCATGATAGGCCTTTTAGCAGAGTACTTGGAATTGGTTCCCCCGACTGATTTTCCGCGCTTAGGGAGGTGCATGTCTTATCTTATTACTGCTGAGAGGTTAGTTAGATTTGAGATGCCCAGTGCCACACCAACCATGGGGCTCTTCCATTGGTTGTATGGTGCAAGGAAGGTCATATTCATGACACTTCCTCAGTCCAGCAAGACGAAGCTGGAATTTGACACACCTCTGGGAGAATTGGCGATTTCACCTGACTTCTCATGTAGAGATGATTTCCAGCACGAGCTCTATTACCTTGGCCCAGCTCTTATTCACCGTTATAATAGCAGTCTACCTCCCTCTGAGCAACAGCAGCAGCAGCACTCCAAGCAGCCTCCACCAGAGCCAGAGCCGATGCAGGAGGACAATGTGCCACCTCACTATTCCCAGTCTCCACCAGACTTCTACGAGCGGATGATGCAGACAATGCAGGATGGATTTCACCGCCAGGACAATATGATATTGGAGCATAATGTATTTGTCTCCCAGACCTTGATTGACATAGATGAGGAGATTGACCACTTGTCAGGTCGTATCCATGAGATACAGTCCCAGACAGGCGGTGTCTCAAGCCCCAATCCGGGAGTGGAGAGGTGGAGAGCTAGGAGGCAAAGGAGCACGAAGTGGATGGCACAGTATCAGCATCGCTATTTTGGCGGTGGCCCTTCTTCATTACAACAATGATTTTGTGAGCACCATATCTTTACCCTTTCCATCCTTTGCTTTGTATGTTTTTGCCCTATTGTCTACATTGAGGGCAATGTAGTGTTCTAAGTATGGGGAGAGGCATTTACTTTGAGAGGATTAGGATTGAAGACACTTTTGCATAACTCTTTTGATTGGTTTAGGATATTTTTCCCTTTTGTGTTGGGATGTTTTTCTTTTGATGTACTTGGATAATGTTGGCTTTGATACTTTTCTTAGCCTTAACATTTGGAAATCACTTTGCAACCTTTTGGATTGGAGACATATAAAAAATGCTGAAAATTTTGAAAAAAATGAATCCCGCTAAGTTGAAAACCCAAGCGGGCAACTTAGGCAACATTGGGGGCCCGGATAGGTCGAAAACCTGAAAGGGTGACCTAGACAAAAATGAGAGGCTAAATGTGCGGAAAAAGGTGAGATATGAGCCAAAGAAGCATGATGTGTGGCTAGGATGAAAACCTGAAAGGGCTCCTAGGTAAAATGAGAGAAAACGAGAAAAATTGAAAAACGTTAAGTGTTCACTCATTTGCCGGCGTTGGAGTCATAAGGTTGCGGTGACCATACGGATGGATCGAGTAGCTTAACATCTTGAGAACCTTTTGGGAGTGGAAAATTTAGCGGGAGAAGATGAAGTAAGTTATGAAATTCTTAATCGTTACTATGCTTCATTTTTAGGTTGATATATTGATATAAAGTGGAGCATGTGTTTTGAACCTTATACATGTCTTTAGCTTCACCTTGTATCATTGGATTTGGAATTATCAATTTGGGATTTGGAGATGTTTTAGGGATATCAATGAATTGATGGGTTGATATGGTTTGGATAGATTTATGAATAGGGGTTGTGGGAAACTTCTCATTTGACCTTAACATTGGGATGTGTAATATTGAGAGTTTTGTGAGGTATTGATTTGGTGGAATAGTAGTTAGGATGTGGATACATCATTTCCTTCGTATGCTTGGATCTTTTATTACTCGAGGGCGAGTAAGGTTTAAGTGTGGAGAGGTTTGATATGTCCATTTTATGTGCATAATTTAGTATAATTTTGGGTCACTTTTGTGCTCTTTTATTATCAAGAGCTTGTATTTTACCTAGAAATTCTCTTAGGAGGGGTAAGAGCAACTTTTTGCTCTTTTAACTCTTCTAAGTGGATTTTGCGTGACAAGGGAAGAACGCGGAGGCATAAAGACCGGAGGCCATTAAAGATCACATTTTTGAAGACTTTTGAAGACTTGCTTCGAAGACATGAAGACTGGAGGCTATTGAAGACTATTTTTAAGCCATTTAAGACTTGAAAAATGATAGGAATTGCAATGAAGATGAATGTGTCCCACAGGAAGAAGAAAAGAAAACAGGACAAAATTCTGGCACCCATCGCGAGTCGTGACCAACGGGTGGCTAGAATTTCGCCTTATCCTTTTTGTACTATAAATAGAACTCTCTTCCCTCTCAATCACATCTTCTTCATCTGCAGTTTTGGTACTGTTTAGAACCCTATTTTCTTCCATTTTCATCTTTGAGTTCTCTTGTATTATGTTGGGTTGTTTAGCATAAATTTTTATGAACTCTTGTAGCTAAATATAGTTCTTGGGAGAAATTGATTGAAGTTTCCAAGCTTATGTAGTAAGATTCTATGTTTGCTCATTTATGAACATTTATTGGAGAGCATTTATTATGCCATTAATGTTGTGTTTTACCTCATTTATACCTTGGGTTGTTTGAGTATATGAAATGTTTGTAAGATTGAAATGTTTGTAAGATTGAAATGTTAGGGTGTTATGAAAGTTTCAAATTTCTTAACTCATTTGATATGGAAATCCAAAAGCATGGATTTAGAACTTCTTGTGTATAATGTGTGGTAATTCTTGCTAGATGAGTATGGTAATGTGGTTTGTTCTCATATTTGTCATATAGATTCAAAGAAAGGTTGAACCTTGAATGTTGTTTGTTCTAAGTTTAATCTAATGGATGCTTTGTTTGGTTAAATGACTATGTCTTTGATAGAAGGCTTGTTATTATCAAACTTACGGTCCTTTGGGTGAAATGAAATTGATGAAACACTCCTATGATGTTGTTTGTCTAGGGTGATCATCAATGAGGTTTGTAAATGGTTGTTGTTTGTCTTTCCAAACTATTCTTAAGGAGGAATGAATGTTGATCTTTGAATGAGAAGTGATAACATTCCCCATAGACAATAAATGTAATTGAATGAGTAAAATGAATCAATGAGCTATATGAAGTTTTGAAGTAGAAATCTATTGCCCAAGGCTCCATTAATTATCTTTTACATCGTATTTTTAGTTGTATTGCATGATTAGCATAGTTCTCTTGCTTTGCTAGTTGTATTTCAATTTGATAACTTAGGATCAAACCAACCAAAAACCCCCCTTGTTTACATGCTTATATATATATATCTATGTATGTATATGCCTAGTATGTCTTCTCCTATATATGTTTAAACACTTGAAAAGATCCCTCTTCTTGTGGCCAACCCCGACTTGCCATTATCTAATTTATTGTAGATAGGGAGCGTTAGGGCTTAAAAGTATTAAATTTTAGAGGTACAACGTTGACCTTCCACCTCCTCGTCATCGTCGTCCGTATCACCTCTGGCATTGACATCATTGATGGCACTCGGTTGCTCATCTGCCTTGCCTATTAAGGACACTTGCCAATCCACAACGCAGTTGAGTACCTCACCAACATTATCGAAATGGTGGTCCACCGAGTGCAATCCCCCCCAGGATGGAGGACTAGCTCGCATACTCTCACTCGAGAAACACTTCCTTGTTGGGCATCCCGACGATGAGAGACCTGTCGCAGCTCATGGGCGGCCATTTTCTTCTTCTCGATAATGTCAATGTGTAGGATATGCATAGATTATTGAAGGTGTACCTCTTTATCTCCTTCTCTATCTCTGGGCTCTTCACCAAACTTTGTAGCAACTATAGCAATGTCATCCATCACTTTCTCTATAAACTTTTTAGGACTGTAAAGGCCTGACAAAACCTGAACACCGCTTGTAGATGCTAAGCCCTACACCAATTGCTCCAGGTATGATACCATGGCTTTCACGACCGGTTGATCTTTAGATAGTCTCCTATGGGCTGTCTCTTTGGCTGAGGAACTGCTACCACACTCGCTACAGGAAAGATAAGGAATAGCCACTGATGTGGGTATACCCTTCTGAGTTCCCCTGTACCTGCCTGGGTGATCCTTCTTCTTTATCACTTTTATGAGGATGTCTTCACCCGGTTGTGGTTTCAATGCTCGTTTTTCCTTACACTACCACACGAAGACACCTCCAGCACCGGTTTTTTGGTGGCTAAAAAACCGGTGCCTAAGTAAGCGATGCTACGTTATCACCGGTTGAAACAAAACCGGTGCTAAATTTATTTTATTAGCACCGGTTATATATTGCACCAGTTTAAGTTACCGGTGCTATAATGTACCATATTAGCACCGGTTTTTTTGTAACCAGTGCTAGAAAAAACCGGTGCAATGCCGGATTTGTCGCATCAGAATTGTTAGCACTGGTAATGGAACCGTTGTTAAATCTTTATATCTCACACCGGTTTGTGGGTAGGTAGCACCGGTTTTTAAACCAGTGATAGAAAAATAAATTGCACCGGTTATAGTTTAGCAACGGTTTGGGAACTGGTGTTAAATCTTTATTTGTAACACCGGTTTGTAGGTAGCACCGATTTTTAAACCGGTGACAGAAAAATTAATTGCATCGGTTATAGTTAGCAATGGTTTGGGAACCGGTGATAAGAAAACAGTTTTATTGCACCGGTTATATGTTAGCACCGGTAAAAAAACTGGTGCTAGAGTTGTTCATTTGTTGCACCGGTTAAATTTAGCACCGGTTTGAAAACCGGTGCAATGAAGTAAATATAGCACTGGTTATGATCACACCTTTTTTGTAGTAGTGGTTTTGAAAGCGGTGCTACTAGCATTAATTTTGCCCCTTTTAATTAGCACCGGTTCTCTAATCGAAAAAAACCGATGTTAAAAGCGTGAGTAATTTATGTGGTCACTGTAAGCTGCGGCGTGCTGCAACGTTCATCTTCTCACAACCAGCTCCTTTTTTTCAAGGCATGGTACCCAGTATTTGTTGTGCGTAGTAATAAAATGGTGCACGAAGACAAATTGAACAAATTCAGAGCCACAATATGCATAGACAACAAAGTAGGTTGAAGAACGGATTGAATCCGATGAAGTAAAATATATGACTAGCAAAAGAAGAGCAGGAAGTGTTCCGTAGTGTCATAAGATACTGAAACCCCCATGTAGAGTTGAATTTGACGAGTATCAGATGAGATGGCCAATTAACTTTCTTGTAACAGATAAGACTAACCACTATCCGACGATTTGTGCAAGTCCTTGTATGATATTCAATTGAGCTATGCATTTTGGCAGAGTATTTTTTGCAAAAATACAAACCCACTTCACAGCAATACTCCGCAGTTCATCCCTCCCCAGTGGAGTGTAATCTTCTGGGAATTGCTGAAATAATGCATTAAATGACATGTTAAGAGAATGATGTAAATGTCAGGATAACAAATAAATAGAAGAAATGTAGGAAAATGTACCGGAATAATGTCAATGTCATGTACGTGCCTGACAATTTTTTCCATGTAATACATGCAATGGTACCCGCACTCCCGCACTCCCAAGTACTACTTTGTATCTTTTGCTGATGATGGAAAAGACAGTTTGTTGAACCGAGTACGAAGATGAAAATGACACGTGAAATATGAAGGTTTGAGATGATACGTACACTGATGTTTATGACATCCCAATTTTAGTTGGAAGGGTAGGACCTATTTTGTTTGGAATTGGACCGTCGATATTTTGTTGCAATCCTACAGTAAAGATGGAAACCTATTTTTGTCAACACGAGGAATATTATTTTCAGAAATTGGGGTTCACACAATATATGATAATATACTGAGTGACAGTAATTGTAAATAATTGAGCCAAGAGAGTGCGAAACGTACAAGAACACAATTACGGGAACAACCATTTTTGGAAAACATCGAAGCTGAAGGAAAGAAACGAATGTGTTCCACTTACAAATGAATCATTTTAAGGCATGATCTATTTCGTTTGGAAATTCCCCCAGTCATTGAGTTGATGCAATAGACTCGATCGATTTCTGGTACGAAGACAAGCAAAAACCAATGGTCCCTATGGGAAAAAGGGTAAAACAAAAGTACTTAAGATTCAAACAAATAAAATCACAGCACACGGTTGCTTTCGCTTCCATGTGGCCGGGTCTAGCTGCTCGGAAAACGAATGGAACTTGCTCTCGATTGTATGGGAAGATGTACATCCTCGCTTCAGTGCGGCACATGACACCCGAAACCTCGTCCGCAGTCAATTCCACCCTTTGATTTGCCTTCTGAACCATTGAGTTCGATGAGGCAGGAATAAACTGGACTTGGCCTCCATGTACCACCCCATCGTAGAGGTATCTTGCAAATTAATATGGTTAGTGAAGAAAATATAATGATACTTGTATCTATGAATAATGAAAGCATGCACTTCTTACGATGCCCATATATCCAGTTAGCACTCACTGATCCACTCCATTTCATCATCCGCGTCCAAGCTGTTCATGAACAGTCGTATCTTGTCAGTGAATATGGCTGTGTAGACTTCTTCTGATCCGAACACCTTTGCGCTGAAATTGATGCAGAATATTTTGTCTGGTCTACATATTTGTGCAGATAGCCGTAAAGCCTCACTAATCTGGTGAACAGCAGCGATGCTTTCTTGGTTTTCTATGGCTCCCTAATCATTACATTCAGAATCTAATAATATTAGTTGAACAGTATTTTTATGTAATTTAGTAGTGGATGGTAATGTAAAGACTGAAATGAGTTCTCACAAATATGTATTTGGGAGAAATCGACGAGGGAGGATTTCGTTGCCCATTCTCCGGTGATGTAGTTTTTTCTTTCGGTAGTTGCTAATGGGTAAAATGTTAGTGATGCGTAGATAGAAAATCATTTGGAATGAAATAGTATGGGGGTATGTACCTCTCCTTGAACCGATCGAGCGGCCACCTCTCCCAAAGGAGTATCTTCCTTAGGCACTGGTGTGAGGTTTGTTTGAGGACTTCCATTTTCGTCGACCACCTTTTGCTGTGGAGGCAGTTGCTGCTCGTTCTCCTACGTAAGAATATGAATAACATATCATGTCATTGTATTAGCACCTAAGATATGTATGAGCACCGATGAGAAGAAGAATGCAACTATCACACCTCATCATCCTGTTGCTCTATGACACTTATCAACTTTCCCGGCCATAGAATGTTATACCCGATGGCCTGAATGAAGAACTCAAATTCTTCGTGTTCAATCGGAAAAGGTGCCTTTGGTATGATCACAGTTCCTTTTAGATTTACCCGTTCCCACTTGATGGGTAAGTCAGTTTCCGCTTCCTTCGGAAAGAATATACCGAATGCGGCTACCTCCCTCTCTCCATGATGGTTCAAAACACATAGGCAGCACTTTTTCCTCTCTGAGAGATGAACTTAGAGATTGGGTAAATACATGGGTCGGGCAATAACTAATAAGAAGTAATGAACTGTACATGTAGCTGCTAAAGGCTGCCGCGCGTTGCAGCTTTCAGCTGAGACTGAGAGCTACAGCGCGCTGCAGCTTCCAGCGTTCATCAGCAATGAACTGTATCCCCACACAACATCAATCCAAATCAGGAAATGGAAATCCATATACTACAAATCACATAGCTAGAAAGGAACAAATACGATTGCAGTTCACGGTTTGGACTACCTTGTCATCCGCTGCAGTTCCTTGTGGGTTACTACATCCCGATGCTGAAGAAATGAATACTCGTTTATCCTTGGTCGTGGGGGTGGAAGATGCAGCGAGGAAATTACGGGCATCCAAGTGTGGGGGAATAGCTTTACCCAATTGCCCAGCTAGCCAATTTGTTTAGGCCTCAAGTAAAGCAACAAATGTTTCCCTGAGCTCGATGACATCTGTTGGTAGTTTGGTTGAATTTTAAATTTCCTTAGATGGTTTTGTGTTTGTGCTCCCACATTGACTAGATGCGTAACGGGTGACAGTCATATATAGCAGGGTCTCGTTGACCTTAGAGTTTGTGGAGCAACCCCTCCAACGACCCCCGTGATCCTTCCTACCCGTTGCTTGAACTAGAATATCTTCTTTGCCATGTATAACCAAAACTCCCTTTTTCTTCTTATCCAAAAGGTTTTGCTAAGAAACAAAGCAAATATTAGCCATTTGATCAGGATAACATGAAAGAATATCAATGGAGATAGATTCATTTATGAATTATGCTCACAATAGTGGGGGCTGCTCTTCGCACAGAGTCATTGGTGTAGGTTGATAATTTCTTTTCCCAATTTGCTGCAAGGAACACTTCCGAGCGGTCCGGTTTGAAATCCATGCTCTGAACTAAAGCCTCTGCTTCTTCCACACTCTGACCTTCACCCAAAAGCGCCTCAATTGTAGCGTTTCTTTTCCCCTTCTCGAGTTCTACTGTAACCCTACGGTTCCCTCCACTCCCCGTGCGATGGATGTAGTCCTTCTATGAGGAGCTTAATTTTGCTGCGTCACTTACAGCCTGTGTGGACATCAGTATGTAAACTGCAGGCATGGTAGTGACTAGGGGAAAAAAAGATTGGAGGGATTACCTTGAATTCAGGGGTTGACATGTGTTTCACAAACAGCTCCCACTCATTTTTGTCCATCCACCTATAGTCTCTCCATACGCAAGAGCCCGGTTTTTTAAGCACAATGTACTTGTTCGCCACCTTAGTCTTCCAATTCCTCCACTTTTCTCCTGCATAAATTGTCCATTTATTGCGGAACTTATTCATCTCATTGAAAGTCATTTTCGTTTGTATATCCCAGCTGATCTAGAGGATAAGGAGGCATGTTGTTAGTGCGACATGTAACGAACTTGACATGAACAATGGAGGATTAGAACACACTTACAAGAATGTCTTCCCATGCATCCTTCTTCACATGGTATGGAACTGATCTCCAATTATGCCACGTCCCGAAGCAGATTCTTCGACGGAAGGCATAGCCAACATACATCGACCATCGACTGCGCATAACTAGGGGTTCGAAGTCATCATCGAAGAATATTTTAAGAGGCTTCTTTTGTTTCGCAAGCAACACGGACTTGCACGTGGCTGTACCTTTACGCTTGCAATACTCTCCAATCTAAAACTTGTCGAAGCTCCCACTCATGTCTTCTTTTACCGTAGTTTCTTCTGCGTCTCCAGACTTCTCTGATCCCGAGCAACATTTCTGTGCTCCATCCCCTTCCTCGCCATTGTCATCACAGTTGGCATCCTTTGGAGGGGTAAAACATTCATGGGCAATAGTTTGTCTACCACCGGAGGCAAACAATTTCTTCCTCGGCGGCGCCATTGAAGCTCTTCTATCAGTAAATGAAACACAAGCAAAACATTAATCCAACACTGCCCTTTGCGGATTTTCATGAAAATCCAACCGACTTCAACAAATTCGTGTAGGGGGCACGTGGGTAGGCAAAAACTATGACATTACAAGCAAGCATATCATGTATGAGCATGAAACAACACCCACAATAGTTTAACCAGAAAAGTCAACACAAACTCACACGCAAGGAGACCAACCAAAATATAGCTACCCATTAAACCCAGGAAATCATTGGAAACTACCAATGGGTGTTACCTTTTATGTGCAACAGCCGGCCGTCTTGGCTACCCCCTCCCCTGTGAACATTGCGGGCCGGGTACGACCCGGGTATGAAATTTGTGAAGTAGAGTGTCGATAAAATTGGGGTATCTGGTTGGCGACCTGGATTGGGAGGTTGAAGCCCGACATAAATGGTGAAGGGAGGGACATTGTTTTTGGGGGAAATATGCATGGGGTTATGGGGGGAAGAGGGGGAACTTAGGATCAGAGATGTGGTGGGTGGAAAGAACTCGATTCAATGTGGTGGGGAGGGAAGAGTACGGAAACAGAGGGTTAAGGATATGAAGGGAAAAGGGCAACTTTTGGAGGGAATGAAAATGCAGCTTTGTTGGCACATTTTGGTGTCTTTTGATTTTTGTTACTTTAATTTAAAACAATAAGATCATGTGACATTATGGATCGGGTAATTTTGCAGTTACTAAGCTCATATGGAATATAATCTTACGTAAGAAGATTTCTACCACTCCCCTGGAAACTGCTTAACTCCTGCTTACCATTTGATGATATCCTCGTAAAATGTGGTTATAGCTTGGCCTCTAAATGTCCTCTGTGCAATCAATCTGACTCCATGGAACATTTCTTTACTAATTTTCAACTGTGTAAATCCATTTGGTTGCAGATTGCTGCTTTCAATTAGCGGAATGTGCATAATACAGTGGATACTTTTTCCAATTTCTGGAACTGTAGTGACCTGACTGGAATAGCAGAGACTGCTATGTCATCTGATTCATGCTGTGATCTGCTGGGCTTTATGGAAGGCTAGGAATGCTTATTTTTTCTATGGCACACCTTTTCCTATCTCCCATATTAGCAAGGAAGTCACAGATACACTCTACCTTTCCATTACCACCTCTCCCCGAAGGTTTCATGTTCCCTTCTTTGTTGCTTCCCCCCAGTCCCCCACCGAAGCCAGCTATTTCCACAGTATACTAGGAATATCTAGGTCACAGTTTCATCAGGGTTACAGTGGATGCATCTTAGTCTAATTCCTCTATTTCAATTGGCTTAGTTGCTCGCAATCGCCAAGGTTTACCAATCCTTAATAGATCCTATACCATAACAGCCATATATCCACTAGAAGCTGTAGTTAAGGCAATTGTTATGGCCTGGCTGATCTGTCTGGACGGATATCCCAACCTCAACATTGAATCTGACTTGCTACAGGCAGTTTATATGATTAATGAGCCTTCACTTTCCAAATGGACCCTACACCCTCTACTTTTCCGAGTTCACACTCTTTTGTCCCATGCTACCCTTAAGCACACATATAGAGATTGTAACTCAGTTGCGGATGCCATGGAAAAATATGAGGCATCCTCTGTGGTGGTTTCAACTTTTCATATGGCCCGCATTCCGGCACATTATAACGGCTTAATCTATATGGATATTATTCATACACCTTAATTATATTAGAATCCACAGGCAATCCTTCAAATAAGATTGATACTGCTGATCTTTCCTCTATTTTTGCTGCTCTTTCGCGATGGCTACCATTTTTCCCAGTCTCAAGAGTGCTTTCACATGGCGGATTCCCAATTTCTAGCATCGAGCACTCGAGCCCTGGAGTCCGATAGGACTCAAGCCTTGGAGCCCTCGAGCATTGGATGCCCTCGAGCACTGGATCCCCTTGAGCCCGGATGCCCTCAAGCCCAGAATACCCTCGAGCCCAGAATGCCCTCAAGCAATGGATGGCCCTGAGCACTGGATGCCCTCGAGCCTGGATGCCCTCGAGCCGAGATGCCCTCGAGAGTGGATGCCCTCGAGCGTGGATGCCCTCGAGGCTGGATGCCAACGAGCACTGGAGTCCCTCGAGCCTGTATGCCCTCGAGCACTGGATGCCCTCGACCCAGCAAGCACTTGACCATCAACCCCTCGAGTCAAAAACTTAATATTCTACTGGCCTAACATTCAGCCCAAAACAAATGTAAACTGCAGCCCAATCAGTATAAGGTGTGTGTATTAGTATTTCGCCCACAACCTCTCCTCTTCCATCACCTCCATCCGCAGTTCCCGAGGCCATTCCTCTGCCGTTCCCAAGGCCATTCCTCCACCCCTTCCTCCACTGACCCCTGCACCCTCCGCCTTCCTCTACTCTCACGACGCCGTCCCCTGCCACCTCCGCCGTACCCTGCTCTCTCCGCCGTGCCCTGCTCCCTCCGCCTTGCCAGCTCCCTCCGCCATCCACTTCTCCAGCCGCGCCCCTTGATCGGCCAAGCTGTGTCCGACCATCTTCCAATGTACACCAAACACCAGTCGTCAACAACCCGTAATCCCAATTAGGTAAGGAGATTATTTTCCTGAGGTTTAGTCAGTCGAAATATTTTCATCCTCATTGGTTGATTTCATGATAATGCCTCATTGTGTCAATGCCCTCAATGTGCTCATGTTTTCGGCATTGGTGAACAATTTTGTACGTAACCTGATTGTTCATGACATGTGATTCTAGATGGCACAACTCGTGCTCGCATATAATATGATAATTTTATGCATCACCTGATTGTTCATGATATTTTTTCTTGCTCACGGGTTGATTTCATCATAATGCCTCATACCATCAATGCCCTCATTCTGCTCTTGTTTTCAACATTGGTGAGTACTTTTGAGCATACCCTGATTGTTGTTCATGACATGTGATTCTGGATTCATGGCCCATCGATTCGCCAAGGATTTATAGAATGTCCATCTTGTTCAATTCTTTTGCATCTGTTAATATTATCAAAAATTGGGATTAAGTGTGAGTAAACATTATTCCACATTCAGACTATGAGAAAGAATGCTTAATTTAGAAGAAGTTGAGTCTGATTATTTACCTTTGTGACTGTGTCTTATTTACCGTGTTCCGTTCTGGCTACCGTTAACACATTTAGTTTAACAGACATGGCCCCCCAAAAAGGTTCAACCAAGCAAAAGAACAACACCCAAAAGCCCAGGAAAAAGCCAAGAGTGGTGGGGGGGGAGGACGTCGAGCACGGGACTCAGATTGTTCCGTCGACTGAGCCCATACCGGCCGCAGAGGCGGACTCCACTCAGCATACAACTGTCTACAAGGACTACATCTCGAGGGGCCTCATCCTTGAGAGAGGGTTGAGGCTGGAAAAGCCCTTCAGGAACTATGTGAAGGAGCACGGCTGGGAAGGCCTCATCGCACAACCGTCGCGGGCAAACCAGGTCATGGCGTGTGAATTCTTGTCGATGATGAAGTACAAGAATTCAGCAACTGTTTTCCTCCATGGTCAGTTGGTCGAGTTGTCTTCGGATTTGATCAACACGTTCTACAGGATCCCGCCGAAGCCCGCCAGCTTGTACGAAGCCGCTGACACCGCAGTTGAACAAGCTTCATGGGAAGACATCATCACAGCAATCTGTGATGACAGCGCCATAGTATTCAGAATCTACCCCAAGAATGGTCCAGCATAGAGAAAAAGTACTTGACTGAGGACATGAACGTGTGGTACAGTTTCATAGCTGCCCGGCTACTCCCCGTGAAATTGAATAGCGAGGTTCATCGGTCCCGTATGCTGTTGCTGTACAAGATAAAGAAGAACATGAGCCTGAATGTTGGGAGTACAATAATGGCATACATCTGGGATTGTGTCAATGCCCATAACTGTATAGGCTTGTCCTCACTCATCACTGCAATATGCGTGGAAGCAGGTTGCGGATACAAAGATGATGACGTCACAATGATGCCAAAGCTCCCCATAAGCCCTCTCATATTCTCCAAGAAGAAGAATGTTGCTGAGTCATCGAGGGCGGCAACAAGTAAATCATCGAATGAGAACTCGGATGGGGACTTGGCTGCATTGCAAATGAAGGTGGATCATTTGGTGCGCTGGACATCGCAGGTTGGGAAGATCCTCACAGCCATGTGTGGCGAGAGAATCAATGAATTGGGTCCAATCTCTACCTTTGATTCGCTAAGGCCCAACACGGTGGAGAAGAGGGTGCGCAGGAAATGACTGCCCACAGTCACCTCACATCTGCGTATTATCACATTTTTTCAGTTGTTGGTTTAATTTCGATGTGGGGATCTAACATTTGTTGCTTTCGAAACATACATTGCTGCTTTGTCCTGACTGTTTTTGCTTTGGATTTTGGAATGTTAGCTTTCAGGACACATAACGTATTTGTGTTGTTGTGTTAAACGACCTGCATGACCAATTCGTATCAGGTTCCTACATGAGTAAAATTGCTGCAACGCGCTGAACCAGTAGAGCTGCAGCGCGCTGCAGCTGGCAGAACCTATCATAGGAATAATTGTCCACTTTTTTTACCAGCCTTTACCAAAACCGCTGTAGTATGCTGCATTGGACAGAACTGCACCACTTGGCAACAAATTGGAAGATAGTTGTACAACAGTTGCCAGAGGCAACAAAATCCAACAAAGTACAAGAAGTAAATTAAATTTTAACTTCGACATCGATGCTCAACCCCCCTAGTCTACAACCAACTTCATTTTCTTGGATTGACTGTCTCGAAGTTCTCAGCCATCGTCATCTATCCAAATGTCATCTTTGTGTTTCCTCCGTATGGCTCCCGCCTCAATCCCATTGTCACTAGGTAGAGGGGAAATAGAGGGGAACTCTAACCTTTCACTTGTAACCTCAAAATCAATTTCATCGCGGAAAGAGAATTTTCTACCTTGCACCACAACAGACCAACCTACATTGGACGGGTCATTTACGTAGAAAACTTTTGTTGCTTGTTCGGCCAAAATAAACTGATCATTTTCATATGCCACACGAGTCGGGTCAACAAGGGTAAATCCCATTGGATCATCAGTTCGAACCCCATTTGTGTTATCAAACCATTGGCACTTGAAAATTGGAATCTTGAATTCTCCATAGTCAACCTCCCAAATCTCATCAATAACACCATAGAACGACATCACAGCAACGACTGGTTTTTTATCTTTCTTACTTGCTTGCCACATAGTCTCCGACTCAATGTATACCCCACTATTTTGTGTCGTGCTCTTCAAATCTTGGTCCCTAGTAGAGAAAGAAAAACCATTGATGTCATACCCAGAATACCTCAAAACCGTGCAGTTAGGCTTCCTCGCAAATGCCCTAATTTTTGGGTCGTAATCAGCAACATTGCATCGGTCATATAACCAATTCACAAACTTGTCAATGTGCTCCAACTGGACTTTATTAGGGGGCCACGTGGGATGACACACTGTTATCGAATGAAGGTGCTCAGTCACATAAGAAGAAGTCTCCAAACAATTCCTCAACACATACAAATGAACTGACATCAGATCACTATTCAATGGAGTAAATAACATTCCCCTCGACCTCGGCTTGCCCCCCTTCCTCCCAACATGTCGATTCAAGGGCACCCCAAATTTTCTGCGGCCCTCCAAATAGGAAGAGAAAAATTCAATCACTTCTTCGGTAACATACCTCTCAACAATACTAGCTTCCGGCCGACTCATACATTTCACGTACCCCTTAAAGACTTTCATGTGATGCTCGAATGGATACATCCAACGCATGCCAACTGGACCGCATATCTTCACCTCCCACACTAGATAGACGACCAAGTGAACCATTATATCAAAAAAAGGATGGAGGGAAATACATTTCCAACTTGCAGAGCACGACAAGAACATCTTTTTGTAGATCCAGATGGTCCTGGTCAATAGACTTCTGGCATATGAAGGCAAAAAATATACAAAGTCTTGTGATTGAGTGCCTTATGTCGGCCTCCATTACCCCACGAATAGCAATAGGTAAAAGTTGTTGCATAAAAACATGACAATCATGAGATTTGAACCCCGCCATCCGACAATCCTTCATAACTACCCGACTCACGTTCGATGAATAACCAATGGGGACCATCACTGATTTCAAACTATCACAAACTGAGATTCTCTCCTCCTTAGACAAGGTACAAGGTGCAGGGGGCAAGTACGTCATCTTACCCTTCACTTCTGGGGCGAGGTCATTTCTGATTCCCATATCAACCAAGTCCAACCGGGCATTCAAAAAATCTTTCGTCTTCTAAGGAATATTCAAGGGGGTGCCTATCAAACTTTCACAAACATTTTTCTCAATATGCATCACGTCTAGGCAATGCCTAACCTCAAGATGCTCCCAGTATGGTAGATAAAAAAATATTGACCTTTTCTTCCATGGCCCACCACAATTTATTTTGTCCTTGCCTTTGTACTTTCCCAACACCACTCGTAATTTCTTAACCTTGCTGTGAATCTGCACACCAGTTAGTGGTGTAGGGGATTTCCTTCGTTCATTCCCGCCAACAAAATTGACCACATCATCCCGGTATTTATGGTTTCCGTTGAGCCATTTTCTATGGCCAAGATACACTGTCTTTCTTCCATGTCTTAGCTGTTTGAATTCAGTCTTCTCCTCACAAATGGGACATGCATTGTGCCCCTTCACAGCGTACCCAGATAAATTTCCGTAGGCCAGAAAATCATTGATAGTGCAAATTAGCATGGCCCGCAGTTGAAACTCCTCATTCATATGGCCATCAAATACCAACACCCCTTTATCTTCCCACAATATCTTCAAATCTTCTATCAATGGTCTCAAATACACATCAACCTCATTCCCAGGTTGTCTAGGACCTGAGATTAACATAGGCATCATAACATATTTACGTTTCATGCACAAATATGGGGCCAAATTATATATAACCAACATCACGGGCCACGAACTATGCTTCGATGACATATTACCAAATGGATTCATCCCATCAGTACACAATGCAAGGCGGAGATTTCTAACCTCCGAAGCAAAGGAAGGATATCGCTTGTCAAAATTTCTCCATTATTCACCGTCCTCCGGATGTCTTATCTTGTCGTCATGTAGTCTTTCCCGCTCTCCATGCCATCGCAAGTTTTTCGCATCTTCTGAATTCGCGAATAACCTCTTCAACGTAGGAATTATAGAAAGATACCACATACACTTCAATGGGACCTTCTTCTTCTTCTTCTTTACCAAACACCTATCAACATCATTCGTCACACCCTTATATCTTGCATTTTTACACACGGGACATTCAACCGCATCTATCAAATCACCGTCATACAAAACACAATCATTTGGACATGAGTGTATTTTCTTGTATTCCAAACCAAGTGGACACAATATTTTCTTGGCCTCGTAATAGTTTTTCGGAATTCCATTCCCTTCCGGGAACTTATCCTTCAGAATCTTCAGTAGTGAATTCACACTTGCATCACTCCAAGAACTTGTAGCTTTCAAATTGAAAACCTCCATAAAAAATAATATTACGGTATCTTTACTTTTACATCCCGGATACAATGGCTTCTCTTTCTCGTCCAGCAAAGCACTCAACATTGTAGGTTTCCCCTGAAAATCTCTCACAATGTCATCGAACATACCATCAACAGTACATTTGTCTCCATCTACCTTGTCAAACCCACCGTCATGTCCTTGCTCAACCTCTCCATGAAATGTCCATACAATGTAACCTCCGTCAAATCCGTTCTTCAACAAGTGAAATCTAACAACCCCATGATCGTCAAACCGTTAACGACACAAGCATCTTTTGCATGGACAAAGTATCCTCTCCTCCAGACCAAAGGCATAATCTAGAAACAAATCAATAAATGCAATATGTTCACCACTCCCTCTAGCTACACTTGGACAGTTAACCATTTCCCCTTCCACGCAAACACGGATTCTCGGTCCGTCGTATCTAAACAAGACGAAACACACCATTACACATATTTTCATTGGTCAAAAATACGAACAATGAACACGATCTTTTTTCTACACAATACTAAACGTGTCATGCATGTCCGTGTATAAGTATGCGAATCGATCAACTGCATGTTCTCGGGAAACATATATATATATATATACCACCTAGCTATCGTTGCCCAAAAATGTTCATATCAACACTCATTAATTTACACTCCCACAACATGATCGATTCTCAACCAACATAAGCTAGGCATAGAGAAACAAATAATAAATACAAAAAAAACTACCCCCAATCATGCATTTATGGTTATGGTTGATTGAAATTCCCAAAAATTAATGAATACTTACTTCCATGAGTCTTCAATTGTTTGAGTTATTGCACACCTTCCCAAGAAATCTACCATCTAATAATGGATGTTCAAGTTCAGAACTAATTTAAGAGGGTAAGTTCGGAGCATTAAATGCTCGATTTAGCACTGGTTTTTGTCAATAAGACACCAAACCGGTGCCAGTTTTCCCGCATTTTTCATGAATACATTCAGCATTGGTATCTACATCCCATAACACCGGTTTCTATAACCGGTGCCAAAAACATATATCACGCCGGTTTTCTAGGATTCTTTGCACCGGTCTTCAAACCGGTGCGAATATAACACCGGTGATCGTTGTTTTTAGCACCGGTTTTTTGACCGGTGCTAAACTCTCAACGGTTTCCACAAATTCTAGCACCGGTTTCCCTACCGGAGTAAAAATAACACCGGTTTTTATGTAAATAACCGGTGCAAAAATATTTCTAATCGGTGCCAGAATAACACCGATTTTACACCCGGTGCTAACACAACAAAAACCGTTGCTAAAACAAGATTTACGCCGGTTTCCGTAACCGGTGTTAAAAAACCGGTGCCAGAGGGGGGTCTCTGTGGTAGTGTTAAGCTCATTCAATTTCAACTGAGAATCACATAGGAATGCAATTTTTTATATGAATAATGTGAAATGTACATAAAAATTAATTAAAATGGTCAATTTTGGCATAACTTACAACGTCAGGTACGATCTTCTCAACCTCTTTCTATGTGTATAACCCTTTCTTATCTTTGTTTGGCTCAAGAAAGACAAGAGATCTATCAGGTGTGAAATCCTTTTGACTGAGTTGTTGCTCAATCTCCTCGTCAGTGAATCCCTCGGTGGTCAACCTGAGTCTTTCCTTCTTATTCAGCTTCTTAGCCAATTTGTCACGGATGTATCGATTACCCCTTCTGCCCATGTGGTGCGTGTAATCCCTACCCTTGTTGCATTCAATATTTGTCACCTTGAGCCTCTGATATTGTTATAAATAAAAATTTAGTTGAATAGAATTTACGTGCAACATAGCTCTTAACAAGCATTAATTTTTTCATCATACTTGAAAATTCGGATGCTGGTGCCTCTTTTCAAACTAGTGTCATTCGTCTTCTTCCATCCACTTGTACTTCTCCCATGCCGGTATTCCTGTTTTATTGATACCTTTGTCCACGTCGTGAATAAACCCATTTGCCACCTTTGTCTTCCAATTCATATGTTGGTTTTTTTGCCCTCTCTGTAACCTCCTTCTTCAGTATTTCTAGTTGCTTGTCTGTCACAGTTGTTTTAATTGTGAAGCTATCCTGGAACGAATCATATGAAAAGGTATGTCATTAATCATGTCTTCACTAAGACTTTACCATGAATAAAATTTTGGAATTTCAATTTTCTAGATTCTTACCAGAACATCCTTCCATGCCTCTTCCTTAACATCATCAGGGACATCCCTCCAGTGTTTGCATGTGCCAAATCTGATGTGGTGCCAAAAAGCGTAATTTCTATAAGCGTGCCACAGTGACCAATTCTTAATGTATACCACTTGATTCCCACAGAACTCAAACGCAATAGGAGTTGGAGTGTTATGCTTTGCCAACACACAGACTACCACATGCTAGTTCCTCACCTCCTCAAATAACTTTTTACCTGAAACTTGTCCTATCCTTCTCCATTAACAGTTGGCCTTCTTTTGATGGTGCTCTTTCCCTTTCTCTTGCAAATTGATGTTTTGGCCTACTGTTTACCGGCGTCTACTCCTTCACCATCCCCTAAAATAACACCACCATGTTCAGAAGTTTCTTCATTCTCTTCACTAGTCGGGTCAATTATTTGCGTTGCATCTTCCTCAGATTGTATCTTCAATGGGATCCTTTTTGGAGGTGGTTCTTGGTCTACCACTTCAACCTCCTCATCAACCACATGTTTCTCCTCCTTCTCCTTCTTCGTAACCGGTAGCTTCCTTTTCATGTTTAATTTCCCCTTCTTTGGCGGCATCTAAAACAACAGAATTGAAAATTATCAATCCACACAATAACGGTACTTAAAGATCAAAATTGATAGAACATGGCGTAGAACTTGATCAACAAATTCATAAAAATTTTGAGCAAAACATTGCATAGAAATTGAACAATTTATACATAAAACTACATTATGTAAGGTATTAAAGTTAATATAACATGGCCTAGAACTTGAACAATTAAGGCATGGGACTTGATATAGATTTAAATGGAACCTTATAGAAGTTGATAGAATATCATAGCTATGTCTTTGGATTCATAAAATATGTATACAACTGAGCAATTATCACTCCTCCCTAACTTGACTATCAACATTATCACCAACCAGAAAACTATAGTACTACATTATCCATCCACAAAAAATGCAAAACATTTTTTCCCAAAATTGTATAAACATACCATTCAAGTTACCCTTTCAACTTTTTGTCAATTTACATGTTTTTGTTCATAGAGGCAATTGATCGAGCATGTGTTGTGCATGAGGGTGGAATGGTTTTTTGAAGAGAAATTTTTATGGTAACCCATGGTAACATAAACACCAACACTTACCTTCACAAATGTAGCATTTTTCTTGCTACTCCCTTTTGTCAAACTCGCCAAGAACGGAATGGGATGATGAACTCGCCAAGTACTTTCTTCTCTCGCCAAGTTTCTTTCACGTTTTTGTTGCTTCTCTTTTGTTGCTCCACTCTTTATAGGATAGATGATAGGAGTTACAATGGTTGATGAGGAGTTTTAATGGTTCAATTAAGTGTGAATTGAATGGTTGGAGTGGTAGATGACGGTTTTGAAAAAGAATTTGAAGGTTTAAGATGAGAATAGGAGGAGTTGTGGGAGTTATGGCCGTTTGAAACGGTTTTGGATTAATATGAAACATTTTTTGCACCGGTAATATGTACAGTACCGGTGTAAAATTAGGGGAAATGAGTACAAAATTTGGCTAACTATTCAGCACCAGTACGTATACTGGTGTAGGAAATGATTTTTTCATGGACCCGAGAGGAACACATGAACATTTAGGCTAACTGTTGTACACCGGTAACAAGTACCGGTGTAGAAAATGCTAATACTTGTGTAATACTTCACAAAAAGCAGCTGCATGCGGCTGCTTTAAATATTATTTTGGAAAAATATGTTGAACCGAGAGGAACTTTTGAAATTTTAGACTAACGGTTCAGCACCGGTATATGTACAGGTGCAAAAATAGAAATCACAGGTGTACAAGTTTTTGCGCCTTATTAAAAATTAAAGTAATTGAAAATTTTGAAATGCGCACCAAACATTTTAACACATACACCGGTACTTTTTTAATATTACCTGTGTAAAAAAAGTTTGTCATTTATTTAAATTTCCACTTATTGCATTTACCTCCCGTGCATTTTTCAAACAACCCCAATTAATCAAATTGACGTTTAATTATTGTGAATAGAATTTGTACTAGTTGTTCCATGCAAATATCGACCACACATGGGTACGTTGACGTTACTAAGTATTGTTTAATTTCATAAAATTTGCATATTGACCCCCAAACATTTCGTTCCACCCCTTGAAGCTCTTTCCCACCAGCCCAAATGGAATTTTAGGAAGCTCCAAATTGAATAAGTAAAGTTTCTGTACCTCAATGGTACCGAGGAACCTGTAAAATTGATTATATGCGTTTATTGCAATTAGGTTCCCTAAATTGTGACATGCGATTACGGCATGTTAGGAATCTAAATAAATTACCAAATTTAACATTTTGGGCTTAAATCATAATTGCAACATATTTGTGTCTGGGTGATGATTCGTCCTGAAGCGCTAGTAGGTGTTGTAGAGTAAACAACAGGAATTTACTTCGATGTTTCTATGTGTAATCTGAACATCTTCCAAACTAATTACGGAGTCCGGACCCATTCATTTCCCCACATGTGGAACTTGGAAATAGAAAAGGGTTATTTTGGGGACCATCTGGTTCGATCAGATTATAATTTCGATTTACGAGTAAATTGTTTACTTTTTGCAATTTAGTCCCTCCAAGAATCTTGGAAGGGTCGCAATATAAGATTGGCTCCACATATATGCAATTCAATACATTACGATTGTGTTAATGCATTTGTAGACCCTACTAGCAGACAGAAGGCCATGTAAAACAAACAGTGAATGTTTGCACTATATTTTCCAAAATTATACTATTGCCCACAAAATTACTTTGGAAACCTCCATAGCTCCTAATGCTACAATTTTTTTTAATTATAACGATTCTTGGAATATAATGCACCAAATTTGGCGGTCCTGAAGTAACCACTTAGGCCAACTAGGTTCGGTCTATCTTTTTTGTCTTAATGAGTGTATTTGTCCGACATAATTTTTAAGAAACTTACAAATTTTCTATTCGATTCATCATCGTGCATGTTTGTCAAAAGTAAAAATGTCAAACTATCTAAGTGCAACACAATCAATGTTTAGTACAGAATCTACTCTTTCTAACTGCTAATACAAGCTTTCTACGAATAATAACGAGAAAATGGTTCTACCCCATCAGCTGGTCCTATTGCATCACTACGGGTACTTGTGCCAATGTCCATGTCCTCAACATCGCCTTCGCGGAAGGTTGGGAAATTTTTGAATGCTTTCACGACATTAGGAAATTTATACGTCATAACCTTGGTCATATGTTCGTGCCAGGATCTTTGATATTTGGATTCTTCAAGTAAGTTTGCTACACCGACCTCCAATGTAATAACTCTGGATTCAATAGTAGCGACAGAGGTGTCAGATGTCTGTCTATAGAAAGAGTCCACACAAATCATACCCATTGGTTAGCCATAAGTGTCATGTGCACGGGCACTAACTCTCGCTCTTGAACAAAGCGCAAAGATGATACTGCAATAGGCATAAGATCCCATCTGATACCATTCCCTCTGCAACATAGGACAAATTCGATGACTAATATTCCATCGAAGCTTCTTCTTTATTGCATACAAGAAGGTGATGCAAAGTTTGTGGACTTCTATGCTCATATTTACTGGATGGAACTAGATGCCACAAAGTGGTACCACCCATTCATTTCCAGACAATTTCAAAAAATTTCTATCTAATTCGACCTGAGAGTAAATTTCAAAAAATATTTCGAAGTACCCAGCACCGGTACAATTACCAGTGCAAATTTAACAAAAAGCAGCCGCATTATGCTGCTTTAAATGCCAAAAACAATTAACATTGTTGGACCTGAGAGCTAAAATTTTTTTTTCTAAGTAGTGTGCACCAGTAGGAGTACCAGTGCGTAAGTACAAAATAGAGTACCTCTCCAGTTTTTCTAAACCGGTAATTTAATCTTTACTGCTGTAAAGAATCAGTACATAGTAGAAATTTTAATTAAAATTAAAACACATTTTCACCGATTCAATTCTTAAACACTCCATTGAAATCACAGATCATACCAACCAATTCATAAAATAGTTTCAATTAAATACATTACACGCTAAATCGCTTAATGGTCATACGATTTTTCACAAATTATGGTCACAAAAACAATGGCTAGGAACAACCAATCTATCACTTTCGCCTCAAGACATTGTCCCCACCTACTATTTCACCTCTCTCATCAACCCACAACCCATCACCATGAGAATGCCTTCCAATATCGGGTCCCCCAACATCTTCCAAACCAGGAAATACTAATGGAAACTCAGGGATATCAATTATGGTGGGTTGATCAATCTCCTCATCAAAGTAAAACTTCTTCCCATGCAACACCACATGATATTTCTCATTCGAAGGGTCATTGATGTAAAAAACATGTCGTGCCTGGGTAGCTACGACAAACTTGTCATCTTCATATCCTGCATGATTCAAGTCGGCCAACGTGAACCCCATGGGATTCTCAACAACACACCGGAACCGTGTTCCACCCAACGACACTTAAAGACAACAACCTTGAACTTTACATAATCTAACTACCATATTTCCCTAATTGCCCCATAGAAAGGCATCACAGCAACAACCAGATGTTTATCTCTCTTGTCATCCTGCCACATGGATTCAAATTCAATATATACACCACTATTTTGAGTGGTGATCTTCTCTTCCTTCGCCAATGTTGAGAAACTAAAGCCATTAATGTTATAACCAATGTATCGTCTAACGGTGCAATTTGGCTTCCTTGCAAACGCCCGTAGGTTACTGGGTATCCCTTCGACATTATAACGATTATAAAATTAGTTAACAAACCTTGAACATTGCTCGACCTTAATTTTATTCGGGGGCCAGTCTGGATGAATCTCTTCTAATAAGGAAACATGCTCTTCAACATATGTTACAGTCTCGCTGCTATTACGCAATACATACATGTGAACAGTCATTAACTCATCTTGATAGGGTGTATGAAGTGTACCCTTCGAATGTGGAATCCCATTTTGCCTTCCACAGTGGGGTCCACCTGGAACACCAACCGCTCTTCTTCCAACCAAGTTTGTTGTACAATACTCGATGATCTCCTCAGTGACGTACCTCTGAAAAATGGAGGCATCCAGCTGACTACTATTATGAACATAACCTTTGAAAATAGCCATGTGACACTCAAAAGGGTACATCTAATACATTAAACATGCTTGCACATATGTATCTCCCTAAACAAGTGTACCACTAGGTGCACCATGATGTCAAAGAATGACGGGGGGAAATACTTTTCCAATGGCATAGAGCAGCAGCAGCCTCTCGATCCAGTTCATCTAGTTGTTGCCTGCTAATATTTTTTCGGCATATCGAATTGAAGAAGAAACACAAGCGCATAACTGAAAATATAACTCCCCTTTCCAAAAACCCACGCATTGCTACAGGAAAAAGTTGTTGCATAAGAACATGCCAATCGTGTGATTTTAAAGCATTAAGACACAATTCATCATTCACAAACCGACTAACATTACAGGAGTAACCAGAAGGTACCTTCATTCCTTAGATGCTCTCACACACCGATCTCCTCTCAGTAACTGACAGATTGTAAGAGCGGGGAAAGTGGGGCAAGTGCGTTCGCTTCCCTCTTACCTCTGATGCCAGATCCAATCGTATACCAAGGTTCACTAAATCCTTCCTCGCATTCAAGTTATCTTAGTTTTCCCGGGAATGTTTAGTAGAATTCCAATTAGACTCTCACAAACATTCTTTTCGATATGCATGACATACAAAAAATGGTAAACCTCCAAAGGTTCCCAGTACGTCAAATCGAAGAAAATGGATTGTTTCTTCCATGGCCCGTCTACAGCCCCACCACCCTTTGATAACTTCTTACTGAGAACAACATTCAAGTTCTTCACCTTGTTGTGAATAGCTACACCGCTCAAAGGTTTGTGTGCCTTTCTCCTCTCCTTCCCACCAACGAATGCAAGTGCATTAACCCCCAACTTGCTACCTACAGGCAGGAATTTACAGTGACCCAAATAAATAGTCTTCTGCCCATTCCTCAACTAATGGTAATCTGTCTCATCCTCACAAACTGGCGAGCCTTGTGACCCTTGACCACATATCCAGAAAGGTTACCATATGCTGGGAAATTATGTATGGTACAAAAAAGCATCGACCTCAATGTAAACACTTCACCACTACAACCAAAAAACAATAAGGCGCCAAGCGACCAAAGCAACTTTAAATCTTCTATCAGAGAGGCAAGATAAGTGTCTATGTCATTTCCAGGTTGTTTCGGGCATGAAATCATGATATGTATCAAAACATATTTTCTCTACATGCACAAGTATGAGGGAAGATTGTAAATGACAAGATAACCGGCTATAAACTGTGTTTCGGGGATATATTCCCAAATGGGTTCATACCAATAGTACACAAAGAAAATCTCAAGTTCCTAGGTTCGGATGCAAAGTGTGGATACATCCTGTCAATTTTTTTCCATTGGTCCGCGTCAGCCGGATGTCGAATTATATCATGTTTACAACCTCCCATATCAATGCACCATGTAAAGTTCTTTGCATCTTTTTCATTCTTAAACAACCTTCTCAGCCTCAGAATAATAAGAAGATACCACAAACATTTGGCGGGCATCCGTCTCCTCACCGGCACAACATGCTCTCCACCGACAACCACATTTCTTTTCTTCTTATAACATGAAACATTACATACTAGACAAACAATCTTATCCTTAAGATCACCCCTATATAGGACACAATCGTTCGGACAAGCATGTATATTTTCCTACTCCAATCCCACCAGACACAAAATTCTCTTAGCTTCATAAAGGTTATCAGGAAGCCTATTACTAGGTGGAAGATTTTCATTCAAAAACTTAAGCAATTTATTCATGCTGGTATCATTCCATAACCTTACACCTTTGAAATTAAACAACTCCATCAAACATGACATGACCGTTTCTTTCTTCTTGCAACTGGGATACAATGATGTATCCTTATCACCAAGGAAGTTAGCCAAAACCCCTAGCCTCCCTCTAAACTCATTAACAACCTCCTCACATATGTCATCCATTATAGAATCCCCAAAACACTCTCCCTCACTATTAACTCTCACTTCTGGTGGTGATTTTTCCCCATGAAAGGTCCACACAACATAATATTTTGTAAACCCCCGGCTATACAAATAGAGTTTCATTATGTCCTTCTTTTCAGTACGAATTTGATTCCACAATCACGACAGGGACATAATATTCGCTTGTCTCAACTAAAAGCATTCTTCAAGAACTCATCCACAAATATAATATATTCATCGCTAAACCCTACTAACATTGGCATACACATGTTTACGCCTCTCGATGATGTGGTACAAATTTACATATCAATAAATGTCCAACAATCAAACTTTAACACTTTTAATACAATAGAATTTTTCATGATGACTTCATAATCACGCAACATCATAAATGCACAATATACATCAATATTCCACACTACAATTACAATATTCTTAACATGTCCAACACTATAGGAATCAAAATCCATAGCCTTATAACTACAACAACAATGAGAAAAAAAATCAAAAACTAATATCTACAATTCTACCTCAATCACCGTCAAATGATCAAACACAAAATGTAAATATCTCTACTAACCAAAACCATACATAAAATCCTTAATATCCATTAATGTAATTCAAAAAAGGTACCTTCAAGGGTCTTCATATTGGAGAATTCCATGCCTTCATCAACCAAAAAACACCATTAATGAATCTCTTCTTCCGAAAATCTCATTTTTAACCCAACTAAAAAAAGGTGGTAGGTGAGCATTTAATGCAATTTTCTATATCGGTATTTGGACTTTACCGGTGCATTTGTAGTCTTTTAAACCAGTAAAATTAGTTATCGGTGTTGATATTTAGCCAAAACCTGTGTATTTTCTTATCCTACATTGGTGCGATCACAGTACCGGTGCAAAAACTAATAACTTTGGCGCCAAATTTCTACAAAAAGAAAAAACAATTCACCGGTATTAAGAAAATACCGGTGAGTGTTCAATTCCTACACCGATTCTAATAGTAACCGGTGTACAAATGAAAATTTTTCCCATATTTTTTTAAATTCCTGCACCGATGATTTCCCGTTACCAGTTTAAAAGTTTTCCTCTTGGCACTAAATTATTAAAAGGGGGAAATATGTACACACTAGTAATCGTGTACTGGTGCACATGTTAGCAATTGCACCGGTCCAAATACCTATTCGGATAGTATTGGTGCAAAACATATGACGTTGGTACACCGGTAGAACCAACATCAATGCGAAAATAGGTGAACTGTACACCGGTTGAAAGGATACCGGTGCATATGTACTTATTTGCATCGGTACTGATGTTAACATGATAAATACTGATGCAATTGGTTACATAGGCACTGGTATACCTGTACTCATGATTTTATACCGGTGTGTATGTACCTATTTTCCAGTAGTGTTTGATATGTTTGCTAGTGTTGTATTTGGAAGGGTATTGTTAGCCCAAGTTTATGGTACATTCATGTACCACTAATCTAGGTTTCTTACACTACCCGACTAAGAACGCATGTGTTCGAAAGCAATGGAGATGGAGAACTAGGGTATAAGTTCAACTGAGGCAAGTAGTGTTGGTAGAAGAACAAAACAAAATGGCAGAAGACAATCGTACCTTATGGGAGCTTATAGAACCCAACATGGAGAATCAGCCACTATGTATTACCTTCTCGCCATTACCCACCAATGTTAGTTGTGAGCTGAAAAGTGGCGTGATCCATTTCCTACCGACATTCCATGGATTGGAGAGGGAGAACCCAAACAAGCATCTATCGGAGTTTCACTTGGTGTGTACAAACATGAAGCCACCGGGAGTTTCTAAAGATGACTACAATATGAGAGCCTTCTTGTTTTCCCTTCAAGACAAAGCTAAGGACTGACTCTACTACTTGCCACCAGGATGTATAAGGTCTTGGAGGGACTTGAAGTTGAGGTTCTTAGAGAAGTATTTTCCAGCTTCTAAATCTGTGGGGCTAAAGAAGCAACTGTTGAATATCACCCAAGGGGCTACTGAGAGCTTATATGATTATTAGGAGTGCTTTAAGCGATTGTTGGAAAGTTTCTCCTACAATCCCTTCAAGGAGGGGAATCTAGTGTATTATTTCTTCGAGGGTCTATGTGATGAAGATATGTGAATGGTGAATGCCGATTGCAATGGTTCGATATTGAACAAGAGCCCTAAGGATGCAATGGCCCTCTTTGAAGAAATGGCTAATGGTATGCACAGTTTGGCATAAGGTCATGGGTTAAGGTTTTGGATGATTCCGCAAAATCACCTAAGTTCAAGGAGCAAGTTCAAGTTCTTGCTTCCATGATGAAGGAGTTTTTTTTGAGGAAAAGTGCATCAAGTAAAAGTGTGCAGAGTTTGCAACATTAATAAAAACTTTGAGGAGTGTCCTGAGGTCGTAGATAATTTGAAAGAAGTGAAGGCCATTGAGTACAACAACCGGGAGAAACCATATTTTGCTAGGGGTCAATCACAGGGGTTCTAGGGGGAACCAAAGAGATGTAAGAATGGATCCATGTGCTAACTTGTTAAACCCAAGGTGTCGAGATCATGCAAATTTCCGATGGAGGGAAGATAACCAACCTCAAAGATACTGGGGTGGACATGGCCCTCCTCAACCATACCCTTGAGGTAAAGGCCCTTCTAACAATCATGCCTCAATCGAAAAATAAGATTGAGAGGAGATCTTGGAAGTCATCGGTCAATTGGGTAAGAAACATGAAGTCTTTGCAGAGAGGACAAGGTATGAGATTGAAGACCTTGGTAATAGAGCCTTTTCAAGCATAAAAAATCTTGAAGTTCAAGTTGGCCAACTTGCCACCTCTGTGAACCGACTTGAAACCAAGGAGTCCGGAAAACTCCCTTCCCAACCAGAGATCAATCCGAGGAACATAAGTGCTCTCAAGTTGAGAAGTGGGAAGGAAGTTTGTGAGTCTAAGAAGAAGGTGATGTAAGAGGATGATAGAGTATTAGAGGCTACCAAGGCTCACTGTGAAGAAGATGAGATTGTGGTCAAGGAGGAACCTTCCAAGGAGCTTCCACCACTTAATGCACAAGCTACCATTCCACCTCCATTCCCAAATTCTTTGAGGGGAAAGACAAAGGCAGAGATAAATGATGCAAACATTTGAAAAGTCTTAAAAAAGGTTGAGGTAATAATCCCTCTCTTGGAATTGATTGAAACATGCCATTATATGCTAAATTTCTTAAAGTTTCATGTACAAAGAAGAAAAGTAGGCCAACTAAGAGGTTAGGACACCTGAAAATAAGGGGAGTATCCATTTTGAACCATAAAAATTTGCCTAAGAAATGCGACAACCCCCGGAATTTTTTCAATCCCTATCTCCTTAGGTGGTGACCAACATCCACCCGAGGTCGTAAATCAATCGTAGCTAATTAACCTGAGTGGAGGCTGAGAAGTTCAAAGATAAAATTTATATTCTGCCCCCATTCTCATTGCTACGTTACCTAGAGGGTAGTTAGTGGTAAGCCGTGGGTTCGTCCACAGAGATGCTAGGGCTCAAGTATCAACTAAAAACACAACCTCGTACGGGTCGTCAATCTGTACGAGTGAAAGGAACAACTAGTAAATGCAAACAAGGGGGTGGTTTTTTTAGATTAACAAATTCAAAAAATAAATTAAAATAACAAGTAATATAATTAAGCTAAGCACCTGGGGAGTCATTGCGCAACATGATTAGCCTAATATTTCGATCCTCGATTGATTCACATACAATATTTACTAAACAACCCAATATAGTGTTCACAACACATAGCGTGGTCGATGGCATACACTTCCCCGTGCCTGTCACGTCAGGTGCGCTTGCAACCCTCTATCGACGCCGCCATCGCAATTATGGGAGTACAAAAAGGTCCAACCATTGTTGTAGGTATATTTCTCCCCCTTTGCAATTATGTCCCGGGCTTCCACCACGAATGCACAACTTCCCCCGGGTCCTATCAACTAGGCCCATTTGTTGTTGGCACCTTATCTATGATACTAAGGCCTCTTACAACCCTAGCTTGCTACTTTTCACTATCTCTACCCGTAACCTATCAAAAAATTATATGCAATCAACTAAGACTGATGCGGTGGAAAATAAGTCAGAGCAATACTTGGGTTTCCCATGAACACACTCACGCAGACGTAGTGTACTCCCTTACCCATTCTAACATCCAGGTTTCTCTTCCCAAGGGGGCATCAATAAGTGCACCATACATGAATACAGCCCAAAGTGTGTGCCGACATGGTGTAATATTCATGCATTTAGAACATTCAATAACAAGTATAATAATATCATGAACACAAATAATTGGATGAATCTAATGAATCTAACAAAACATAAGTTAAAACATGCGCAAAAATTATCCCCAAGCTATAGATATGGAATTCAAATATAGATTTAAATTCTACATCTAGGATGAACACAAAAGTAAAAGAAAAGAAAGGAAAATGAGAGAGTGTTTCTCTCTCTCCAAATGTTCTCCTGATGAACTAATATGCTTTGTACATGTTTGACCTAGTAGACTAAGGTTATATATATAGGAGAAGGGGATTGGGCCTAAAAATAGGCCCAAAATAGGGTTAAAATGCTAAAACCCTAGTTCAACTACCGCCCTACGCGGGCTTTCGCGGATGGTGCAGTCCGCGTCAAGTACATGTTGTGGGATGCACGATCGTGTGTGGGCCGTGGTCCTTCATCATGCATGGGGCACCGGATCTGGCACAGGTCATGCTGCAAGGCTCTGGCAAGAACCATGGGATATGGCACGGGCCGTGGTCTGGAAGCACGGTCTGCTTCGAAATATGGTGCATGGCATGTGCTTTGGCGTGGGGTGCATACTTTGGCACGGGCTGTGGTCAGGAGGTTCATTCCGCTCAGAAGTTTGGCATGGGGCACAAACTTTGGTGCGGGCTATAGCCTGGTCTTGACATCTCGAACTTGAACGATGCAGACCATCCCATTTACTTAGCCATTTTTTAGCAAAGTCTCGAACTCGTGTTGTGCATGCCATAGGATATGGCGCTGGTCGTACCATTGCCTCGTGCTAGAATTGTTGGTGCGGGATGTCTCTTCTGGCATGAGCCGTTGGTGCTTGACCATGAACAACCCGCGCTGACCCGTGGTACCTTGGCTGGCTGAACTTGTTTACTTTGCTATGGGTGAACCGTTAGTCCTATTTTTTAGTTCTAGTATTCGATTTTATAGTGATCAAGAAGAAAAATCCTATGGAAACAGAGTTGAAGGCTAATTATTTTCGGATCGGTCACAGACTTTGGCACAACTCATCGGACCACGATTCCCCATTCTTTCACTGGCCACATTGATCTTCGTTGCCTCCTATCTTTGACTGTAATCTCTTTCTACGGCCAAAAACAATGCATTGATGTTTGTGGCCTTTGTCTACTACCATTCAAGAGGTGAATGGCCTTCGATCTCTTCTACTTTTCTTGCGAATGGCCTTCAATATCTTCTACCGCTATTACGAACGGCCTTCACATAGAATATAACCAAAAAGTACCCACGGGCGACCCACTCAATATGATCAAATAGAAGATCTAGGATCCCGTGGATACAAGATTTCCATTAGTACTAATTAAGTCTACAAAATGCCAGATTTATACAATAAAACTAAACTTGGTCGTCTAAACCCCTTGTCACATAAACTCAACTAATACTAGCAATCCGCCAAGCAAAACATGCTAAAAAATATGCCGGATGCAACGGTTAACTCGTGCAAAATAAAGCACACCAGGTGGTAAACTTGTTGAAAATGCCATGATAAATTTAGGCGCATCAATTAATGTGATCCTGTTTAGTCTATATGAATGCCTAGAAATAGGTGAGCTTAGGGATACTAGAGCGATTTTCCAGCTCTCCGATCACTCCCAAGCTAGTTCTCGTGGGTTAGTAAAGGACGTAATGGTGCGAGTTGGCAAGTTGGTTTTTTCGATGGAATTTTATGTCCTAGCACGATGGAAATACACTCCCAATACTTTTGGGGAGACCTTTTCTTAAAATGTCTAGGACTAAAATTGATGTCCACTTGGGAACGTTGACTCTAGAAGATGACATGGATAAAGTGGAGTTTGATATCTATAAATCTAGGCATTACTTGAAAAATTCTTCTTTTATGTGCAAAGGTGTAACCTTATGTGATGAGCATAAATTCCATGAAACCTCTTGTGTTACCAATGAGAATGAACATTTGGATGAGTCCCGTGTTGAAAATATTGTTAATCAGTTCGGTGAATTGCATGATGCTATTGATGGTATGTCTGTGTTAGACTATTTTTCCATGCTAACTAACTTGCAGCGGGAAAGGGAGAGTGTCGTGAGTTTAAAACCTCCTCGACCACCCCCTAACCCCAAAGTGACATTCACGGATTCAACCTTAGCAAGACACGGAGATTCATTTCCTATCACGAACAAGAGGTCCAAAGGTAAGGATGACTCATTGTGGAGACCTTTCCACAACAATGTCATCATGGGTGGAGTCGTCATGGCGATTCTGGACCCACAGTAGGAGTTTCTAACTATCTTGCATGAAAAAGAAATAAGTCATGAGGAAGACAATAAATATATGGTATTTATTTTTTTCTTCGGTGTTTCATGTAGTGGTTAGATATATTTTTCATGTTTTTTTTGCAGTGAATATTTTTGAGATAAAACTCTTGTTGATTTGAACATTTGAGTTCAAGTTCGTGATTGTGTTTGGATGGAATTGGATTTGATGGGTGACATAGTTTTTCAAAAAAAGAGGGAAAAACTAAGGATTAGGTCAAAATTTTGGCAATCTCGTGCCAAAATCTGACACGACCCATGTAAAGAGTGTGGCGTGCCAGGAGAGTTGGCACGAGGAGATGCCTCCTGCCAAGAAGTTTGGCACGATGGTTGGTTTGTGCTAGAATGTTTGGCATGAGGCCTTGTTTTGTGCATGAGAATTGGCATGAGACCTTGGGTCGTGCCAAGCACATTTTGCGCTAAAAACTAATTTTCCATTGCCAAATTGTTCCAAAAATGAAAATTTTTGAAAATTCTAAAATTCTAACTCAAAAATTTATTTTTGGTTCAAAATTTTTTTAATTCCCTAATTCCTTAGGACTTTTTATGCAAATAGAACTTCCTACATTCCTAGGAATTAATTGATTGGTACTATTGTCCCCTAATTTGCAATTTTAAAATTCCATTCTTATCCTAATTGTACCGCTCTCTCTATTCACCTATGCTGAAATTCTAAATCCATGGTACACTTTTCCACCTAATTTGATCATTTGATTTATTCTTCCTTCTCAAGAAACACTCACTCACACACACTCTTGGTGAAACTAAAAAAATTGAAGATTTTCTTCCAAAAATTAGCAATTCTTGCTTCTTTTTGTTTGGATCTGGCAATTCTTAGCTTCAAATTCCAGTTAATTCATTGAACTCTTTGTTTATATGCTTGATTGGCATTTTGGTGGTGTTATGAAAAGCATGATCTTCAGATGAGTATGTATGCCATTGGGATATGTTTGGGATTTTATGTATGATCATGTGTTAAAGAAAGTTCGGGTGGTTTGATTGATATTGTGTTTGAATGATATGTTTTTCATGTGTTAGGTGATTTGGGAGGAGATGAATCTTGGTTTCATAGTCTTTTTGATGGGTCAATAATAACTTATATGAAATTATTTTCCAATGAGGATGTTCTTGTTTAAATAGCCTTCATGCTTGGATTATCATGTTTTGAATGTCTAGGCTATTTAGGTAAGATCTACTTGCTGAATAATAATGTGAGCTATGCCTTACTTTGAAGATCACATTACCACTTTTTGCCTCATTTTGTTAGGATACCACCAAAAAGGAATACTTCGGAGAAGGGCAAGTCCACTCGGGGTGAGAAGATGAAGAAATCGATAAATGGTGCAAACCATGAACCGGTAACTCCTACTCTTCACAACCCCGTGATTGTGACCGATGTTTTTATGGGACTATCCAATATCTCCGTCACAGCAGCACAGAGGTAGAGGAATGTGAGAGAGCAAAAAATGAGTTTACTAGAGACCGGCTTCGCATGGAAAGACACACTAGCGGCTCTAGGCTTGCTCGATCCCGTGACCTACCTATTAGGCCGAGTAAGTCTAGAGAGGTTCTTAGAGAAACATTCTAAGACATACATCAGGTGGACCCTAGAGTTCCTAGCTACTCTTTGGTCGGTCACGGACGAGGATGGACACAAGAAAATCAAATTCAATCTTGACAACAAGGAGTGTCAGATGACACACCGGGAGATAGCCCGGGCCTCGGATGGAGATACAACAAGGAGATCCCTAGGACATACCGTCAAGGGATGCCTTTTTCTCTTGGGAACTTTTGGAGGCAGCTAATTGGAACTGATCAGAAGAATATATGCAAGAGCACCACCTTGGTCCATCCAACACACCGTTACGTTCACCAACTATTGGCAATGGGGTATTCTGTTATGGTGAGCTAACGCAATGTCAAGGTTTGGATGTTAATTGCCTTTGGGCAATGACTCCCAAGGTTAAATTTTACCCAAACTTGGTGGGGAACTTTGTACATGAGTGCATGATAATGGGGGAAAGAAAGAGTGGTAGGATATCTATGGGCGGTATGACAGGTCAACTGGCACAACACTTAGGGCATCCGGTCACACGGAGAGTGCTGGCTAACTTGGGATGATTGGGTAAAAAGTATAATATTGAGAAGTTAGCCAAAAAGTCTATGGTGGGAACTACGATATCAAAGAATTAATATGTATTGCTCTATGGTGGAGCAAGCACTTGTAGTTTCATGGTACTTCCACTGCCGGAGCGCACCGCTATCAACCATGTTACATGTTTGGATGACCAATTTATTGAGCCAGACCGGCGCTTTGAGAGAGAGTTCTAGAGAGTCTTAGCCACCTTTGAGATAGACATTGAGGAGGCTGAGGGTGAGACCTCTTCGGGAGCACATCATAGCCACACTTACCTATCCACGGACATCATCGATCGATTGTAAGCACTTGGGGATCAGCTTTCGAGCTCTACCCTAATGTTGCAAGAGGCAGTCCAAGAAATAGGAGGAGTGAGAATGTAAGTAGAGCATTCTAGTTCGAGGATGGATCGTATTGAGGTCGCTCTTCAAGTAACATGATACATTGAGAGATGCTTCACGGGCCACGACGACAAGGAAGGCCCTTCAGGGCCACGAGAGTGAGTATCACTATTTCTCCCAACCTCATTTATGTTTTTTAATGATTTTTGTTGCATTGGAGACTATGTATTGGTTAATTTTGGGGAAATAAGTAGTGAGCACTTAAGGAGTTTCATTATTGAATTTCCTCGGTGATCTGTGTTTTTCGTCGGTAGTTTTCTTGCTAGTTGATGATTTTGGTTTTTGATTGTTGAGGGATGATTTTGGATGGATATTTTGTGGAATGAGATGTTATGCTAGGGTTCCTAGTTTTCATGGTGTAGATGTTTTTAGGATATTGGTGGTGTATTTATTGATTTGATCTTATCTTTTGTAGTATGAAGCCCACTTTGGGGCGATTTTGTGCTACACCAAAAACAAATTTAAAAATGAAAAAATTTAAAAGCCTGGACAAGTTGAAAACCCAAAAGAGTGACTTGGGTAACATTGGGAAAAGCCCGGATAGGTCAAAAGACCTAGGTAAAATGAGAGGACAGGCCCGGGTAGGTCAAAAGACCTAGGCAAAAATGAAAGGCCGTGTGGAAAAAGGTGAGAAGTGAGTACCGTTTGTGTGTTAAAGCTAGGATGAAAACCCGAAAGGGCTCCTAGGCAAAATGAGAGAAAACAAAAACTAGGTTGATGATACACTTGACTTCTTGGTACATTGCAACTAGGTTGAGAATAAAAAAATATCCCTATGTTACAACCAAGTCGATGGGTTTTGAATTTCCTTGGTTAATTGTTTGTGGAGACGACTCTATGATTGCTTAGGGGATCATTTTGGGAAAAGTGAGATAACTTAACACTTATCTTTTTGGCTTATCTTTCCCACATTTTTATTTTGGGTGGTTAGATTGCTTATGTTCTTCGGGTAGTGTGAGAGTTGTGAAACTCTTACTCTTTTTGGGGGAAACAGGGTAATCTAGTAATAAGTTGGATGCATCGGTTAACTTATGCTTGCATGCTACATCTCGCTTGATTATTTTTCTTGTCTTTATTTACTTGAGGAAGAGTAAAGGGTTCAGTGCGGGGAATGTGATGTACTTCATTTTGCGTGTGTTAATTGTTGCATTCGACATAGTTTTTAGCTTGTTTTGTTTGGCAGATTGCTAGTATTAGTTGAGTTTACATGACAATGGGTTTAGACGTTCATGTTTGGTTTTCTTGTCTAAATCCCGCATTTTTGTAGACTTAATTGGTACTAATGGACATCTTGTATCCACGGGCTCCTAGATCTTCCTTGTGATCATCTTTAGTAGGTCGCCCATGGGTATTTTTTTATTACATTTTATGTGAAGACCATTTGTAAAGGCGGTAGAAGATATTGAAGGCCATTTTCAAGGGCAGTAGAAGAGATCTAAGGCCATTCACCTCTAGAATGGTAGTAGAAAAAGTCCATGAACATCATCGCGTGGTAGAAGGAGATTGGAGCCAAAGATAGGCGGCATTGAAGTACAGGGCGGCCAACTAAGAAACGTTGAATTGTGGTCCAAGAACAATTATCCTTCAATAATGATTTCATTGGATTCATCTTCTTGAGAACAACAAAATTCACTACTAGAACTCTCAAATCGGACTAATGGTTCATCCATAGCAAAGGAAAGAAGTCCAGCCGTCCAATGCACAAACGTGTCAGCGCGGGCAGCTCATGCATGGCACCAATAGCTCGCACCAAATGAGTCGTCAAGCACCAACGGGATCAGCACAAGGACAGAGCATGGCCCACGTCAAATGCCACATGCCGTAAGTACAAGTCTCAACTCCTATGTTTTTGCTTTGATCCTATTATTATTCATTAGGAGAACATCTTTAGAGAGAGAAACACTCTCTAATTTTCTTTTCTTTCCTTTTATTTTTTCTTTGATCCTATGTTGTGGATTTTAAATCAATAGTTGAATTCTATTTCTATAGAGTAGTTTCCATAGCTTGCGGATAAATTTTATGCACATGGTTTAATCTATATTTTATAAGATTCTATAGTTCATCCTAATTTTGTGTTCATGATATTATTGTGACTTGTTCTTGAATGTTTGAATTGCATGAATAGTACACTTTATATAAGCACACACTTAAGTCTATATTCATGTTGGTGCAAACATTGATCCCCCCTTGTGAAGAGAAACCTGGATGTTTGAATGGGTAAGGGAGTACGGATCTGCATGGGTGTGTGCACGGGAGAGCTGAGTATTACCCTAACTCATTTGCTATCTCACAAGTCTTAGATGATTACGTAAAGTAGTTTGAGAGGTTACCGGTAGAGATAGACAAAAGTAATAAGCTAGGGTTGTAAGAGGCCCTAGTGTCATAGATAAGGTGCCAACCACCCTTTGACCTAATTGATAGGTGATTGGGAAGTAGTGCATTCATGGTAAAAGCCCAGAACATAATCGTACGGGGGGAGAAATGGATCTACAACAATGGTCGGACCTTGTTGTACTCCCTTAATTACGATGGTGGTGTCGATGGAGAGTTGTGAGTGCACCCGACGTGACCATCGGCCATACCACATGTTATGAACACTCTATTAGGTTTGTCTAAATCTCTATGTGAATGAGTCGAGAATCAATACATTAAATTAACCATGTTGCGCAATAAATCCCAGTGCTTAGCTAATTAGATTAATTTCTCTTTACTTTTATGTCTTGTAGTTGTTAATTGAAAAAACCAAACCCCCTCTTGTTTGCTTTACTAGCTATTCATTTCTCTAGTATAGATTGATGACCCGTATGAGGTTGTGTTTTCATTGACTCTTAGGCCCTAGCAAAGGCTTACCACTAACTACCTTTAAGGTTGCGTAGTAGTGAGAATCGGTGCAAAATATAAATCTTATCTTTGACCCTCTCATAAGTCCTTCGCCCAGGTTAATTAGCTACAATTAACGACCTCGAGTGGAGGTAGGTCAGTTTCTGAGCCTCATAGACATAGCATTTCCATCCCATCCCAGCATGATGCTTACCTTGGCAGCATCCGTAGTTCAGCCTATTCCAGGAGCATGGTTTGTAGGGATATCAGTCTGCTTCATCTTATGACATGTAAGCCTATCCACCAAGACATGAGTATTAGTGGATGTAGTCTTGGGGAGACTCCATCTTCGGGGTTAGGCTAGGTCTGCACCAGCTTGGTGTGCAGCTTGACTACCATCAGGATGCGACGTCGCTTAGGTTTGAGAGGGTGGATGATCAGCTGCAATACTTGAGGATGGACATGGGCCTGCTACACAATGACATGCAAGAAATCACTGATCGGCTGATGACAGCGGGCAACACAAAAAATGAAAAAAATTGAAAAACAAAATGATATATATATACCCGGCTAAGTTGAAAACCCAAATGGGCTACATAGGCAACAATGGGAAAGTCTCAGATAGGTTGAAAACCCTATGCAAAAGTGAGAGGCCATGGTGTGGAAAAAGGTGAGAAGTGAGCTCAATTTATGTGTGAAGCTAGAATGGAAATCCGAAAGGGATCCTAGGTAAAATGAGTGAAAATGGAAACTATGTTAAGCATATCTTGAATTTTATTTGGTGGCTTCTTCGGTAGAGTAAGTTAATTTCACACATATCATGTATACCTTGCCTTTTTCTTGGTTTGATTGGTTGATATGTTACTTTAGCTTCTTTGGGGAGTGAGGTTTGCGAGATTCTCACATCTTTGGGGGAACTAGTCTAGCTTAGGAAGAATGTGTAATGTATTGGTTAACCCTTTTTGCATGTTACTTTCCTCTTAGATCTTGGCTCGTTTTTGTTTACTCGAGGATGAGTAAATGTTTAAGTGTGGGGGAATTTATCTGCACCTAAAAGTATGTGTTAACCAACACATTTGACACATTTATAATTATTTTTTGGTTGGTTAATTGCTAGTTTTAGTTAGCTTTACTTTGTAGGAAGTTTAGATAGCCATCATTGGTTTTCTTGTCTAAATCCTTAGTTTTGTAGGTTTTTTTGGGATCTAATGGACACTATGTCTTTACGAGCATCTAGATCTTGTTTTGTGAGCCAATTTGTAGATTGATCATAGGCACTTCGGTGCAGTTTAAAGAAGGTCATTCACAAGGATTGTAGTAGATAGTAGAAGGTCATTCCGAAACTAAATAAGCCAAAGGCGCGACATGAATTTAGTCATTACAAAAGATCATCCAATTAAAGATCCAAGAGCCAGAAGAAGCTCTTGAAGCAATGAAGCACTTGCTTCCAAAAGCGGTGTTTCCACCTATTCAAAGCTAAAAAAACTAAGGGACATCATTGTGCTAACAGAGGTCTATCTTAGTATTCCATCAGACTGAAATACCACTAATAGGTCGGCGAATCGAAAGCTCGAAACCCGTGTTTGTCAATGACATATAGCCAAATTGGAAATAAGAATAGAATCGGTATTAGCAGTAGAACACCTCTATAGAAAAGGTTTGCTGCACTCAGTTGAGATGAGAAAGGTGATGCTAGCATCCAGCCGGGACTCCAATAAACTCCCTTCGCAATCATCAGAAAGTGAAGAAGAGTAAGTAACAGCAGCATCTCGGCATCAGACCTGCAAAGTATAGAAAGAGAAGGCAGCAGTTTCTATTCTAATTGTGAAGAAGATGATTATATGATCAACTAGTGGAGGCCTCCTAGCAGAATGAGAGAGCAGCAAAGTTTTAAAATAACCGCAAAACCTAATTCCTATTACTCTCCATTGGAGATCCAATTCTAACCCCAGGAAAACCATTGTTGTCAAGGAGTAGAAGGTCATTCACAAGGATGGTAGTAGATACAAAACTACGAGTCAAAACGTGGTTGTAGATGAAATTGATCTGAGGAGGGATTTGAAGATCAACAAATGAAGAACTGTCACAGCTGTATGATACTACAAGGGTTGTCCCAGCCAACATAGGTGGTGGCAAAGTGCCTTGGCACGGGCTGCAGAGAACTACACGGCTTGTGCCGTTCAATGAGCCTCATGCAGCGTATAAGTGCAACCCAAAATTTAAGACCAAAAAGATCGGCCAATGGGACATGAAGAATCGCACATAAGCGCCATCAGTTGCCCAGAAATCAACTCCCAGCCAGTGGCCCGTAAGGTTATAGATGGTCCAGGTCGCTCAAAAGATGAAATCAAGCTTCCAGACGACGACCCACGAGAATATGCACAGGCTTTGCACTCAGAAGACCAAAAAGATGATACCAGCTAGTGGCCTAAAAAATTAAGGATGGGTCATTCGCTCAGAGACCGGGAATTCATGGCCAATCGGCGGGCCGTGCACTATTACTCAGGATGTACAGCTACATGGGCCGTGTGCTATTGCACGGCCAGTGCTTGGCGACTGCTAGGGTTTAAGAGACCTTTTTGCCTCTATCAAGGCCCAATTCCTACTACTATATAAGAGGACCTATGTCTACTAGGGTTTAAGTTTGGATAGTTCTATTTTCATTCTCATAGTTTTTCCTAGGAATAGATAGAGAGAGAAAGGGCTAACCCTTTTCTCTTAGTTTAATTCTCCTAGTTTTGCCCAAGGGCATTGAATCCAATGGAAAGATTTGGTCCAATGCTTAGGGAGTAGTGATTTAGCTTGGGGATTTATATATGTATTCATGCCTTGGTAGTTATCTTGTCAGATTTTAAGATCCCCTATCCTTTATTGCTTTTAAATATTTTGTTGATTTGTGCCTTATATTCTTGTTAATTGCATGATTGATACACTATATTGGCATACACCTTAGACTACTTTCATGTTGGCGCATTTACTATTATCCCCTTGAGAGTGTTGCTAGGGTAATAGGGGGAGCGAGAGTCTATGACCGTTTGGGTGTAGGCATGTAGTCACCGCTCCAATGACCATATGCTAGTTTGAGCTGGAATGAAGCTTGATAGGTTACGGATATAGATAGTTTAGTATCAACTAGGGTTGGCATAATTTGACCTATATCGTTGCAACCTTAGAGTCACCATAAGGTGCCAATCCATTTTCCTCTAAAGGCTTAGGGATAAGTATTCATAGTGGAGTGCCCGAGATGTAATTTTACGGGAAAGAATCAGATCTGCACAATGGAAGAGCCATTGATGCACTTTTCTAATTACAGAGGTGGTGTCGATAGAAGAAAACTAGAGCACCCTTGTGTGACAGAAGTGTTTACTATCGACCACACTATGTGTTGTAAGTATTAGGATAGGTTTATGCATCTTGTATTTGATTGAATCTAGGATCGAAATATACTAACGGTAATGTAACGCAAATATCCCAAGTGTTAGATAAATACTATGTTACAGACTTGGAAAATACAACGGGGGTGTATAAAGTAGCATCACATTTGAGCGATTTTCAATTTGGAGTTATGAGTAAAATTTTAAAATTTTCCACTTCAGGCCCTCCAGGAAAGTTGGAGTTGTCGAATCATAAAATTGGCAACACCAAAATGCAATTCAATAATATACGATTGCAAATTTGCAATTTGGGCATGTGTGGGTAAAGTCAGCCATTTTATAAATGTTTATATATGGAAAATCAATTTAGGGTTAATCGTTGATTAGTTAAAGTCAAACTTTTTCAATAGTGTTTTTATATGAAAATTCAAGGTTTAACCATTTAGTAGCCGTTCCCATAACCTTTTCATTAGTATTTATGTATGAAATATCAATGATTAATTAAGGTCAAATTTTAATTATTTGTATTTATATATATAAATTCAAGTCATATTTATACATGTATACATCTTACTAAAAGAGACAAAAACTTCATAGTCCTCAAAATGCTACATGACCAGAAACTTCATAATCCTCAAAATGTAGAGACTGACAAATATTCTTAGGAGCCTGAGTAATCATAGAGTGAGTCCAAGCTGGCAGTTGACCGGAGGATTAAAAGAGGAAGACCCAGAAGAGACCAAGTGAGAACCAGCAGACAAGTGGGAGTTTGATGGTGAGTCAGATAAGCAAGGATCCATAAGTGACGGAGAAGCCTCAAAAGTAGGATCAAGAAGCACATGATCAGCAAAGGTAGAGACATCCAAGGAAGCAAATAAAGAAGAACTCGATTAAGTATTGGCGAAGGGGTAGCATGTCTCATGAAATCAAGCATGCCGAGTGATGTAAACTCAACCAGAAGTGGGATCAAGGCACCGAAAGCCCTTGTACTGAGAACTATAACTAATGAAAATAAAAGGAATGCATCAAGGTGAAATCTTATGTTTAGCATACATACAAACAAAGGGATAAACTCTACAACCAAAGGGATGAAAGTTAGAGAAAACCGGCATCCGATCAAATAAGAGTCCACAAGGAGAGGATCCATTAAGAATAGGCGTATGTATGCGATTGATAGTATAAAAAGAAGTTTAAAGGGCATCATCCCAAAAAGAGAGTGGGACATGAGAGGGAAAGAGCATAATGAGGCCCATTTTAGCCACGTGGCGAAGGTTGCACTCAACATGACCATTTTGCTAGGGCGTGTAAGGACACAACTTATTAATGGATCCCTTTTGTGTTTAAGTTCCATGAAGATGAGTATGAAGGAATTCAGAATCACCGTCACTCTGAAAAACCTTAATACAAGAAAAAAAACCAATTTTCCACAAAATGCTCAAATTTCACGTAAACATAAAAAAATTAGTTTTTTTAATAAGGTAAAGCCATGTAGATCTCGAGTAATCATCCATAAAGAGAGCATAATAAGCAAAACTATGTCTAGCTATAAACAAGTGTTGGACCCATGTATCTCAATGAATTAAATCTAAAACATGCTTAACTCGCTTAGACTTCTAAACAAAAGACAATTTATGACCTTCCGTCATAACACAAGGGATGCATGTATGTGGTTTTGGCAGTAAAGAAGAAACAGACAGTTTACCAGATTTAACTAACAATGAAATAATGCTATGGGGCAGATGTCCTAACCAGGCATTCCATAGCTCAAATTATGCCCGGTTTTTATTTTTCTTAATAAAAGCCTCTTCACCACGATACATCACATGAAAACCATCCTCACAATTGCCTTTACCCATGATTGCCTTTGTCACTTTGTGTTGAATAACGAAAGAACGGTCATCAAAAGTGATTAGAACACCAAGATCCTTAGTAAGCCAACTAATAGACAATCAATCCTTGGTAATATCAGACACAACCAACACATCTGATAAGCGTAAACTAGGTGTGATATGAGAATCACCAATAGCAGAAATAGAGATTTTATAACCATTACCAACAGAGAAATGAGAATTACTAGTATAAGGCTCTTACTTTCAAAAGTCAAGAAAGAACCACTCATATGATTTGACGCTCATGGGTCAATGTACCAATCCAAGGAAATAGGAGATAGCTCAATGTCTCAGACAGGCGTGAAACCAAATGGTAGAAATGTAATTTTCAGGCCCTGGTCCATGACACCACTAATACTGGAGCCTAGATGATCAACCAAAACCACTAGAAAACCAGTCATGCTGTCTACCATGACCAAGGCCAAAACATTGGCCACCGCAAGCGGCGTGTGGATCCGACAAAGACCCTCTGTGTGCTATAGTACCCTAAAAATTACTCAAAAAATCTTCGTGGTTTTTAGCGGAAGCGACACATCAACATACATTGGGGTAGGCAAAAGATCGGCAAGAGGGGCAAACAATTCTTTAAATTAAGCACCAAGAGCAGTCAAGAACCACAAAAAGTTAATCATCATTGCACACAGGAGAATCCATAACTACAAGTTGTTTGAAAATATCTTTCAATTGTATATGTAGGTCATGAACATATTGTTTTGCGAAGCTACAATGCCTATTGTTGAAGATGTAAAATTGATGACTTTCTTGTGTTAAGATACACATTTATAAGGGTATCCCAAATTTTCTTAGAAGTATCGCAACTCGAGAACTCAGCATGAGCAGATTCAGTGAGGAAGGAGGATGCAAATTTGTTGGTCTTTGGCACGCCATGCATCAAATGCGTTCTTCCCATTCTCATACATTGCATCCCTGGAACCACTAGGAGAATCACAAGTGGTAGCACCATAGGAAGAGGGCGCCGTTGTTGGCGGTGAGGACTCGGCCGGACAAAGATTTGTCCTGTTGACAAAGCCGAAGAGACCCTGCAATTGAAGGACATTCTGAACTTTACGTTTCTAGGGGATATAATTGGCGGAAGAAAGCTTAATTGGCATATTGTGTAAAGAGTATTTTGTAAAGAAGTTTTTTGGAAGCCGTGGCAGAAATAGGCTAGGTCAATGAAGTGAAAAGAGATAGAGAGAGAGAGAAAGATGCATTGGGCCGATGAAGTGAAAAAATAACAAGAAGAAAGAGGACTGAATAATTATGAAAGTAGGATTAGGTGAATAATAGTATATCTTCTTTATTTTACGTGCATTAATCATTGCATTCGGGGTAATAATTAGCTAGTTTTATTCGGTGGATTGCTAGTATTAGTTGAGTTTACGTGACAAGGAGTTTAGACGGCCATGTTTGGTTTTCTTGTCTAAGTCCCGTATTTTGTACACTTAATTAGTACTAATGGACATCTTGTATCCACAGACTCCTTGATCTTCCTTGTGATCATCTTTAGTAGGTTGCCCGTAGGTACTTTTTGGTGTGAAGGTTGTTTGCATGAACGGTAGAAGATATTGAAGGTCGTTCGCAAGGATGGTAGAAGAGGTCAAAGGTCATTCACATGAGAATGATAGAATATGAAGGCCATTGACATCAAATCGTGGTAGTAGAAGGATGGAGCCAAGGATAGACGGCATTAGAGTTCAAAATGGCCAGGAGAGAACGGTGAATTATGGACTGATGAGTTGTGCCAAAGTCTGAGAACGATCCAAGAATAATTAGCCTTCAAGGCTGATTCTATTGGATTCGTCTTCCTGAGCACTATAAAATTGACTACTAGAACTATCAAATTGGACTAACGGTTCACCCATGGCAAAAAAAACAAGTTTAGCTGGCCAAGGCATAAACGGGTTGGCCCGGGCCATTCATGGTTGGCACCCGCACCAATGGAGCAGTCCCACGCCTAAGGGACCAGCACGAGACCATGGTGCAGACTGCGTCAAACTCGATGGGTTGCCCCAAAGTTCTTAGAAAAATGCCCTTCCAGACAACGAGTCATGCCAAACGATGCGGACTGCACCCAAAACGGGTCGTGCCAGATCTGGTGGTCCGCATCTACTGTTCATGGCCCGCATTTACTGTTCACGATCCACGTCATCCGCCATGGCTCGCACCAGTCGGTGTTTTCTCACTATTTTGGCCATAACTCTCTCAACTTTCATCTGAATTCCCTCTACCATATTTCAAAATCTTCGCCTTTACGAGCTCTATCCAACGAACTAAATTCCAGCTCCAAAAGGCTCACGGATATGAGCATTTTATTCAAGAAATATTCTGCCAAAAGAGAGGGAGAGGGTGACTACGGCTTGACCTAACTTTGGCCTATTTTAGGCCTATCTTTTGTTTATATAGAAGTCTTAATCTTTTACTAAACCCTGAGTACACATAATGTAGATTTCTGTCTCTCTCTAGTTTAGATAGAAGGAAGATGAGAGCTCTCTCTCTCAATAGAGTTCTTCTTCTCTTCTATCTCTTTTTCTTTTGTTTTCTTTTCCTAGATTAAAGGTTGGATCATTTTTGTAATTAGGAGAGCAACTTTAGAGAGAAAAACTCTCTCCCTTTCTTTTCGTTCTTTTTCTTTGAGCTTAGGATGTGAAATTCAAATCTTTATTTGAATTCCATATCTATGAAGCAGTTTCTATGGCTTGTGGATAAATTGTAAGAGTATGGTTTGATTTAATTGTTTTGTGAGATTCTATAGTTCATCCTAATTTTATGTTCATGATATTATTGTGATTGTTCTTGATTATTTGAATTGCATGAATAGTACAATGCAAGGGATGTTCAAGTATGATAACGTGGGGAATTTGTGTGCTGCGCAATCAAGTATGATAATTGACATCACCCAGTAAAAAAAGTCAAATAAACCTAAAGGTTGTATTTATTTTTTATTTCCTAACAATCCCCTATAAATTTACACTTTCCCTCTACAATTGGCAGCACTTGGAGCCAAAAACTGGAAAAAGACATGAAAACAATTTTAGAAATTAATTTTACATAAATTTTGGATCCTACTCTAACATTAAATACAGACAAACCCGTCCCTATCCCTCACATAAAACATTCCCCAGAACTGGAATACATTCCACAACATGTTCAGTCATGAGAATGTTCCTCAAATCCAACTCATCAATGAGCTGAGGGAGCAGGCGAGATTTTCCTTCTATGTTCTTCTCCAGGCATTTTTTTTGCGGGCATCACATTTCCGAGCATCTTACCCGAGGCAGGACATTTCAATAAGGACCAAGAATCTCTTGGATGAGGATAGAAATTCCATTGCGCAGTTAATTATATCTTCTCAAAAAATGGGAGGATAACACATGGCCAAGCAGTCGAAGCTGCTGCAGCTTAGAACATTTCAGTTCAAACCATCAACAAAATCTTGGGCCTGGCAAAAAATCAGCTTACATTAGGTGTGCTTATTAATGTTTAAAGCTGAAAAATTGAGCATCCAAGGTCACGGGGCTATGTTGTTCGACAAAGAGGCATTCAAATCAGTTCCACTATCTCATAGGAAAATATTAAGGCCTGCAACTACAAAGATAAATGTAAGAAAGGGCACACAGTTCACATATTCATTAAGAGTGGAGTTCTAAGGAAGCACAAAAATGCAATCAAACCATTTTTAAAGGAGGCTAATGAGTGTCAAACCATGATCATGATAGCCGAACCTTACTTCAATAAGTCGATCCTACAAAATAAACTCCCCAGTGTGCTAGGGGTGACCCGCCTCCACTTGGGGTTGTCAAGTTGTAGCTAAATTATCCCGAGCAAAAGTTGGGTAAGGTCAAAGATAAGATTTATAGTTTTGCACCCCACTCACTACTAAGCTACCTATATGGTAGTTAGTGGCAAACCTGAGTATGTCCACTGAGATACTAGGGCCTAATAGCCAATTAAACACAACCACGAACGGTTCGTCAATTCATTGTGTTGCTAGGAATAACTAGTATAGTAAAAAGGGAGGGTTTGGTTTGTCAACTAACAAGTAAACCATATAGCTATACACTTGGAGAATATTTGTGTAACATGGTTGATTAAATGTTCTGATCCTCTATTCAATCACATGTAATACTTCAACAACCTAATCTAGTACTCATAAAATGTGGTGTGATCGATGGTCAAAACTTTCCCAACTTGTCACATAGGGTGCTCTTGTGAATCTTCCATCGGCACCGCCTCCATAATTAGGGGAGTGCAACAACGGTTTAACCATTGCGCATATCTATTTCTCCCCCATACGATTACGTCTCAAGCACTACACCACAGATGCTCTACCCCATAGGACTATAAATGAGGCAAAGGAAGGTAGGCACCTTATCTATGATACTAAGACCTCTTACAACTCTAGCTTGCTACTATTTGCTATATCTACCCATAACCCTTCAGACCAACTCGCCAGCTAAGACTGGTGGGCTGCCATCATAACAGTAGAACTCAGAAAAGACCTACGTCCACACACCCACGTGGACCCGAACACTAGTACCCATATCACATCCTGGTTTCTCTTCCCCTGGGGGTATCAATATTTACACCAACATGAATGTAGACTAGAGTGTGTGCTAATGGAGTGTATTATTCATGCAGTTAAATCATTCAAGAACAAGCCATTATAATATCATAAGCACATAAATTAGGAAGATCTAAAGAATCTCACAAGAACATAATCAACACATGAATACAATTTATCCCCAAGATAAAGAAACTACTCCTTAGACATGGAACATAATAAACTACTCCCCACGTTCCCCACGTTCAAGTATTTCATTGAATTCCATATCTTAAGGCTAAAGCAAAATAAAAAGAGAAAAGAGAAAGAACCTAGAGAGAAGAGAGAGTGTTTCTCTCTCTAAGTTGCTCTTTAAACTACAAGTAAAATGATGAAAACTGGTCCAAGACTCCTAACCCTAGAGACTAAAGCAATATTTATAGTAGTAGGGGATTCACTATCACAGGAACCCCCCTGTAGCACCGGTTTTTTTTTGTTTTTAGCACCAGTTTTTTTGGGGAAAAAAACCGGTGCCTAAGTAACCGATGAAGCGGTTTCACCAGTTAGAAAAAACCGGTGCTAAATTCCTACTTCTAGAACTGATTTTCTTTAGCACCGGTTTTTTGTGACCGGGGCTATAAAAACCAGTGTTAAATTTGTGTCCTAGTAGCATCGGTTTTAAAACCGGTGCTAAATGTGTATTTTTAGCATCGGTTATATTTTAGCACCGGTTTTAAAACCGATGCTAAATTAGTATTTTTAGCACCGGTTTTAAAACCAATGCTATAATGTGTATTTTTAGCACCGGTCGTATTTAGTACCGGTTTTAAAATCGGTGATAATTGTGTATTGTTAGCACCGGTTATTTTTTAGCACCGGTTTTGTAATCGGTGCTAAATGTGTATTGTTAGCGCCGACCGATGCTAATTGTATGATAGGTTATCACCAGTTATTTTTTAGCACCGGTTATTTTTTTAGCAAAAACCGGTGTTAAATTTGTGACCTATTTACACTGGTTTTTTCGTTGTAGCACCGGTTTATAAGAACCGCTGTAAATTTTGTGACTAATCTGGTCACTGGAAGCTGCGGCGTGCTGCCGCTCTTTCAATCCATCTTCACGCTACCAGTTTATATTTACGCTTGTTTTCCAAACCAGTGTATTTTTTTAATAGATGGCACCGATTTTCATTTGTGCGTAGATTACTTAATTGGAGCACCAATAAAGATAGCACAAATTCCCAACAATAGTTCCCAATAAATACAACAATCATCACGCATAGACAACAAGTAGGTAGAAAAAAGCATTGGATTTGATCAACTATTATTTTTTACTAGCGAAAGAAGTCCATGAAACGTGGTTCTTAGTGGCCAAAAATTGGGTTACAACCTACATAAGATACAGGAACCCCCATCATCATGGAGATGATGAGTATCAAAAGTGGAGGACAATTACCTTTCATAAGAGATAATACTAACTACTATCCAATGATGGAGGCAAGTCCCTGTATGACATTCAATTGATTCATGCATTTTGGCAGAGTACATTTGGCAAAAATACAAATCCATTTCAGAGCCGTTCTCCGCAGTTGATCGCTCCCCGGAGGAGTGTAATCTTTTGGAAATTGCTGAAACAATGTATTCAATGGTATGTTAGAAAAGGATATGTGTGTGTGTGAGAGAGAGAAACTAACAAATACAAATAAACAATATAGGAAAACATACCGGAATAATGTCAATGTCATGCATGTCCTTAACAAAATTTTCCCTATAATATATGCAATGGTATGCACATTCTCAAGTACTACTTTGTATCTTGTGCTGATATAAAAGAGATTTTGATGAAATGATTACGAACATAAAAGTGACAGAGAAAATATGACGTTACATGATAATACGTACATTGATGTTTATGACATTCCATGTATAGTTGTAAGGGTAGGATCTATTTTGGTCGGAATTGAACCGTCGATATTTTTTTGCAATCCTATAATCGATGAAAATATATTTATATCAATATATAAAAATATATTTTCAGAAAATGGGGATCACACATAATAGTTTAATGAGGTCTAAATTTTTCCAAGATGTAATGATGAATGCAAGAAATTAATAGAATAATGAATGTCATTGTATCGAATATTAACAATAATTGTAAATAATCGAGCAAAGAAAGTGAGAAACCTACAAGAACACGTTTACGGGAACAAATAATTTTGTATAACATTAAAGTAGATGGAATGATAAAAATGTGTTCCACTTACAAATGAATCAATTTATGGCACATCCTATTACGTTTGCAAATTCCCCCACTCATCGAGTCGGTGCAATATACTCGATCGATTTCCGGTATAAAGATGAGCAAAACCAATGGCTCCTATAAAATAGGAAACACCAAAATACCTAATGCGGTTTTGAATACTTTAAATATTTTTGAAAAATAAAATCATAACATATGGTTTCTATTGCTTCTATGTGGCCAGGTCAAACAACACAAAAAAGAATAAAACTTACTCTCCATTGTACGGGAGGTCGTACATCCTTGCTTGAGTGCGGCACATGACAGTTGAAACTTTGTCCGCAGACAATTCGACCCTCTTACTTGCCTTTTGAGCTATTGAATTTGAACCGGCCGTAATAAACTGGACGTGGCCTCGATCAACCACCCCATCACAAAGGTATCTGGAAAAATAATATTGTAAGTGAAACAAATATAATGATACATCTATAAATAATGTAAGCATGCAATTCTTACGATGCCCATATATCAAGTTGGCACCCACTGATCCACTCCATTTCGTTTTCAACGTCTAAGCTGCTCATGAACAATTTTAGCTTGTCAGTAAATATAGCTCTGTAGATTTCTTCTGATATAAACATCCCATGTTGAAATTGATGCGGAAGACTTTGTTAGGTCCACATATTTATGTAGGCAGCCTTAAAACATCATTAATTTGTTGAACACTAGCGATGCATTTTTTGTCTTCCGTGACCCCCTAAAAGATACACGATATTGTAATTAGATTGAGAACATAATAATGTTAGTTGAGCCATATTTGTATATAATTCAGTAGTGGATCATATTGTAAAGGCTAAAATGAGTTCTCACAAAAATGTAATGGTCGGAAACCGACATGGGAGGATTTGATTGCCTATCCTCTGTCGATGTAGTATTTTCTTTTGCTACTTGCTAATGGGTAAAATGTTAGTCAAGCATTGAAAATAATAGGTTGGAATAAAAAAAAGTCTGGTGGTATGTTAGACCTCTCCTTTTATTGATCGAGCAGCCACGTCTCCATTCGGAGTATCTTCCTGAGCCACCGCCTCCTGTAAGGGAGAGTGTGTTAATATGTATTTGGATGTCACAGTTAGTTAATATAATTATTTGTTTAACCTCTTCTCTCTCCATGCTAGTTTTTGGTGTAAGGTTTATTTCAAGACTTCCATCTTCATCCACTACCAATTGTTTCCGAAGCGATTGCTGCCCGGGGAGAAATTCTCAATTGAAGGAGAATTCTCTCTGGAGAGAAAAAAGGGTGCAGCCCTTCTCCGGACTTCCCGGGGCTGATTTTCTTCCAGTTTCTCTCCTACGATTCAGAGTTTCCGGCGAGGAATCCGAAATTAATGTTGGATTCCTTGCCGGGCATCTTTCGAGGTATGATTTGCGCTTGAATTTGAAGATTTGATCTTTGGATCTGGAGGTTTTGGGTGAAGATCAGACTTTTCGATCTTGAAGTTGGTGATGGAGTGTATTTGATGAAGATCTATCGTTGTTCCAAGTAAGTTCTTATCTTTCGTTGATAGATCTGATCTGGATGGTTTATGAGAGGTTTATTTTTGATGAATCTGTGTGGATTTGTATGGAAGATTATTTGTTTATAGTGGATAGTCAATGTGATGTTCATGTTGGATTGGGAGTAGAGATAAATTTGAAGCATGAATTTTTTATAGTATTTGGAAGAGTTCATGATGGATCTGTTGAGAGGGCATTCATGTGATCAGATGGCACCTTGTCCATGATTGTTTGTTTTAATTGGTACTTAAACCAGATTGCTATGTTGCATGCCAAGAATTTAAATTTATTTTCTTGCTGATGAACACTCATGTGGGATTCAAGATTTTGGGTGTTTGAATGTTATTGTTCGATGGGGTTGTTGGTTTGGGATTAGTCGGATTCAAGACAGATGTTTGGAGATAATTGGTTTAATTGGAATCATTAACGACCATAGACCCAAGGTATTTTCCCCGTTGATTCAATCTCATGATAATATTCAGATCTAGATTAATGGAGGATCAGATTTTCTGTAAAGGATGGATTTTTTCGATGATAATTGTTTGAATTTTCCGAACGGGTTCGCCGGAAAAAACACTTTTTTCCGGTGAATTATAATGCTTGTTATGCTTTGAAGGATTCGGTTCGTTTTGTTATGCATTATCCGATCGGAAGAGTTGTTGGAAATTTCGGAGTTGAAGTAAAATTGGAGGTTGGTTTCTTCGGATTTTCCGATCGGAGGCCGCCGGAAAAACAATTTTCCGGCGATGGAAAAGCATGAAATTGTCTTAGTTCTCTAGTGATATGAATCCCCTTGCGAAGAATCTGGATTGCAGAATTAAGATCTTTGACAAAACAAGGGAACTCGCAAACCCTTCAATGCCGCACGAAATTCAGGAGTCTAGCCCTCGGGGTACGCCTAACTTCGACTTTCTCTCTAACTAGCCCTCAGGATCAGATTACAAGGTTTATTGATACTTAACTAGCCCTCAGGGTTAAGCAACAATGGAATAGCTCGCAAGCAAAGAGTATGAACTCAAAATGTTGTATATTTGATTGATGAAAGGTTGTAAGGTAAAAATAATGTTGAATACCACCCCTATTTATAGTACATAGGTATGGTCTTCAAAAAATACAAATAAGAAACTGCAAAGGATTATGGCAGCTTTAAGAAGCTAAAACCATATTTATCTGAACTACCTAAAATAAATGGCTATATTCTTCAAGATAAATCCTGAATGAATATTAGCTTATCTAATCTTACCAAATCTAATTCTAATCAAATTATAACTAAATATTCTAAATACTAAAATAAATGCATGACCGAAACATTAATTCTTCAAAGGCCAACATGGCAGAATTAATGGGCCTTATTCTAAAATAAAATAAATGATCACACTACCTCATTAAAAAACCCAATGGGAAAAAGAGTATAGTGTTATCTTCTAAAAATCCTAATAAATAAAAATAAATAAATAAACCTAATTCGTATCATCTAGCCTTAGATTCGGATTCGTATTTGTTCTTGTTTGGGATGTATTTTAGGGCTGGAAAAGAGAATTAAGGAGTGTTGATTGTGTTGTTTTTGCTCGCCGGAAAAGAGCGTTTCCGGCAAGGAGAAAGGTGTTTGTTTGGCCGGATTGCTCATGCTCGGTTTTGGACGTGGAAACTCCTTGTTTTTGTTGCTAATTCCGGCCAAAATTCATAAGAGAAGATGCCCAGATTTTGATAGAATTTTTTTGTGCAAAATTTTACGGATTCCGGCGAAAATTTCCAGTTTCCGGCGGTTTTCCGGCACCGGAAAACCGTGATTCCGGTGAGAAACCCGCCTGGGCGCCGCCGGGTCAGATTACCCGATTAGGTAGAAATGGGTTTAATCAATCTAGGGTTTTAAGCCCTAGAATTTGGGCCTAGAAGCTGGGCCAGATGGAGCTGATGACGGGCTGAAACAAGAAGTAGGACTTTGACCCGTCGGCCGGCGGCGCGGGTCAAGTGACCCGCCAGGGAGGATTTGTGGATTTTTGTTGAGTTTTGGTCATATCCCTGGGCTAAAATTGTATTGGGTGGATAATTGAAAATTTTCCCCTGGGAGGATGAGAGAGCAACCTTTCTACATTTGGTTGCCCGATCATAGGAGTTTGGTAGTTGGATAATTAATTAACGTACGCGAAATTAATTACTCCACCGCTAGTTGTTACTTGGATTTGACGGTCATTATGCGCTCTATGCTCGCGCTACACTTTTGTGTTAAATTAGCATAAAGCTGTCCATTTGCTCAAAATGGAGTGGGCGATTACATAATCGCCACGCTTGATGCACGTGGTACAAGTGTATCCATTCTCTCATCTTTAGGAGGTTGATTCAGCGGGGATAAGCAAGGGTAGTAGGCACGGCCTCGTTTTACTCTTTCCCTCCAAATCACTCTCGGCGCCAACAAGAGAATGTCTGAAGGCCAATAACATTCCTCTATCTTCACCTCAGGGATGTACATGGTAGAAGCGGTTTCTTCACTCAACAGAGGATCAACGGCTTCAACAACTGATTAATATTCAAGACCCGAGTCTTACTCGGCAGCATTGGATCGTGCTATCTTCATCAACATTCCATCTTTGACGTTAACTCAAGACCCGAGTCTCACAACACTCGGCTGCTTTATGGAATTCGATTGAAGAAGGCCCTATCTGTTAGGGGTAGAAGCGAATTATTTGACTATGGGTAGTGAGTTTGTTCTCACCCCATTTTTCTTGGGTTTTATAGCCTGTGTTTTTCCAGGTTGTGTTGTTCTCTCCCTTAGCTCGATTATCTTTCTTAGGGTTGGTAGTTCCTTTATTAGTTAAAAGGGGGGGATGGGGGAGTGCTATCCTTTGGATTTGCACTCTCCCATCCCCCCTATCTCTCTTGCAGATTTACTCCTTGGTTTCACCACGAAACCTAAGGTTGGATTCTTTTTTGTATTTGGTGGGGTCCTTTTTGGGCCCTACTGCAGGTTCCACCGTCTATACTATTTACCTATTTACTCGAAGCGATTGCTGCTCGTTCTCCTATGTAAGCAGATGAACAACAAATTATGCTTAAGTAATATTTAGAAAGATATATATGATAGGATCAGAACAAGAATACAATTATCACACCTCATCATCCTGTGGCCCAATGACACTTATTAGTTTTCCCGGCCATAGAATTTTATATCCAATGGCCTCAGTGACAAACTCAAATTCTTCGTGTTCAATCGGCAAAGGTTCCTTGGGAATGATCACAGGTCCACGAAGCTTTACTCGCTCCCACTTGATGGGTAAGTCCATTTCCTGATTCTTTGGAAACAAGATACCAAATGCAGCTACATCCCTTTCTCCATTAGGGTTCAAAACATATGGGCAGCACTTTTTTCCTATCTGAGAAAAAATTCAGAAAAAGGGGGAAAAACAACAGTTGGACAATAAGTAAGTGTTATTAAGTAGTTAAAATTAAGTAATGTTATAAATGTAATCAATCTCAATAGGGACCAAGGTTCATTGAAGATTCTATGGCCCAGAAAGTTGATTATAACAAGAAATGAATTATATATATAGTTGCTGAAGGCTGCAGTGCCATGCCGCTCTTTTGGTCCAACTGGGATCAAATAAACACCACAACTTAAATTTTTGCGACTGAAAGCTGTAGCGCATTGCAGCTTACAGGGTTGAGATGAGATAAACTTTCTCTCAATTAACTATATTGGTGAAAAGACATTTTCTCAGTTCAACTGAGAAAAGAAGAAGATGAAGATATTACTTGGCCGAACTACCAATATCCAAAATGAACGTGATAGCAGTAAATATATGCCCACAACTAATAGCATCCAAAATCACTTTGATAGGAAATTAAAGAAACTAACAATCCATATCCGCAAGAAAGCAGCTAACGACGAAGTTCATGGTATAGAATACCTTGTCATCCGCAACATTTCCTTGTGGGTCACTACATCCAGATGCTAAAGGAATGAATACCCGGTTGTCTTTATTTGCGGGGTTAGATGATGTAGCAAGGAAATTGCGGGCATCCAAGTGTGGGGGAATAAGTTTGCCCAATTATCCAGCTAGCCAGTTGGTTTGGGCCTCAAATAAGGCAAAAAAATCTTTTGTTAAGCTCGATGGCATCTGTGGGTATTTTGAATTTGAGATATCTTCAAATGGTTTTGTATTTGTGCTCCCACATCGACTAGATGCATAACGGCTCACAGCAATATGTGGTAGGGCCTCGTTCACCTTGGCCGTTGTGGGGCAACCTCTCCAACGACCCCCATAATCCTTCTTACCCGTTGCTTGAACGAGAATATCTTTTTTTCTTTCTATAACCAACTCTCCCTTTTGCTTCTTATCTAAAAGGTTTTTCTACTAAAGAAAACATATGCAAGCCATTAGTATGCATTGCATCTGAGAATATTAATAGAGAAAGAATCAATTATAAATTTGGCTCACAATAGTGGGGACTACTCTTTTAATGGAGTCGTTGGTGTAGATCGATAAATTCTTGTCCCAATTAGCTTCTAGGAACACCTCTGAGAAGTCCGGTTTGAAATCCATGATTTGAACTAAAGCCTCTGCTTCTTCTACACTTTGACCTTGATCCATAAGCTCGTTAATTTTAGCTCTTCTTTTCCTCTTCTCAAGTTCTATAGCAAGCTTACGATTCCCTCCACTTCCCGTGTGATGGAAGTAGTCCATATATAAGGCACTTACTTTTTCTACATCACTTAATGCCTACATGTTCATTGATTAGTAAAATGCTCACAAAGTAATGGCTAGAAATTAAGAACTTTTAAGGAATAACCTTGAATTCAGGGGTTGATCTGTGTTTCACAAATAGCTCCCATTCTTTTTTGTCCATCCATCGATAATCAGTCCTTGCACAAGAACCTGGTTTTTTTTGCACGATGTACTTGTGAGCCACCTTAGCCTTCCAATTCCTCCACTTTTCACCTACATAAATAGTTCATTTATTTCGGAACTGATTCATCTCATTGGATGTCATTTTGGTTTGTATATCCCAGCTAATCTAACGGACAAAGATATGTGTTGTTAGTGCAAAATTTGATGAACTTGAAATGAACAAAGGATAATGGAGGATTAGAACATACTTACGAGAATGTCTTTCCATGCATCTTTCTTTACATGGTCTGGGATAGCTTTCCAATTATGCCATGTCCCGAAGCGGATTCTTCGTCGAAAGGCATAGCCAACATACATCGACCACCGGCTGCTCATAACCAAGGGTTCGAAGTCATCGTCGAAGAATATTTTAAGGGGATTCTTTTGCTTTGCTAGCAACACGAACTCGCACATGGCTATGCATCTACGCTTGTAATACTCTTTAATATGAAACTTGTCAAAGTTCCACTCATGTAATCTTTTGATATAGTTCCTTCTTCCTCCCCCGAGTTTTCCGATCCCGAGCATGATTTGGATGCATCATCCACCATCTCGTTATTGACATCATAATTGTCATTTTTTGTAGGGGTAACACAATTGTCTTCTACGGCTTTAGTACCGGTGTTAAACAATTTCTTCTACGTCTTCTCCATTCACTCGCTTGTATGAGTAAAACAAAAAAATGAAATCTTAACATAACACAGCCAAAGACGGATATCCACAAACAACTAATCGAGAACATATTGACCTATTAAGCTAATATGCAGAAAATTTGTATGGGGGCAAAAACAAATTAGGCAAAAAGTCTAAAATTCTTAGCAAACAAATCATCTATCTACATAAACAACTACCCACACTAATAGCCTAACAAATTAAATCACAAATTTACAAACTAACAGACCCACCAATATATATCTATTCCTTAAACCTGGGAAAAAAATTAAACTACCGCCCATATAATGAGTTCTTGAAGACTTACCCAAAAACCAATCACAATAGACGCTCTTCTGTACACACTCTCGACAATGTTTTTTTTCCACCGGCTGGCTCTACACCAGCTTTACTTGACCGAAATCACAAGCAATGGTGAAGTAGAATCAGGACCAAAATTATGCAAACAACGAGAAGAGGAAGTAGACTTGCGATAATAGCTTCGTTGGGGATTGACAAAATGGTGAAAATGAACAAATAATTGGGAAAAAGTGGTAGACGGGTGTGTGTATTGGGGAGGGACTTGCAAAAGTTTAGGGATAAGGTTATGGAGGGAAGAGGAAAATTTTGGGAGGGAACCCAAATGATGCTTTGTTGGGCCAATTGGGAGTTAAATTTGACCATTCTTGCTGCTTTGTTAGGCCACTTGGGAGTTAAAGTTTTCGTGCTCCTTTGTTGCCCAAATTGCTCATTTTCATGAGATTTTTATACTATTTCCTATTGAGTTAGGTACAATATATTGAATGATACAAAGCATAGGAAAAGCATAAATAGTAGATATATTTTTTTAAAATAATATTTCTAGACAGCTTAATTAAGGTCTGGATACTATTTAATTACAATAGACGCTCCTATCTAGAATTGTGTACTTAGTGTTTCATACTATTACTTTTATATATAGAATGGCCAGAGAAATAGAGTTTAACCAAGAATTAGTATGAGTCAATTCAAACATATATGTGATAATATAATGAAATTAATGTAGGCTCGCTTAGTTGCACTTGAGGAAGACTGTATGTGCATCACCTCAGTAAGTAAGGGATTATCTTTGTTAACTTAATGGGTTACCAAGTAATGGATACGTTAAAATAAGAGCATGTTTATGTTGACTAGGGTTTGACCAACCATTGTATTGTACAATTGAAGATAACTAGTGTATATGGATCACCAATTAAGTTATAGTCGATTAACCAGCGTTTATGGAATGCACACAGGCTACGGGAGACTTGTAGACAACTGTATCGGTTATCAAGTAATGGATACGGTAAAATAGGAGCATGTTTATGTCGACTAAGGTTTGGCCAACCCTTGTATTGTATGATTGCAGATAACTAGCATATATGGATCGCCAATTAAGTTACAGTCGATTAACCAGTGTATATGGAATGCACACGGAGCAATGGGCGACTTGTAGACAACTGTTTGTGTTACCAAGTAACAGATACGTTAAAATAGGAGCATTTTTATGTTGACTAGGGTTTGACCAATTCTTGTATTGTACGACTGTAGAGAACTAGTGTATATGGATCGGCAATTAAGTTATAGTCGATTAACCAATGTTTATGGAATGCACACTGACTACGGGCGACTTGTAGACAACTGTATCGGTTATCAAGTAATGGATAAGGTAAATAAGAGCATGTTTATGTTGACTAGGGTTTGACCAACCCTTGTATTGTACGATTGTAGATAACTAGTGTATATGGATTGCCAATTAAGTTACGGTCGATTAACCAGTGTATATGGAACGCTCACGGAGCAATGGCAAATTTTAGACAATTGTATGTGTTACCATGTAATGGATACGTTGAAATAGGAGCATGTTTATGTTGACTAGGGTTTGACCAACCCTTGTATTGCATGATTGCAGAAAATTAGTGTATATGGATAGCCAATTAAGTTATAGTCGATTAACCAGTGTACATGGAACGCTCACTGACTACGAGCTACTTGTAGACAACCGTATGGGTTACCAAGTAATGGATATGATAAAGTTGGTGCACATGTATGTTGACTAGGGTTTGACCAACCCTTAGTTGTATAGAACACGATCATACATAGTTAACTAGTGTATATAGAATGCTGATATGTAAAATAATTTCTTAACGTAGGATTATATTATACATAATATAATTTTTGGAAAATAAATTTTTTACATAGTAAAATTTTTTTTATTAAAGTAGTTTGTATTTGAGAAGGTACATAGCTTAATATTATTTATGTTTGTAGCATTTTTTATATAATTCAGGCCATTGGCCCATATGTTTTCAACCCATTTGTTTGTATTATTGTTTGTAGAATTTGGCCCATGTGTGTGTAAAATTGGCAACTCAACCCAATACCCTAACATCTTTCCTCTGCCAAGCTCCCTCCACCTTCCCCGCTCCCTCCACCATTCCCGCTCCATTCCACCTCTGCCAAGTTCCATCCATTCCACCTCTGCCAAGCTCCATCCATTCCACCTCTGCCAAGCTCCGCTATCCACGCTCCCTTTGTCTTCCATCCTTCATCAATCTACCATCCACCGTTCATCCACCATCCACCAAGCTACCGTCCGCCAAGCTCCATCGGCCAAGCTCTGTCGACCGTCCAAACACCTTTCGCCAACAAACCCTTGTCTGAACTAGGTAAGTGAATACCCATTCATTTTGGGTTTCCTAGGGATTGTCCACCTTATTGGTATGTTGATTGTTTGATTTCATAAAAATACCTAATTGTGATTGTTTTTAGAGATACAGGAGATTTTTTAAGAGTGTTTGTTTTCGGGAATACAGTTTTATGCCTATGTTCTAGACACAATTCTATGCTTATGTTCAAGATAGAGTTCTATGCCTCTATTCTTGATACAGTTCTATGCCTATGCTCTATGTGAATACTGGTTTGCTTATGAGAATACAGTTCTATGCCCATATTATGTTATCATAGTCACTGTTTTTTTCTATCTTGCTCCGACTTGTATCTAGTTCAAAAGTTTTGAGAGATTTGGTATAACGTCTCTTCTTATATGGCTAATTTTTTTTGTGTATCTTGTTTTGTTGAATCATGGCTACAATTTGAGGGTTTCGATATGGTTTTGTTATTTTTGTGGTGTAGTAAAGGGTGATCACAACCAAGGGTGTGAAGTTTATGCCATTTTTCGTATCTTTTTTTCATGTGCTGACATCTAGATGAAAAGTTTTTTCTTCTTTTCATGAGCTGCCATTTATTTTTCATGTGCTGATATCTCTATGAAAAGTTTACTTGTGTTAACATCTTGACTGCCCCTTTTGTCGCATTAAACATTTATTTTACCAAGTATGACCCCCAAGAAAAGTGCACCCAAGGGGAAGACCGACACCCAGAAATCCAAGAAAAAGGCCTGAGTTGGCAATATTGAGGAGCGAGACAATGGGTCTCAGATGGTGCTAGGGAACTCTAAAATACCAATGACAATGGCCAAATGTCCAAAGGCAATGAATGTATACAAAGAATTCATTAGCTGGGGCCTTATACTGGAGAGAGGGTTGAGACTTGAATAGCTTTACAAGGACTACGTCATCCAACACGAGTGGGAAAACTTCATCGCACAACCGGATTGTACAAACAAGATGCTAGCATGTGAGTTCTTGTCCTTGATGAAGTAAAAGAACTCAGCAGAGGTTTACTTTTGTGGTCAGTACGTTGTGCTTGCACCAAATGTGATCAACGAGTTCTACAGGATCACATCGAAGCCCACAAGTTTGTACCAAGCTGCGAAAAAAGCTGTTGAAAAGGCTTCTTGGGAACAGATCATAAGAGAAATTTTTGATGATGGTGATGAAGTTATCTAGATTCTACCACCAAAATGGTCCAGCATTGAGAAGAAGTACTTGAGTGACGAGATGAATGTGCAGTACAGTTTCATAGCTGCCTATCTGCTGTCGGTGAAAATGAATAGTGAGGTGCATCATTCTCGTATGTTTTTGTTGTACGAGATCAAGAAGAACTTGATCATCGATGTTGGGGGTACGATACTAGCGTACATATGGGATTGTATCAATGCCCACAACTGTATAGGCTTCTCCTCCATCATTACTGCTTCGTGCGTGGAAGTTGGTTGCAAATTTAAAGATGATGATTATACACTGATGCCAAAGCTTCGCATCCACCCTCAAATATTCTCGAAGAAGAAGAAAATTACAATGTCATCAAGGCCGGGAATAAGTAAATTGTCTAAGGAGAACTCGGATGGGGACATGGCAGCATTGAAAGTGAAGGTGGATCACTTGGTGCGATGGACTGAGCAGGTCGGGAAGATCCTGACATCTATGTGTGGCGAGAGAATCAATCAATTGGGTCAAATCCCTACTATAGATTTGCCATCTTCCAACACTGGGGAGGACAACTCGCCTGAGGATTGACTACCTTCCTTCAGCTCACATCTTGATTTTCTCAACTTATTTATTTTGCTTGGTTAATATGGATCTCTGTTTTTTTGGGATGTTGATTTCCAAAACATATGTTGCTTCTCTGTGGATTTGACTTGGTAGTTTATGACTGTGGAATTTCTATGCTATTAGTTGTGGGCATCTATTTGCTCTGATTTTGGAAGTTAACAGTTCTAGGCTTGTACCATATTCATGTTTTTGTCTGAGTTGAAATGAACGAGCAATTGCACACAGCTGCTCTTAGTGGAAGCATAGGGAATTTTAGGATTACTTTTTCCCAACTGAACCAAAAGAGTTGTAGCCGTAAAAAAGAAAAATGAAGCTTATTTTATCCAAGCTTTACCAAAAGAGCGGTAGCGCGCTGCCACTTTCAGAGTTGCTCCGTATAATTACCAATTAGAACATAGTTTTAGAATAGTTAACAGTCATAAAAAACACAACATACTACAAAAATACATAAATTTCTTAGAGAATTCGCTACTTGTAACCTGTTAGTCTTCAATCATCTTCCTCTTTTCGAATTGAACATCTCCAATTTCTTGGCCATCTGCATCTATCCAAATGCCATCTCTGTGTTTCCTCCGTATTGCTCCCGCCTCAATCCCGTCGTTAATCAGTAAAGGGGAACTCTAACTTTTCACTTGTAACTTCAAAATCAATTTCATCACAGAAAGATTATTTCTTACCTTGTAACACAACATACCAACCTACATTGCACGGGTCATTAACGTAGAAAACTTGTCTTGCTTGTTCGGCCAAAATAATTTGATCATTTTCATATGCTTCACGACTCTGGTCAATAAGGGTAAATCCCATTGGGTCATCGGTTCAAACACCAGTTGTGTTATCAAACCATTGGCACTTGAAAACCATAATCTTGAATTCTCCATAGCCAAGCTCCCAAATCTCATCCATAACACCATAAAATGACTTTACAACTAGGACATGTTTACTGTCTTTCTTTTCTTGCTTGCCACATTGTCTCTTACTCAATGTATACCCCACTATTTTATGTTGTGCTCTTTGAATCTTGGTCCCTAGTAGCAAAAGAGAAACCGTTCATGTCATATCCGGAATACCTCACAACCGTGCAATTAGACTTCCTTGCAAATGCTCTAATTTTTGGGTCGTAATTACCTACATTGAATCGATCATAAAACCAATTCACAAACCTGTCATTGTGCTCCAACTAAACTTTATTAGGGGCACGTGGGATGAAACTCTGTGATCAAATTAAGGTGTTCAGTCACATAAGAAGCAGTCTCCCTACAATTCCTCAAGACATACAAATGAACTGACATCAGATCACTATTCAATGGAGTAAATAACATTCCCTTTGACTTCAGTTTGCCCACCTTCTTTCCAACATGTCAATTCTGGGGCACCCTAAAATTTCTATGTTCTTACAAATATCTAGAGAAAAATTCAATTAATTCTTCAGTAACATAACTCTCAACAATACTAGCATCCGTCTGATTCATACATTTCATGTATCCCTTGAATACTTTCATGTGACGCTCAAAAGGATACATCCAATGCATAAAAACCAGACCACATATCTTTATCTCCCACACTAAATGAACAACCAAGTGAACCAATATATCAAAAAAAGATGGATTGAGTACCTTACGCCGGCCTCCATTACCCCACGAAATAGGTAACAGTTGTTGAATCAAAACATGACAATTATGAGATTTCAACCCAGTCATCTGATAATCCTTTGTAACTACCCGACTAACGTTCGACGAATAACCAATTGGGACCTTCACTGATTTTAAACTATCACAAACTAAGAATCTCTCCTCCTTTGACAATGTACAAGGTGCAGGGGGCAAGTAAGTCCTTAACCTTCACCTCTGGAGCGAGGTCATTTCTGATTAACAAATCCACCAAGTCCAACCGGGTATTCAAACTATCTTTCATCCTCTAGGGAATATTCAAGAGGGTGCCTATCAAACTTTCACAAACATTTTTCTCAACATGTATCATGTCTAGGCAATGCCTAACCTGAAGATGCTCCCAGTACGGTAGATAAAAAAATATTAACCTTTTCTTCCATAGACCATCACAATGTATTCTATCCTTGCCTTTATACTTTCCTAAAACCACTCTCAATTTCTTAACCTTCTTGTGAATCTGCACACCAGTTAATGGTGTAGTGGATTTCCTTCTTTCTTCCCCCCCCCCAAACAAAATTGACCACATCATCCCGGTATTTATGATTTCCTTGCAGCCATTTTCTATGCACAAGATACATTGTTTTTCTTCCATGGCTTAGTTGTTTCAATTCCGTCTTCTCCTCAAAAATAGGACATGTTTTGTGCCCCTTCACAACATACCCCGACAAATTTCCATAGGCTGGAAAATCATTGATCGTGCAAAAAAACATGGAATGCAATTGAAACTTCACATTCATATGGGCATTAAATACTATCACCCCTTTTCTTCCCACAATATCTTCAAATCATCGATAAATGGTCTCAAATACACATCAATGTTGTTCCATGGTTGTCTAGGACCTAAGATTAATAGAGGTATCATAACATATTTTCGTTTCATGCACAAATAAGGGGGCAAATTATATATAACCAACATCACAGGCCAAGAACTATGGTCCGATGACATATTACCAAATGGATTCATCCCATCAGTACACAATGCAAGGCGTAAATTTCTAACTTCTGAACCAAATGAAGGATATCACTTGTCAAAATTTCTCCATTGTTCAGCGTTTGCCGGATGTCTTATCTTGTCGTCACTTGGTCTTTCCCACTCTCCATGCCATCGCAAGTTCTTTGCATCTTTTGAATTTGCAAATAACCTCTTCAACCTTGGAATTAAAGGAAGATACCACATACACTTTGATGGGACCTTCTTCTTCTTCATAGCCAAGCACCCATCATCATTATTCCTCACACCCTTATATCTTGAATGTTTGCACACAGGACATTCAACTGTGTCTTTCAAATCACCGTCATACAACACACAATCATTAGGACATGCGTGTATTCTCTTGTATTCCAACCCAAGTGGACACAATATTTTCTTAGCCTCGTAAAAGTTTTTCTGTATTCCATTCCCTCCGGAAACTTATCCTTCAGAAGCTTAGGGGTGAATTCACACTTGTATCACTCCAAGAACTTGTAGCTTTCAAATTGAAAACCTCTATCAAAAGAGTGAATTCACACTTGTATCACTCCAAGAACTTGTAACTTTCAAATTGAAAACCTCCATCAAAAGGAGATTATGGTATCCTTACTTTTAAATCTCGGATACAATGGATTCTCTTTTTCGTCGAGCAAAGCACTCAAAATTTTAGGCTTCCCCTGAAAATCTCTTACAATATCATCGAACATAGCATCAACTGTACAATTTTTCCATCTACATCGTCAAACCCACCACCCTTATGTTGATTCTCAACCTCTCCATGAAATGTTCATACAATGTAACCTCCGTCAAACCCGTTCTTAAGAAAGAGAAATCTAACAAGCCCACGTTCATCAAACCGTTCAAGACACAAGCATCTTTTGCATTGACAAAGTATCCTCTCCTCCCAATCAAAGGCATAATCAAGAAATGAATCAATGAATGCAATATGTTCACCACTCCCTGTAGCTACACTTGGATAGCTAACCATTTTTTCTCCATGCAAGCATTGATTCTTGGTCCATTGTACCTAAACAAAATTATACAAACAATTACACAAATATTCATTGTTCAAACATAATAAAAATAAACACAATCAATTTGCTACACAATACTAAAAGTGGCATGTGTGTGTATATGTATGTGTATCGAACAACTTGGGAGAGAGAGAGATATATATATATATATATATATATATATATATATATATATATTGTACCATCTACCAAAACAAACACAACCATGTTTACATCCACAATCATTTACACTCTCACAACATGATACTAAACCAACTTAAAGCATAGAAACCATTAATAAATACAAATAAACTCTCTACATGCATGCATTAATGGTTATTATAACTACTATTTAATTGAAATTAAAATAAACTAAGGAAAACTTACATCCATGGGTCTTCATTGCTTTGGGTTATTGCTCACCATCAAAAAAATCTTCCATCAATGAAGAGAGAAGTGGATTAAAAGTTCAGATTAAATTTTTGAGTGGTAGTTCATAGCATTAAATGCTCTATTTAGCACCGGTTTTTGTGAATAATACGTAAAAACCTGTGCCATTTCCCAATAGCACCAGATTTTAATCGGTGATACATCAACCGGTGCCATTTTTCCATCTTTTTCTGGAATTATTTTAACACCGGTTTTTGTAAGTTTTTAGCACCGGTTTTAAAAACCGGTGCAAAAAATTTTCATTTCACCATTTTTTAAAATTTCTAGCACCGGTTTTTAAACCGGTGCTAATTTAACACCAATTTTTATAATTTTTTAGCACCAATTTTAAAAATCGGTGCCAAAATTTTCATTTCACCAATTTTTGAGATTTTTAAAATCCAGTGCTAATTTAACACCGGTTTTTGTATTTTTTTTAGCAACGGTTTTTTGACAGGTGTTAGTTTAACACCGGTTTTCATCATTTTTAGCACCAGTTTTTTGACCGGTGTTAAATTAACACTAGTTACTAGAAAAAAAAGTGGTGTTACAATTACAAAATCCAATGTAAAATTTACACCGGTTTGAAAACTGGTGGTAACAAAAAAACTGTGCTATTACAATTTTTGCACCGACTTTAATAACTGGTGCTATAAAATGGTGCTACAGAGGGGTCTCTGTGGTAGTGATTGGGCCTAAAAAAAGGCCCAAAATAGGTTAAAACCCTAGTCAGCCGCCACTGACAAGGACCCCCATGGATGGAGCAGTCTGTGGTGCTGAAATGGCCTCGTGCCGACGCAGGGCACTTGCCTCATGGTGGCCTTGGGCGTGCGTTCGGGGGCGGTCGTGATGGGCGCATTCTGCATCGTCTGGCATGACCCATCTTTAGGAAGGTCGTTTATGTACTTCTGATCCGCGGTCTGTGTTGTTTCGCGTAGGCCATTATCATAATCCTCAATTTTCTAAGTATTTTGGCATGGGATACTTCATTCTTCACATCCCGCTGGCTAGTCTCGACATTTTGGACTTGGAACGGTGCGAGCCGTGTAAAATGGGATGGTTTGCGCCCATACTTAACCATTTTGGAGTGAAAAAAAGGCCACTTAAGCACGCAACTAGTAGAGATTGGTACGGCATGTGCTAGGATTTAGTGTGACTCGTGCCAAAACCCTTTAGCATGGGCAGTATGGCGTGGTGTGGGCTGCTGATGCGTGGTCTTATTCTAGCCATGAGCAGTCTGTGCCTTCCCATTGATACTTCGCCCGGTTGAACTTCTTTCCTCTGCTACGAATGAACTGTAGGTCTATTTTGAGAGTTCTTTATCGATTTCATAGCCCTAGAGGAGATGAATCCAATGGAAGCAACCCCATGGGCTGATTCTTCTCGGATTATTCCTAGAACTTGGCGCAACTCTCAAACCATGATTCTCCATTTCTTCCTTAACCATTTTGAACTTCAATGCTGCCTATCTTTGGCTCCATCCTTCTACTACCACGATGTAATGTCTGTGGTCTTCATTTATTACCATTCTCATATGCATGGCCTTCAACATGTTCTACCATCCTTGCGAACTACCTTCAATATAAAATGTAACAAAAAGTACCCACGAGCGACCTACTAAGGATGATCACAAAGGAATATCTAGGTGCTCGTGGATACAACGTGTCCATTAGTACCAATGAAGTTTACAAAATGCAAGATTTAGACAAGAAAACAAAACATGGCCGTCTAAACCTCTTATCATGTAAACTCAACTAATACTAGCAATCCAACATGAAAAAAAGTCAATTATTGTGATAAATGCATTGGTTAACGCACACAAAATAAAGCACATCAAGCGGAAGAAACCTAGATGGTAAAGTCAGAACAAAAGTGTTTAATCTCAGTATTGGTGATTGAGTGAATAAAACGAAGGAATCCTCAGTATATGTAGGGGTTGATCCCCGATAAATCTTCCAATTATGCTAAGATAAAAATTTACTTTCTTTATAGGAATAGTTGTCTTACCTTAATGGAGTTTCAATATATTTAGTATTCCATAATTGTACTTGGAATTGAGGTGTAATATGAAGGTATAATTGGATTCAGAGATCTTCTCTTTGGCTACTGGGCTTTGGCCCAGCAGAATGTACTCCATCAGTCCCATCTATTTTCGGAGAGAGAAATATGAATTTTTTTTAAAGATCCATTATTTTTTTTTCTTGCCCATGTGTTGGGGGAGTACCTTCATTTTATTTTCCTTTTCCATTAAATGTCATCCTTTTTCAACATAAAAAAATGAATAAAAGATGTCCCAAAAAAGAAAGAAAGGGAAGAGCGCAAAAATAGCTAAGACGTCCCAAAAAGTAAAGAGTACAAAAAATAACTGGGATGGAGGGAGTATGACATAGAATGAGGCCCAAGTGCTGAGTAGTAGCATGGCCTTTGGCTGGAAGGGGAGATTGGGTTGAGAACCTTATCAATAGCCCCCGACAGAATCGAAGGTACGAGTTTTGGCAAGAACCACTGATTCTCTCTCTTATGGCTCCTATGAACCAATTAAGTGACCTTTGGTTTTCGTCATAATGACTCATTTAATCTATAGTCACCTGCTGAATTTACTGCTTTAATCAAGATAGTGCACGTCAACTGTCTTAGGGATGTGAAAAGTCAATGAGTTATGGTCGCCCTTTTTGCCTGTTTTTCAAAGTAATTATTGATGGCTCTACTTCTCAAGGAGTCTTTTGATATCTCCAGAGTGCTATAAAAAATCATGTGTTGGGAGTTTATTTTGTTTATTCTTCATATTCCTATAGAGAGAAATTATGCCCAATTATTTTTCCTCTATTGTTTCCTCTTTTTCCGAGGGAAACCTCAGATCTATTTCCAAGTTTTGGTGATACTCTTGATAAAAAAAAAGAGTATGTTCCCAGAAGAAAATGGCCTGATTGCCGATAGTGAGGGATTTTGTCCCTATGAATTCCTAGTTCTTTCCCTGGAGAGAATACCGTTTATTATTTTGAGTGATGCTCCCCGTTCAGGTATAATTAATTTAGGATTTTTGCCATTTCTTCCTTTCCTTTTTTTCTCTAATACTAACTTTTCTATTGGTTCTCCCTCTCCTTGAGCAAATATGACCAGTCAGAACGTGAAATAGAGGGATGAAGCCTTTTTGGCCCCCGTCATACTAGTCTACTTATAACGGAAAGGAGGAGAAACTGGTCCATTTGTTACCGCCACCATTTTCTCCGCGATATCCATGGTTATCCCATGGCTCTACCGCTAGCCATAACAGGAAGGAATGAAGTGTCAGAATATTTTTGGAAGTATTATGAGAGATATTATCTTCAGCAATGGCCATCCGAATGAGGTGGTGCAGTAGGAGAAGAGGCCAAATTTCTTTTTTTTCCTCCTTGCCCACTTGGTCTTTGGTTTCTCGCCTTCCTTAAATAAGAAGTTTGGATACCACGGATACTTCTTCTCCAAAAGGATCACAACAGGCACATGGACATTACAAAGTTGTTGAAATCTTGTTTCTTCTTCCATTTAGCTTTCAAATAGCTAGGCAATGATTATTAATAGGATTTCTTCAGTTGTAATCCTTAAATTTTGTAAACACAAGAATCCTTAATGAATGTATCTCTTTCCCTTCAATATTTTCTACAATTTGTTTCTGGCAAATGCTTTGGTATGAGTTCTAACCTGTAGGATTACAGGAGCTGACCCCCGATAATTTGGGCCTTGAAGTTTGCGAGAACCGATATTCAACATTTAGGCTTTAAGGGTTTGTGAGAGGCATTCCACAATAATTATCCTTTGAGAGTTTATCAGAGATGATCCTCCACAGTTAAGCTTTGAGATTTTGTGAGAGTTGGTCCTCAACAATTAGGCTTTGAGAGTTTGTGAGAACTGATCCTCAACAATTAGACTTTGTTTGGAGAAGATGCATGTAAAGTCTTTTTGTTTAGAGAGACTAATTTTGATTGAGAAATATCTTGGATAGGAGATGCGAGTTTAACATTTTTTAATTTGATCATACCTTTTTCTTCTTTCCCTCACTAAATTCTCTATGACTCCCTTCCCTCGCCTAGACTACCTTCTTTCGAAACCCTAGGGGAGGCCACCTCCACCACCTTATTTGGCGCCAAAATTTGGGAGGTCATTATCGTACCTCTTAAAGTTACAATTTTATATGCCCTAAATGCTTACTAACTACAACTAAGTAGATAGTGGCAAATCGGGGTCGTCCACGAAGAAGAGGGATTTTTCTAAGGGTTTAAACATATATGTTTGATATTAAATTAGAAGTCGATATATAGATAGACACAAGCAAGTAAAAAGGGGGGGTTGGTTGGTTTTGTCCTAAGTTATGAAATCAAAGACAAGTTAAATAGCAAAGTAATGTAACTATGTTAATCATGCAACAAACTAAGAAAAAGAGATTAAAAAAACTACAAAAGACAAAGCCTTGGGGGCAATTAATATCCACTTCCAAACCTAATGTAGATCATTGAACCATTCACTCATTCTATCACATTCGTTACCTACGGGGAATGCTAAAACTTCCCAATTGAAAATCAACATTCATTTTTTTCTTAATAGTAATTCACAAAGATGTTCAACGACCATTTGCAAACCTCATTGACAATCACTTTAGGCGATCGACGACCATAATGATATTTCATCAATGGCATTATACACGAAGAACCATAGATTTGATAATAAGAAGCATTTGACCAAACACATAGTCATTTAACCAAATATAGCATTTATTAGGCTAAAGCTAGAACAAACCACACTCAAGGTTCAACCTTGCATTGCATCTATAGGATAAATACAATCCACATTACATACTTATCTAGAAATAATCACAAAACATTATACACAAGAAGTTCTAATTCCATGTTCTTGGATTTTCATGTCAAAGAGATAAGAAATTGTACACTTTCCTAACACCCTAACAATAATTCATACAAAAACTTCATATACTCAAACAACCCATAGCATAAACGAAGTAAAACATCACATTAGAACACATGAATGCTAAATAACAAATGCTTCAAGAAAGAGTGAAATAGAGGTTTTTACTACATAAATATGGAAGTTTCAATAAATTTCTCCCAAGTACAAACTAACCCAGATGATGAAAATACATGATTAATCCTATAGAAACTAAGAAAGGAAAGAAGGAAAAACTAGGGTTTTGCAGTCCCAAATCGGGAAGAAGAAGAAGTGATCGAGTGAGAGGATAAGGTTTGATATTATAGTACAAAAAGTAAGAAATAATTCTGACCACCCGTCCGTTGCGACTCGTGATCAATCCTTCGTGAGTCATGACCGATCCAAATTTCAGCATCTTGATTTCATTCTTATTTTTGTACTAAGCCCCCCTTTTCACTTCACTTATCTTCAATTCTTCAATTCTTCAAGTCTTCAGAAGCTCAAATGCTAGTCTTCAAATATTCAACGGTAATCTTCAAAGTCTCCAAACAAATTTCCTTGTCACACAAATACCTCTAGAAAAGTAATAAAAGCGTAAGAGTCGCTGTTAACTCTCCTTAGAGGATTTCAAGGAAAAATGCCACATCTAGAGCACAAAAGTGTACAAAAGTGAACCTAAAAAGTTCTAAAATAACCATAAAAAATGGATACATCACCCTCTTCCCTCTCTGATATAGGTAGTTTAGGTAGACTCTCATTCTCTCCATCATCATTCTCGACTAAAACACCCCCCACCCTAAGCCAAAATCAGTGTCGGACCACTCAAAAAATAAACACTACTTTTTTGCCTCTCCTCCACAGTGGGTTGAAGCCACGATAGCCACGTTGTGGCCATGGGGGGAGGGGGGAGGGGGAGTCTAAGGCTTGGGCAAAAGATCCCTCAAGATTTATGCGGTTTGGAGACTGACTTCATAGTTATGATCTCTGTAGGTTCACAATGACAAACTTGGCAATCTTCAATGACTCTGACAGTCAATATTGCTTATTCTGGTGGCCTTCGATGGTTAAACAGATGGTAATACATTTGGTCAAACATGGAGCGGGTCAATGACTAAGTTTTGGGTATGGTGGTTTAATTTTTTATGTTTTTTTCCTTCACTTTTGGTTTTGGTTTCTTTGTTTCTCTCTTTTTTTTGACAAACCACCAAGTCAATGCTACTTTGTTTCTAACATTTAAAATGTAAGATCTACTAATTTTGGGTGGTTTAAATGATTATAGGTTTGGTTAGGGTTGTTTAAATGGTTTCTAGTGATCTGTGCAACTCGCCAAAAAGGGGAATCATCTCTCTTTTTAAGGCTATTTTAATATTCAGCCATGTTTGGACTGATTCAAGCATTTTTTAGATTTTGGGTCACTCTCTGGTTGGGTCAAATTGATGGCTGGAAAACTGAATTGGTGATTGTGGGTGGTGTGGTTCAAAGTTGATCGAGCACCATTACTACAATACATGCTACACCAATTTAATCTCTATGTACTTCTCAAATAGCCACAGAGGGATTGGATGTGTACTTTATAATTTTATCCCCTTTGTGTAACGTGTTATCTCAACTCACTGTAATAGGATTACTTCATTGTAAATGTATTTACCAATTTCAATCATTGATAGAAAGGGTTGGGTTCCAAAATCTGTCACCGACAGTTTTAAGAGAAAAAAAAAGAATCTAATCATACTTTTATTGAAAACCATATAACCCTATTGTTCCTCTTAGAGTGAACGACTATCAGGGCATCATATTACAAAAAAGCGAAAGTATTTCCAGCATATAGCCTCATGTTAATGGGAAGCTATTTCCTAGATGGAGTATATAGATACTTCTGACAGAGGCTCTACTGCCACGTTTCTTAGTGGTAGTGTCTTCAGAGATTGGCAAATCCATATTATAGGCTCGGTTTCCCATTATGTCTTCAAGCACGTAATTTTCTCTGGTGCATGCCTCAGCGACTTTATAGGAACCTTCATAATTGGGTGGCAATTCCATTTTTTCTCCTATGGGATCTTCTCGTTTCTTTTCATGACCAGTTCGCCCAGAGCAAAGTGAGTTTTTCATACCCTTCTCGTCAGTAGATCTAGGTCTGTGTGAAATTCTTCATTTTTTTGATCTTCCTCTAACCAAATCATGCGAAGGATAGGTAAGCCTATTTCCTCATGTATTACTGCTTCTATTCCATAGAACGGTCTGGATGGAGTTTCTCTGATGGCTACTTTTTCTATTTTGCGGTTTTCATTTTACTTAATTGAATTAGTTGGTCAGGGAACAATCTTTCCAGATTTCCCCAAATTAAAATCTAGTTTTGTGGCCAAAAAATCCTTAACCCGCCTCCACCCGGGGTCGTTAATTGTAGCTAATTAACCCAGGCGGAGGACTTATGAGATGGTCAAAGATAAGATTTATATTCTGCACCAGTTATCACTACTACGCTGCCGATAGGTTATTTAGCGGTAAGCCCTGGGTATGTCCACAGAGATGCTAGGGTATAAGATTCAATGAAAACAAAACCTCGTACAGGGTCGTTAATCCGTACGAGTGAAAGGAATAGCTAGTAAAGCAAACATGAGGGGGAGGTTGGCTTTTTCAATTAACAACTACAAGACATAAAAGAAAAGAGAAATTAATCTAATTAGCTAAACACTTGGGGATTTATTGTGCAACATGGTTAGGTTAATGTTTAGATCCTCGACTCATTCACATAGAGATTTAGACTAACCTAACACGTGGTGTGGCCGATGGCATACACTTCCCCGTACCTATCACATCGGGTGCATTTGCAACCCTCCATCGATATTGCCATCGTAATTAGGGGAGTACAAAAAGGTTTGAAAATTATTCTAGATCTGTTTCTCCACTGTGCAATTACGTCTCAGGCTTCCACCACAAATGCACTACTTCCCAATCACCTATCAATTAGGTCAAAGGGTCATTGACACCTTATCTATGACACTAGGAGCTTTTACAACCCTAGCTTGCCCGTAACCTCTTAAACTACTTTACATATTTAGCTAAGACTGGTGCAATGGAAAATATGTCATGGTAATACTCAGCTCTCCCGTACACACACCCACGTAGATCCGTACTCCCTTGCCCATTCAAATATCCAGGTTTCTCTTCCCAAGGGGGCATCAATATTTGCACCAACATGAATATAGAGTAAAGTGTATGCTTATATGGAGTGTACTATTCATGCAATTCAAACATTCAAGAACAACTCACAATAATATCATGAACATAAAATTATGATGAACTATAGAATCTCACTAAACATAGATTAAACCAAGCGCATACAATTTATCTCCAAGCTATGGAAACGACTCCATAGATATGGAATTCAAATATAGATTTGAATTCCGCATTATAGGATCAGAGCAAAAATAAAAGAAAGGAAAAGAAAAATGAAAGAGTGTTTCTCTCTCTAAAGTTGTTCTCCTAATGAATAAAAATAATCCAAAAACCATTATCTCCCATTTAACCTAGTAGACTAAGGCTTTATTTATAGGAGAAGGGAATTGGGCCTAACAATAGGCCAAAAACAAATAACCCTAGCTCAGCCACCGCCCGGTGCGGGCCGTCGTGGATGGCAAGGCCCGTGGCATGTATGATTGTCATGGCTGGCACGGGCGGTTAGATCTGGTGTGGGCCATGTCTCTTAATTCTATGCACGACGTTGGATCTAGAGCGGGCCGCATTGCATTATTTGGCACGAACCCTATCCTTCGACGCGGGCTGCTGTCAACATGCTAGATTTCGAACCTCTGATTCGCGGGGCGCGTCCTTTGGCACAGGACTTACGGGACATGGCCTTTAGCGTGGGTCCTTGGGCTGGTCTTGGCATCTTGGACTTGAAATGGTTCGGGCCATCGAAAATGGGACGGTTGCGCCCATACTTAGCCAATTTTGAGTAGAGTTGGGACTTATGCTTGCAGCCTGTGGCATTTGGTGTGGGCCACACCATGCCCTCATACTGATCCCTTTGGCTTGGGAGGACTCATTTGGCATGGGTCATTGGTGACATGCATGAGTGGCCTGCTCTGACCCATTTGTGCCTTGGACGGCTGAACTTCTTTCCTTCGCTACGAATGAACCGTTAGTCTAATTTGAGAATTCTAGAAGTAGTGATCGAGAAGACAAATACAATAGAATCAGCCTTGAAGGCTAATTCTTCTCGGATCATTTTAAGAATTTAGCACAACTCATCGGACCATGATTCACTGTTTCTTCGTTGGCTGCCTTGAACTCCAATGTCGCTTATCTTTGGCTCCAATCTCCTTCTACCACGCATTGATGTTTGTGGCCTTTGATTACTACCATTCTAGAGGTGAATAACCTTCGATCTCTTCTATTGTCCTTGCAAACGGCCTTTAATATCTTCTACGGCCCTTACGAACGGCCTTCACATAGTATGTAACCAAATAGTACCATTGGGCGACCTACTAAAGATGATCACAAGGAAGATCTAGGAGCCCGTGGATACATGAGGTCTATTAGTACCAATTAAGTCTACAAAACGTGGGATTTAGACAAGAAAACAAAACATAGCCATCTAATCCCCTTTGTCATGTAAACTCAACTAATATTAGCAATCCATCAAACAAAACAAGCTAAAAACTATGCAATGCAACAGTTAATGCATACAAAATGAAGCACGTTATACTCCCCACACTTAACCATTTACTCGTCCTCGGGTAAATAAAGACAAGAAAAAGAATTAAGCAAAATTTAGCATGCAAGCATAAGTTAACTGAGGCATCCAAATTATTCCTAGATTATCCTGTTTCCCCCAAAAAGAGTAAGAATCTCACAACTCTCACACTCCCTGAAGAACATAAGCAATCTAACCACCCAAAAGTAAAATGTGGAAAAAGGTAAGCCAAGAATATAAGGGTAAAGCTAGCTTACTCTTCCTAAAATGATCCCCAAAAGCAATCAAAGAGTCGTCTCCCAAAAATAATCCACCAAGGAAATCCAAGAGCTGTCGACTTGGTTGTAAAACAGGGATAATTTGTGGTTCTCAACCTAGTTACAACTAAGGAGTCAAATGTATCGTCAACTTAGTTTTTTTTATTTTCTCTCAATTTCTCTCATTTTGCCTAGAAGCATTTTTGGCTTTCATCCTAGCTTTAACACACAAAGGGTACTCACTTCTCACCTTTTTCCACACTGCCTCTAATTTTTACCTAGGCTCGTAAGCCTAGCTGGGCCTAGTCTCTCATTCTTACCTAGGTCTTTCGACCTATCTGGGTTTTTTCCTAATGCTACCCAAGTCACCCTTTTGGGTTTTCAACTTGTCCATGTTTTTATATTTTTTTCATTTTCCAAATTTATTTTTAAAATTTGGTGTAGCACAAAATCGCCCCAAAGTGGGCTTCGTACTACAAAAGATAAGATCAAAACAAAAAATACACCACCAATGATTTCCCAAAAACTACTACAAAAGGTGCCCTCACACCAAAACCAACAAGGAGTTCAATGAGGGAAAGAAGTAAAAACATGGAAAAAATAGTCATCCAAAAATCGAAAACAATAGAATATAGGCTAAAGGAAATACTAGCAAAGGGGATACCATAATAGGGCTTGTTCCAACCCCACCCTCCCCACACTTAGTTTCTTGTGTTGTTTCTAACGCAAGTAACTAAGGTGAAGGAAAGGTTGGAATCATAAGAGAAATCACTCCCTCATGCGACATTTGGCTCATAGCCCCTGCCCGTGTGGAGGATCCATATAGTTTTCCCCTATACCTACGCTTATCAACGTGTCACTAATGTCCATAAGTCCATCATGGAGAGCTCTCATACATTTCATCAGATACTGCAACTGACAATCAACCCTGTTAAATCTAGCAACTGTATCCCATTAATAGTCATCTAGCAGAGCTCTTACGGTGACCAAGTCCAGCCTAACCCCAAATATGGAATCCTTCAAAGATCGTGCCTAATCCGGCTTGTCCTTTGGTGGCTGGGTCCCCGTGGGACAAGAAAGAGCACACTGAAAACCCGGTGACACGTGCACTCAAAAAGGGTTGTACAGCGGATGCTGCCATGAGTGAGCTCAATGATGTGAGTGGCCAAAAATACTATATTTGTGAGGCTCAACGGGCGGGGGAGGACCTATGGCTGTTGTGCCTATTGAACTCCTAAAAATCCCAATAGTGAGATGAGACGCTATGCCTATGGGAACTACCAGCGCCATGCCCTGTCGAATGATAAGACTTCTCATGCATGTTGATTGATACCTGAAAAGGGGGTGGCACTCCTGATACCAGTTGGAAAGGTGGTACTGGCACTAGCAGGTACTCCATAGGTGGTGGCATAGCATGGGGTGGAGATGGCTGCTCTATTATAACACCAATGAGAGTCTGCTGCTCGGGCTGCTTATGCTCCTCCTGCCAATACTCCCCCTCAGAATCCTTATATCTTGGATCATACTCCCTAAAAAATGCCTCTAAATTGGGATCAATAATAAGATCTAACAATCTAAAGGACTTGCTCAATTTGGTTCTCTCACTCTGGGGCTGCCTCATAAATCTCTTCCCTTTGTATTTCAAGATTATGGAACCACACTCTTTCTTTATAAGCCTTGCCTCTGCCATGACCGATAGAGTGAGTGTAAATATAGCACATGGGTTTTCCCTCATATCCTCACTCTCCTGAAGGTGGAAGTGCCATGCTAGAAGCATAGCCATTCCTCTCATCGATATCTTGCCAGTGCGTGCAGATGAGAAAGTGAGATCCATACTTCCATAGATAAACGTATCCACCAAGTTGGGGCAATCTCCCCCCATGCACATAGACTATAGAACAAATCCCAGAGTCCTCATCAGTAGAGGCAGTGGTCTCCCCATGGCAACTAACTATTATAGATAATAGCATGGCCACGTACTTGAGTGCGAAATGCACTATGTCACTATTCTTTCTCTTATTTTCCCTTATCTGTCTGGTAATGGCACCCCAAAATTGAAGTAGATCACATGTGTTTGGCTTCCTGTACCCTGGCACCTCTCTCTACTCCTTCCATTTGAATATTTTCCCCAGTTGATAATATGTCAAGGTGCAGGGTTCATCTCCCAAATGGAAAGTGACATAGCAACCTCAATGTCTGTTTTGAAACATCTCAAAAGTAGCTAAGAGCTCCAGGGTATATCTAGTGTAGGTGGGGGCAGACAGGGTCGTGAACTTCTTCATTCCTAATCTTCCTAGCAGAACTTAGACAGGTTTGTAAAGTTTGAGACCCTTGAGGGTCCCTTCATATACAAACTTTATCTAAAAAATGGGGCACTCCATGAGATACCCCCACCTTCTATAGGTTTCAGTAAGGATGGTCAATCCCATATAGGGTAGCTTACTAGGTTATCCCCTCTCCCTCTGTACATGAGGCATAATATCCAAGAAATATAGCAACTAACACAGACAGAGTGTAGCTAAGACTTTATTCCAACTACTCCCAACATAGAATAATATCTTCCAAGTAAACCTACCAACAACACTAATCACCAAAATTCTCAAGCATGCAACCACAATCCCACAGTAAATATGCTAATCTAATTCCTCCAAATAAGAGTAAGTTTGGCCGAAATTACCTCAAATAGAAAGTGTGGGAAAGTCTCTGCTTGAAGGTAGTACAACACCTCTTCTATAGTGAGTTAAAGCAACTTCAATGCTCCAAAAGGAATAAAAAAATCAGCTTCCCGGAGAAAATACCAATTGTGGCCAAAAACTTCTCTAATAAACTGCTCACATTCATGGATTTTTGGGGGTTAGGTACTAGTGGGTTGGATATAGCTTGAAAACAGGAAAATTTTGATATATGGTATGGGGGAATTGGATGAGAAACGGGAAAGTTATAACCGAGTTAGTGAGAGAGGAGACACTTGAAGGTTTTAGGCGAGAGAGAGAAGAGGACTTTGTGAGGAACAGAGAAAAAGGAGAAGGATGGTGTGGGAAAAAGGGATGATTGGAGGGGTTTAAATAGGAGTTGGGCTAGGCTAGGATTGGCTGAGGTGGGCGGAAGCACAGATCCCTGGGTAAGGTCTGCGCCTATAGGTGGCTTCGCATCGAGCGTGTGTTGATCTGTGCCGTCCACATGCTTAAACTGCGCCAGGTCCATCCCAGGTGAGTGATGTGTGAACACGTGACATCCACATCAACTCCGTGTTGACTGGCTTTGGCATGAAGCATAGGCTCGTACCAAATTTCTGGGAACGAAACATCGGTTCACGCCATATCTTTGGGCATGAACCTTCCCTTCGTGCCAAATCCCTGGGCGCAAACCATCGGTATGTGCCAAAACTCTAGGCAAGAACCACTAGTCCTCTCTCCGACGAACTTTTTTTCATGCCTGCATCCAAATACATTAAGAACCGAAGTAGTACTGTTCTACACACAAAAATAGATGACTAAAATCTTCTAAAAATCTCCATCAAAAACTGAACTCATCCCAAAAATTTCAAAAACTTTGACAAACCTTTTAATTAAAAATTAAAACAACATTTATTTATTGTCATCTTCACGACTTATTTTTCCCTCAATTTTTTAAACTAGAAAGTGTGCCTTGGTGGGTCACCGGAATTACCATCCTTGACACCACCAGTGACCACATTAAGGTGGATGGATCACCACATCATTCTAGGTTTACCTTTTACTTTCAGAGCGATGAACCAAGGAAACCTATTCTTCTCAAGCGTGAATACATTCTTGTTGAGTTTGATGTCTGAAGGGACTTAGGAGTTTTTAATTCCTTGGTCCACCACTTTCCTCGTTGCACATTAGTCATGAGATTCCGAGGTGAAATATATTCGTTCAAATTAGAAGAAACATGCTCAACAAGAATAGTATCACAAGATAGAATATTCAAATAAGATAAGGCTTGTAGAGTTTCAACATTGGGAAATATTTCCTTTGGGAATTTTCAAAATTTTCTTTTTCAATCATCATACAAATAAAACAAGAAACATATAAAAGCAATACTAACTACATCTACTATCACATTGTGCTAATTGAGACTTAGACTGAATAGCAACCCCAGCAGTAGCGCCAAAATTTGACCAAACTCCACCAATTGTAGCTAATTAACCTGGGCGGAGGACTTATGAAAGGGTCAAAGACAAGATTTATATTTTGCACCAGTTCTCACTATTTGGTTACCGATAAGGTAGTTAGCGGTAAGCCCTGGGTATGTCCACGGAGATGTTAGAGCCTAAGATTCAATGAAAACAAAACCTCGTACGGGTCGTCAATCTGTACGAGTGAAGGAATAACTAGTAAAGTAAACGGAGGGGGTTGGTTTTTTCAATTAATAACTACAAGACATAAAATAAAAGAGAAATTAATCTAATTAGCTAAGACTTGGGGAGTCATTGCGCAACATGGTTAATTAATGTTTTGATCCTCGACTCATTCTCATAGAGACAAACTGGCTAATGGCATAAACTTCCCCGTACCTATCACGCCAGGTGCGCTTATAACCCTCAATCAATACTGCCATCGTAATTAGGGGAGTACAACAAGGTCTAACCATTGTTGTAAATCTATTTCCCCCTTGTACGATTACGTCCTGGGCTTCCACCATGAATGTACTACTTCCCAATCACCTATCAATTAGGTCAAGGGGTTGTTGGCACCTTATCTATGACACTAAGGCCTCTTATAACCCTAGCTAGCTACTTTTTTCTATCTCTACTCGTAACCTCTCGGACTACTTCACGTAATCCGCAAAGACTGGTGCAATGACAAATAAGTTAGAGTAATACTCGACTCTCTTGTGCACACACCCACGTAGATTCGTACTCCCTTACCCATTCAAACATCCAGGTTTTTCTTCCTAAGGGGGCATCAATATTTGTACCGACAAGAATATAGACTAAAGTGTGTGCTTATATGGAGTGTACTACTCATGCAATTCAAACATTCAAGAACAAGTCACAATAATATTATTAACACAAAATTATGATGAACTATTGCATCTCACAACACATATTAAACCATGCGCATACAATTTATCCCCAAGCTATGGAAACTACTCCATATATATGGAATTCAAATATAGATTTGAATTCCACATCTTAGGATCAAAGTAAAAATAAAAGGAAAGAAAAGAAAATGAGAGAGTGTTTCTCTCTCTAAATTTGTTCTCCTGATGAATAAAAATGATCCAAAAACCATCTCCTCCCTTTTAACCTAGTAGACTAAGGCTACCTTTATAGGAGAAGTGAATTGGACCTAAAAATAGGCCCAAAATAGGCAAAAAATGAATAAACTCTAGTTCAGCTGCGTGGATGGCGCGGTTCTTAGCACGTACGATTGTCCTGGCTGACGCGGGTTGCAGGATCTAGCACGGGTCGTGTCTCCTCATCCGGCATGGGATGCTAGATCTGGTGTGGATTGTGTCACATCAATAGGTGCGGACTGTGGCCTCTGACGCTTGCCACTGTTAGCGTGCTGGATTTGGAACTTCTGATCCGTGGGGCGCAGCCTTTGGCGCAGGCCATCGTCAGAAGGTTCGTTCTGCTCATAAACTTGGCGTGGGACATCAGCTGGTCTTGGCATCTTAAACTTAAAATGGCGCGAGCCATCGAAAATGGGACAATCTGCGCTCATACTTAGCCGATTTTGAGTGGAGTTGAGACTTGTGCTTGCGGACCGCATCGTTCCCTCGTGCTGATTTCTTTGGTGCAGATTGACTCATTTGGTGCAGGCCGTTGGTGCCATTCGTGAGCGGCCTGCACTGACCCATTTGTGTCTTGGCCGGCTGAACTTCTTTCCTTTGCTATGGATGAACCATTAGTCTAATTTGAGAGTTCTAGTAGTAGATTTTGTAGTGCTCGAGAAAACAAATCCAATGAAATCAGCCTTGAAGGCTAATTCTTCTTGGATCATTCTCAGATCTTGGCACAACTCATCAGACCATGATTCACCATTTATTCGTTGGCCGCCTTGAACTCCAATTCCGCCTATCTTGGATCTAATCTCCTTCTACCATGCGTTGATGTTCGTGAATTTTATCTAATACCCTTCTAGAGGTGAATGACCTTCGATCGCTTCTACCGTCCTTGCGAATGGCCTTCAATATTCTACCGCTCTTACAAATGGTCTTCACATAGAATGTAACCAAAAAGTACCCACGGACGACCTACTAAAGATGATCACAAGGAAGATCTAGGAGCCCGTGGATACAAGATGTCTATTAGTACCAATTAAACCTACAAAATGTGAGATTTAGACAAGAACATGGCCATCTAAACCCCTTTGTCACGCAAACTCAACTAATAGCAGTAATCCGCCAAGTAAAACAAGCTAAAAACTATGTCAAATGCAACGGTTAACACACACAAAATGAAGTACATCAATGTTTATGGCTACGTCCTCCAGAAGGGATTTCTTAATTCCTTGGATTATGCATCACTTTGTATATACATTCGAGCTGGTTGTGATACAAGGGCGCGACAATCTTATAAATGTGTAGTCCTACTATCACTGTGAGTTTCCTTGGCTTGCTGAACTAGCTCGCAGCTTGATGGCCTCCTTGGGTGTGAGAATGGATGGTTGCATGTTCGCAGATCTGGTGGTGACTTCTGCATGGGCTCCAACCTTTCCCATAAACTCTAAGAACCTAGAAAGAAAATTGATCCCCACACATGGTGCCATTGATGTATGAGATTCCTTCTGAGTGATGATATTTCTTGAAATTGTCCCTGCGAGTTGGCTTTTGGTTGTTTAGCAAGCCTGTTTAAGTGAAACCGCTTTAAGTGAAGCGACTCATGTATTGGGGTTGCACATGTCGTACATAGACCAAAGGTGAAATGATAGGAGTACTGAGCCATTCTCCAATTGTACCATCTCATGGAAGTCGAGGATCTCCACAAGATTGGCAATAACAATTATGCCTCACTCAGCCTCTCGAGCAAAAAACTCATCTAGAAGATCCTCCTTTTAGATCAAGGCTCCGACATGACCATGCACATGCCTGGTACATTGCGAAAAGATATCAACTCAACAAACATCGAGAGAAACCTTATATGGGTCCAAACCATAGTGAACTTGGATTGTAATCGTCCAAGGTCGCCATCCTTCATGTCAAGAATATTAAAATCCTTTCCTCTCTTTGGTCTTCTGGTTGGTAATGCATAATAAAAAGGATGCCAGCTAAGGCGTCAATATACAAAAAACAACAATAAATATAGAAAATAAAATGAGGTTTTTCACCTACTTGAGGAGTGATACACTAAATAAAGAATCAATCATGATTGAGAAACAAGCATAAAACGGTAACCTATTGGTTCTAAGGTTTTCAAAGCGATAAGGAGGAATGAAATTTGCAGGGAATGAAAGAAAACTCAGTTTATAGAAACAGAGGAGACTTAGCATCTCCTTGGGAGAGGAAGAAATAAATAGTTACTTTGAAACAAGGAGAAAAAGTGCCATTGAAAAAGGCTTTTTACTTGCCCCAAAGCATTAACACGGACGCCATAATTAGGGCATAAAGCAGGCGAACAATTCAAGTACAGAATTAACTATTGATGGTGAAGAAAATCAAGGTTCATTTATGGTGCATGACAACGCCGATTTCTAAGACAACCCAAGGTCTAAACCTAAGCACAACTTTCGGCTCTCTCAAGGGCTAGTGATGGTGGATGGACTGATGCCACGGCTTCAGTCAAGGCCCATGCAGCTCCATTATGTTATTACTAGGCAGGAGCCTAATAAGATGAGAATATCTCCCATTCTCAGTAATATACAGAATTATAATCATGTCAAAGTATATTTACAAGATGGAAAATATATGGTATGCTATTGTACTGACACTTATTCTTACATAGAATATGCATATTTATCCAAATATAATTTTAATAATTTATAGGGATAAACTCCGATAAACACCACGGTATATCTCTATTCCGTTCATTTTGTTTTATATATATATATATATATATATATATATATATATGTATGTATATATATAACATACACTTTTTATATGAATTTAACATTAGACGGTCTTCTCTCTGACACCATGGAGGCTTTATCTTGCAGTTTCAGCCATCAAGTCGGTGTCCAACCCGCATCACACTTCTTAAAATTTTGGTTATTTCTTATAAAATGTTTAAATTTTAAAAGTATTAGATCTTGTTGTCATTGAAAGATTCTCCCTCCAACGATCCTTTTTTTGGTCAAACTTGTTGGTTTATGATATTCTCTCCAAATTTGTTTTTGCAGAAATGCAATTCAAAAGTCATCTAAACAACTAGATTTTGGTGATTTTGATTGGGGAATATAGGAAAATTTTGTAGAATTTAATCAGGTTGGAATTGTTGGACAGTTGTCACACTAGTTAGACTGGTTCAGTTCGGTCACATGAGCCAGTTATATCTGGTGATGACAAGATAGACCCGCAACCAGCGAGTCAAGCGGGTTATTTATTTTTGAACCTGGGTGGGTATGGGTTAAATGGGTAATGGTTCGAATGGACAATTGAAATATATGGGTTGGGTGGGTTGGTTTTGCGGGTTGACCACTGGTTACCCATATGGGCTGAAATCTGCCCACGCTCCTTCCTATGCCCACGCTCTCTCTGACCACAATTTCTACCTTTCCTTTTCTACTCGCCGGTAACGGCTACTTCGCCGAAAATGGCTAATACCGTTGATCAACAACTGTGACGGAAGTCTTACCTGCTATGCCGGCCAACATGGCGGCAACCAATGTCAATCTTCTCCCTCCTAAATCTTTCGCCGCTGTTCTTCAAAACAAATCACCTCCCCTGTCCAAAATCCTGCCCAGCAATCCAGAGCTTATTCCCAAATCGCATCATTTAGGGGATCCTGCCTGCCTATATTCTGATGACCAAATTGCAACATTATCGGCACACTATGCGAACGCTCTGGTTGGGAAATTCACAAAGGGTAGACTTACAATGGAACAATTGGAGCTGGCATTCAAAATGGTAGGCTTTGAAGGTAAATACCAGCTAGGCTCTCTTGACTATAAACATGTCCTTATTAGGTTTGAACAAATTAATTCAATGGTATTTTCCTCAAAATGCTTAAATGGACTCCTAAATTTTCTACGCATAAAGAATCTCCCATTGTTCCTATTTGGTGTACCATCAGGGAAGTCCCACTATATTATTACAACTCGGCTTCCATTGAGGCAATAGGGAATAGTATAGGCAGCTTTATTAAAAATGATCTTGCTACTGATATGCTTACAAGGCCGTCGGCAATTAAGTTTTGTGTGGAAATAGATGACGGGCGGGCGGTCGTCGCGCCCGCCGTGCAAAAGATAATTTATAAGCCCTAAATGCTTACTTTCTACAACTAGGTAGATAGTGGCAAATCGGGGTCGTCCAATGAGAAGAGGGATCTTCCTAAGCAATCAAGCACACAATGGTTGATATTAGGCTAGGAGTAAATATATTTACACACACATAAAAGCAAGTAAAAAGGGGGGGTTGGTTGGTTGGTTTCCTAAGTTAACAAAGATAAAAAGACAAGATAACTAGCAAGGTCAAGTGACTATGCTAATCATCAAACGAAACTAAAGAAAAGGGGTTTTAAACTACAAAGATAAAATGCCTTGGGGGCAACGGATATCCACTTCCACATCTAATGTAGTTCATCGAATCATTCACACATTCCATCATATAGCATTCAGGACCCAACACTCACACACCCATCTAGCAAGTACCACAACACACACACCACAAGGAGTTCTAAGTTCATGCTCATAGATCTTCATGCAAAGGCGCTACGGAATTCGTCACGTTCCTACACCTGAACAATTCAACCACACAAGCACTACCTATACTCAAACAACTCATGGCACACATGCAGTGAAACACACCGTCAAGAATACATAAACGCCAAATAACAAATGCTTCAAGAATGAATTTAAATCATCTATTCAATACTTCAACTACTTGTCGTGGAGACTAACAAAGGCGCTACGGAATTCGTCACGTTCCTACACCTGAACAATTCAACCACACAAGCACTACCTATACTCAAACAACTCATGGCACACATGCAGTGAAACACACCGTCAAGAATACATAAACGCCAAATAACAAATGCTTCAAGAATGAATTTAAATCATCTATTCAATACTTCAACTACTTGTCGTGGAGACTAAACTCCTATCCTTCTTAGTTCGTAGTTTGCGAGAGTGAGTTCCACATCTCTCGTCAAACCTCACCAATGACTCTCGAGTCGCGACCACGACTCAAGGTGTCATTGGTGGCATTTAGCACGAAGGACCAATAAGCTTGGCAATGCCTATGACCACTACACCGTGACTAAGCATTTAACCAATTTATGCAATTACACGAGATTAGTCAAGAGCGACCACTCATAGACCACGAGCATATAACTCTTCTCGTTTGCTACACAAACGAACATGACGAAGAGTTCGACATCAATCACATTCGTCTAGCACATTGTCAACACACTAACACAATCAAAAGCTCTAATTCACACTCATACATTCCTAACAAGAACAGGGGGGAAATTAACCCAAATCCCCCAAACCCTAGCTAGCAATTGATCCAAGCATTTCATATCATCAAGCTCTCAACAACATTAATAGAATCAACAATTAACATTCAAAGCACAATAAAAGCACAATAGCAAAAACACCAAATAGATAGATAGAAATGAGTTCTTGCTACATAGATAATGGAAGCTTCAATCCTTTGCTCCCAAGAACAAAAACTACTCTAGAACAACAAGAGACATAATTAAACTACAAAAACTAAGAAAAGAAAGAGAAGAAAACAAAGGGTTTTGGAGCCCTAAAACCCAGAGAAAACGGGCTGCCAAAGCTAGAGAAGAAGAAGAAAGAGAGTAGTATTTATAGTGCAAAGAAGATAAAGTTGATTTCTGGCCGCCCGTTGGTCGCGACTCGCGACGGTCTTGGTCGCGAATCGCGATGGTGTCGCGACGGGGTCGCGACGGGAGCCAGAGTTTTGCATTGTTTCTTTGTCTTCTTCATAGCCATCCCTCTCAATCTTCAAGTCTTCAACGGCTCCAAAAATGGTCTTCAACGGCCTCCGGTCTTCATGTCTTCGAAGTGAGTATCCAAAAGTCTTCGAAAGTATAGTCTTCAATGTCTTCCGGTCTTCGTTGCTTCCGTGTTCTTCCCTTGTCACACAAAATCCACTTAGAAGAGGTAAAAGAGTACAAAGTTGCTTTTGCCTCTCCTAAGTGAATTTCAAGGTAAAACACAAGCTCTCGATAATAAAAGAGCACAAAAGTGATCCTAAATACTACTAAATAAAGCATATAAAATGGACACATCAATAGACCTTCAAAAACCTTTAAGTAATCACATCCGGCTGGGATCAGTGTCTAATAATAAGAAGTATCAAATTGAGTATGAAGATATCCCCCTTTATCGTGACCACTGTGCTAAACTAGGTCACTCTTTTGCTCAATGTAGAGTTGTTTCTCAGAACTCCAATGGTAGAATTCAGGATACTAATATAGCTCAGAACCAACCCCACTCTCAGTGGCAAACTACTGGAAAGAAATTTAACAAACCTCCTCTGATCCTGAACTCTCAGAAAGAGCAACCTCAACCTAGTTCTGATGATACTAATTTTAATGGAACTATAAACACTCTTAGTATAAACTTTCAATCTCCCTCGGAGGTTAACATAGCTTCTGGTAATACTCCTGAACCTTGTACTCAATCACGTGCTACTCCGGATAATTCTATTTCGAGATTGCTAAATAATACAGCTCTATCCAAACCAGTTTTATTGGCCTATGCTAAGGATGATATTCAGATTGGACCTCTTAATCTATCTTTGAACAGTCCCAATCACAAAATAACACTTTCCCAACTAGGAAAGATGGCAAATAGGTTTTCTGTTTTGCAGGTTTCTGATAACTTATCCATAGAAACAAATGATCAAATTGAGATAGTGGCTGTGGAGGAGGATAAAACTGACGTCCAGAACACTATAGTTTCTCCTTCCTTGGATCTCACAGGTAATCACCAAGGTACGTCGAAAACTAAAAAGAGTAACTATTTTAGTCAACTTAACAAAATGATGCTTAGATCAGCCACAAAAAGTATTAAATCTAGTGAACAATGATAGTAACTGTTGATGTTAATTTTCTGGTGTGGAACCTAAGAGGAATGGAAACTACGATGCTTAGGCTAACAAACTTATGTAAACTTAAGAAAATTCAGTTATTATGTATTATCGAACCAATGCATGATAACTCTAAATGTCAAGCTTATATGGACAAGCTTTCTTTCACTCATAATATGACATTATATAATGGGAAAATCTGGATCATGTGGTCTAATTCTCTGTCTGTCACACTTATTTCCACTCATGAGCAGTTTTTACATGTGAGTATTTCACATCAAGCCCCTCAATTTCAAATGGAAGCAGTTTTTATTTATGCTCTTAGAAACAGAGAAGGTAGAAAGATTTTATGGAGTGAACTGCAGTCTATCTCTAAAGGTGATACTATATTTATAGGAGATTTTAATTCTATTACTTCCCTGTCTAAATATAGAGGTCCTTCATCTCCTGGCTTAGGAAGTATTAGAGATTTTAACTCCTGGATTAACACCAGTGGTATACAAGAGATCAATACAGTTGGCAATCTGTTTACATGGCGTAACTCTAGGCTCAGGAATCCCACCTCAAAAAGACTTGATAGAGGACTTAGTACAATCTCATGGAACTCTAAATTCCCATCCTCTTCCATTCAAATCCTGAATAGATTGACTTCTGATCATACCCCCCTTCTTCTCCAGGTTTACACCATGGCCTCCTCAAACCCTAAGCCATTTAGATTCATTGATGTCTGGTTCCAGAGGAAAGAGTTTTTAGGATTGATTAGGGATAACTGGGAAAAACCAATGACTGCTATTACTGGATTGCTCAGATTCTATCTGAAATTGATTAGACTAAAGAAAATAATAAAAATATGGAATAGAGATAGTTTTGGTAACATTGATTTGAATGTTAAGTCAGCAGAGGAGGCCTTAAGAATTCAGGAAGTTATTTTTGATTTGGACCCCTCAACCCCTGAACGTGTTAAGCTTAATGAGAAAAAAGCTTTACTGCTAAAAGTCTTGAAGGAGAAGGAAAAATACTGGAAGCAGAAGACAAGATTAAAATGGCATAGTTTAGGAGATAATAACACACACTTTTTCCATAAAGTAGTTCAAGAAAGAAACTGTAAACAACTGATTACTAAAATAAAAAACCATGCAGGTCTATGGATTAATTCTCAATGTGACATTCAAAAAGAAGCAATTGCTTACTTTTCGGACTTGTTAACTGAGCCTAAACTTATAGCGGATGATACATACTATCCTCACTTTCTAAGTGAAATTCCTACCATTTTAACTGATAGGGATAATCAAGCTTTAGCTTTTCCAGTTACAGATTCAGAATTGGAATTAGTGATTAAGGGCCTAAATAAAATGAGCAGTCCAGATGGATTTTCAGTTAAATTCTATAGCAAATGCTGGTCCATTATAAAACATGATCTGATTGCTGCTGTTAATGATTTTATTGCTGGAGCAGAGATGCCGAGGGGTATATCTAGTACTTGGATTACCCTAATACCAAAACAATCAACACCATACTCTTTTGATGACTTTAGGCCAATTAGCTTATCAAATGTATTAAACAAAATATGCTCTAAGGTGCTAATGGAAAGGTTGAAACCTTACATGGAAAATCTGATCTCTCCAAACCAAACTGCTTTTATGAAAAACAGAGATATCACAGATAATATTTTGTACTTACAGGAATTGATCCGATTTTTGGATAAAAAAAATAGAATACCTAATTGCATCCTTAAGTTATATCTAAGAAATGCATTTGATAGAGTAAATTGGAATTTCCTTAGACAGATTCTGATTAGGTTTGGTTTCAGTGGAAATTTTCTGAATGCTGTTATGAACAATTTGTCTCAAGCCTATTTTTCAGTTCTTGTTAATGGCAATCCAGTAGGTTTCTTCAAGGCTACAAGAGGGATTATACAAGGTGACCCTCTCTCCCCTTTCCTTTTTAATTTATTCTCAGAAGCCTTTTCTAGGAGTCTATCTTTTATATATCTCAACAGGAGTGTATCTTGTTATCAGATTCCAGTTTCAATCCCTGTAGTTTCCCACCTTATGTATGCTGATGACACGATTATTTTTATGCAAGCATCGAAGCCAAATCTAATTAGGATTAAAGCTTTCCTAGACATCTTTGAACTTACTTCCGGACAAAAGTTTAACTTTGATAAATCTGACTTTTACCTAAGTAGAAGGGCTACAAATGCAAAATTTAAACAGGTAAAAGCAATCTTAAAAATGAAAAAAAAGGGTCTTTTCCTTTTAAGTACCTAGGATGTCCCATCTTCACAGGTAGAACATTAAACAGGTACTTCCAACCATTGCTGGCTAGTCTTGATCAAAAGCTTCAAAACTGGAAAAATAAATGGCTTAGTGGAGGGGGGAAAATGATTCTCATCCAATCTTGTTTATATGCAATGCCTCAGCTCCTATGAACGGTTACCAATCCCCCTAAATCCATAATTAAATCATTTAAGAGAAAATTGACTCAGTTTTTCTGGGGACAATCAGAAGGTAAAAATAACAAAGTTTGGAAAAGATGGGCTGATTTAGCCACACCTATAAACTCGAATGGATTAGGTTTTAGATCTGTCACAACCATAATTGATTCTTGTTCATCTAAACTGTGGTGGAAGAGTCAGTTGGGTATTTCTTTATGGTCTAAACTATTATGGTCCCTCCCCCCCAACTCATAGAAAATCAGTAACCTGGAAACGAATTTGCTATATTAACTCCTTTGCTGAAAAGAACACTGATGTTATCCATTGTAAAGGAATTGTAACTTCTGGTCAGCAAATTGGTGTCCAAATGGTCCTCTCATTAACCATGTTCAGTGAGCATTTCCTCTGCTCTGTCTGACTACTCTGTGGCAGAATTCATCAGCAATAAATCATCTATTTTAGATCAAATCTCTTCTTTTCTAGAACATGATACGCTCTCTTTTCTTTAGGAAGCTGAGATTATATTGGATAGGGAGGACAGACTAATCTGGAAACCTGAAGTCACAGGTAGCTTTTCTTTTAAGTCAGCATATAGGGCCCTCCATCACTCATCAGGTAATTTCCCTGCAACAAAGTTCATATGGAATACTTTATTACAGAAAAAGATCTCAATATTTACTTGGAAATTGTTACATTCATTTCTTCCTTTTGATGATGTGCTCATTACATGTGGTTTTAGTTTAGCCTCTAAATGTCCTGCTTGTTGTCAATCAGATTCAATTCAGTATTTTTCATTTCTTGTCCCATTGCTCAAGCTGTTTGGAATAACATGGCATCCATAGTTCATTTCAACCTTAATGCTCAAAATTCCATTCCTGAAAGATTCTTCCTTTTCTGAATTGCCATGACCTACCTAAGTTACATAAAGTTTTCTGCAATATCCTTCCTTCTCTGGTATGTTGGAATCTCTGGAAAGCTAGAAATAGATTCATATATGATCACAAGAATTTCTCTTCGGATCTCATCTGTAAGGATGTGCAGGATCAATTTAAGCTGACTTTATATGCTTGCCCGGCTAAGTTGCTATCTGTTTCATCTATCCCACCTGCTTTTATGTATTTGACCCCTCTGCTTAGACCTCCCCCTAAGCTAAAAATAATGACTGTTTGTTGGGAGGGGTCTAAGATTGGCTCTATAAAAATCAATGTGGATGCATCCTGGTATTCTAATAATGCATCAGTTGGCCTTATAGCAAGGGACAATTCGGGTAAACCTTTACTGATTAGCTCAGTAAGAACTGATGCAGAATCCCCATTACAAGCTAAAATTCAAGCTATTCTACATGCTTGCAACATCTTTCCAGGTTTAGATAATTCTTTTACAGTTGAATCTGACTCAAAACTGGCCGTCCAAATGATTAATGGCCCTTATTCTGCACAATGGAAAGTTTTTAATATAGCTTTCAAAGTAAAGTCCCTCCTAGGCAGTGCAGTACTAAAACATACCTTTAGAGAATGCAACTCTGTAGCTAATGCAATAGCAAAGCACAACTCCTCCCATAATCAGTCCCTAAACCTTTCCAATATTCCGAAGCATATCAAGGGCCTGATTTCTTTGGATAAGGATTACACACCTCACATAAGAGTACTCAAAAATAACCATGTTAAGGATTGATACTGCTAAAAGAAGTTTGTTTTATGCAGGTTCCGGGAAGGCTTTTAGCGGACTGAGATTGCCTATCACAGCACTTACAATAGGCTAGGATTGCTGCTCGATGTTTGTCAAAGGGAAGCTCTCATCTAATGGATATTTGCTGCTGTTCTTCATCAACTAACTCGGGCCAATTTCTCACTTGTATCTGTCCTGCATAGTTCCTGTCTCACTTCTGGATGGAAATATCATGGTCTCCAGCTTTACTGCCTCGTCTCTTCACTCTTATACGCTAGTCATTACTATTAGGATTTCAATTCTATATACGAATGGTTAAGTTTATAGACTCCCCCTTTGATCCCCCATTGTATTTGTCTGGTTCCTGGGACTTGCCTGGCCAAGCAACGAATTAACATGGGGTGTGGAGATTCGTTACCTTGGAATCGCAACTTCTTTTAATCTAGCTAATATAACACTATAGCTTAGCTATATCTTTGTAAAAAATACTACGTCTATGGCTCTTTTCACTTTTATGGTCTGGGGTGCCAATATATTAACCCCCACCTTCGGGTGATTTCATTAAAAAAAATATGGGCTGAAATCTGTGGATCTACCTATATGGGTTGTTATATAAACCCATATGGGTTAATATAAGGGTTGAAACCTACTAGTTTACCCAAATGAATTGATATATAAACCCATATACGGGTTGAAACCCATGGGTTTACCCAATTTTGATCTGTGAGTTTAATGATTTTTGATCTGCGGGTTTCAACATAACCCGTTTTAACCCAACCTATTTTTGACCTGTTATAAAATGGGTTGAAATAGGTCATACCCATATTTTTAAATTACCCATACTATCCAACGAATATTCGATCCATTTACCCATTTGCCACCCCTAGTTAGATCAATTATATTCGGTTATTTAACATGGTTAGGGTTGAAGACACTCGTACGCAAAAACATGATCCTATACACCTTTGAAAAGGTGTTTCCTGACTAGAATGACATAGGGTCTTTAAATTAATGAATATGGACCGGATTTTTAGTCGAGGAGTTGTGATATTGTTTCATTTCTAGGCTGTCATGGTATTGATCATGTTAGTGTATTGGAATTGAATTACATGTATTTGTTATATCTATCCAGTGAGGCTGCAACTTGCAAAAGAGAAATATCAAATCAATGAGGATGCTTCCTTAAATCATTTGGATATCTTGCGGGTTCAGATCAGGTTTGTTGGATGTCTTGATAGTAGAGAGTCAATAAAACCATTCTATGTATCTCTCTTTGGCACAAAATAATAGTTTTTTTTATATTTTTAGTTCTTATGTGTCAATGGATTTATTTGTATCATAATGTGAGAAATCATTTTTAAAATGTAGATTTCTACCGGATTAATATGATACTATTTATGTCCAAACAAAAGTTGTTTGAATTTTAGAGTCAACAACATCAATATTTACCTATTAATATTTTTACAAGTTAAGTGCTAAAATTACCCTGACTTTAGGTTGAAAGTGCCAATATAACCCTGCAATATGAAAAAGTACCAAAATAACTATTGACTTTGTTGACTTTTTAGTCAACCGTTTGATAGCCTGAATTTGTTGAAAATATTATTTTGCCCTTGCCGGAAAAAATAAAAAATAGTAAATTTTGGGTTCCTCGTCTTCTTCAATCGAGAGCGAGCGGGGGCGAGCTCTTCCATGGTTCTTCAGTTTCCTGCATCTTCTTCAATCAAGCGCAAGCGAGTGGCGAGGAGATTTTGTGATGGAGGGCGTGGCGAGCTAAGGTTGCTCCTTGTGGCTGAGGGGGTGACGAGCGGGGTGGCTAGGGTTCCTCTATACTAAACTACTATAACATGTGGCTAGGGTTTCTCCTTATGGATAAGGGGGTGGTAAGCTAGGGTTTCCTTCAGTGGGCAGCGGGGGTGAGGGGAGAGGAGAGGGATAAGGAGATTATGAGGGGTGGTGGGTGGTGGGTGGTGGCGAGCAACTTGGGAGGGTAAGGCTAGGGCGGAGGATATCAAGAGGGGTGGCAGCGAGACGGGGAGATCGAGAGGAGGCGCTAAGGCTAATGTGGGGCTATGGTGGAGGAGATTGGGAGGGATGGCAACGGGAGGGGTGGTGGCGAGCAGCTAGGGAGGGGTGGGACTGAGTGGAGAAGATTGGGATGGGTGATGAAATTTCTAGCGGTGACAGAGATTTTTGGCAGCAGGACGAGGTGAACTGCGGCGGAGCAGCAACAGTGAAGAAGAAGATCTAGGGTATTTTAGGTATCAAATTTTTAGCTTCTTAGTCAAGGGTATTTCTATCATTTTATTTCTTGTTATTTCAGGAATTTCATGGGTTAACGTTGAAATTAGGGAGTTAGGCTATATTCTAGGGTTCTACAGTTTCCTACATCTTCTTCAATCGAGTGTAAGCGAGTGGCGAGAAGATTTTGTGATGGAGGGGGTGGCGAGCTAAGGTTCCTCCATGTGGCTGAGGGGGTAATGAGCGGGGTGGCTATGGTTCCTCTATACCGAACTACTACAGCATGTGGCTAGGGTTTCTCCTTGCGGCTAAGGGGGTGGCGAGCCAGGGTTTCCTTCATTGGGCAACGAGGGTGAGGGGAGAAGAGAGGGATGACAAGATTATGAGGGGTGGTGGGGTGGTGGGGTGGTGGCGAGTGACTTGGGAGGGGTAGGTGATGTGTCCATTTTAGGTGCATTATTTAGTAGTATTTAGGATCACTTTTGTGCTCTTTTATTATCGAGAGCTTGTGTTTTACCTTGAAATTCACTTAGGAGAGGTAAAAGCAACTTTGTACTCTTTTACCTCTTTTAAGTGGATTTTGTGTGACAAGGGAAGAACACGGAACCAACGAAGACCGGAAGACATTGAAGACTATACTTTCGAAGACTTTTGGATACTCACTTCGAAGACATGAAGACCGGAGGCCGTTGAAGACCATTTTGGAGCTGTTGAAGACTTGAAGAGTGAGAGGGATGGCTATGAAGAAGACAAAGAAACAATGCAAAACTGTGGCTGCCGTCGCGACCCCGTCGCGACACCGTCGCGACACCATCGCGAGCCGGGGCATCGTCGCGAGTCGCGACGAACACCGTCGCGAGTCGCGACCATCGGGTGGCCAGAAATCAACTTTATTTTCTTTGCACTATAAATACCATCTTTTTTCCCTCTTCTTCTCCAAGCTTTCCAGGCGCGTTTCTCTGGTTTTGGGCGCCATTTTTAGGTTTTTCTTCTTCTTTCTTTTCTTAGCTTTCTCTTAGTTTGATTATGTCTTTTCTTGTTGTTCTAGAGTAGTTCTTGTTCTTGGGAGCAAAGGATTGAAGCTTCCACTATCTATGTAGCAAGAATTCATTTATATCTATCTATTTGGTGTTTTTGCTATTGTGCATTTATTGTGCTTTGAATGTTAATTGTTGATTGCATTGATGTTATTGAGAGCTTGATGATATGAAATGCTTGGATTAATTGTTAGCTAGGGTTTGGGGGATTTGGGTTAATTTCCCCCCTGTTCTTGTTAGCAATGTGAGAGTATGAATTAGAGCTTTGGATTGTGTTAGTGTGTTGACAATGTGCTAGGCGAATGTGATTGATGTCGAACTCTTCGTCATGTTCGTTTGTGTAGCAAACGAGAGAGTCATATGCTCGCGGATGAGTGTGCGTTGCACGTTCATCCAATCTCGTGTAATTGCATGAATTGGTTCAATGCCTAGTCACGGTGTAGTGGTCATAGGCATTGCCAAGCTTGTTGGTCCTTCGTGCTAAATGCCACCAATGTCGCCTTGAGTCGTGGTCGCGACTCGGGAGCCATTGGTGAGGTTTGACGAGAGATGTCGAATTCACTCTCGCAAACTACGAACTAAGAAGGATAGGAGTTCAGTCTCCACGACAAGTAGTTGAAGTATTGAATAGGTGATTTAAACTCATTCCTGAAGCATTTGTTGTTCGGCGTTTATGTACTCTTGACGGTGTGTTTCACTGCATGTGTGCCATGAGTGGTTTGAGCATAGGGAGTGCTTGTGTGGTTGAATTGCTTAGGTGTAGGAACGTGACGAACTCCGTAGCACCTTTGCATGAAGATCTACGAGCATGAACTTAGAATTCCTTGTGGTGTGTGCATTGTGGTACTTGCTAGAGGGGGTGTGTGAGCGTTGGGTCATGAATGCTATATGATGGAATGTGTGAATGATTCGATGAACTACATTAGATGTGGAAGTGGATATCCGTTGCCCCCAAGTCATTTTATCTTTGTAGTTTAAAACCCTTTTCTTAGTTTTGTTTGATGATTAGCATAGTCACTTGACGTTGCTAGTTATCTTTGTTAACTTAGGAAACCAACCAACCAACCCCCCCCCCATTTACTCGCTTTTAAGTGTATGTATATATATATTTACTCCTAGCCTAGTATATCAACCATTTGTGTGCTTAGACGCTTAGGAAGATCCCTCTTCTCATTGGACGACCCCGATTTGCCACTATCTACCTAGTTGTAGAAAGTAAGCACTGAGGGCTTATAAATTATCTTTTGGCGCGCGGGCGCGACGACCGCCCGCGCCTGTCAAAATGGCGCCGTTGCCGGGGAAGAGGCGTTTATTCTTAAGTATTTAGGTGTATTTGGTTGTGTATTAGCTAGTTGTTTTTATTTTCCACTACTTGGTGGTTGTTTTTGTTCGGAGTAGGTATTGCTCGAGTTCTTGGTAATTTATTTTATCGAGAATCCTTGCACTATGATTCCGAACTTTTGAAAAATTAAAAAATTTAAAAAAATTTTTTAATGGAGCGTCTCACCTTGAGGGAACTCATGATGAGAAGAGAGGCTCAACAAGCAAGGTTTTGTAGGATATGTCATTCCGATCATCCTACCGAATCTTGCCCTTTGTTGTGGGAAGAGCACTATGACCGAGAAAGAACCCTTGGTTTCCAAAACCAAGGGTACTATGAAGAGTGCTATCAAGAGGTAGGAGATATTGGCTTTCAAGGGCAAGAAGCTCATGAATGCTATTCGTACCACAACTCTTACAATCCGGAATGGAGTGGTAGTCCGGATTTGTGGTATGAGAATGAGCCAGAAAACCAATATTACGAGCAACCTAATTGGCCATCACCACCCTATACCATACCCCAAAACCAAGCCCAACAAGGAAGTTCAAGTTTGACACGTGAGGATGTCTTAAATACCATAGCAAACTTGAACTCCTTTACTAGTGAGGAGCTGGATACCCAGCTCTCCTCTAGTGTTGAGGCCATTGAGGGGCATGTGAGGAACATATTAGAGGTATTGGCCCGCATGGAAGCTCGTGATTCCGAAAACACACCATCTCAACTTGAACTCGATGATTCGGTGAGTGAAGTCACCAATAAAAATGATTTTGAGTTTGAAAGGGATGAGGAGTTGGTTGTAGAGGATAGAAAAATGGAGGAAGAGGTGATAGTGCTACATTATCCATTAGCATTGTCACCCCTTCTCCCACCTAGTGAACCAACTCTTACATTTTCGGAAGTTTTGAGGGAAACGAGAGAGGAGCCAAAAGATTATCCTAAGCTCCCTAACCACTTAATTCCCTTTGAACCATCTCCACCTCCACAAGACTTTCCTCTTGGAAGTTTTGTGCCCCCACCTCTCTTGTTTTGGATGCTCATGGTGAAGAGCTTCAAGCCTTCACCATACGGATAACATTAGGGTCGTGCCGACGACCTTAAAAATACGGAGCTTCGTCGTGCCGACGACGTTAAATAAATTCAGCATTTCTTTTAGCTTTTGTTTCTTAGTTTGTGTTTCTTAGTTTGTTTTTGTTGTTGTTTTGTTTTGTTCTTTTTATGGCATGTTTTTCTATGATGATTGTAGCAACATGAAGTGCATTGCAATGAAGGAGATGAAGGAACGAGATCAATGAACGAGGGAAGCAAGCTTGGACAGTTGGTAAGAAAACGAAAAAATTTTAAGCCTGGGATACCCTGCCGTCGCGAGTCGCGATGGGCTTCGTCGCGAGTCGCGACGAACAGGGGAGCAAAATCCACTCCCAGCGCCAACTTTCCGCGAGTCGCCCTGACGTCGCGAGGCTCGTCGCGAGTCGCGACACCCTTCGTCGCGAGTCGCGATGAGCTCAGAAAATTTGGAGCTTCCGGACTCCACTTTCTGTGAGTCGCCCTGACGTCGCGAGGCCCGTCGCGAGTCGCGACCAACCACGTCGCGAGTCGCGATGAGCTCAGAAAATTTGGAGCTTCCGGACTCCACTTTCCGCGAGTCGCCCTGACGTCGCGAGGCCCGTCGCGAGTCGCGACCAACCACGTCGTGAGTCGCGACGAGCTCAGAACATTTTCAGCTCCCAGGCTCTACTTTCCGCGCGTCGCGATGACGTCGCGAGGCTCATCGCGAGTCGCGACGAACCTCGTCGCGAGTCGCGACGTGCTCAGTAACTTTTGAAAAATTTTTTTGAGCCCGGATTTCAAGTTTCCAAGCTTCCAAGTTTCCAAATGATTTTAAACATTGCATAATCCTTCCTTCTTCTCCACCCAACACTCCCAAGAACATCACATACCTCTCATTTCTTCCACCATCCTACATATATTGACATATGAACATTCTTGCATCTTTATAGTACATTTATTGATGGTAGTATGCCGACTACATCATTGTGATCGTAAGTTCTTATTCTATAATGATGCTTGTATACATGTCAATATATGTTAGATATTTTTCATGCATAATCTTATAGTGGTGATTGAGGGTTGATTGGTTGTTCTTTGAAAATACTATGGTTGTTAACTCTTGATGCTAAACCTAGTATTACATATCCTTATGTACTTGTGAGTTTAATATGTTCTTCGTGGTGTAGTCTTGATCAAACGGCGCCATGGAGAAAATGTTTTTCTCGAGGGGTGAGTTCTTCTACGGCATTTTTGCTCACCCTTCCGGTTCCGAATCCCATCTCGGGATCATCCAAGTACTTGGATATCGCCATATCACCGGCGAATTGCGGAGACACGGGTGTCACTCTAACTCCCTTACCTTGATTTTTTATTCTTCTTGCCTTACGTGTTTACATTGAGGGCAATGTAATGTTTTAAGTGTGGGGAGGGGTTAGAGGATTCAATGCATGCTAGATTGTTTTGGAATGCTTTTTGCTACTTTTCATTGGAAGAACATGAGAAAAAAAAATAGTAGAAAAACAAACAGAAAAAAAAATGGAAAAAAAAGAGGAAAAGAAAAAGAAAACCCGCTAAGTTGAAAACCCGAGAGGGCAACTTAGGCAACATTGGGGGCCCGGATAGGTCGAAAACCCTTAAAGGGCGGCCTAGGCAAAAATGAGAGGCTAAAATGTGCGGAAAAAGGTGTGATGTGAGCTAAAGAAACATGATGTGTGGCTAGGATGAAAACTCGAAAGAGCTCCTAGGCAAAATGAGAGAAATTGAGGGAAATTGAAAATGCTATGATTTTACTCAATTGCCGGCGTTGGAGTCATAAGGTTGCGGTTGTCACACGGATGGATCGGGTAGCTCAATATCTTTAGACCTCTTGGGATTGGGTAGCTTAGTGGGTTAGGAAACGGAGTATGGTTATGAAATTCTTGATCTCTTTCTACTTCGTTTTTGGTTGATATATTGGCATTAAGTGAAGCATGTGTTTAAAACTTCCTCTATGGTTTTAGCTTCCTTTTGTGTCATTGGATTCTGGGAATATCAATTCTGGGCTGTTAAATATGTTTTATGGGTAGTGAATTGATAAGTGGTAGGTTTGGTTAGATTTAGGATTGGGGATGTGTGTGTGCAAAATTCTCATGTGAGCTTTTATTTTGGGATTTTTGAGATTGAGAGTTTTGGTGAGGCTTTGATTGGGGGATTAGTTTAGGTTTTGGGATATATCATTTACTCCACATGCTTGAATCTTTTCTTACTCGAGGGCGAGTAAGGTTTAAGTGTGGGGAGGTTTGATATGTCCATTTTGTGTGGTTATTTTGGGGGTTTTAGGAGGTGGATATGCCATTTCCTCCGTATGCTTAAATCTTTTCTTACTCGAGGGCGAGTAAGGTTTAAGTGTGGGGAGGTTTGATGTGTCCATTTTAGGTGCATTATTTAGTAGTATTTAGGATCACTTTTGTGCTCTTTTATTATCGAGAGCTTGTGTTTTACCTTGAAATTCACTTAGGAGAGGTAAAAGCAACTTTGTACTCTTTTACCTCTTTTAAGTGGATTTTGTGTGACAAGGGAAGAACACGGAACCAACGAAGACCGGAAGACATTGAAGACTATACTTTCGAAGACTTTTGGATACTCACTTCGAAGATATGAAGACCGGAGGCCGTTGAAGACCATTTTGGAGCTGTTGAAGACTTGAAGAGTGAGAGGGATGGCTATGAAGAAGACAAAGAAACAATGCAAAACTGTGGCTGCCGTCGCGACACCGTCGCGACACCATCGCGAGCCGGGGCATCGTCGCGAGTCGCGACGAACACCGTCGCGAGTCGCGACCATCGGGTGGCCAGAAATCAACTTTATTTTCTTTGCACTATAAATACCATCTTTTTTCCCTCTTCTTCTCCAAGCTTTCCAGGCGCGTTTCTCTGGTTTTGGGCGCCATTTTTAGGTTTTTCTTCTTCTTTCTTTTCTTAGCTTTCTCTTAGTTTGATTATGTCTTTTCTTGTTGTTCTAGAGTAGTTCTTGTTCTTGGGAGCAAAGGATTGAAGCTTCCACTATCTATGTAGCAAGAACTCATTTATATCTATCTATTTGGTATTTTTGCTATTGTGCAATTATTGTGCTTTGAATGTTAATTGTTGATTGCATTGATGTTGTTGAGAGCTTGATGATATGAAATGCTTGGATTAATTGCTAGCTAGGGTTTGGGGGGATTTGGGTTAATTCCCCCCCTGTTCTTGTTAGCAATGTGAGAGTATGAATTAGAGCTTTCGATTGTGTTAGTGTGTTGACAATGTGCTAGGCGAATGTGATTGATGTCGAACTCTTCGGCACGTTCGTTTGTGTAGCAAACGAGAGAGTCATATGCTCGCGGATGAATGTGCGTTGCACGTTCATCCAATCTCGTGTAATTGCATGAATTGGTTCAATGCCTAGTCACGGTGTAGTGGTCATAGGCATTGCCAAGCTTGTTGGTCCTTCGTGCTAAATGCCACCAATGTCGCCTTGAGTCGTGGTCGCGACTCGGGAGCCATTGGTGAGGTTTGACGAGAGATGTCGAACTCACTCTCGCAAACTACGAACTAAGAAGGATAGGAGTTCAATCTCCACGACAAGTAGTTGAAGTATTGAATAGGTGATTTAAACTCATTCCTGAAGCATTTGTTGTTTGGCGTTTATGTACTCTTGACGGTGTGTTTCACTGCATGTGTGCCATGAGTGGTTTGAGCATAGGGAGTGCTTGTGTGGTTGAATTGCTTAGGTGTAGGAACGTGACAACTTCCGTAGCACCTTTGCATGAAGATCTACGAGCATGAACTTAGAACTCCTTGTGGTGTGTGTGTTGTGGTACTTGCTAGATGGGGTGTGTGATTGTTGGGTCATGAATGCTATATGATGGAATGTGTGAATGATTCGATGAACTACATTAGATGTGGAAGTGGATATCCGTTGCCCCCAAGTCATTTTATCTTTGTAGTTTAAAACCCTTTTCTTAGTTTCGTTTGATGATTAGCATAGTCACTTGACGTTGCTAGTTATCTTTGTTAACTTAGGAAACCAACCAACCAACCCCCCCCCCCCATTTACTCGCTTTTAAGTGTATGTATATATATTTACTCCTAGCCTAGTATATCAACCATTTGTGTGCTTAGACGCTTAGGAAGATCCCTCTTCTCATTGGACGACCCCGATTTGCCACTATCTACCTAGTTGTAGAAAGTAAGCACTGAGGGCTTATAAATTATCTTTTGGCGCGCGGGCGCGACGACCGCCCGCGCCTGTCAGTAGGGCTTGGGCGGAGGATATCAGGAGGGATGGGAGCGAGAGACAAAGATCAAGAGGCAGCACTAAGGCGGATGTGGGGCTATGGTGGAGGATATTGGGAGGGATGGCAACGAGAGGGTGGTGGAAAGCAAGTAGGGAGGGGTGGGACTAAGTGGAGAAGATTGGGATGGGTGGTGAAATTTCTGGCGACTACAGAGATTTTTGGTAGCAGGGTGGAAGTTTACTGCGGCCGAGCAGCAACAGTGAAGAAGAAGAAGATCTAGGTTATTTTAGGTATCAATTTTTTAGCTTCTTAGTCCAGGGTATTTCCATCATTTTATTTCTTGTTATTGCCGGAATTTCATGGGTTAACGACAAAATTAGGGAGTTAGGCTATATTGGCACAGAGTTTTTGAAAGTTAGGCTAATTAGTTAGGGTTAAATTGGCATTTTCTCGATTCCAGGGCTAAATTGGCACTTTCTCATATTGCAGGGTTGTATTGGCACTTTCAGCCAAAAATTAAAGTTATAAATGTATTTATCCCTATTTTTAGATTCCCTTTTCACGATCTCTCTCTCTAGAACCCGTTCTCTCTGCCTTCTCTTTACTATTCTGACATCCTCCTCAACTAATAACGACTAATTGCAAGGAATTTTCAGATCAAACCTATCTCGCAACCACTGGTAACGGTGTTAATCTAGTCGCAATGGCTTCCACTGCGCCTACTACTACACCAAACACGAACATATCCTCCACTCCTCGAACCTTTGCCCAACTGTCTCCCTTAGATCACCCCTAATTGCCTCTTCTCTCGCATCAATCCCTAATCTCACACCTATTACTCATCACAAGGGTGACCTCTAATATCTTTATTTTGATGAACATATTGACAAGCGCTCGAATCCGTACAAGAAAGCACTAATTGGCAATTTTCCAAAAGGCAGACCAAACATGAATAGGATTAAAGCTGAGTTTAGGTAAGTTCCAGGTAGGAGCTCTTGATTTCAAAAAAATTCTAATTCAATTTCAAAATATTGAAGATTTCCAAAGATGTTGGATTAAAGAAGTGTGGTCTTTAAATGGAAATACCATGAGAATTCTTAGATGGATTTCGGATTTTAAACCTAATTCTGAGTCTCCTATAGTTCCAGTATGGGTCACCATCAGAAATGTTCCCATGTACTACTATAATACAGAATCTATTCAAGCCAAATGTAATTAGGTTGGAGTTTTCATTAAAATGGATCTTGCAAATAAAAATTTGACTAGACTATCAGCCCTAAAGATATGTGTTGAACTTAAATTCTTAGCACCTATCCCCTCCTCCATCAGACTTGGCCCCATACAGGAAAATGAGAAATACACTCTTGAATTTGAAAACCTTCCTTTCTACTGTAAGCATTGCAGGAAAATAGGTCACAATCAAGACACTTGTAGAATCCTACATCCCAAGCCTCTGACCAAATATTTAGCTAAAGTTCCCAATGTCCCCAAGCCTCTGGCTAAAACCTCTAATGTCCCCAATTCCATGATTGTTACCAAACCAATGCCTAAAACATGGAAACTAACAAATTCCTCTTCTGACATCTCCATAACTTAGAAACAAAAGGACGCTAATAGCCAACAGGCTTGTCTGTTAAGAAATGAAAGTTTTGAAAAAGTTCATCAAACTGCTTATTCTGATGTATGCCATGCTATCTCAAAGGATAATTCAACTCTAGGAACTGTTATGAATGAATTTGAAAACTTAAAACAAACTCCTGTAATCTCTGATAACTACACAAAATTTTGATTCTTGACAATCAATCTTCAGATATTATAGATCTCATTGGTTCTGAAGCTACAAAGCATGACAATTTACTAATTGACTTAATTAATGTTGACAGATCCACAGTTATCCAATCCAAGGAGGATCTAACAGGAACTATGGGAGTACAATCAGACACTATAGAAATACACAATCCTCATAATTTCTCACTCAGAAGCAGGCCTATTGTTGAGAACAGATTTGCAGCAGTTGCTGAATTAGAGATGGAAACCAACTCAGAGGATGACACTTTTGAATTGCTCCAACCTCAGATAAGTTCTGTCCAAGTGAGTGAAATAAAACCACTAAAAAATATTAACATGGCACCATCTAGGAAGAGAACACTTTTTAATAAATTGAACTCCATTAATTTAAGATCATCAGGAAAGAGCAAAAACCTTAATTCATATGTTTAATAAGACCCAAAATCTTAAATGGTTTATCTGGAATGTAAGGGGTCTCAATACATCCTTGCTTAGACTTCAAAAATTAATCAAAATGCTTGCCATATCTCTTCTCTGTACAATTGAGCCTAAACATAATGCAGTGCAGGGTGAAGAGTATAGACTGTAATTGAAATTCCAATTATGTCCCTATTCACTAATCACAAACATATGGATCTTTTGGAATTTTGACATTAAAATGGACATCATTCATGAATCTGTGCAGTTAATTCACACAAAATTAAGATCTCATGTTTTCAAAAGACATGCAAGTTGTTTTCCTACATGCCTCAACTTCCATAACTGAAAGGAAAGCTCTATGGAATAATTTGACTCCTGATCCTAATGCTTGTAATATGTTCATAGGAGATTTTAATGTTACAGCTTCTATTACTGAATATAAAGGCCCTAATTATCCTAATAGTAATACCATTAAACGTTTTTCCAACTTCATTAACAAGAACCAGCTGGATGAAGTTTTTACTTTAGGCAATACTTTTACATGGTCTAACCTTAGGAATAAACCTACTCTAGAGAGATTAGACATAGAACTTTGCTGCAATAGCTGGATTACCAATTTCCCAAATATTTATATCCTCACCTTGAACAAACACACCTCAGACCATAGTCCTTTACTACTCACCATAGGAAGCCAAATAGAATCTTACCCCAAACCTTTTATGTTCCTTAACGTATGGCTAACGAGACCTAAACTAACTAAGGTAATAAAAGAGGATTGGGAAAAACCAATGAATGAAAATGACAGGATTAGATTATTTCTTAAGTTAAAGAGACTGAAGATAGCTCTCAAAACTTAAAATAGGGAAGTTTTTGGTGACATAAATGGTAATATCAGGAAGGCAGGGGATGAACTAATGACTCATGAACTGATCTATGAAGCATCCAACTCCACCACTGATTTAATTGAACTGAACAAAAGAAAAGATTTACTTTCTAAAGCTCTCCATGAGGAGAATTTGTGCCAATTCAAAATGGCTAAAAAATGGTGATGAAAACACCAAATTTTTGCATGCATCTATTAAAGAAAGAAGAGCCAAACAAAATATTACGAAGATTAAATCTTCCAATGGAATTTGGCTTGATAACCCTAATGCGATTGAAAATGAAGCTGTAGGCTTCTTTTCTGACCTATTAAGGGATGACTCTGACTCCTCCTCATTGCTATTCAAACATCATTTCTTAAATCAAATCCCTAAGCAGATCACTGATGAGGATAACCATAGGTTACTAAAAACACCTAACTTGGAAGAAATAAAGAAGATTGTCTTCTCTTTAAACCTCAATGGATCTCCAGGTCCTGATGGTTATACTGCTGACTTTTTTAGAAGTAATTGGGAGATGGTTGGGAATGATATCTTAGATGCTTTTATAGACTTTATGAAGGGCATTAGAATACCACCTAGTATCTCTAGTACCTGGATAGTCTTAGTCCCAAAAAAAAGAGATCCTTATCTCCTTTGTAGATTACAGGTCAATCAGTTTATCAAACTTTGTTAATAAAATGTTTTCTAAACTGATAAATGAAAGACTATTGACACTTATTCCCAAACTAATATCTAAATATGAGTCTGCATTTATGAAGATGAGGAGATAGCAGACAATATCATTTACCTTCAAGAAATGACCAGATTTCTGAACACCAAACAGGCTAATTCTAACTGCATAATTACACTGGACCTAGCTAAGTCATTTGATAGGGTTAACTAGAACTTTCTTGCTGCTGTTCTGGGAAAAAATTGGCTTTAATTTGAACCCAATCCAACTGAGTCTAAATAATCTGTCTGCTGCATGCTTTTATATACTCATTAATGGTTGACAAGATGGCTTCTTCAAAGCTACTAGAGGAATTAAACAAGGAGATCCTATATCTCCTTGTTTATTTAACATCTTCTCTGAAGATTTTTCAAGAAGCCTAAAATGCACCTTTTTAAATGGTAAATTATCATGTTTCAAGCTTCCCTCAGGTGCAGAACCTGTGTCTCATTTTACCTATGTTGATGACACTGTCTTTTTTTTTACAAGTGAACAAGCTAACAATCACTAGACTTAAAGATTTTTTTGTTAGTGTTTGAAGCTACCTCAAGACAGAAAATCAATTATGAGAAAAGCTATTTTTATAGTAGTAACAAGGCAAAGCTTTCTCATATTCATATGCTCAAAGCTAAACAAGGTATGATTCAAGGTGATTTCCCTTTTACCTACCTAGGTTTCCCTATTTTTACAGGTCAAATTAAGTCCTCCCATTTCACACATTTATTTGAAATGTATGATAAACAGCTGAAAAATTGGAAAAACAAATGGATTAGCATGGCAGGTAAGATGATACTTATCCAATCAATTATGTTTTCCATTCATCGGCACCTCTGGGCTGTTTTTACTAATCTCCACAGTTCAAGTGTTGATACTAATCTCGCCTAGCATATGGTCAGCTTAGCTACGCTCATTTTCTGAATATCATTGACGAATGGGGGTTTCGACAGGCTCGATTCCCCGACCCGTTCGTGATATTCCAGAATAATAGTTATCCCTCTTCATTCTTAGCATTAGTTTTTCATCTCGTACAGGTGTACAAATCGCTTTTTGTAAGCATCCTGCTGGGCTGTTTTTAAACCCCCATATTAGGTAATTAGTAGACTAATAAAAAATCTTAACCATTTCTTCTGGGGTGAAAAAGAAACTGGAAATAAAAAGGTTTGGAAGAGTTGGGAAAAAGTTTGTTGTCCTAAACCTAAAAATGGATTAGGAATAAAAGATATCAGGAAAACTAGAATAGCATACTCCCTTAAACTCTGGTGGAAATGTAAACAGGGAAAAACCTTGTGGTTTATTCCTCATTCCAAGAGAAACTCTGCAAACTGGAAAAGAATAGTCTCAGTTAATGCCATTGCAGAACTGGACTCAAGAGTGATGCATGGACAAGGATCTGCTAATGCCTTCACTTCAAACTGGACTGGATTTGGTCCACTCCAAGACTATTTTTAGAATCAGAACATCTCCATAGACTACTCTTTAACCATTTCTGAGTTTGTCCAACAGAAAAATCAGTTATTGTCTTAATTGACATTTTTACCGTCTAACATTCTGAATTTTCTACAGGTGGCAAAAACAAAACCTTTCAGAGAGGACAGGTTGATTTTGATTCCCTCAACCAATGGATGTTTCACTTTAAAATCAGCTTGCAAAGTAGTGGATGTGGAGAGACCAAAACTCAGATCTCTAAAGTACGTTTGGAACCCAAAAATTCCTAACAAGATTGATATGTTTATGTGGAAGCTCTCTAATGTTATTCTCCCTTTTGACGATATAGTTATTTTTCAAACATATTGATTGCATCTATATGTCCATGGTTTTGCAACTCTGATTCCATTTCACTTTTTTTTAATGAATGTAACACTGCTCTTGAGATATGGAATCATTTTCAATGTTTGTTGAATCTGAATTCGCCTGATTTTAAATCTATATGGGATAGGCTAAGCTTTTATTAGACTTTATCTGGTTTAGAAAATATGCATACTGAGCTTATTAGAATGACTTCATCCTACATATGTTGGCATCTATGGAAGGCTAGAAACTAATTCTTGTTTGATAACTTGAATCTACAGCCTGCTGTTATGATTCAGTCGATCAAACATGAAATATTTCTAGGTTTCCATAATAAACCGGTTATGAGCTCTAAATCTGATGACTTATACTGGTTGACAATTGGTTTAACCCTTAAACCTAGACCTCTTCCTAAATCAAAGATAATCATTGTAAGATGGATAAAACCTATAGTTGGGCTAAAAATTAACGTTGATGCATCATGGTCTAATAAACTTAACAGAGTTGGGTTAGTTGTAATAATCAGAGATTATAATGGCAGATTCATCTCTGCTTATATTATGACTGCACCAACTTCATTGCCTTCATGCTGAGCTTTTAGCAATCTACTTTGGACATATGTTTGCAAGACAGATTGACATCCAGCACTTTACTTTAGAATCTGATTGTAAGAAAGCAATAGAAGGCATTACAGACCCTTTGAAAGTTCCTTGGACACTGTAATAATTTAATTGATTCAATCCATTTGAGAAAAAAATACATTAGCCTATCCCACACTTTCAGACAAGCTAATATGATTGCAGATATATCTAGAATTGCTCAGAAGAACATTTGTAGTCACCAATTAACTTAGGAGCTGCTGGACTCCACTATTAAAGGGCTAATTAAACTTGAACAATGTGGAACTCATATGATTCGGATATCTGTTTGAAGTGGATGCTACTCAGAATTTATCTTGGCATTTTTGTAGGACCTGGAATGCCACAAATAGAGACGTGCCAATGGACAGATAAGCTCTTTAACACGGCAAATCAGTTGGATCATCAAGACATAATGAAGGAGGACATAAGCTCCATCGCCTAGAAGATTCAATCTATTTTGACCTCACAAATCATAACTGTTTTTGAAAAGTTGTAATTTAATTTTAAATGATCCGGCTCCTAAACTATTCACACATGGGGTGGAGATAGTTTACGGGTAAACATCGTTTCACATACCTACACTACTTTGGATTAGATTATTGATTATCTTTTGTAATAGAAGGTTCAAGTATAACTTGAACCCAAATGTAATGGTTACATCTTTTATAATAGGTTTGGAGATCCTTAAATAACACCCCTCCACTTTGAGTGGAACTTATGAAAAAAAAGTATTTATCCCTATTTTAATTTTTATATGTAAAAAACTATGTTAAAATAATAATTTGAAAACATAACTTATAATAAATCAAAAACACACATCATGATAATATTCTTATATATTAATAAATTTAAGGATTAAAATTACTTTCATTTGAATCTAAAAATTAAATTAGATAGTTTTAAATGGAACGGATATTGTATAAGAGATTGAATTCCCTGACAATCTTATCATAGATTGCTGTCACAAATCACTCATATCCCTCAAGGCAGCTTTCCATGTAGATACCTGGGATGTCATATATTTATAGGAAGAACAAAGCACTCATATTTTCAACCACTATTTAAGCATTACAGCTAAATTGATCTCATTGCAAAATAAGTGGTTAAGTCAGGCTAGAAGATTAATCCTGATAAAACATGTATTGTCTGCTATTCCTTAACACATTTTAACAGTTATAAAACCTAATAAAGGAGTAATAGATAGATTACATGTTATCTTTGCCAAATTTCTTTGGGGAAATTCTGATTATGGACAGAATAAAATATGGAGATCATGGAGCGATATGTGTTTTCCATACAATGAAAATGGATTAGCAGTTAAAGATCTTCATAACATAAAAAAATTTCTCCTTAAAGTTATGGTGGAAATTGCAAAAGGGGGTAGTCTCTAGGCTTCTTTTATGTTGTCATTGCTTGATAATAAGAAAACATCAAAGACCTGGAAGATGTATAGAGAAGTAGATGGTTTAGCCATGGGGAATACCAAACTACAGATAGGATCAAGTGGCATATCTTTCGAGTGTTCAAATTGGCTTGACATTTGAGCTTTCGAAGAATTTTGGGATCCAGAAACTGATATTGACACTCCAAACCTAATTGTTAAAGAGTTCTTTTATAATCAGGAAACTTTGAGAGTAAGATTCAGTCATAGTTTCTCTTCTGATATTAATTAATTACTGGCTAAAGACTTCACTATTTTTGAAGGCTATGTGGATCTAATGATTTGAAAACCAGAGTCAAATGGACAGTTTAGCCTTACCTCTGCTTATGAAATAATGAGACCAAAAAGATCAGAAGTGAATTCATTTAAGCATCTCTGGTGTAAGTATCTCCCTAGAAAGATTACCATTTTTTATTGGAAACTTTTAAATAAATCGATCTCTTTAGTAGATATCATGCAGGAGCAGTCCTTCAATATGCCATCTAAATGTTGTTTATATCTGAATTCTTCTGATCATCTGCAACATGCTTTTCATGACTGTCCTATGGTGTTAAATCTATGGAACTTTTTAAATGACTTTTGTGATCTAACACTAGAAAACTTCACACACCCGTGGGATAGAATGTTTGTCTCTTAGAACCAAACCAACCCCATCTGCATTTCCTTATAATGATCCATCTGTGTTTAGTTTAAAATCTTGCAAGGGTAATTTCCAGCATACTTGCTTAACTGATGTTTGTCTGCTCAGTGATTGCAATGGTGCTAAACTCAAAATCTCATAATTCAAAGTATTAGTATCAGAGCTGCACCAAGTTAAATTGTGTGCCCTTAGTATTTCCTGAATCGGAAGTAAGATTTTTTTCCATTGTTTGTAGCCTAGGAAGAATATTGTCATATATGAAGCTACTTCTAGCACACCATATAACCCAAGTAGCTACAGCAGGAAGTAATCTCACACACACTCTTTACAAATTATATTTCATATTTATATGGAAGAGTTTCAAGAGCTAAAGTAGTTTTTCTTCAGAACAAAGACAACTTGGAGGCAGAATCTCAAGCACTCATATTTGGACTGCAAATGGCATTTTACCATGGAGTAGACAGTTTGGAAGTAGAAGCAGACTCTCTGATCTTACTGAAGATGATGAAAAAGGAGTATAACATTGGAAGCCCATTCCACTTCCGAGAGCCGTATGGGATTTGCAAGGTGAGTTTGCTAACATTTCACTTTTACACATCTATCGTAAAGCTAATTCTCTTGCAGATGCAATGGCCAAAATGGCAAGTGAATCAAAAAGGGATTGTGAATTTAGTCACTCAACGTTACGTCGACACATTTGAGGACTTGCAGATCTAGATAGTATGGAGTTTCCCTATGTAAGATTGCATTGATGTAAATTCAAACTTTTCCACTTTTCCACGGTTTGTAAACTCTGAACCTTGTGTAGATGTGTTTTATTTTTGCTTCTTGTTTTCTAGCACCCTAGAATTGAATGGGAAATGTATTTGGGTGCTGAAAACTTTTCTGAAGTCAGGTATTAAGCCCCCCTCTTTATTTGTACTTCTAGTTTTATTTTAATAAATGGGCAAGGGTCCATGCCAAACCCCCCCACCATCACAGGTGGCTTTAATTTTTGAAAAAGGTTGAATTTCATGACATTTTTTTGTTGAAGGTTGTAATCATGTTTTCTTAAAAGAAAAAATCTTGGAGATTAACAAACTCTAGAGTCGGAATGAGCATGGGTATACAACTCGACCCAGATCCATAGGATTAAAAGCCGTTCGGTTGATTATGGGTTTAAATTTTTTAGGTCCACTAAATATGGGTCTGAACTTTAAACGATGGGTTTGAATTCATGTCTATAATATTAAGACCTAGACTCAAATCCGTAGACCTATGTAATTCTAATTAACTATATGTATAACTTTGTGTATTTTTTATGTCAAGAATAAATATGATTAAAAAATTATATTTTATTTCAATTAAACAAATATAGATCATATTTGGTTTTGTTGTATGATTTCCGGCATTTCAGTGTAAATTTTTTTTTAAAATTCCTTGAAAAAATAATGCAAGTACTTATTAAACTTGAATGATTTGTATTTAGAATGATATATATTTTGTTTGTTTAAAAAAGAATTAGAATGTTAATACTCATTTAAAATTCAGGATTCATCAAGTCTATTAATTTGAGTATGGGTTTAAGATTGTTCATGCTCTACAAATTCGGGTCGGATCTGGATATACTCTAGAGTGCTCTCCATTTTTGGACATTACCGAAACCAGTAAGTAGTAGATCTTTACACAAGGTTGTAGAAACATTTCGGTAAACCTCTTCCTTGGGGAAAAGGTTACATTGAAGAGTGAGCCGTGCATGTAAATGGTGTCTTCCCGAATTGTACTAGTATTGCTAGCAAGACGGAATATGTGTTGGTCTGTTTTATCGTGCAACACGTGTACCTTTCTGCATGCCGCAAATGCTGAGTCATAGCATGCCCTTCTTGAAACCATGCCACCACCCTGTTTACGTGTCACTTACTATGGTTATCTCGAACCGCCATAACCTCTGTCAGAAGGCTTTATAACCACTTCCAAATCCCACAACAGAAGCCATCAAAATTCTCAAAGAAAAAGAAACGAAGAGCTCATTCTCATATCCTACCATATTGCACCATCCCTTGTTTTGTTTATCGCAGCTGTTTGTTTGTTTCAACGTTGAAGGAAGAAATGGCATCGGAGCAGCTGAAGAAAGGTGCACAGGAGAAGATTGACGTTCGCGGTGTAGGCGGTGTGAACATAGAGAAAGACAAGGTCCCTAAGTTGGCTAGCCAGTTCGAGTCCCTCACCAATAAGGGCTCGGATGAAGAAATGCCCCATGTCCAATATGAGACTATTAAGATTCAAGGTACTGGCGGTGCAACTCAACAGAAAGGAGGCCATCAAGGAGCTGCGAAGGAGGGGGCCTCACTGAACGAGCTGGGGAAGTACCGGAAAGAAGCCCAGCAGAAGTCGGTGGACGCCATCCGCGCTGCTGAAGAAAGGTCTCACAAGGCCTTGGAGGCTGGCCATCACAGAACAGGACCGACCCACGGGACTGTTGGCGTGAAACTTCAGCCTACTTCTCAAGTTTCTGCTGAGAAGGTGAGGCCGGCGTCAGAAATTGCTGCTGAGAAGGCTGCCCAAGCCCGGGAGTATTCAGTGCAAGGGGCTCAGACTGCAGCCGAGAAAGCAAGGCAGGCTAAGGACTACGCCGTGCAAGGTGCTCAAACTGGGGAGCAAGTGGCTGCAGAGAAAGCGGGGCAAGCTAAGGACTACGCGGTCCAAGGAGCTCAGACTGGAACACAAATGGCAGCTGAGAAGGCCGGCCAGGCGAAGGACTACACGGTGCGCAGGGCTCAGACAGCCAAGGAAATGGCTGCTGAGAGGGCCGGCCAAGCCAAGGAGTATGTGCAGAGTGGAACTCAGGTTGCTGCAGAGAAAGCTGCGCAAGCCAAGGACAGTATTGTTCAAGGGGTTCAGACCGGGACTCAGTATGCTGGGGAGACTGCTAAGTCCTGGAAGGATACCGCAGCTGAGACCGGTGTGAAGGCCAAGGATTATACCTTGGACACGGCAGTTAAGGCGAAGGATACTACTGTGAATGTTGGCTCAAAGGCTGCGAGTTACCTTGGAGAGAAGACGGCTCAGGTGGCTGTGGGGGCTAAGGATATGGCCATCGTTGCAGGCTGGGAGGCTGCCCATCTCACGGCTGAGACGGCGGGCCAGGCTACTAAAGCAGTGGCTAATGTCGCGTGTGCGACTAAAGATAAGCTGGCCGGAGCGGGGCAGGCTGTTGCTGGATACACTGGGAGCACATTGGCTGCTGCAAAAGATGCGGTTGTTTCGACTGAAGAAAGTGCTGCTGAATATGCTGCCAGGAAGAAGGCTGAGGCTCAGAGGGCTATAGAAGAGAAGAACGCAAGGGCCACTCCCATACAGGTAATATAACCAACAATTCTTGTTCTGTTTCCCATGCTCCTGTAGTTTGATTAACTGTGTACTTTTAGGAAGGTGGGTTCATCGGCCAAGAAACCAAGGCTGGGGAGTGGGGAACAAGGGAAACCAAGCCAACTGCCGAAAAGGGTACTTCTGAGGAGTTCTTCCCTGCAGAATCGGGGCCGGAAGTGGGGGCTGGAGTTCTGCAGGCCATCGGCGAAACTATAGTTGAAATCGGGCAGACTACAAAAGACCTTCTGGTTGGACATGATGAGCCGAAGAAGGTGGACAAGAAGGGGTCGTACTGAATCAACAAGTCCAATCTTATCTAGCTTTTGTTATTTCCTTCCATGTATGTTTCTGTGCTTTTGAGTGATGTTTGAACTATGTTGTAATCTGGTGTAATAAGCATGTTAAAAATGTGCACTTTTTCCTTTCTATTTCAAAAAATCAATAGTATCATATATATTCTCCTCTCAGTCCCTCAAATCATTGTACCATATGTCACAGATAATCACAAGAATATGACCAAATACATATAACCATTTTACCATATACTATGTCACAAATGATCCAAGTTTAGCAGTAGCAGGGTATCTGAGAGAACCACTTCATAACATGAATGGGAGCTTTGATGAAGTCCATGGATATCTCCCATAGCACCGTCAAGCACGGGCAACATGGGCATGTGATGCTCAACAGCAGGCTACGGTTTAAAAAGGCGAAACATGGTATAAAGCAATATTTTTTAAAAAGGAAGGAAAAAAGGGAGAATTCTGCATACCTAGTTATCCAGACCAATGCTCCCACCACAGATATAAGAAGAGAGAGACAGGCAAAAGGTAGGCCTAAGACGAACCCCAAAGGCCTGCAGTCTCCTCCTCCACAGCACATAGCTTCTCTTATAGATACCTTACACAGTTGGTTCCTTCAGAAACAGTCTTCTGTTTCTTGTCAACTGGTTTGACACCATTCATAGTCGGTAGGTTCTTATATTCAGACTACAGTTAATAAGCTGAGTTGTATCACATGTTACAAAACTGCTACCCAATCCGCCCCTTCTGCTCAAGTGAAAATGGAAAGAATTCAAAGATGTCTCCTACTACGACGTCAAAAACCGCATGATCATTACAACATAAACCTTGCAAGTTGCAGCTAAACTATGTTTTGGTGACTTGGTTGTTGGTGGTAACTCTCAATGTCCTATTGCCAAACTACTTAGAGAACCATGTGGTTGAGAAGAGTTTGAGGGAAAGTTATTGCACAGGGTCCTTAAATGGCTGATAAAAGACTTTTAACCAGAAAAACCAGATTTTACAGGCAGGCACGGATTTCATCCAATTATCAGATGTATTGAACTATCATACATCAGATTTGAAGATCATCTATGAGGTCCATCCAGCTTCGAGTTTTGCTCTTCCAGAGAGACTATGCATGCCAGTCTATCATAAACCTGCCAATACATGTTTTTGATTCGAAAAGCAATTCTCATGTTTCTCTTTTCAAATAGATTCTAATCCCCCAGGGAATAGCAAAAGTTCAGATTTGAATACCTCGGAAAGGCTAGCGTTCCTAGCCCCTTGACTTGAATATGAAGGATCATACCTGCAAAGAAGTGAGACCATAAGTTCAACTTTGTCTTAAGCTCCAGTGAAAGATTGGAATCTTTTGCAGATTACCAGTGTCTAGGAATTCCAGCCTCATCTCGAGCTGAATGATTGAAAGGCCCTTTCAACTCCACGTTGTATTCTTTCAACAAATCTGCCAATATGGGAGTATAATAAAATCTGAAACCATGTATAGTAAAGGTCTAGAACGAAACAAATTGCACTTGCATTGATCATCAAACCTTTAAAAGTAGAGCAAGGCGCCCGGCCTAATTTCTGACAAACCGAAAGAAACCAGTAGAGACCAACTGAGACATGCGCCAGTTCTTCATCAGCAATTCTAGCCACAATGCGGGAAGTCCTAAGATCCCCAAATCCAACCAATTTTTGCACAAGCCGAGGCCCGGCATCAAGACCTCTGGCCTCCTGGAACAGCAAAGAGGAAGAAGATTGTCAACCTCGTCCTTCCTCATTAGAAGAGTTGAACATTGAGAAAACATAATAATAAAGCAGCTTTCCTCTCTAAGTTTGGCACTAGCATTATTCAAGTCTAGCTACAGTAAAATAAAGATTCGAGCATTACTCCCTCCTGCAAGCAAGCTGGGCAGGGGCTTGAACATTACATTCTATTATAAAGATTGCTCAGTTCTCTCTCAGTTCCCTTTGCTTTGTACATATTTCAATAACTTTTACGTATTTACTAGACTTGTTCTAGTGCCATTATATGCACAAACTATACTCACTCCCCTGCACTTGAAAAGTTCTGTTTGCAACCCTTTCAAAGGGACCTGTTTGCAGTACTGCAAACATGATTTATTTAAAGGGGCGAGGAAGTAATAAATTTACAATAAATGGACATGCGTTGAAGATCATGTTTGACACTAAGTCAGACATCTAACCATACAAAAATGAAGGATTTAATCATGTAATGCTGTAAGTGCACAAAATATAACCCTCAAAACCATATGTTCCTGAACTGTTTTGGGAATTCTGACAGAGTGGAAGAAAGGAAATTGAAAAGAGCACCTGGACTAGTGGGATTGCAGCAAGACGAGCAGCAACATTATCAGATGTCTTATTGCACTCCCTCCAGAGCAAATTGTGAGCTGGCATATCTCCATAACTGGTACAGGGATAAAGGAAAGGAATTCAAACATAAACACGCTCATATGGCAAATACACACACAGCTTTTAATTGATGGTAAGGTTAACCTGAATCCGAGCTCTGCTAATCTCTGTAAACACCAAGAAAAATGGCAACTCTCATCATCAGCCACACGAGCAAAATCGCCAAAAAAACCTTCTCCTAGATCCTTGCAGTGAGGGGAAAAGCGAACAACAGTATCCCAGGCTAAATCAATGGCATTCAGCTCCACATGAGCAAGATTATGAAGCAAATAGGCATTAAGAGGCAGACCAGATTGCTTTGGTGATGGAATATCCTTCGGCGAAACCTTAAACAAAGAATCTGTCACCAAAGTAACCAGCATGGCAGCATATAAACAATATGAAAAAACCAACACTGTAGATTGCAAAACAATCATAACCATGTTGAACAATGTCGGCGCTCTATTTTGAAGCCATATTCTTTTTTATTCAAGTTTCGTTTGACTCCGCCCTTATTTGGCAATAAATTATACAGAATTCCGTCTAGTTTCAAACAGTCCCCCTGAAATCAACCTAAAAGGCAAGCAAATTGATTCTTCTCCTCATAAAGATTATAGCAAGAATTCGTATTCCTAGAGGTTCATGTGAAATAATCATATAGTATACCATTTCGGGTTTGTCTGGACGAGCAGGCGTAGCGGGTGCCTCGTGAACTCCAACTGGAAGGCCCTCTTGGTGCCACCTTGTGAATGCCATGTGAGAAAGCTTCGATTTTCGAAAAGGGTCGGCGGTAGAAAGTACTAAAGCTCTCATTTCAGCCAGAGAAGAACAAGACTGCAATTCACCGGTCTCTTTTGATGGTGATGGCGGTGATTGTTGTGGGCCATTGGTGCCCCAGAATAGGCTGCGATTGAGAGGGCCAGTTCTCCAGCCTTGAAGCCCGGACCAGTACGCGTACTGTTCGGATTGCGCTTGTGATTGTACTACTCGCGCTGGGGGTTTCAAGGCATAGGAAAATGAACGGTTGGTTGAATGAAAGGACTTATGTGTTGCAGCGGGAAAACATTGGGAACAAAAGGTGCACCTGAGGGAAGTAATTAGCTTATCCATGTCATTCGACTCAGGTGGGCCGCCGTGCAAGGACAACTGGAGAAGGAATGAAGTGCGATTTTTTTTTTCTTTAGACAAAATACGGAGCACGGTTTTTCCAGATTTAAAGTGTGAATTATTCTAAACTTTTTTAGGGCAAAATACTGATATGACCATATATTTTGAAGGTTTGTACTGATATGATCCTATAAAGTTGAAAAGTGCTATTATAACTCTGTATTTTACATCAAAAGTGTCGATATAACCCTGTGGCACTATTCCAGTGTTGACTAACTAATTTCCAGCTTTGACTGAATTTAAAAGGACAAAAATGCCCCTGACTTAAAATCTGAAAAATTAAAGACAAGAATACCCTTCTTCTTCCTCATCTTCATCTGCAAAATACCTCCAGCAACACCTTCATTGTTCCGCCACCACCACCTCATATCCACCACCACCACCACCACCTCATATCCACCACCACCACCACCTCATATCCACCACCACCACCACCTCATAACCACCACCCCGCAGCCACATCACATTCAATATACAAAAATTTAAAACAACACAAACAAGAATAATCCCAACACAAACAAGAATAATCCCACCCAATAAACCATTTTACCGCACTAAATCACCGCTCTGAATCACCGTACCCCCGCCTCTGCACCACCGCACCCAGCCTCTGCACAACTGCTCTGCACCACCTCACCCAGTCTCTACACCACCGCCTCTGAACCACCGCACCCCTGCCTCTGTACCACCGCACCCAGTCTCTTCACCACCGCCTCTAAACCACCGCACCACCTCACCCAGTCTCTAAACCACCACCTCTGAACCACTGCACCCCTGCCTCTGTACCACCGCACCCAGTCTCTTCACCACTGCCTCTAAACCACCGCACCACCGCACCACATACAGTGAAATCAAGACAATTCCTACTCTTCTTCTTCATATCTCTTCATCTCCAAAGCAACTGATGCTCCACCGCTCTACCTCCTTCTCTCAGCCACCGAGTTCTTCTTCTTCATCATCGCCTCATCTCCAAAGCAACTGGTGCTCTGCCGCCTTCTGCAACACGTGAAGCCCGCCATCATCGTCGCCACCGACTTTGGTACCATCCCTGCCATCGCCACTTTCGTTAACGGCACCATAACTGTCCCCACGCCATCCCTCGAACCAAACCTAAAATGCCGTCGTCCCACCGCCGCAGTCAATGCCACCATAAGAGTAGAGTTTGGTTCACCAAATCTTTCTCCTCCACCGCTCGTCGGTACCGATTCAATCCTCCAACTTCGCCCTGCCCCGGCCCGCCCAGCACTAGACCCGCCCAGATCCACTCAACACAGATTGAAGAGCCTACCAATGGATGGCACCGCTCGTCCGCCCTGCCCCGGCTTCTGAATCCCGCTGCTCCACCGCTTGTCGGCACCGGGGAAGATTTGTTGATGCAATGGGGGAGATGAGAGACTTGCAAGAACATCACGGCGGAGGAGATGAAATCAAGATAATTCTTTGAGAGAATTGCTTCAGGAGCTCAGAGAATTCTTAGAGACAACTCACCTCCGCCACCATTTTCGCCTTCGATTTACCTCCACCGCCTTCGACTCACCTCCGCCTTCGACTCACCTCCGCCTTTGATCCACCTCCACCGCCGCAGCTTTGCATTACCAGGGAAAAAATGAAAGCTCGAGAAGAAGAGGGAGAAAACAGAAGAGAAGAAGATGAGGGGAAACTGACGAGAAGAGAAGGAGAAGAGGGGAAACTGGCGAGAAGAGAAGGAAAACAGATCTAACAAGGGCATAAATGTCTTTCTAGCTTTTTTATTTTTATTTTTTTAATTACAGAGGGTATAATAGTCATTTCATGTATTTCCGGCCAAATTCAGGCATCCAGGGTTATATTAGCACATTCTAGCAAAATACAGGGTTACAATAGCACTTTCCAACTTCACAGGGTCATATTAGCACAAACCCTCAAAACATAGGGTTATATGAGCACTTAACTCTTTTTTAAAAAAATTTTGAGTTGCATAAATCAAGTTTGGCCTGTCAACTGAGTTAATTTGATCAACCCATTATTCAACCCAATTATCCCATTATTCAATGGATCTTTATCCAATTAACTCATTTATTAATGGATTATAATGGGTTGGATCATAAATGAATTGGGTCATTAAATGGATAACTCATTGGGTAACTCATGAGATAACTCATATGACCCAATGTGTTAAAATATATTATCCAATAAGTCATTATGTAACTAACCCAATAAGTTATAATTCAATATTTTCTTCTGATTTGGGTTACAATTTGTCATTATCCAATGGGATCAGGTATTAAATACACATTAATTTTTGAGATTGGACGGGATGAGAATAATTATGTTAATGGTAAATTTTGTTCTCAATGGGCCCCATATTATGTTAATCCAATGGGAATCTAACAAATACCCAATAAATATCCAAAATTACCTAATTAAATGCATGTGTAATATTTAACATATATAAAACTATAATTCACAAATTATACAAATTATAATTCACAAATAATTCGAGTTCAATTTCGTACAATATTCAAGTTCGTACAGTATTCGAGCTCATACAATACTCAAACACAATCTCGTACAGTATTCGTGTTCGTACAAAATTCGCACTTAATCTCGTACAACATTCAAGTTCATACAGTATTCGAGTTCAATCTTTTACAGTATTCGGATTTGTACAGTATTTGAGCTCAATCTCGTACAGTGTTCGAGTTCGTACAATATTCGAGGTCATACAGTATTTGAGCTCGAGTTCGATCCTATTAGGGGAAAATTAAATCATTCATAATCAAACTTGTGAAAATTTAATTATCTTGTGATATGAAATTATCCATGGGTCACCCATTACCCAATCCAACTCAACTCACCCAAAATTATCCAACGGGTAACCAATTATCCAATCCAACTAAACCCAATAACTACAACTCAATTGTATCCATTAACCCAATAGGTCATTATCTAATAAGTCTTATCCAATAAGTGAAAATAGTATATGGATAATGGTTATCCAACGGGTGACCCGATCCGTTTGACGGGCTTAAATCAGAAACTTTATAACTACTGCACGTTGCATAATTTATTTTTAATATTCCAACTAATACCTTTTATGTTCTATTATTCTAATAACATAAACATCAATAGGAAAGACAGGAAACTCATGCTATATTCTTTACACATTAACAGAAAAAATAGGGAACATCATTCATATAATGATATAAATATACTGATCAAGGATTCTTGGTTACAGAACAATGTACTAGCATTGTAATACAAAGATCACCTTACTAACAGTAAACGTCATTCCTTGTATATACGCATCATATTGAAAACATTAAGTCTCGGTTCTTCACCGAGATTACTTTTGATTTGCAGAATCTTAGTTTTCTTGGAATAAGTTCCTGATTTAAGTTCTTGATTTTGATCAGATATCGAAGTAAATTCCAAATTTTCTGGTGAGGTTCACATTACTTGTTTTTCCCGTCAATTCGATCAATTAGAATATCATTTTATCACATTCATGAACAAATTGAAGCAGATTTTAGAAGAAATTTGTTTACCAGATTGAATATTCACCATTTTCGTTGCTTGAAGCTTCATTCATGCTTATCATTTGAAATCGTTGAGATTAGAGGTGTAATCGTCGAGATTGGAGGTGAAATCGTCGAGATTGGAGGTGAAATCGTCTAGATTGCGTCGAGGTTTGATGAGCTTCAGATTGAGCGAATTTCGGAAGAAATTTAGGAGGATGAGATTAGAGAGAGAGAGAGCGCGCGCGGTTAACTCTTGATTCAAATATTTTTTTCTTTCTATATTTGCACATTAATCCCTCTATTTTCTCACTCTTTTCAAATAATGCACTGAAAAAAAAAGTTATTACTCCCGGGGCCCAAATTCTATAGCAGCTGGTTTGCACCTAAAATTTGGTTTGCCTCTCAGTAAACCATCTCTGTGTTTGGCAAAGTTTTAGGAAAAAACGTATTTCCATAAATTTATGGAAATAAGAGGTTTAATTAAAATAGGTTGAATGACTTTCCAAACCCTCAAACTCTTGTCATTTGACCTTTTGATCCTTTTTTTTCGATCACTTACGTTCCTGACCTAAAAAAGCTATCAACTTTTCATACTTCCGCCCATTCTCTACATCAATTGTGATATTCCTCCGTTTTCTGAAGTCAACTTGACTTTTCCAGGGGTAAAAATGTCTTTTTCAAATTTTCCATCCGACTTCAAGCTTCTTCACCTCCATCTCCGGCTGCTGCTTCTTCAAATCCTCGTACTTCAAGAACAGGATCTTCGTGGGATTCCTCCGGCGCTGCTTCCAGAACTTCAAAACATGGTAAAAAAATGGGCCGTACTGATGCACGCCGCTGCAGAAGCCATCCACCGCCTTCTGCGACGGGTACGGTCCTGACCCGGCCGGAAGATGGAGTTGAAGAAATGGCATAGCGAAACCACCGTGTTCTTCGGGTTTCGGGTCAAATACACGATCTTGCAGTCGGATCCTTTGACTGAATTCGGGAGAATCAGGATATCGTCGGCTGACTCTACTCTGAATGAGTTGAACTTAAACTCCTCCCAACAATTCCCCACCCGCCCTCCCACCCCCACCTCGTTTCTGCATTTTTTTTTCTTCAGTGCTTAATTATCTGTCTTTAATCTCTACAAAATTGTGTCTTCATTGTTAATAATAGGATATCTTGATATATCTTGATTGATATCAAGATATCATTGTACATATTTAGAATAGGTTAGGTTCATTGTATCTCCTATACCTGTACTCTATTTATTGTTAATATGACAGACACACCATTACGGCAAATTACATTCTCATGGTATCAGACAGGAAAAATTCAAAATTCGATTAGGTGATTGCTGTAAACCCTAATCTCCGGTCAAAGTCTAGCCTGATTTTTTTTTCCCAAATCTTGAATCTTTCTTTTCTGCTTCTTCATCAAGATGGCAGCAACTCCATTGAGTTACACCACTCTCATTCATATGTTACCCATAAAACTTCATTCGGGCAATTATATGATGTGGAAATCACAGGTTCAAGTGCTTCTCGAATCGGAAAATTTATTTGGCTATTTGGACGGATCGATCCCCAAACCTCCTGCTTCCGCCAAGGATTCGGCTTCGCCGGAATCCTCTGTTTCTGGCGACTCTTCCACAGCTCTCACGCCAGCAATCTGGACTGCCCAAGACAAGCGGCTTCAAGCGTTGCTTCGATCGTCGCTCACGGAGGAGAGCATGCTCGAGACGATCGGCTGCGCCACAGTGATGGAGATGTGGAACGCTCTCGCAGCGGCGTTCGACAACACCTCGGCATCCCGCGAATTGCAGCTTCGCGATGAACTCCACCATGTCCGCCGTGGCTCCTCCTCTGTTCTGGAGTTCCACCGCCGGTTCAAGAACATCACCGACGGGCTCGCTTCACTCGGTGCTCCGGTCACTGCTCGAGATCGTACTATGATCTTTCTGCGCGGTCTCGGCCCTGGCTTCACTGAATTCACGAGTGTGCAACTCGCTCAACACCCGCTGCCATCCTACACCGACGTCGTCGCCCGGGCAAGATCTCACGAAATTTTTCATCAAACGGGAACAGCAGCTACGGTTGCAGAAGCTTCTCCGGCTGTGTTTGCAGTTTCCTCTGGTTTTTCTGGATTTTCTGGGCAGCAACGTTCAGCGCGTGACTCACACGCGCGTGACTCACACGCGCCCTCAGCAGGCGCGTCAACCACCACGCGCGGCCGTGGTGGTGGTTCCGGTCGTCCTGGACAGCAATATGGTGGCAGCTCCTCTGGTGGTTCTGGTTCTCGTCGCAAGAAGAGATGGAACCCTAAATGCCAGCTCTGTTTTGAGTACGGTCACACTGCCCGGAATTGTTCAAATCCAAATTCCGAGTCTGCAAATCTGGCTGATGCATTCCAATCCTCTGCCTCGATTAATGACATTGGTTCTGATTGGTACTTGGACTCTGGAGCGACAAATCACATGACTGCCTCAGCCTCTGGTCTTGACGGCATTGTTCCGTATAATGGTAACCGCTCTGTTGTTCTTGCTAATGGTCATCCTGTTTCTATTACTCATATTGGTCATCGTCGATTTTCTCGTGATTTATCCTTATCTAATGTGTTGGTAGTTCCTGACGTTACTAAAAATCTCCTGTCTATTAGTAAGCTGACACGGGACTTAAATGCTATGATTTCTTTTGATGAGCATTCATTTGTCATTCAGAAAAAGGCCACAAAGGAGGTCGTGGGCCGAGGTCGATGTGATCATGGTCTTTATGTGTTGGAGCAAAGAGGTGCTGCTTTTGTTGCTTATGTTCAAAATAATAAACATAGAGCTTCTTTTGATGTATGGCATGCTAGACTTGGTCATACGTCTTTCTCTGTTATTTCATTGATGCATAAATTGAACCTTGTTAAAGTCATTTCTCTGTCTCCTAGACCTACTCTTTGTTCACCATGTGAAATGGCTAAGGGAAAGAGACTTGCTTTTGTGGACAATCCTAGAAAGGCAAAGTCTGTTCTTGATTTGATACATTGTGACCTGTGGGGTCCTGCTCCAGTTATTTCTGAAAGTGAATTTTCTTACTATGCCATCTTTGTTGATGATTTCTCGCGCTTTACCTGGTATTATCCGTTGAAGCGAAAATCGGACTTTGTTGAGACATTTTTGCAGTTTCAGAACTTAGTTGAAAATCAGTTCTCCTGCTCGATTAAGACATTTCAAAGCGATGGTGGCACAGAATTCACGAATACCTCCTTACGGTCTCATTTCGCAGAAAAAGGAATTTTTCACCAAATTTCTTGTCCAGCTACGCCTGAACAGAATGGTAGGGCAGAACGGAAACACCGCCATATTACGGAAATGGGGTTGTCTATGCTGTTTCACTCTCAATTGCCACTGTCTTACTGGGATGCCGCTTTTGCCACTGCTGCCTATACCATTAATAGATTACCCACGCCTGTACTTGGCAATGTCTCACCTTACTTTCTGGTTTATGGACGTCATCCGGATTACTCCAACTTTCATCCGTTTGGTTGTAGGGTGTATCCCTATATTAGGCCATTTGCTCCGCACAAACTAGCTCCTCGCAGTGCTCCTTGCATATTCTTGGGCTATAGTTCGCAGTACAAGGGCTTTCGCTGTCTTGATCCGGAATCTCGGAAAGTCTATCTTACTCGCCATGCACGTTTTGATGAGACCTCATTTCCATCGGCCATTGATACACCCACTGCTCCTCCGGAATCCCTGGATGTCTCGACCTTCCTTGATCTGGACCTGGATACTAATTCTCCTGTGCCTCAGTCTCCGCCTCGTGTTTCTGCACCAGATACTCCGGCTTCATCATCTCCTGCTAGTCCTCTCCAGTTATCTCCCAGTCTTTCGCCTACTGTGTCTACTGCTCCGTCTGCTGACTCTTCTCCTGATAGCTCTTCGTCTGCTTCCCCATTGCCTTCCCCACCCAGGCCTATACATCGCATGACGACTCGTTCACAGACAGGTAGTCTCACGACGAATCAGAAGTTTGCAGATTATGAGATGACTGGTCTTCTTGCATCCTTACTGGCACAGACTGAGCCTCGCGGATTCCGTACTGCTCTCAAGGATCCTTGCTGGGTTGCGGCTATGGATGAGGAGATGGGTGCTCTTCGTCGGCAACACACTTGGGATCTTGTTCCTCGTCCTTCCGGTGTGAATGTTGTTGGCTCAAAATGGGTCTACCGTATCAAGCGTCTTCAGGATGGCAGCATTGATCGTTACAAAGCACGCCTTGTTGCCCAAGGTTTTTCCCAGCTACCCGGTTTTGACTTTACCCATACCTTTAGCCCTGTCATTAAAGCCTCCACTGTTCGTATCATTTTGTCCCTCGCCACCATTTTCTCATGGCCGCTCCATCAGTTGGATGTTAAGAATGCATTTCTTAACGGCTTTCTTGATACTCCCGTCTACATGGAACAACCAGCTGGTTTTTCTGATCCTGCTCGTCCAGATTACGTTTGTTGTCTTCGCAAGGCCATCTACGGCCTTAAGCAGGCTCCGCGAGCATGGTTTCAACGTTTCAGCTCTTATCTTCTCCGTCTGGGATTCCGGTGTAGTTCTGCTGATACATCACTGTTCGTCTTCTCTCAGGGATCGAAGATTCTATATCTATTGGTGTATGTGGATGACATCATTCTTACCGGTAATGACTCCAGTCTTCTTCGTCGTTTCATTGATCGCACTGACCGTGAGTTTTCCGTCAAGGATCTTGGGGCTCTACATTATTTTTTGGGTTTGGAGGTTTCCCGCTCACCTTCTGGTCTCTTTCTTGGGCAAGCCAAGTATGCCATGGAGATTCTTCAGCGTGCGGGTATGACGGATGCTGCTCCAGTCTCTACCCCTTTTGTCCCGGGTTCGCAGCTTCTTGGTTCTTCGGGCTCTGAGTTCTCTAACCCTAAACTCTACCGCTCTCTTGTTGGTGCATTGCAGTACTTAACTATTACTCGGCCGGATCTGTCTTATGCAGTTAACTCTGTTAGTCAGTTTCTACAGTCACCTCGTGATGTTCATTTTGAGGCTGTCACTCGCATTCTGCGTTATGTTCGCGGCACGCTTCACTACGGTCTCATTTTTCGCCCGTCTTCCGGACGTCTCTCTATTTTGGGATATTCCGATGCGGACTGGGCTCGCTGCCTTGAGACTCGTCGTTCTACCTATGGCTATGCCATTTTTCTTGGCGGCAATCTCGTCTCTTGGAGTGCCAAGAAGCAACCTACCGTTTCTCGGTCCAGCTGTGAGGCTGAATATCGTGCTATGGCGAACTCTGCTGCTGAACTTGCTTGGTTGTGCAATCTGCTAAAAGAACTTCGCGTTCCTCTGTCCTCGTCACCCCTTCTGCTTTGCGACAACAGCAGTGCCATCTTCCTTGCTCAGAATCCGGTTGCTCACAAGCGGGCCAAGCATATTGACATTGACTACCACTTTGTTCGTGAGCTCGTCACCTCTGGCAAGCTTCGTGTTAGTCATGTCCCGTCATCCTTGCAGGTTGCTGATATTTTTACTAAGGGTCTGTCTAGTACATTATTTAATCTGTTTCGTTCCAAGCTTTGCGTATCTAGTCATCCTACGCTTAGCTTGAAGGGGGGTAATAGGATATCTTGATATATCTTGATTGATATCAAGATATCATTGTACATATTTAGAATAGGTTAGGTTCATTGTATCTCCTATACCTGTACTCTATTTATTGTTAATATGACAGACACACCATTACGGCAAATTACATTCTCAGTTAATTAATCTATCCCTGTTGTTTGTGGAAATGTTATGAGGATCCCTTTTGTTACCACTGGATGTTCCTTGAGTTTTGGAATTTTGAAATCGTCCATATCCCTAGAGAAAAGTCTTGCCAGTGAATTTTTAACATCGTTCAAATCTATCTTTACTGCTTTTACTGAGCTGTTTAGTTCAGTAAACGTGAAACTCTGGACGTCAGTCACATTAATTTACTTTCTGAGCCTAGTATCTAGCAGAATTGTCGGAGAGATATTTAAAGGGTTCTGTTTCTGAACTTGTGTTCCTTTCCACGTTTAGATTTATGTTTAGATTGTATTATCCAATCTTGTGTTCCTTTCCACGTTTAGATTTATGTTTAGATTGTATTATCCAATCTTGTGTTCCTTTCCACGTTTAGATTTATGTTTAGATTGTATTATCCAATTTCAGGAGATGTGGTTCTTAAATTAGAAGAGTACAATAGAGAAAAATGACTTTGTATGAAAGCGGGGGGAGTATTGCTTGAGGATTAGCCATTCTTGTCCTTCTTGTTTTTCTTATTCCGGATGGACAAATGCACAACAGTAAAGGCTAAAAGCCACTCTAGCCGGCATTGCATCAGGTGACCCTGGATTGGAGCCAAAATGAAAAGGTGTGGAACATGGAAGCTAAAACCAAGTCCCAAATTGGAACGTTGTGCTAAAACGGTCAAAGGATGATCTGATCAGCTTTTAAGATCCTCGAGTTAAGCTGCATTGAAACGTTTTAATGATAGTGGTCAAATATTTTAGATGGAATTGATGTTTAAAACAATGGTGGTGGTCTGAAAACTACCAATCTCCAATAGAAGACAAACGAGGACAAATGTGTGGAATGTTTTCATTGTTGTAGGAGGATGTCTTTAAACATTACTGATGCACATTTGTTTACTATTGGTGACGATTGAAAAAATAATCACAAATGTAGTTGATTGTTGATTGGGATCTTAAAAAAAAAAAAGTCCCAAATTGGAAGAGATGTATTGAATACAAAGTATACGTCTGTTCCAATTAGTATGACCCTTGTTGGGAATGCACCCAATAATTAAACTGTGACTCTCCTAATCTATAAATCCAAACTAGGAACGGAAAAGTAACTTTCCATAAACCGGAAACAGAATCTAGGTTTAGATTCAAGGAAAGCCTAACAGATACGCATCGTTGTAATGAGCCCTTAGTGACCACTGATGAAGAATTGTGCAATTCTTGCAATTATTCTGCAGGAGAGCTCTGAAAACTAAAGAAACTTGCTCCTGTCTAGCCACTCGGTGATAATGTCTGGAGCCTATGTAATGGATAGCAGCGAGATGCATAATCTTTATGTGCACGGTGCTATCCCGGCTGAAATTGCTGAAAAATGGAAGGAGTGAGTTAGGATAAATCAGACTCCTGATTAGATTATGATTTATTATTATTAGAGTTCTTTCCTTATTACACATTTATTGTACTCTCTATATATTTAGATATCAATAATACAATTGATTACGGCAAATCATTCTATCATGGTATCAGAGCAAGTTCTGATCCTAAGCCCTAAATTTTAATTTACTGTTCAGCACCTCCCCCTTCTCTCTTTTCCGGTAAAATTCCGGCGAAATTTCCGGTCAAATTCCGGCGAAGATTCCGGTCAAATTCCGGCGACAAAGTTTCTGCCCACTGGAGTTTCAACAGGTTCATCGGCATCGGAATTCTCTGCGATTGCCGTGCATCAGGTTCATCAGATTTCTTCCGGTGAGTTCTTCCCGACGTCTTCAGATCGACGTTTCCATCAGCGACTGAAGTCTTCACATCGACATCTCCAACGGTGAGTTCTTCCATCAGCTCCGGCGTCTCCAGCGGCGAGCGGCCGACGTCTCCAGCGGCGAGTTCTTCCATCAGCTCCGGCGTCTCCAGCGGCGAGCGGCCGACGTCTCCAGCGGCGAGTTATTCCAGCGCGAGATCCACGCGCGCGAAAGTCACGCGCCAGCTCAGTCGAAGAAGGCATCTCCAGCGCGTGAAGGGCACGCGCGACTTGACTCGCACGTCAAGTGTATTTCTCGCGGTCTTCAATTTCTCGCGAGTTGAACCTATTTATCGTGAGTTGAACCTGTTTTCTCGCGAGTTGACCCTGTTTCTCGCGAGTTGAACCTATTTCTCGCGAATTGTTCAAATTCTCGTCAGCACCCAGACAATTTCATTGCAATTTCGGTCCTTTGCTATGGTTTATTTGGGCCCTATATCTCGGGAAGATTGCTCCACTAATTGGATTGTGGAGAAGGTGTTTTTCATGCCAGTTTGAATGGTTCCAACTGTCATTCTTCGTCGAATCAGTGGATCGTTGATTCAGGTGCTACATCTCACATCACTGCTCATACCAGTCATCTTGATCAGGTACACCGTTATTGTGGTTCTGATTCTATTCTTGTTGGAAATGGTGAATCATTATCTATTTCTCACATCGGCCAATGTCATTTATCTGGTTTCTTTGTTAATGATGTCCTTGTGGTCCCTAATATTACTAGAAGTTTATTGTCCATTAGTAAGCTTACTCGTGATCTACCTGTCCGTGTTATATTTGATGCCGATGCATTTTCCATTGAGCACAAGCTTACATGGGCGATAATTGGTAAAGGCCGTCATAGGTCTGGTGTTTATTTTCTTGAGACTGGTTATTCCATTTTTTAGGCGAACTACGCTCTACAAAGCTTCATGCTTCTTTTGAGCAGTGGCACTCTCGCCTCGATCATGTGTCTCATGATACTGTTCAGTTATTGAATCAACGGGGCCTTATTTCTGTCACTTCTGCTATGCCTGCACCTGTCAGTTGCTCTCCTTGTCAGATGGGCAAGAGTAGCCGTTTGCTCTTTTCCACTGGTGACAAGCGTGCTACTGGTTTATTGGATAAAGTACATTGTGATTTGTGGGGACCAGCTCATGTTTTATCTGTCGGTGGTTTCTCTTATTATGCCATTTTCATTGATGATTTTTTGCGATTCATATGGTTTCTTTCGATGCGGCATAAGTCGGATTTCTATGACACCTTTATCAAGTTTCAGAAATTCGTTGAGAATCAGTTTTCTGCTAGGGTTAAAATTTTTCAGACCGATGGTGGCACCGAGTTTACTAATCACCGACTTCAGGCTCATCTCATATCATGTGGCATTCATCATCAGATATCCTCGCCCTATACACCTGCTCAGAATGGCCGGGCTGAGCGGAAGCATCGCCACATCACAGAGACTGGTCTTGCCATGTTTTTTCACTCTTCTGTGCCGCACTGTTATTGGGTGGAAGCTTTCTCCTCTGCGGTTTACATTATTAACCGTCTGCCTAGTTTAGTTCTGAGTGACAAATCACCCTTTGAGGTTGTTTTTGGTCATGTGCCTGACTATACCCTCTTTCACCCATTTGGTTGTCGTGCATTTCCATGCCTGCGTGCCACTGCTACTGATAAGTTTGCACCCCGATCCATTCCCTGTGTTTTTATTGGCTATCACCCTCGTTACAAAGGCTTCCAGTGTCTCGACCCGACTTCTGGGTGCATCTATATCTCTCGCCACGTTCGTTTTGATGAAACTTTCTTCCCTTATGTCTCATCTTCCACGAACAGTCGTTCGATTTCAGATCTAGAGATTTCATCATTTTTTGATGGAACTGTTACTTAATCGATTGGGGCCACCACGCCCGTGTCTGTGTCTATTCCAGCTGCCCTCCTTCACCACCATCTTCCATCTGGACGGCCAACCTGGACCCGGCTCCTCGCCAAACACCCACCATATCTTAGCCGCTGGCCAGCACTCCTTAGCCACCGTCTCAGCCACCGGCCACCACGTCTCAGCCAGTATCAGTGACAGGTGGGCGGTCGTCGCGCCCGCCGTGCAAAAGATAATTTATAAGCCCTAAATGCTTACTTTCTACAACTAGGTAGATAGTGGCAAATCGGGGTCGTCCAAGGAGAAGAGGGATCTTCCTAAGCGTCTAAGCACACAAATGGTTGATATTAGGCTAGGAGTAACTATATATACACACACATAAAAGCATGTAAATGGGGGGGGGGGTTGGTTGGTTGGTTTCCTAAATTAACAAAGTGGTAAAAGACACTATAACTAGCAAGGTCAAGTGACTATACTAATCATCAAACGAAACTAAAGAAAAGGGGTTTTAAAACTACAAAGATAAAAAGCCTTGGGGGCAATGGATATCCACTTCCAAATCATACGTAGGTCATTGAATCATTCACTCATTCCATCATATAGCATACATGACTCAACATTGACATACCCATCTAGCAAGGATCACAACGCATACATCACAAGAAGTTCTAAGTTCATGCTCATAGATTTTCATGCAAAGGAGTTCCGGAGTTTGTCACGCTCCTAACACCAAAACAATTCAACCATACAAACACTCCCTATGCTCAAACAACTCATGGCACACATGAAGTGAAACATACCATCAAGAATACATAAACACCAAATAACAAATGCTTCAAGAATGAGTACAAGCCATCTATTCAATATTTCAACTACTTGTCGTGGAGACTAAACTCCTATCCTTCTTAGTTCGTAGTTTGCAAGAGTGAGTTCCACATCTCCCGTCAAACCTCACCAATGACTCCCGAGTCGCGACCACGACTCAAGGTATCATTGGTGGCATTTAATCACGAAGAACCAACAAGCTTGGCAATGCTTATGACCACTACACCGTGACTAAGCATTAAACCAATTCATGCAATTACACGAGATTGGATGAACGTGCAAGCACATTCATCCACGAGCATATGACTCTCTCGTTTGCTACACAAAACAAATATGACGAAGAGTTCAACATCAATCACATTCGTCTAGCACATTGTCAACACACTAACACAATCAAAAGCTCTAATTCACACTCATACATTCCTAACAAGAACAGGGGGGAAATTAACCCAAATCCCCCAAACCCTAGCTAGCAATTCATACAAGCATTCATATCCTCAAGCTCCCAACAACATCAATGGAATCAACAATTAACATTCAAAGCACAATAAGAGCACAATAGCAAAAACACCAAATAGATAGATAGAAATGGTTCTCAATACATAGAAATGGAAGCTTCAATCCTTGCTCCCAAGAACAAAAACTACTCTAGAATAGCAAGAGACATAATTAAACTACAAAAACTAAGAAAAGAAAGAGAAGAAAACCAAGGGTTTTCAAGCCCTAAAAATGCAAGAAGAAGAGGGAAAAAACTTTGGAGAAGAGGGAGTGAAGGGGTATTTATAGGGGGAAGACAAAGGGGAGAAAACGCTGCTACAGGGCTGATTTTAAGCTGTCGTCGCGAGTCGCGACGAGCTTGGTCGCGACTCGCGACCAAATCAGTAACTCAGCCTTGCTGTTTTGTTTTGCTTCCTCCGGGTGAACCGTTGATCCGTTTCGAGAGTTCTTGTAGTCGATTTTATAGTGCTCGAGAAGAGGAATCCAATGGTGCCACTCTTGAAGGCTGATTCTTCTCGGAAAATTCTGAGAACCCCGGACCATCTTTCACCCGTTGCTTTGCTCTCCTTTCTTCATCTCTTCACTTCTTCAAATCTTCATAAAGCTCAAATGTAAAGGTCTTCAAATCTTCAAATCTTCAAAGATAAATCTTCAAAGTCTTCAAATCTTCAAAGTCTTCAAACAAATCACCTTGTCACACAAAATCATCTAAAAAGTGATAAAAACGTCAAAGCCGCCTTTATCCTTCCTTAGATGATTTCAAGGCAAAATGCCACATGTAGAGCACAAAATTGCACAAAACCTAATCCTAAAAAGCCTAAAATAACCATCTAAAATGGACACATCAAACCTCCCCACACTTAAATCTTACTCGCCCTCGAGTAAGAAAAGATTCAAGCATATGGAGGAAATGGCATATCCACATCCTAAAACCCCTAAAATAACCACACAAAATGGACACATCAAATATCCCCACACTTAGACCTTACTCGCCCTCGAGTAAGAAAAGAACCAAGCACACGGAGTAAATGATATATCCAAAACCTAAACTAATCCCCCAATCAAAGCCTCACAAAAACTCTCAATATCAAAAATCCCAAAATAAAAGCTCACATGAGAATTTTTTCACACACACATCCCCAATCCTAAATCTAACCAAACCTACCACTTATCAATTCACTACCCATAAAATATTTCAAAGCCCAGAATTGATATTCCCATAATCCAATGACACAAAATGAAGCTAAAACCATAGAGGAAGTTTTAAACACATGCTTCACCTAATGCCAATATATCAACCAAAAACGAAGTATAAAGAGATCAAGAATTTCATAACCACACTTCGTTTCCTAACCCACTAAGCTACCCAATCCCAAGAGGTCTATAGATGTTGAGCTACCCGATCCATCCGTGTGACAACCGCAACCTTATGACTCCAACGCCGGCAAATGAGTGAAATCATAGCATTTTTCAATTTCTCTCACTTTCTCTCATTTTGCCTAGGAGCTCTTTCGAGTTTTCATCCTAGCCACACATCATGTTTCTTTAGCTCACATCTCACCTTTTTCCGCACATTTTAGCCTCTCATTTTTGCCTAGGCCGCCCTTTAAGGGTTTTCGACCTATCCGGGCCCCCAATGTTGCCTAAGTTGCCCTCTCGGGTTTTCAACTTAGCGGGTTTCCTTTTTCTTTTTCTTTTTTTTATTTTCTTTTTCTTTTTGTTTTTCTATTTTTTTTTCTCATGTTTTTCCAATGAAAAGTAGCAAAAAGCATTCCAAAACAATCTAGCATGCATATGAGTCCTCTAACCCCTCCCCACACTTAAAACATTACATTGCCCTCAATGTAAACACGTAAGGCAAGAACAATAAAAATCAAGATAAGGGAGTTAGAGTGACACCCATTTCTCCGCAAATTCGCCGGTGATATGGCGATATTCAAGTACTTGGATGGTCCCGAGATAGGTTTCGGAACCGGAAGGGTGAGCAAAGATGCCGTAGAAGGACTCACCCCTCGAGAAAAGCATTGTCTCCATGGCGCCGTTTGATCAAGACTACACCACGAAGAACACATTAAACTCACAAGTACATAAGGATATGTAATACTAGGTTTAGCATCAAGAGTTAATAACCATAGTATTTTCAAAGAACAACCAATCAACCCTCAATCACCACTATAAGATTATGCATGAAAAACATCCAACATATATTGACATGTATACAAGCATCATTATAGGATAAGAACTTACGGTCACAATGATGTAGTCGGCATACTACAATCAACAAATGTACTATAAAGATGCAAGAATGTTCATATGCCAATATATGTAGGATGATGGAAGAAATGAGAGGTATGTGATGTTCTTGGGAGTGTTGGGTGGAGAAGAAGGAAGGATCATGCAATGTTTAAAATCATTTGGAAACTTGGAAGCTTGGAAACTTGAAATCCGGGCTCAAAAAAAATTTGCAAAAGTTACTGAGCACGTCGCGACTCGCGACGGGGTTGGTCGCGACTCGCGACGAGCCTCGCGAAGTCGTCACGACTCGCGGAAAGGTGAGTCTGGGAGCTCAAAATTTTCTGAGCTCGTCGCGACTCGCGACGAGCCTCGCGAAGTCATCGCGACTCGCGGAAAGGTGGCGCTGGGAGTGATTTTTCTCCCCTGTTCGTCGCGACTCGCGACGAATCCCATCGCGACTCGCGACGGCAGGGTATCCCAGGCTTAAAATTTTTTTTCGTTTTCTTACCAACTGTCCAAGCTTGCTTCCCTCGTTCATTGATCTCGTTCCTTTATCTCCTTCATTGCAATGCACTTCATGTTGCTACAAAATCACAGAAAAACATGCCATAAAAAGAACAAAACACAACAACAACAAAAACAAACTAAGAAACACAAGCTAAGAAACAAAAACTAAAAGAAATGCCGAATTTATTTAACGTCGTCGGCACGACGAAGCTCCGTATTTTTAAGGTCGTCGGCACGACCCTAATGTTATCCGTATGGTGAAGGCTTGAAGCTCTTCACCATGAGCATCCAAAATAAGAGAGGCGGGGGCACAAAACTTTCAAGAGGAAAGTCTTGTGGAGGTGGAGATGGTTCAAAGGGAATTAAGTGGTTAGGGAGCTTGGGATAATCTTTCGGCTCCTCTCTCGTTTCCCTCAAAACTTCCGAAAATATTAGAGTTGGTTCACTAGGTGGGAGAAGGGGTGACAATGCTAATGGATGTAGCACTATCACCTCTTCCTCCATTTTTCTATCCTCTACAACCAACTCCTCATCCCTTTCAAACTCAAAATCATTATTATTGGTGACCTCACTCACCGAATCATCGAGTTCAAGTTGGGATGGTGTGTTTTCAGAATCACGAGCTTCCATGTGGGCCAATACCTCTAATATGTTCCTCACATGCCCCTCAATGGCCTCAACACTAGAGGAGAGCTGGGTATCCGGCTCCTCACTAGTAAAGGAGTTCAAGTTTGCCATCCTATTTAAGACATCCTCACGTGTCAAACTTGAACTTCCTTGTTGGGCTTGGTTTTGGGGTATGGTATAGGGTGGTGATGGCCAACTAGGTTGCTCGTAATATTGGTTTTCCGGCTCATTCTCATACCACAAATCCGGACTACCACTCCATTCCGGATTGTAAGAGTTGTGGTATGGATAGCATTCATGAGTTTCTTGCCCTTGAAAACCAATATCTCCTACCTCTTGATAGCACTCTTCATAGTACCCATGGTTTTGGAAACCAAGGGTTCTTTCTCGGTCATCGTGCTGTTCCCACAACAAAGGGCAAGATTCGGTAGGATGGTCGGAATGACACATTCTACAAAACCTTGCTTGTTGAGCCTCTCTTCTCATCATGAGTTCCCTCAAGGTGAGACGCTCCATTAAAATTTTTTTTTTTTCAAAAGTTTGGAATCATAGTGCAACGATTCTCGATAAAATAAATCACCAAGAACTCAAGCAATACCTACTCCAAACAAAAACAACCACCAAGTAGTGGAAAATAAAAACAACTAGCTAATACACAACCAAATACACCTAAATACTTAAGAATAAACGCCTCTTCCCCGGCAACGGCGCCATTTTGACAGGCGGGCGGTCGTCGCGCCCGCCGTGCAAAAGATAATTTATAAGCCCTAAATGCTTACTTTCTACAACTAGGTAGATAGCGGCAAATCGGGGTCGTCCAATGAGAAGAGGGATCTTCCTAAGCGTCTAAGCACACAAATGGTTGATATTAGGCTAGGAGTAACTATATATACACACACATAAAAGCATGTAAATGGGGGGGGTTGGTTGGTTGGTTTCCTAAATTAACAAAGTGGTAAAAGACACGATAACTAGCAAGGTCAAGTGACTATACTAATCATCAAACGAAACTAAAGAAAAGGGGTTTTAAAACTACAAAGATAAAAAGCCTTGGGGGCAATGGATATCCACTTCCAAATCATACGTAGGTCATTGAATCATTCACTCATTCCATCATATAGCATACATGACTCAACATTGACATACCCATCTAGCAAGGATCACAACGCATACATCACAAGAAGTTCTAAGTTCATGCTCATAGATTTTCATGCAAAGGAGTTCCGGAGTTTGTCACGCTCCTAACACCAAAACAATTCAACCATACAAACACTCCCTATGCTCAAACAACTCATGGCACACATGAAGTGAAACATACCATCAAGAATACATAAACACCAAATAACAAATGCTTCAAGAATGAGTACAAGCCATCTATTCAATATTTCAACTACTTGTCGTGGAGACTAAACTCCTATCCTTCTTAGTTCGTAGTTTGCAAGAGTGAGTTCCACATCTCCCGTCAAACCTCACCAATGACTCCCGAGTCGCGACCACGACTCAAGGTATCATTGGTGGCATTTAATCACGAAGAACCAACAAGCTTGGCAATGCTTATGACCACTACACCGTGACTAAGCATTAAACCAATTCATGCAATTACACGAGATTGGATGAACGTGCAAGCACATTCATCCACGAGCATATGACTCTCTCGTTTGCTACACAAAACAAATATGACGAAGAGTTCAACATCAATCACATTCGTCTAGCACATTGTCAACACACTAACACAATCAAAAGCTCTAATTCACACTCATACATTCCTAACAAGAACAGGGGGGAAATTAACCCAAATCCCCCAAACCCTAGCTAGCAATTCATACAAGCATTCATATCCTCAAGCTCCCAACAACATCAATGGAATCAACAATTAACATTCAAAGCACAATAAGAGCACAATAGCAAAAACACCAAATAGATAGATAGAAATGGTTCTCAATACATAGAAATGGAAGCTTCAATCCTTGCTCCCAAGAACAAAAACTACTCTAGAATAGCAAGAGACATAATTAAACTACAAAAACTAAGAAAAGAAAGAGAAGAAAACCAAGGGTTTTCAAGCCCTAAAAATGCAAGAAGAAGAGGGAAAAAACTTTGGAGAAGAGGGAGTGAAGGGGTATTTATAGGGGGAAGACAAAGGGGAGAAAACGCTGCTACAGGGCTGATTTTAAGCTGTCGTCGCGAGTCGCGACGAGCTTGGTCGCGACTCGCGACCAAATCAGTAACTCAGCCTTGCTGTTTTGTTTTGCTTCCTCCGGGTGAACCGTTGATCCGTTTCGAGAGTTCTTGTAGTCGATTTTATAGTGCTCGAGAAGAGGAATCCAATGGTGCCACTCTTGAAGGCTGATTCTTCTCGGAAAATTCTGAGAACCCCGGACCATCTTTCACCCGTTGCTTTGCTCTCCTTTCTTCATCTCTTCACTTCTTCAAATCTTCATAAAGCTCAAATGTAAAGGTCTTCAAATCTTCAAATCTTCAAAGATAAATCTTCAAAGTCTTCAAATCTTCAAAGTCTTCAAACAAATCACCTTGTCACACAAAATCATCTAAAAAGTGATAAAAACGTCAAAGCCGCCTTTATCCTTCCTTAGATGATTTCAAGGCAAAATGCCACATGTAGAGCACAAAATTGCACAAAACCTAATCCTAAAAAGCCTAAAATAACCATCTAAAATGGACACATCAAACCTCCCCACACTTAAATCTTACTCGCCCTCGAGTAAGAAAAGATTCAAGCATATGGAGGAAATGGCATATCCACATCCTAAAACCCCTAAAATAACCACACAAAATGGACACATCAAATATCCCCACACTTAGACCTTACTCGCCCTCGAGTAAGAAAAGAACCAAGCACACGGAGTAAATGATATATCCAAAACCTAAACTAATCCCCCAATCAAAGCCTCACAAAAACTCTCAATATCAAAAATCCCAAAATAAAAGCTCACATGAGAATTTTTTCACACACACATCCCCAATCCTAAATCTAACCAAACCTACCACTTATCAATTCACTACCCATAAAATATTTCAAAGCCCAGAATTGATATTCCCATAATCCAATGACACAAAATGAAGCTAAAACCATAGAGGAAGTTTTAAACACATGCTTCACCTAATGCCAATATATCAACCAAAAACGAAGTATAAAGAGATCAAGAATTTCATAACCACACTTCGTTTCCTAACCCACTAAGCTACCCAATCCCAAGAGGTCTATAGATGTTGAGCTACCCGATCCATCCGTGTGACAACCGCAACCTTATGACTCCAACGCCGGCAAATGAGTGAAATCATAGCATTTTTCAATTTCTCTCACTTTCTCTCATTTTGCCTAGGAGCTCTTTCGAGTTTTCATCCTAGCCACACATCATGTTTCTTTAGCTCACATCTCACCTTTTTCCGCACATTTTAGCCTCTCATTTTTGCCTAGGCCGCCCTTTAAGGGTTTTCGACCTATCCGGGCCCCCAATGTTGCCTAAGTTGCCCTCTCGGGTTTTCAACTTAGCGGGTTTCCTTTTTCTTTTTCTTTTTTTTATTTTCTTTTTCTTTTTGTTTTTCTATTTTTTTTTCTCATGTTTTTCCAATGAAAAGTAGCAAAAAGCATTCCAAAACAATCTAGCATGCATATGAGTCCTCTAACCCCTCCCCACACTTAAAACATTACATTGCCCTCAATGTAAACACGTAAGGCAAGAACAATAAAAATCAAGATAAGGGAGTTAGAGTGACACCCATTTCTCCGCAAATTCGCCGGTGATATGGCGATATTCAAGTACTTGGATGGTCCCGAGATAGGTTTCGGAACCGGAAGGGTGAGCAAAGATGCCGTAGAAGGACTCACCCCTCGAGAAAAGCATTGTCTCCATGGCGCCGTTTGATCAAGACTACACCACGAAGAACACATTAAACTCACAAGTACATAAGGATATGTAATACTAGGTTTAGCATCAAGAGTTAATAACCATAGTATTTTCAAAGAACAACCAATCAACCCTCAATCACCACTATAAGATTATGCATGAAAAACATCCAACATATATTGACATGTATACAAGCATCATTATAGGATAAGAACTTACGGTCACAATGATGTAGTCGGCATACTACAATCAACAAATGTACTATAAAGATGCAAGAATGTTCATATGCCAATATATGTAGGATGATGGAAGAAATGAGAGGTATGTGATGTTCTTGGGAGTGTTGGGTGGAGAAGAAGGAAGGATCATGCAATGTTTAAAATCATTTGGAAACTTGGAAGCTTGGAAACTTGAAATCCGGGCTCAAAAAAAATTTGCAAAAGTTACTGAGCACGTCGCGACTCGCGACGGGGTTGGTCGCGACTCGCGACGAGCCTCGCGAAGTCGTCACGACTCGCGGAAAGGTGAGTCTGGGAGCTCAAAATTTTCTGAGCTCGTCGCGACTCGCGACGAGCCTCGCGAAGTCATCGCGACTCGCGGAAAGGTGGCGCTGGGAGTGATTTTTCTCCCCTGTTCGTCGCGACTCGCGACGAATCCCATCGCGACTCGCGACGGCAGGGTATCCCAGGCTTAAAATTTTTTTTCGTTTTCTTACCAACTGTCCAAGCTTGCTTCCCTCGTTCATTGATCTCGTTCCTTTATCTCCTTCATTGCAATGCACTTCATGTTGCTACAAAATCACAGAAAAACATGCCATAAAAAGAACAAAACACAACAACAACAAAAACAAACTAAGAAACACAAGCTAAGAAACAAAAACTAAAAGAAATGCCGAATTTATTTAACGTCGTCGGCACGACGAAGCTCCGTATTTTTAAGGTCGTCGGCACGACCCTAATGTTATCCGTATGGTGAAGGCTTGAAGCTCTTCACCATGAGCATCCAAAATAAGAGAGGCGGGGGCACAAAACTTTCAAGAGGAAAGTCTTGTGGAGGTGGAGATGGTTCAAAGGGAATTAAGTGGTTAGGGAGCTTGGGATAATCTTTCGGCTCCTCTCTCGTTTCCCTCAAAACTTCCGAAAATATTAGAGTTGGTTCACTAGGTGGGAGAAGGGGTGACAATGCTAATGGATGTAGCACTATCACCTCTTCCTCCATTTTTCTATCCTCTACAACCAACTCCTCATCCCTTTCAAACTCAAAATCATTATTATTGGTGACCTCACTCACCGAATCATCGAGTTCAAGTTGGGATGGTGTGTTTTCAGAATCACGAGCTTCCATGTGGGCCAATACCTCTAATATGTTCCTCACATGCCCCTCAATGGCCTCAACACTAGAGGAGAGCTGGGTATCCGGCTCCTCACTAGTAAAGGAGTTCAAGTTTGCCATCCTATTTAAGACATCCTCACGTGTCAAACTTGAACTTCCTTGTTGGGCTTGGTTTTGGGGTATGGTATAGGGTGGTGATGGCCAACTAGGTTGCTCGTAATATTGGTTTTCCGGCTCATTCTCATACCACAAATCCGGACTACCACTCCATTCCGGATTGTAAGAGTTGTGGTATGGATAGCATTCATGAGTTTCTTGCCCTTGAAAACCAATATCTCCTACCTCTTGATAGCACTCTTCATAGTACCCATGGTTTTGGAAACCAAGGGTTCTTTCTCGGTCATCGTGCTGTTCCCACAACAAAGGGCAAGATTCGGTAGGATGGTCGGAATGACACATTCTACAAAACCTTGCTTGTTGAGCCTCTCTTCTCATCATGAGTTCCCTCAAGGTGAGACGCTCCATTAAAATTTTTTTTTTTTCAAAAGTTTGGAATCATAGTGCAACGATTCTCGATAAAATAAATCACCAAGAACTCAAGCAATACCTACTCCAAACAAAAACAACCACCAAGTAGTGGAAAATAAAAACAACTAGCTAATACACAACCAAATACACCTAAATACTTAAGAATAAACGCCTCTTCCCCGGCAACGGCGCCATTTTGACAGGCGGGCGGTCGTCGCGCCCGCCGTGCAAAAGATAATTTATAAGCCCTAAATGCTTACTTTCTACAACTAGGTAGATAGCGGCAAATCGGGGTCGTCCAATGAGAAGAGGGATCTTCCTAAGCGTCTAAGCACACAAATGGTTGATATTAGGCTAGGAGTAACTATATATACACACACATAAAAGCATGTAAATGGGGGGGGTTGGTTGGTTGGTTTCCTAAATTAACAAAGTGGTAAAAGACACGATAACTAGCAAGGTCAAGTGACTATACTAATCATCAAACGAAACTAAAGAAAAGGGGTTTTAAAACTACAAAGATAAAAAGCCTTGGGGGCAATGGATATCCACTTCCAAATCATACGTAGGTCATTGAATCATTCACTCATTCCATCATATAGCATACATGACTCAACATTGACATACCCATCTAGCAAGGATCACAACGCATACATCACAAGAAGTTCTAAGTTCATGCTCATAGATTTTCATGCAAAGGAGTTCCGGAGTTTGTCACGCTCCTAACACCAAAACAATTCAACCATACAAACACTCCCTATGCTCAAACAACTCATGGCACACATGAAGTGAAACATACCATCAAGAATACATAAACACCAAATAACAAATGCTTCAAGAATGAGTACAAGCCATCTATTCAATATTTCAACTACTTGTCGTGGAGACTAAACTCCTATCCTTCTTAGTTCGTAGTTTGCAAGAGTGAGTTCCACATCTCCCGTCAAACCTCACCAATGACTCCCGAGTCGCGACCACGACTCAAGGTATCATTGGTGGCATTTAATCACGAAGAACCAACAAGCTTGGCAATGCTTATGACCACTACACCGTGACTAAGCATTAAACCAATTCATGCAATTACACGAGATTGGATGAACGTGCAAGCACATTCATCCACGAGCATATGACTCTCTCGTTTGCTACACAAAACAAATATGACGAAGAGTTCAACATCAATCACATTCGTCTAGCACATTGTCAACACACTAACACAATCAAAAGCTCTAATTCACACTCATACATTCCTAACAAGAACAGGGGGGAAATTAACCCAAATCCCCCAAACCCTAGCTAGCAATTCATACAAGCATTCATATCCTCAAGCTCCCAACAACATCAATGGAATCAACAATTAACATTCAAAGCACAATAAGAGCACAATAGCAAAAACACCAAATAGATAGATAGAAATGGTTCTCAATACATAGAAATGGAAGCTTCAATCCTTGCTCCCAAGAACAAAAACTACTCTAGAATAGCAAGAGACATAATTAAACTACAAAAACTAAGAAAAGAAAGAGAAGAAAACCAAGGGTTTTCAAGCCCTAAAAATGCAAGAAGAAGAGGGAAAAAACTTTGGAGAAGAGGGAGTGAAGGGGTATTTATAGGGGGAAGACAAAGGGGAGAAAACGCTGCTACAGGGCTGATTTTAAGCTTTCGTCGCGAGTCGCAACGAGCTTGGTCGCGACTCGCGACCAAATCAGTAACTCAGCCTTGCTGTTTTGTTTTGCTTCCTCCGGGTGAACCGTTGATCCGTTTCGAGAGTTCTTGTAGTCGATTTTATAGTGCTCGAGAAGAGGAATCCAATGGTGCCACTCTTGAAGGCTGATTTTTCTCGGAAAATTCTGAGAACCCCGGACCATCTTTCACCCGTTGCTTTGCTCTCCTTTCTTCATCTCTTCACTTCTTCAAATCTTCACAAAGCTCAAATGTAAAGGTCTTCAAATCTTCAAATCTTCAAAGATAAATCTTCAAAGTATTCAAATCTTCAAAGTCTTCAAACAAATCACCTTGTCACACAAAATCATCTAAAAAGTGATAAAAACGTCAAAGCCGCCTTTATCCTTCCTTAGATGATTTCAAGGCAAAATGCCACATGTAGAGCACAAAATTGCACAAAACCTAATCCTAAAAAGCCTAAAATAACCATCTAAAATGGACACATCAATCAGCTATTCTTTCTTCGGTGACTTCCGACGGCCACTCTCCGGTCAGCACAGCTCGATCTTCCTCCGTGTCATCAGCTGGTTCGACTCCTCCAGCTTCACCGCCCCAGCTTCGTACTCATCGGATGGTCACTCGGTCTTCTACTGGTGCCATTCAGCACCGGGATTATTCGGATATTATTGCTCATGGTCTCATTGCCGCACTCCTCTCTCAGAAAGAGCCCACTGATTATCGCACTGCCCTTCTGGATCCAGCCTGGGTTTCAGCCATGGATGATGAGATGGATGCTCTTCGTGGTCAACACACTTGGGATTTGGTGCCTCGGCCTTCGAATATCAACATTGTTGGCTCCAAATGGGTCTATAGGCTCAAGTATCGACCAGATGGTACTATTGAGCGTCACAAACCTAGACTTATGGCGCAGGGTTTCTCGCAGATTCCAGGTTTTGATTTTAACCACACTTTCAGTCCTGTGGTCAAAGGCTCCACTGTTCGGATGGTTCTCGCCATAGCCACCATGCGTTCCTAGCCACTTCATCAGTTGGATGTCAAGAACGCTTTCCTTAATGGTGTTCTTGATGTTCCAGTCTACATGAAGTAGCCCATTGTTTATCATGATTCTGTCCATCCAGACTATGTTTGTCATTTGAAAAGGCCATTTATGGTCTTAAGCAGGCTCCCCAGGCTTGGTTCCAGCGTTTCAGCAGTTATCTGACACAACTTGGTTTTTAGTGCAGCTCAGCTGATACTTCTTTGTTTGTCCTTTCGAGAGGGTCGTCGTTACTGTATCTACTTGTGTATGTGGACGATATCATTCTTACAAGAAATGACTCGACTCTTCTTCGCCAGTTCATTGATCGGACACACAGAGAGTTTGCTATCAAGGATCTTGGTGCTCTTCATTACTTTCTTGGTCTTGAAGTTTCACCTACCTCCTCAGGATTACTGCTTGGCCAAGCAAAGTATGCTCGGGATATTTTGAATCGGGCCGGTATGTCTGACGCGGCACCTGTTTCTACTCATTTGTTGCTGGTTCTCAGCTTCACAGCTCTACTAGTCCTCCATTTCGGGATCCTACACTTTATCGTTATCTTGTTGGTGCTCTCCAGTATCTCACCATCTATCGCCCGGATTTGGCATTCTCGGTCAACACGGTGAGTCAGTTTCTTCAGGATCCCAGAGATGATCATTTTGCTGTTGTGACTTGGATTTTATGGTATGTTCATGGCACTCTTCATTTTGGTCTCCGATTTTGTTCTGCTAGTACTCCTGATGTGTTAGGATACTCTGATGCTGATTGGGCTCGCTGTCTGGAGACTCGTCAGCCCACTTATGGTTATGCATTTTTTCTTGGTGGGAATCTGGTTTCTTGGAGTGCCAAGAAACAGTCCACTGTTTCTCACTCTAGCACTGAGTCTGAATACCGTGCTCTCGCCAACACTGCCTCAGAAGTGGTATGGCTCACTCATTTGCTTCGTGATCTTCGGTTTCCGCTTTCTGGTTCTCCACTGTTGTTATGCGACAATAGTAGTGCTATCTTCTTGGCTCAAAATCCAGTGGCTCACAAGCGGGCGAAGCACATCTATATCGACTACCATTTAGTTCGTGAGTTAGTGACATCCGGAAAGCTGTGTGTTGCTCGTGTTTCGACTTCTCTTCAGATTGTGGACATTTTCACCAAGGGGCTCTCTTGTCCGCTGTTCGAGTTCTTCAAGTCCAAGCTGTGCGTCGACGAGCATCCGACGCTCCGCTTGAGGGGGGGTGTTAGGATAAATCAGACTCCTGATTAGATTATGATTTATTATGATTAGAGTTCTTTCCTTATTACACCTCTATTGTACTCTCTATATATTTAGATATCAATAATACAATTGATTATGGCAAATCATTCTATCAGAGTTTTTCCCTGAGCACCGAGATCTTAGCTATGAAGAAGTTCTGTTACAGCAGGTATTTCGGACTTCATTGTCTCTTTTTACCACAGATTAATGTGGATATAAGTTTCCCCGTGTGGTGATGTTGTGAGTATTTGTCTTCCAGGAAAGTGCTTATCATTTTATCCAATCAAATATGAAAAATAAGGAGAATACTAACAGGAGTTCAGAACTTGTTGAAATGGGGTTTGTCTTGGACTAGGATATCGTCGAATTTAAGGAGGCAGAGACAGAGTGCTTTGAGCTATGTTGTGCCGGTTTTTGGTGGCGTAGGGAGGAGGACGTTGTTGTCACATGCTTCGAAGGTTGTCTGAAAGTCTATGGCGGGCTTCACCAGACCTGGCTTGAACCAGCCGTCTTCCCATTGGCAGATGTCCATGGCGTCCCAGAAACGAGCCCTGGGCAGCTGGCTGATTGCCGAACCATCAATTTCTTGCGAAGATCCTTCAACTGCGGCCGTGGCGGAACTGGTTACAGTAGTATTTTAGTGTGAGGGATAAGGAAATTTCTATGTTTGTGGCTACAGTAGCCACAAACAGAAGAGAATAGGGAGGACGCATGTAGGAAACGCGTCCTCTCCTTCCCTTTATTTTTTTGATTTTTGATTATTAATTGCAGGCGGTGAGTGACACGTGGCGAGAGGACGCATTTTGAATATGCGTCCTCTGATCTGGTCAAAGGTGGCAGGCGGAGTCAGGCGGAGGCAGGCATTGATAAAACGTTGGTGGAAGGGGAAGGGAACACGTGGAAAGGACGCATTTCCTTCATGCGTTCTCTTATCCACTTAAAGCCTTTTAATTCCCAGCTTCTTCTTCTCTTCCTCCGTCCTTCATCCTTTTCATCCGCATTTTTTCACTTTTTTATTCATTTCACCTCCCTTCTTCCTTCCCAAGACTTCACCGCCACTCTCCTTCGCCATTGCGTCGCTTGTTCACCGACATTCTACCATTCTCCTCCGCCATTCCACTTGTTCACAATATCCGGTAATGTAGTTTTTTTTTCAAAATCCTCCATTTTTCTCTTGTTTTATTTTGTTAAGGTTTTCTTTCTGTCAAATTTGTAATGGATTTTTGGTTGTAGAGATCAAAATCGACCCGAAGTTCCTGCCATGGACCGTCGTTGACCACCGTTGACTTCCACTTTTGTCACCTTGTCCGTGAGTCTCAGACTGCCACCCACTCATTTTTTTTCATTTTCTTGAAGTTAATTGAACCCTAAATAATTTTACTAATGTGTTCAACGATTATGTGTGAGTTGTTGTAGAAAGTTTGTTGTTTTTTTTGTTAAATTATAATTTGTGGAGAACCCGGAATAATTTAGTTAATTTGAATGTGTTGTATGATTGTGTGTAGTTTGAATGATTAAGTTTGGTCCGATGCTTTGATAGCGTTTAATACTGATGCGTGACTAAATGAAGTAATTATGTAAATTGTTTACTGATTAATGTATTAAGTTTGTAGTAATAGTAATGACATTTGAGGATACTATGAAAAGGAATGTCAAATGAAAAGGAAAGAAAAGTGATGTATTTGTATAATCGTTTACTGATTAATGTATTATGTTTGTATTAATAGTGTTGTTAATGTGGCCGAGTGGAGTACATGTACATATTTGAGGATACAATGAAAAGGAATGTCGAATGAAAAGGAATTAAAAGTTATGTATTTGTGTATTGCAGTTGTACGATGTTTTTGACGGTGTATATGTATAGAGGGGGTCAGATTAAGTTTGATTTGACTGTGGGTGTGTATAATGATCCTCCAATGCTGGAGCGAGTTGTGACTCTCGAGAGGAGGTTGAACCATTCAGAATTAGTTGATTTAATTGTCATAAGACTTGGCATTGCGAGTGAGAGGTATATGGTGAAAATATATTACCGTTGTCCTAAACTGATTGGTTCGGCTGTATACTATCGGTGTTATAATGTGGAAGATGATGAGTCAACCGCGTTCTTCTTCAACATTGTTGATCGATTGTCGTTGTCCTCTGCGGATTTTTACATTGTTATGGAACAGTTGACAAACACTAATGATGGGGCACGGCCAAGAACGTTCACGTCGTTGTTGAGCAACATGCAGAACTTTGCCGCTGTACCAAGTATACCACCACCTGTTCATAGCCAAGGTTTTGAAATTGGTGAGTCCTGCCAACCTGGTGGGTATTCTCACGTGGATTGTGCTCCGTCGTCCACAAGTGGTGGTATGTATGGTATGTACTATGATGAGCAGAATGTCTTCGACGATGATTACGTGGGTCACGTTAGAGACCGTGTTGTTTGGCATGCTGGTAGTGAAGACGATGGTGAGGAAGCTGAACTTGACGGTGGAAGTGAGGATGATCGTTCCTTATCAACTGATTCGAATCCTGGGGACGAGGATGAATAAGTGGTGTGCACGAACAATGTACCCACGTCGTTTCATATTATGGCGAACCCGGATACATAGGCCTACTATAGGGATTATAGGGGCCCTGATGAGGATAGCTATGACCCAACTCATTTTGGGTCCGGAGTTTCTACTTATGTTCAAGAGACTGGTGAAGTGGAGTTGGGTATGTGATTCCAGACGATGCCCCAGTTGGTTGAAGCTATTTCTAGGTGGAGTTCCATGATGAACAGGGAACAAAGAGTCGTGGAGAGCAGATCACGCACATGGTATGCGAAATGCAAGGACGTTGTCGAAGGAATTGGGAATTGTCTTTGGGTTGCCAGAGCTTCTAAAAAGGCTTCGCATGGCATGTGTGAGATCACTAGATGGGCAAGTAGCCATGGGTGTGTTGGTGCTGGTCGATCTACGGGTAACATGAATCTAGCATCGGTGATGATCGCCCGTTCAATCTGCCATCACATTGATGTAAATCCTTTATACACAGTGAAAAATGTACAAGCTGAAGTCAAGAAGGAGTTCAATGTCACCATTTCCTACAAGAAGGCGTCGTATGCTCGATAGAAGGCAATTGACATGGTATTCAGAACTTGGGAGGATTCTTTTGAACAGCTCTCAACGTTTATGGATGAGCTTGTCAGGGCTAATCCGAGCACCGTTGTTGATTGGGCTGACGTACCTGACAGAATACACGGTCCCGGGTGTAGGAAATTTAAATTTGTGTTCTGGCCATTTGGTCAGGCAATTGAAGCCTTTCGCCACTGCAGGCCAGTCATTAGCGTGGCTGGCACTCATTTGAGAGGTGCATATAAGTCCACAATGCTGGTCGCCGTGACACACGATGCAAATAATTACATCCTCCCCATCGCTTACGTAATTGTTGACGAAGAAACGAATGAAAGCTGGAACTAGTTCATGGGGAGACTGCGTCTTCACGTTGTTGGTGGTGATCGTAGGCTAATCTGTATCATATCAAATAGGCATGCTGGACTTATAAATGCAATGACACATATGGAGGAGTGGATGGAGCTAGCCGAATACCATCAAATTTGCCTGTGGCATTTTCAGTTCAACTTCCTATCATATGAAGGCGGGAAGTTCAAGAATGCGCTTATGAAAACTTTGGTGTGGCAGCTTGGTGGTGCCAGGCGAGAGAGCAAGTGGAGGGAGTACAAGGAGGAGCTGGAGATTATAGATCCATCTGCTTGGGCTTGGCTGGAACGGTAAGATAGGAGTAAGTGGTGTCTTGCATTTGATGAGAGTGATCGACGTTGGGGAATTCTCACGATGAATTTGTCAGAGAGTTTCAACAACTGTTTACGGCGCGCACCCCATCTCCCGATAACAGCGTGTGTCAAAGCGACGTTCGAGCGAACCGTTGAAATGTTTGCACAAAGGGTTATGGACGCCACGAATTAGAGGTACTTTGTCACTTAATTACAGTTTTTTATGTGTTCATAGACCAGTTTCTGGATTCTAAAATCTTGTTCGTTTTTCCAGGTCCGTGTTTCCTAAGAGGAATTGGAAAAAGTTTCAGAAGCAGGATACATGGGCACAGGGATATATCGTAACCTTGTTTGGCCATGCGTCGCAGAATTATAGGGTTGTGACAAGGAACATTGATGGGAGCATTAGTGAATGGCAGTACACGGTCAAATACCGAAGAAGAAAGTGTACTTGTCGCAAATGGCAAATATTTCATTTCCCTTGTTCCCATGCCTTGGCCGTCTGTCGGCATAGACGTGACGATCCTGCTAGTCTATGTGACAGGGTGTATCACACGACCACATATGTATGACAATATAGTCAGGGTTTCATGCCTGTACGAGATCCATCACTTTGGTAATGTGCCCGTTGGAGGTTGAATCCTGATGCTAAAAATGTTTCGCAATAGGAGGCGTGGACAGTTTGCGGAGAGAATGATAAGGAATCAGATAGATGAGAGGGTGCCGGGTGAATCCAGGGGCGTCCGTAGGCGTGGCCGTGCTTAGTGTCATGTTGTCATATGGTGTCTGTAATATTACCTCTGTAGTATGGTACTTGTAGTATTACTTTCAGAACGTGGAATATTTATCTCATGATATAGTATAGATTTTATTTGTCCAATATGTTTGACATGGTAATCATTTGAGTAATTAATTTTGACATGTTATAATTGTAAACAAGGACACACAATGTATCATTATCATCCAAGACCCATGGAGGATGATTTATTGTACCTTCATGAGGAGCATCGTGCACGTGCATTGTACAACGGTCACTTAGAGGATGAGGCACTGTAGGTCAGGCAGTGCGATGGGGCATGCTGGACCGAAGGTATGCCTGACACAATTATGAGCTACGTGCGTGATTTAGGATTCCAGGGACTCCTGGATTCCGCACCGATACACATAGACCATTCACTCATCACTGCCCTAGTGGAGCGGTGGCGACCCGAGACGCACACATTTCACCTGCCGATGGGGGAGGCCATGGTCACATTGTAGGATGTGGGGATGCTATGGGGTCTTCCGATCGATGGGATCCCAGTCACAAGAGTAGACATCAGTAGGCGTACGGAGGACTGGATGATAGTGTGCACGGACTACCTAGGTGCTACACCTGACCCCAGTGTTATCCGAGGGGGTCGCATTAAGGCAAGCTGGTTGGGAAACTTATTGCACAGTCCGTTCCCTACTCATCCTACTGAGGTTCAATGTCAACAGCGGGCGAGAGTTTTCATTCTACTGCTGGTTGGGGGAATGCTCATGTCAGACACATTTGGCCACCTAATTCCATTGCTCTACTTGTCAGTACAGCTGGACCTAGGTGCATCATGTCAGTACAGTTGGGGGAGTGCCATTCTTGCACACTTGTACCGGTGCTTATGTGACGCTGCAATTCAACAGGTTAAATCCATATCTGGCCCTCTTGTCTTGCTACAGGTAAATTAAACTGTCATTCCACTCATTTGTACATAATGTTCATTATATTACGTTGTATTACATTAATTTTATTCACTGACAGTTGTGGGCATGAGAGCGCATACCATCCATCCGAATTGCAGGTGCTTTACCAATAACAGTGACGATGAATGCTGTTGGGTCCCGGTACGTGCCGAATAGTTCGAGTTTTCAATTTTTTATACCATAGTCAATTCCATATACTGGCTAATATAATTCACTCTTTTGCTCGTATGCGGAGAGCCCGTTACAATTTATCACAATCACCGATGCATGTTTTGAAAGTGTACCGCGATCAGATCACATCTCTCAATCAGGATCAGGTATAGCCAACTTGGATTATGTTTTTTTTGACTTCGTGGGGAAAAAAGTTTTGATTACCTAACCGCAACACCTTCATGTTTTTTCAGTTTATTTAGGAGCCATACACGGCGGATGTCATGGAACAACTCCCGTGGTACTGTACAGCTGGTAGCAACAATTGGCTAGTTTACGTTGACCTCATTTGCTGGCATGTCATGAAGTTTCACCATGCACATCGTGTTCTCAGGCAGTTCGGCCTAATCCAGCCAATACCCACCCAGTTGGTCAATATGGATGAGTATAAACTGCTTCATACTAGAGACCGTCGAGGCAGGTCTGGCATGGATTGGCGTGTCGAACTAAGAAGATATCTCGATCCTTGGGAACATCAATCTAATCGACAAGTAAACCCACTTGGGTATGCAGATCCATATTGTCCCAGCCGTATATAGATTGGTACTTTCGCTAGACGGTGAGCATGATTGATCAGCCAGGACGGCCTCTAACGGCTACAGAGGGTTTCCATGGAGACGGTGCAACTGCAGAGTACTTGGTATTTCCTAAAATTCAAATATTGTCAAGAAATAATAGTACGGATTTCCTCAACATTGCATATCTAACATATTTATCTCAATTCTGTAGTTGAAGACAATCACTGAGGTGCACAACAGGTCGGACATTAATTTGGATGAATGTCCCCCACGTTTCGCGGACGTTATCAGGGGAATCAATGATGTTGTCACACGAGGTATACAATATGCGCATCAGGACTCTAGACTGCAGTATTATCAGCCGTTTGTGCACTATGAGGATCCTCCCCCTGGTGTGAGATATACTGACCTCAGAAGCCACCGTCAGGCTCCACCTGGTCAACAGGGAGGTCGGAGGCTGCATGCTAGGGGCCAAACAGAACACGTTGGTTCATCACAAGCTGGACCTTTACATGCGAGTCCACCGATTGGCGGACCATCACATGGTGAACCCTCACATTACGACATGACTACATTAGAATACACTGCATATGTCACTCCACCAGCCAGTCATCCTTACATGTCGCCTGTCGCTCCATTACATACAGGTAGTGTTCCACATGCCTATTGTGAGGAGGCAGGAGACGAAATGGAGGACAAAATACCAGAGGGAGTTCTACATGAGGAAGTGCATGTACCAACACAGATGGCTGTTCCACGACGGACATCCAGGACCATACGTCCTCCACCGTGTGGAACAGGCGGAAAGCTTTGTAGAGATCGTCCTTAGGACAGTACATGCCATTGAACACTATTTGCATTACATTTCACACGTATTGTTCGGCTACTATATATTTATGCTAATTCGTACTCATTCTAACTGTGCAATACTTCATTCGCACGTACTGTGCAATACTTCATCAAACAAACACAAGTATACTTATGCAGAATCTTCAACGAAAACAATGGGATGAGAAATAATAAGTTATACACTGCAGCATTCAAGGATAATTTATTACTTAAATTCACGACTCATTCTGAAAAATACGCTTTTGTTGAATTCATGACACGATTTTATAATCGGGACAAAATTGAGATAAAATACATGGAATAAAAAAAATTCCTCATAACGGTCATTGGGAATAAGCATTTTGCCAAATAATTAAAATTTCCCAAAAGCTTATTTTACCAAATTTACCGAATAATTAATTGTCATTACGAAAAAAATAATTAAGTCAGCTTTGAGGACTCGTTCAAAAAATATTCGGTAATAATATTCCGGAAAAAAGAATAGCCAGCTTCTGAGGACTCGTTTTTGAAACGGGGCCTCTAAATAATTATTCAAAAACAAAAAAATGCCCAGCTATGAGGACTTGTTTTAGAAAACGAGTCCTCTACTTAATTTTGGGGAAAAAAATAAAATTGCCCTGCCATGAGGACTCGTTTCAAAAACGAGTCTTCTAAATAATATTCGAAAAAAATGGCCCTACCATGAGGACTCGTTTTTAAAATGAGTCCTCTAATTAATTTTTGGGAAAAAAGGAAATGGCCCAGCCATGAAGACTCATTTTCAAAATGCGTCTTCTAATAATTTTTGGAAAAAAATATATAATCCCAGTTATGAGGACGCATTTTCAAAATGCGTCCTCTAATAATTTTTGGAAAAAAAATTTTAATCCCATCCATGAGGACGCATTACCCTAATGCGTCCTCTAATAATTTTTGGGAAAAAAAATTAAATCCCAGCCATGAGGACGCATTACCCTAATGCGTCCTCCACCCTGTTCTCCATTTTCCACAACCACCACACCCGCAACCAACATTCAAATAATTACCCTACTAAAATCAAGAACTCGTGAGGGATACTAGTTGGTTCCAGGCGTTTCTTCAGTATTTTAGTGTTTTTTGTAACGGTACTGAAAGGCGGTGAAGCTTTGGATCCTCTGGTCCAAGGCATTAGTTTATGTGAAAGTAGGAAGTCAACTTTAAAGCTTTAGCCTAAAGGCTGTCATTTAATTAGGAGGTGAAAATTTGAAAAAGGACGTTTTTACCCCTGGAAAAGTCAGGTTGACTTCAGAAAATGGAGAAATACAAATTGATGGAGAGAATGGATGGAAGTATGGTAAGTTGACAATTTTTTAGTTCAATTAAGTATGATAAGTTGATAGTTTTTTTTAGTTCAGGGAAGTATGGTAAGTTGACCATTTTTTTAGTTCAGGGATGAAAGTTATATAAAAAAAATGGGGGGATCAAAAGGGTCAAATGACAAGAGTTGGAAGGTCTGGCAAGTCGTTCGCCTATATCCTGATGATGTGTGAAGTTTATAGCATGATAATTCTATTTTTTTACTACTGTTGTTCAGTTTATATGATGATGGAGTTGCTACATTTTTTAGTTATTCTTTTTAGTTTATTCATAATATATCATGAGATTCTTGTTTTCTCTGTTTAGGTGTATATATAGGTGTTGAGGTTCACTACTAGTCCTATTTGATGTTTGGAAAAGAGGAGCTGATAATGAAATACATGAGGTAAATGTTTACGAAAACTTCAAAGGGGTGATAACAAGAACATGGGAAGAGTTAGAAGACCTATACCGCCGCCACTTAAAAGCAAGAGGTTCCAGTATACGAAAATCAATAACACGCAGGACAAACGACAAGAAGCTAAATGGTAGATACCATACATGCTCTTGTGAAGGTAAAACAAACAACAATTCCGTAACTTCTGTAGTTGAGAATAAGAATAGGAAGAGGAAGGAATTTTTTCTAACAAGAATAGGATGCAGAGCTAAAATGTTTATCAAAATGACTGAAAATGGCACGTACACAGTCCATCAGCACATTGTAACTCACAATCATGAACTCACCCTTACTCAGTGGCAACATCTGCAATGAAGTGAAAGGAAAATAGGCATTGTAAAGGTAAAATCAATCAAAGTGATGGAACAAGTTGGACTAACCCCAACAGATGGATACAGGTACATGGTAAATGATATTGGAGGTGAAAACTTAATTGGGCACACTATAAGGGATCAGATCAACTATGTGAGTAGACTTAGAATGAAACAAATAGAAGTTGGGGATGCTCAAATATTGATTGATGTGCTCACAGAATATAATGAAAAAGAAGAAGGCTTCTCTTTTAGGGTAAAGCTCGACAATGAGGGAAGAATGTCTACACTATTGTGGAGCGAGTCCATGATGGATGAAGATTTTCATGATATATGATGATTTTCTAATTTTCGATATGGCATATCGAACCAACAAATACAACCTCACATGCGCTCCTTTTATCGGCCTCAACAATCACAGAATGAATGTCATGTTTGGATGTGCCTACATCAACGATGAAACTGCAGAAACTTTTGTGTGGTTGCTGAAAACATTCAAGAAATCTATGGGAGAAATTGAGCCTATCACTATTTTCACAGATCAAGACCAGGCCATGGAAAAAATCCATACAGGAGGTATGTTCCACATACATTTATCTTCTTACTTATGTTTTAATAAGATATAATCAGGTTTTAGTTTTTACTGACGATGTTTAACTAATATTAAATGAAGTTGTTCTTTTACCAACTAATGTTTTGTAAACCTGAAGTTGAGGTTGATGTTTTTTTTTATGTCTTGATTATATGGACTGAGGTTTATTTTTTTATTGATGATATGTGAATAATATTGATCTGCTTCATTATGCGTGTGTTAACCGTTGCACTTGGCATACTTTTTAGCTAGTTTTATTTGATGGATTGCTCGTACTAGTTGAGTTTACAAGACAATAGTTTTAGACAACCATGTTTGGTTTTCTTGTCTAAATCCCGCATTTTATAGACTTAATTGGTACTAATGAACATCTTGTATCCACGGCCTCCTTGATCTTCCTTGTGATAGTCTTTAGTAGGTCGTCTGTGGTTACTTTTTGTTTACATTCTATGTGAAGGCCGCTTGTAAGGGAGGTGGAAGATATTGAAGGATGTTCGCAAAGAAGGTAGAAGAGACAAAGGCCATTCACACTGGAATGGTAGTAAACAAAGGATAAGAGTATCAATGCGTGGTAGAAGGAGATTGAAGCCAAAGATAGGTGGCAATAGAGTCAAAGCGGCCAATAAGGGAACGATGAATCATGGTCCGATGAGTTGTGCTTAAGTCTGAGAACGATCTGAGAAGAATTAGCCTTCAAAGCTGGTTCTATTGGATTTTTCTTCTCGAGCACTATAATATTGACTGCTAAAAATCTCAAATTGGACTAACATTTCACCCGAAGCGAAGGGAACTAGCTCAACCGATCGAGGCACAAACGAGTCGGTGCGGGTTGTTCATGGTTGGCACCAAAGGCCCGCGCTAAAGGATCTGCCCTATGCCAACAAGACCAGCATGAGGCTGTGGCGCGATGCACGCCAAAAACCACAGGCCGTAAGCATGAAGCTAAGTCCCACTCCACACGGCTAAGTATGGGCACAAGACGTCCCATTTTTTATGTCCCGCATTGTTCCATGTCAAAGATTCCAAGACCAGCCGAAGGGGTGTGGGAAATCACACGGCCTGCACTAAGATTTTTGAGTGGAGCACCCTTCCTGACCACGACCCGTGCCACCGGCCACAGGTGTAAATTAAAAGCACTAATTTCAACACTTTGATAGCGCCCCACATCAGCGATGCATCCCGCGCCAGAGGATCGTCATGACCCACACTAGGCTCCACATCCCGTGCCCTTTGAATATCTATGCCATGTACCAGAATGGGCGCACTGCACCATATGAAGAGGCACGACCTACGCCACATCTCGCGCTCCGCACCAAGGACACGCCACGGGGCGGCTGAGCTAGGGTTTACCCTAATTTGGCTTATTTTAGGCCTATTTTTAGGCCCAATATCCTTCCTTAGTCTACTAGGGTTTAATACCAAGACATATCGTATATTACCTTATCATTAGTAGTTCATCTTTGTAGTTAGGAGATCTCTCTCTCTCTCTCTCTCATTTGCTTTGATCCTAAGATGTGGAATTCAAATATTATTTTAATTCTATGTCTAGGGAGTAGTTTCCATAGCTTGGGGATAAATTTTAGGAGCATGTTCTAAATCTATTTGCTTTTTGAGATTCTTTAGTTCTTCCTAATTTTGTGTTCATGATATTATTACGATTGTTCTTAATTATTTGAAATGCATGAATAGTACATCACATATAAGCACACACTTTGGGCTATATTCATGTATGGTGCAAATATCAATGCCCTTTTGGGAAGAGAAACCTAGATGTTAGAATGGGTAAGGGAGAACGCGTCTGCGTGGATGTGTGTACGGGGGATTCGAGAATGCTCTGGCTTATTTTCCATCACACCAGTCTTAGCTGACTTTGTAAAGTTGTCTGATAGCTTCCGAGTAGAGATAGAAAATAGTAGCAAACTAGGGTTGTAAGATACCTTAGATCACAGATAAGGTGCCAACGACCCTAAGGCCTAATTGATAGGACCCCGGGGAAGTAGTGCATTTGTAGTGGAAGCACAGGACGTAATCGCATGGGGGAGAAACAGACCTACAACAACCGTCAGACTTTGTTTTACTCCCCTAATTACGATGGCAATGTCGATGAAGGGTTGCGAGAGCTTCATTTTCTAGTGTTGTATTAGGAAGGGTATTGCTGGCCCTTGTTTATGGTACACACCTGTACCCCTAATCTAGGCATCATACACTACCTGACTGAGAACACGGGTGGTCGGAGAAGAAGAAGGCAAAGAACTAAGGAACAAGTTCTACCAAGGCCTGAAGTAGTATTAGAAGAACCGCTAGCAATGGCGGAAGACAATCGTACCCTACGGGAGCTCATGGCACCCAACTTGGAGAATCAGCCGCTATGAATCACCTTCTCACTATTACCCGCCAATGTGAGCTGTGAGCCTACCTACATTCCATGGATTGGTGGGGGAGGACTTGGACAAACATCTATTGGAGTTCCATTTGGTGTGCACAAACATGAAGCCCCTGGAGTGTCCGAAGATGACTACAATCTAAGAGCCTTCTTGTTTTCCCTCCAAAGTAGTGCCAAGGATTGGCTCTGCTACTTTCCACCGGGATGCATTGGTTCTTGGATGGATATGAAATAGAGGATCTTAGAGAAGTATTTTTCGGCGTCCAAGTCGGCCGGGTTGAATATTTAATGGTCAAATATCACCCAAGGTGCTACTGAGAGTATGTATGATTATTAGGAGCGCTTCAAGAGATTGCTAGCTAGTTGCCCCTACCATCCCTTCAAGGAGGGGGATTTGGTGTATTATTTCTTCGAGGGGCTATGCGATAAAGATATTCGGAAGGTGAATGCCACAAACAAGAGCCCCAAGGATGCAATGGCCCGTTTTGAAGAAATGGCAAATGGTATGCAACAATTTTTCACTAGGTCAAGGGTTTAGATATTGGATAAACCCACACACTCACCTAAGTTTGAGGAGTAAGTCCAAGCTCTTGCTTCTATGATGAAGGAGCTTTTGTGAGGAAAAGTGCATCAAGTCCAAGTGTGTGGAGTTCGCAACCTCAACCACAACTCCGAAGCGTGCCTTGAATTCATAGATGATTTACAAGAGGTGAAGGCAATTAACTACAATAATCGGGAAAGATCACAGTTTGCTAGGGGTCAACTACAAGGGTTCTAGGGGAACCAAGGAGATGCAAGACCAGACCTCTATGCAAATTCATTCAAATAGCGGTATTGAGTTCATCCTAACTTCTGATGGAGGGAGGATAACCAACCTCAAGGATACCGGGGTAGACAAGCTCCACCTCAACCATATCCTAGAGGTGAAGGCCCTTCCAACAATCATGCTTCACTCTACAAGTCGGAACATGATGAGATTTTGGAAGCCATCGGTCAATTGGGGAAGAAACATGAAGTCTTCGTGGAGAGGACAAGATGAGAAATTGAGGACCTTGGCAATAGAGCTTTATCAAGTATCCAAAATCTTTAAGTTCAAGTCAGGCAACTTTCCACCTCAGTAAGCCAACTTGAAGCCAAGGAGTCCGGCAAACTACCTTCTCAACCAAAGATCAATCCAAGGAACGTGAGTGCAATTAAATTAAGAAATGGGAAAGAAGTTCGTGAGACCGAGAAGAAGATGATGCAAGAATATTATAGGATTGTGGAGGCTACCAAAACACACTTCGAAGAGGAGGAGATTGTGGTCAAGGAAGCACCCTCCAAGGAACTTCCACCGCCCGAGGCACAGCTCACTATTCTGCCTCCATTTCCAAATGCTTTGAGGGGATGGCGAAAGCTGGTGACCGATGATGCAAACATTTGAAAGGTCTTTGAAAAGGTCAAGGTAATCATCCCTATCTTGGAATTAATTGAGAATGTGCCATCATATGCTAAATTTCTTAAATTTGTATGCACAAAGAAAAGACGTATGCCAGCTAAGAGGTTAGGACATTTGAAAATGGTAGGAGACACCGTTTTGAATCATAAGAACATACCTAAGAAATGTGATGACCCCGGAACATATCCCTATCCCTATCTCTTTAGGGAGGCATTTTCTTAAAACGTCTAGGAATAAAATTGATGTCCGCTTGGGAACCTTAACTCTAGAAAATGACATGGATAAAGTAGAATTTGATATATGTAAATCTATGCATGATTGGACAAAGTCTTCTTTGATGTGCAAAGGTGTAACCCTATGTGATGGGCATGATAAATCTTCTTGTGTAACCAATGAGCATGGATGTTTGAATGAATCCCACTTTGATGATAATGATGATGATTCCGATGAATTGAATGATGCGATGGATAATATGTCTATGATAGATTATTTTTCTATGCTAACCAACTTGCAGCAGGAAAGGGAGATGATCAAGAGTTTAAAACCTCCTCGACCTCCCCCTAACCCCAAAGTGAAATTAAAGGACTCAATGTTAGCGAGACATAGGGATTCATTTCTTATGACAGACAAAAGGTCCGAAGGTAATGATGGCTCATTGTGGAGACCTCTCCACAACAATGTCATCGTGGGTGGGGTCTCCGATGGCGATTCAGGAGGCCCACATGTAGGTATTTCTAACTAGATTGCATGAAAAAAGAAAATAATTTGTGAGGACGACAATAAATATACTGTTTCTTTTGCTTTCGTGTTTTGATTAGTGATTAGATAGTTTTTGCATGATTCTTGTTTTTCTATGAGGATTTTTGAAATGAAAATCTTGTTTGGATTAAAATTTTGAGTAAGAGACTCATGATTGTTTTTGAATGGAGTTAGATTTAATGGGTGACATGGTTTTTCAGAAAAAGAGGGAAAGACTAAGGATTGGGGAAATTTTGGGTGGATGCCTCATGCTGAGATGCCTGGCGCGAGGCTATGATTTGTGCCAAGGAGTTTGGCACAAGGCTCTGCTTCGTGCCAAAAGTTTTGCGTGAGGCTCTGCTTCGTGCCAGGATGTTTGGCGCAAGCCTATGGTTCACGCCAAGCACGTTTTTGCGCTTAAAACCCATTTCCCCAATTTTTAATTGTTTCAACAATGCAAATTTTTGAAAATTTTGAATTTCAAACTCAAAAATGCATTTTTGGTTCAAGAATTTTGGAATTCCTTAATTCCTTAGGACGAGTAAAGGGTTAAATGTGGGGAGTCTAATCTGCTTCATTATGCATGTATTAACCGTTGCATTTGGCATACTGCATAGCTAGTTTTATATGGTGGATTGCTAGTATTAGTTGATGTTACATGACAAGGGGTTTAGACCATATTTGGTTTTCTTGTCTAAATTCCACATTTTGTAGACTTAATTGGTACTAATGGACATCTTGTATTCATGAGCTCTTTGATCTTTCTTGTGATCATCTTTAGTAGGTCGCCCGTGGTTACTTTTTGTTTAAATTCTATATGAAGGTTATGCGTAAGGGCATTAGAAGATATTGAAGGCCGTTTGCAAGGATGGTAGAATTGACAAAGGCCATTCACACAAGAATGGTAGTAGACGAAGGCCACCGTCATCAAAGTGTGGTAGAAAGAGATTGAAGCCAAAGATAGGCGACAACGAAGTTTAAAACGGCCAACGAAGAAACTGGGAATCGTGGTTCGATGAGTTGTGCTTAATTTTGAGAATGATACAAGAAGGAAACTAGTTCCATTGGATTCATCTTCTTGAGCACTGCAAAATTGACTACTTAAACTCTCAAATCGGACTAACGGTTCACCCGCAACGAAGGAAACTAGTTCAGCCAGCCGATGCACAAACTGGTCGGCACGGGCCGTTCATGGTTGTCACCAACTGCCGTGCCAAAGGAGCTTCCCCACGCCAACAAGATCAGCATGAGGCTATGGTACGACCCGCGCCAGACACCATTGATCGCAAGCACGGAGCTAAGTCTCACTCCACACGACTAAGTATGGGTGCGGGACATCCCATTTTCAACGCCTCGCACTGTTCCATGTCCAAGATGTCAAGACCAGCCGGCGGGGTGTGAGAAATTACACGATCCGCACCAAGATATTTGAGCAGAGCACCCTTCCTAACCATGCCTCACGCCAAGATTTAGAATAGAGATGTTTGCAATTTCAATAATGATGTTTACTGAGTTCTAGATGACCTTTTCTAAATTAAATAGTAGCATGATCAGTATCTGAACTTCTGCTAATGTTTCTAAGATATTGAATGAGGTTACTATAATTATCAGTAGTGTTTCCATTTTAATTGTTGATGTTCTTCCAGATTGTATTATATACGTATCAATGACTTCTGCTTGATTACTAGGCAATGGGAGGTCATCGTTGTACCTCTCAAAGTTAAATTTATAAGCTCTAAATGTTTCCTATCTACAACTAAGTAGATAGTGGCAAGTCGGGGTCATCCACAAAGAAGAGGGATCTTTCTAACGGTTTAAACATATAGAGCAGGAAATATACTAGACATAGATATATATATATATAGATACATATAAAAGCATGTAAATGGGGACTTTTTGGTTGGTTTTGGTCCTAAATTATGAATTGTAAGAAAAACAACTAGTAATGCAAGGGAACAATGCTAATCATGCAATGCCAACTAAAAATATGATTAAAATGACAATTAACGAAGCCTTGGGGGCAATCGACTTCCACTTCCAAACTTCTTATAGATCATAGATTCATCTTTTCATTCATTAACATTTATTTCCTACGGGGAATGCTATCACTTCCCAATCGAAGATCCATATTCATTCTTTCTTAATAGTAATTTGCAAATGCAAGCAACGATATTTTGCAAACCTCATTGACAATCACTTTAGGCAAACTATACCATAAAGGTATTTCAAACGAAGGACCATAGATTTGATAACAAGTCTTCTACCAGAGACATAGTCATTTAATCAAATAAAAAATTTATTAGGCTAAACCTAGAACAAATCACATTCAAGGTTCAACCTTTCTTTGCATCTATATGACAAATATGAGAACAATCCACATTAACATACTTATCTAGCGAGAATTGCAACACATTATACACTAGAAGTTCTAAGTTCATGTTCTTAGATTTTCATGCCAAAAGAGTCAAGAACTTTGCAACTTTTCTAACACCCTAACACTTCAGTCATATAAACACTTCCTATTCTCAAACAACCCATGATATAAATGAAGCAAAATATAGCATTAATCGCACAATAAATGTTTTTCCATAAATGTTCATAAATGAGAAAAATAAAGAATATCACTATATAAGTTTGGAAGCTTCAATCAATTTCTCCCAAGAGATTAGTTTAGCTACTGTAATCCATAATAATCAACAATAACAATCCAAACATAATCAAAGATTAAAACAAGATAGAAAAAGGGGAAAAGGGGGGAAAACCTAGGGTTTGCTAGAAAAGGTCGAGAAGAAGAGAAATGAGGAAAAAGAGGATAAAAGTGCTATTTATAGTACAAGAAAAAGAAGATGGATTTCTTGCCACCCGTTCATCGTGATTTGTGACAGGGTTCATCGTGGCTCGCGATGGGCAACCAGAGCAGGATATATTTTTGCTCTTATTCTTGTCTTCTAGCCCTCAATCCACCACACACTCCTTAAACTCTTCAAGTCTTCAAGTTTTCAAATATTCAAACCTTTAAAGTCTTCAATAGATGATCTTCAATGGCATTCGGTCTTCAAGTCTCAATGTTCTTTTCTTGTCACACAAAACCCCCTTAAAAAAGGTGAAAAGCGTAAAGTTGCTCTTGCATCTCCTAATAGAATTTCAAGGTAAAACCCAAGCTCTTGATAACAAAAGTGCACAAAAGAGATACCAAAAAGTCCCAAAATATGCACATAAAATGACACATCAAACCTCCCCGCACTTAAATCTTACTCGCCCTTGAGTAAGAAAAGATTCAAGTACACAAAGGAATTCACGTTTCCACATCCTAATTGCTATTCTCCCAAATCAATACCTCACAAAACTCTCAATATCACACATCTCAAAGTTAAGATCAAATGAGAAGTTACCCACAACTCCAATTCCTAATTCTACCCAAACCATATCAATCTATCAATTCATTGATAAACATAAAACATTTCTAAGGGATATGCTGAGGAATTAAACTGGGTACATTCGAGAGCCTTAGTGAACAAGTCCGTAAGTTGGTTTGATGTGCGGATATGCTGAGGGATAATAGTGCCAGATTGAACAATATCCCGGACAAAATGACAATCAACTTCAATGTGCTTTGTGAGTTCATGGAAAACTGGATTGGCCACAATATGAAGAGCATATTGACTGTCACAAAACAACCACATAGGAGAAGAGTGCAAAACCTCTAAGTCCTTCAGTAAAGACTTAAGCTATAACAACTCACAACGGGTAACAGTCATAGCACGATACTCAACTTCAGCAGAAGACCGAGAAACAGTAGGTTGCTTCTTAGTTTTCCATGAAATTGGAGAATCACCAATCATTACAAAATAACCAGAAATCGAACGTCGAGTAATCGAGCAAGTAGCCCAATCTGAATCACAGTAACAAGTCAATTGTAACGTACTACGAGAAGAGAGAAATAAACCTTGACCAAGATGACTCTTCAGTTAGTGCAACACACGAACAACAATTTGCCAATGAGGAACACAAGGAGACTTCATGGATTGTGCAAGAGTATGAACTGAATAACTAAGTTCAGGATGAGTGATAGTCAGATATATCAGGTGCCCAACCAGACGTCTTTGCTACTCCGGGTTATGGTAGGTTGGACCTTTAACATGTGCCAAATCATGTTGTTGCTCCATCGGAAAATCAGTCGGTTTAGAGGAAGATAAACCGGTGTCTGATAAAATGTCCAAAGCATATTTCCTTTGTGAAAGAAATACCCCCCCCAGTCTTCTAGCAATCTCTATGCCCAAAAAATACTTAAGCAGACCCAGGTCTTCATATGGAAACAAGAACTTAAGTATTTCTTGAACTCAGAAATGAGCGCAGAAGAACTACCAGCTATGACCAAATCATCCACATAAACCAGAACATGTAAAGAAACTGATCCCCGTGAAAAAACAAACAAAGAGTAATCGGTCTTACTCTGAACAAATCCAAATGCTCGTAAAGCCTAAGCCAACTTAGCAAACCAATTTCTGGGAGCTTGACAAAGACCATAAAGAGATTTCTAAAGACAACATACCTAACCATGGGGCACAACATAGCCGGGTGGGGGTCGCATAAAAACCTCTTCATGCAAATCACCATGCAGGAAGGCATTACAGATATCTATCTGATGCAGTTCCCAACCACGAATGACCGAAACAGACAAGAATAAGCAAACATAACTCATCTTTGCAACCAGAGTAAAGGTTTCAGTATAATCAATTCCTTCAACTTGGCGATTCCCAAGAACCACGAGGCACGCCTTATGACGTTCAATAGTACCATCCAACTGGAACTTCGTCCGATAGACCCATTTGCACTCAATTGCCTTCCTATTCACAGGCAGAGAACCAATGTCCATGTGTGATTGCGCCCTAGCGCAGTAAGTTCTTCAGTCATAGCATCTCGCCAATGAGAATGCCGGAAAGCCTTGGAATAAGTAGTGGGATCTGCACTAGATGTTACTGCACCCAAAAATCTAGAAAGCATACTAGAAAATTTATCAGAATTTACATACTCAATAAGTGGATAGAGAACACCTGAGAAAAGTGATGATGCATGAGTGAACAGAGACGTAAGGGAGGGGAGTCTTCAGTAGTAAGAGCACAAGCATGATCAACACAATCATAATCTGCCAAGTAATGAAGTGGTCGGAAGTACGAATACTCTGTCTGACAAGTGGAAACTCAGCAGCAGAACTATCCGAAGCTGGAGATACGACAAAAGGAGGCGCTGATGATGAATGCTCGGCACCGATCGACGGCGATTGATTGACGGTGGCCAGCAATAAATGACTGGCGGCGGACAGCAATGACTGACTGGCGGCGGACGGCGATGACTGACCGGCGATGGACGGCGATGACTGACTGGCGGCGGACGGAGGTGACTGACCTGTGGCGGATGGCGGCAGCCGGCGGTGATTGTCTAGCAGTGGCTGGTGGCAACTGACTGGTGGCAACTGACTGGTGACAACTGACTAGTGACAACTGACAGTGATGGGCCAGTGTCAGGCTGTGGTGACTGGTCAGCGGTGAATGGCGGAATGAAAATTCGGTGTGACTCTGGCAGTGAGCTAGAGGAGATCGGCAGTAATGTGGTGGCGCCGCCGAGTTCGTCTGAAGGGGCCAAAGACAGAGTAGCAGAATACGGGAACTGGTCTTCAAAAAAATTGGTATCCCAACTTGTAAAAATTAGACAGGATTTTAAGTCAAAAAAGGCGATAGCCTTTCTTTCCAGTAGGATAACCAAGAAATGGACACCGCCGACTTCTTGGGGAAAAATTGTCACGATATCTGGGAACATGAGCAGCAAAACACAAGCATCCAAAAACTCTTAATGATGAGTAATTTAGAGCTAGCTTATAGAGCAACTCAAAGGGAGTACGACCATTGAGATGATGTGTCGGTGTTCGGTTAATCAAGTAAGCAGCAGTAAGAACACATTCTCCCCAAAATTCAATAGGAAGGCTGGCTTAGATTTGTAAAGCACGTGCCACATTGAGTAAATGGCGATGCTTTCTTTCAACCCGACCATTCTGTTGTGATGTGTCAACTATAGATGTCTCAAAGATGATCCCAGATGTAGCAAAATGAGATTGCAAAGGCAAAAATTCAGTCTCATTATCAACCCGAACACGTTGTATGGTTTGGCCACACTGGTTCTTCACTAAGGCACTAAATTCTAAAAATCTAGAGGCTACTTTAAACATAGCCACTAATAAATAAACCCAAACAGCTCGGGAATAATCATCGACTATAGTAAAAAAATAAAATGCACCACTAGAGGATGGTGTTCGATAAGGTCCCCAAACATCACAATGAATTAATTGAAATAATGTAGTAGCATTTGTAGAACTCAAAGGAAAACTATGTCTAGTCTATTTTTCTCTATAACATACAGAGTAAGGAACATAATTCTTATTAGTACCAAAATCAATAGAAGAAAAAGATTACAGCACCGTGGAGGAAGGTTGTCAAAAATGATGATGCCATACGTCAGAAGCAGACACGGAAGCAATTGTTGGAAGAGACTGTAGGATAGGAGGATGAACACGAGTATCCAGCAGACGAAGCCAAAACACCCCCCCCCTTTTGTTCACTCGCGCCAATTACTTTCCTCGTACTGATTGTCTGTAAATGCAATAATTTTCAGTAAACAAAGCTAGACAGTTCAAGGCAGATAATAGCCTAGAACATGATAACAAGTTGCATCGTAAGGTAAGTATATATAATACATGAGAAAGGGTGACACCACCAAAGCAAAGGGAACTATATTGAGTGGTGGATGACACTGAGCCATCAGGCAGAACAACATTCATAGTATCAATAGTAGTAGTAAGATCAGTAAGAGAATCTTTGTCACCAGTCATGTGATATGAGGCTCCCGAATCAAGTATCCAAGGTAGAGTAGGCTTACCGGACTCATTGTCGGTAAGAGAATTAAACTGATTAAATAAATGCATGGTCGTTCTCCATTGGTCATCAGACAGAGCAAGGCCAAAGTCAGATCGGGCAGGGACGCGGCCAGAGGAAGCCGCCCCACTAGACCAGGCGGCGCCAAAAAATTGCGGCAGGAGAGGGAGTGCCGCGGCAGCACCTCCCTGCACGGCGGCAGTCCGAGAAGCTGGCGCCAACTTCTTGGCGGTGCTGGCTTTCTGCTTCAACTCCTTAAACCATTCTGGTACACCAAAAATCTGGAAGCATGAATCCTTATCATGACCCTTGCGATGACAATGTGTACAAACAAGATTCTTGCAGTCAGATGCACAAAGCACAACTGGCGAAGAACTTGCAGGTGATGGACGCGTGCAGCATTTGCTATGGAGTTAGAAGAAGGATCATGAGCTCGAATGACAGCTCTATGATTCTCCTCCTGGGCAACAAGGGCATACACTTTCATGACAGGTAGCATTGGATCAATGCTCATGATATGTGATCGCAAGGTGTGAAATTCCTCGTCGAGACCAGAGATGAATTGGTAGATCAAATCCTTCTCTTTTTTTTGGGAAGACTCTCGCAGAAATAATGCAATGGCATAATGCCTTGCTTTTTTCACAGTCACAAACTATGGGAGGCTGCATGCAGTGATAATCTGCAAACAACTTCTTCAGTTTGCCAAAGTAAATGTCGATAGGCTGACCGTTTTGCATGCAACTTTGAATAGCCTCTAGCACTTACAAAACTTTCATACCATCGGTAACAATAAATCGTGCCTTCAGGTCATCCCACAGATCCTTAACTGTGGCAAACGAGTTTGTAGAATATCTCAACACCGGATCCAGGGTTTGCAAGATCCAGCAGACAAGAGTAGCATTAGCCCCAGGCCAATCAGAAGCATCAGGATAACCATCCTGGGGTTTGGTAATGGATCCATCAATGAACCCAATCTTGTTCTTGGCAAGGAATGTGCGGCAGATTGCGTCAGACCATTCAATGTAATTCTCTTGACCTTTCAACATGTTCGGTATAAGTTGTAAACCTGGACCATTGCCAGAGCCAATAAAGTAAGGATCAGTCGACATACGACCAATAGGTAAAGCAGTCTTAGGGCCAGATTGGAATTGCAACTGCTTCAGTAAGGTTGTAATCACATCGTAACCACTCATATCCTGAAGCTTCGCAACCTCAGGTGCAGCATTAAGATGAGCCTGTTCTTCGGAGTTAGACATAGTGTAAAATCAGGAACAGATCAACAGCAGGTACAATAACTGGCGATGGATCAGATCGACAGGACACACCGGCATGTTGAACTAGCGGCGGCGCGTGAAGGTTGGAGACCTCTGGCTGTGCGGTGGAACCGGTCTGCTGCTTGGAGTAGCTACAGCGGTGAGAGGTGTGGCGGCGGCATGTGTGTTGATCTGGCGGCAGCTTGGAGCTCGGGAATTTAAGGAAGCGGAAATTTTCTATTTAAGGTTTCAGGATTTTAGGCTCTGATACCATGTAGAAAATAAGGGTAATGATTGTATGTATTTATTCATGAACCCAGGATACATTATATAGTGGTACAAGATAGCTATACAAGGTAGGAAAAGGTAATAGAATATAATTACAATTACAAGTAATATTCTAATTCCTTAACAAACTGTTATCACCTTGATAGCCTTGGCCATTTTTTCAATGACTGGTTCTCCCTCTCTATGTGGGATCAGGTTCACAGCTTCATGATGATCAGGAATAGAAATTTTAGTCATGTTTGGGATAGGCTTTTTTTTCCATCAATAACTCCCAAGACTCAAAAATTCACTCCATCGTCATTAAAACCCTAGGCCTAATAACATTCTGGCATCTTTGGAAATAATTTTTTTTAAAAACCTTAGATTTTTTATAACTTAAAACCCTCAGTCCCTGCTATAGTCCATCAAATTAAGGAAGTGGCTTTGAGCATTTTCAGTACCTTCCCTATCACTGGAACAACATTGAGCATAGGCTGCTCTAATATCTGTTATTAAACCAGCAAAAAACAAAAGACCACAATATGGAATCCACCACATATAGGGTTTTAGTGTAATGTAGATGCCACTTCAAAACCTGGAAACACATGATCTCATGGGATGATAGTTAGGGATAGCTCAGGGAGTCTGGTTAAAGCTTTCTGCATCTCTTCACAAACCTTATCACCCCTTGAGGCTGAATTGAAAATTATTGGACTAGCTATAGGATTAACCCATGCTCATAACTGGTTCCCTATGTGCATTGAAACGAAATGATTAATGGTTATTCAATCTATCTTCCAACCTATGAAGGCCCCTTACTCACTGTACTCTAGATGTGCCACTATGAAGAATAAGCTATCAGGTATATCACTGATCCATATTCATAGAGAATGAAATCAGGTTGTTGATTAGATAGCTAAGAAGGGAAGTGAGTTCGGGCCAGACCTGGAGGAATGTAACACCACTTGGAACAATATGGCTAAAATTAAAGGCTTGATCCTTCTGGATGAAATGCATGTTCCTTCCATAAGAATTCACAGACAATAGCCTCCATGATGAAACCTTTAAATGATATATTTTTACCATATCCTTTCTCTGATCTATGCTATATTTCTCTCCATGTGTGTGTGATTTTTATACGGATTCATATCATTAATATGCTTATGTCCTTTATGATGTTTGGCATGCTTCGAATCTTTGTTTGTCTGATTCTCATGGTGTTTGGTACTGATAAGTGTGATTCATTTCTCACCCAAATTATGTCTGTCTTTTATGATGTTTGGCACATTGAGGATCATTCTTTGTATGATTCTCATGGTGTTTGGTATGGATAAGAGTCATTCATTTCTTAGCCTAATGAAGATGATATTTTTTCTGTCCCTGATATTTAAGTTCACTGGTATGCATCTTTCTTTGCTCATCACGCCCACGTTGCCTCTGATCTTTAGGATCATGATTAGGATGCCATCTGATCGGACTAATCATGTGATAGAATGTAAAATCCACTAGTAATTGTAGTTGTGCGTATTCATATATATATAGTGAGTACAAAGGGTATACAAAGTAGAAACAATTATGAAACAAAATATGTACAAAACCAATCAGAAAGGGTATTACTTTCTTATCATGATTCTAGTTGATTTACATCTCTATTACCCCCCTCAAACGAAGCGTTGGACTAGTCGCAATGCAAAGCTTGGATTGTAGAAACTCATTGAGGTTTGGGTAAACCCTTTGTAAAGATGTCAGCAAGTAGCAAGTCCGTAGAAACATGAGCAACCTTAAACTTGCCAGAAGATACCATCTCACGCACAAAATGATAGTCAATATCAATGTTTTTGGCTCTCTTATGCGAAACTAGATTCTGAGCCAGAAAGAGAGCACTATTATTATCACACAGCAAAACAAGAGGTGCACAAGTTGACACACGTAAATTCCGAAGAAGATTCATAAACCAAGCAAGCAACGCAACACTTTTTGCCATAGAACGGTACTCTGATTCCAAACTAGAATGAGAAACTGTAGGCTGTTTCTTAGCACTCCATGAAACTAGGTTGCCACTAAGGAAAATGGCATAACCATGTGTAAACTTACGAGTCTCTATACAACAAGCCCAATCAGCATTATAGTAACCCATAACTGGTAAAGCGGATGAATTTGTACGGAATTGAAAACCATAGTGGATAGTATCACACACATAGCACAAAATCTAAGTAACAGCTTGGTAGTGGTCATCAGTAGGAGCCTACAAGTTGTGACTGGCCGTATTCACAGCACAAGACAAGTTGGGATGTGTAATTGACAAATAATGTAGGGCACCAACCAAAGAACGATAAAGTGTGGGGTTTCCAAACGGCTTATTGGAAGAGGTTGAAAGCTGAGGAAAAGCAACATATAGAATAACACTTGGCGCAGAGTCCTGCATGTCGGCTCGCATTAAAATGTCCTTGGCATATTTGGTATGTCGAAGGAATAAGCAGTAGAAATTACGAACAACCTCCAATCCCAAAAAATACTGTAGTGTGCCAAGATTGGTAATCTTGAATTCTTGATTAACATCAATAAACTTCTGGATGAGATAACCATTATTCCTAGTAAGAATATGTCAGAAACATAAACAAGTAAATAAAGCAAAAAGCACCCAGTGAAAAACAAACAGGGAGGTATCGTAGGAACTTCATACAAATCCTAGGCCAATAAAAAAAGAACTAAACCACTGAAACCAAGCACAGGGAGCTTGCTTCAAACCATAAATGGCCTTGCGTAAATGACAAACAAAATCAGGACACATTGGGTCTTTGTATCCAGTAGGTTGCTCTATGTAAACCGAAGAGTCAAGACCCCATTTAAAAATGCATTATTGACGTCAAGCTGTCGTAATGGCTAATTTTGATGGACAGCAAGAGATAAGACAGTACGAACAGTAGGAGCCTTCAGCACTGGACTAAATGTATGATTATAATCAAAGCCAGGAAATTGCGAAAAACCCTGAGCAACTAACCTTGTTTTGTGTCTATCAAGAGAGCCATCAGTTTTGTACTTCAGCCTGTAAACCTATTTGGAACAAACAACATTGGCATTTGAAACACGAGGAACAAACTCCCACATCTGTTGAGTGCGTAATGCATTCATCTTTGAGTCCATGACAGCAACCTATTCAGGATCCTTGATAGCCAAGCGATGACTGCAAGGCTCAGTCTTTGAAAATGAATCACTTAGCAAACCATAAATATCTTACTCAAAGAAATCCTTGTACCGTGATGAACCAGTGTGAGAACAGGAAGCCATCAGAAGGGACTCACAGCTGGAGATGGTACAGATCCCGAGGTAGTCACAGAACCTGAGGCATCGGGCATAAACCCAAGGTAGGCGGGTGGGCAGAAGGCACTGATGGCGGTGCTGAGGATGCAAGGTTGGCCAATTCAGCTGAAGAGGCTTTTGGTGGCTAGATGGCCCGTGATGTGTACACACGGCCCGAGTGGTCAGCACGTGAATGAGTGGTGGCAGCATCCCAGTCAATCATGTTATTGGTCACTCTGTGACAGATAAATGCAATTTTCTGAAGTACCCTGAGCTTTTGGTATAGTCAGAAAATTTAAATATTCCAAAATAATAGGTGATTCTGCTGAAGAAGATAGCTCAAAGACCTCCGATGGGAATGATGAAGGCTACAAAAGGCAAAAGCATCCAGTGATGATAAATGTTTAACAGTACCAGTGCAGGTAGCAGGAAAAAATAACTCATCAAATTGAGCATGGCGAGTGATGTACCCTTTCTTCGTGAGAGGATCAAGACATCGATAACCCTTATACTGGGAACTATATCCCAAAAATATACAAGACATACTCCGAGGGGCCAGTTTATGCAAATCCTAGGGCCTCAAATGTGGGAAATCTCAACAGCAGAAAGGATGAAATTTGGAGTAGTCAGGTGCAGTGCCAAAAATAAAAGAGAGTGGAGACTGACCAGATAAAATTGCAGTACTCAATCTGTTGATGATGTAGACTGCAGTCAAAAAAGCATAATACCAAAATGAATTATGAAGGCAAGAATGAAAGAGAATCGATATACATGTCTCAGTAATATTACGATGATTCCTCTCTGCGCGACCATTTTGCTCAGGAGTGTAAGGACATGAAAGCTGACGATGAATGCCATTTGACGCAAAATGAGTCCTCGTGCAATGATTCACAAACTTGGTTCCAACATCACTCTAAAATACTTTAATGGTGGTAGAAAACTGATTCTCAACAAGTGCTTCAAATTGCATGTATGCCTCCACAAAATTATATTTTAATCATAGAGGATATAACCAAGTAAACCAAGATAAATCATCAATAAAATAACATAATAAAGGTATTCAACATGAGAGACAAAAGGTAAGGGTTCCTAGAGGTCACAATGAACTAAATCACCACTTGTTTGAAATTATCATTAAAAGAAAGACAACCTTTAGCCATCTCACAAGAAGAACACAAATGAGTCTTACGTAGCAAACTAGTAACTGAAAACCTACCAGTTTTATTCAAAGATGAAATTACAAAAAAGGAACATGTCATAAACAACTATGCCATAGCTCAAATGAGGCCTTGGTTTTATTTGAATTAACTAAAGAAACTAAAGCAGCACCACCATAATCTAAAATGTAGAGACATCCCTCACTGTGTCTTCGGCCCGCAAGCTCCTTGGTAACCTTGTTTTAAATAGTGAAAGAAGTATCATAAATAAAATACTAGCATTTAGATTTCAGGTCAATTTGGAAATATACAATAAATTCTTGGTGATGTGGGGAACAACCAAGACATCAGATAAAGTGAGTGATTCAGAAATCCAGGTATTGCTAGTATGGGAAATATACAAAGAAGAACCATTGCCAAAATAAACAAGACGATTACCGTTATAAGGAGCGACGTTATCCAGGTTGGAAGCTGAAGCGGTCATGTGATTGGTAGCACCATAGTCCATGTACCAATCTCGAGTTGCATTATGTTGCTGATAATGTTGTGGTTGAGGTGTGTCTGTGGCATTGGCAACATCATCGTGGGAAACATGAGAAAGCTTGTAGCAGTATTCATCAAGATGACCGGGACAATGACACCATTGTCACACATAAGTGCCACTACCACAGGCACCTTGTACAGGGGCATCACCGCCGGCCGGCGACAGATTCCATCCGCCACCTCGCCCACAGTCGCAACTTTGGCCGCCCCTCCCTTGTCCATAACTGCGGCCTCCCCTGCAACGCTTGGCCTGTCTAAATGCCTAATGACTAGCAGAAAAGGCACCAGGAGTTGATCCGTAGGACGAGCGAGCGAGCTTTGAGAGAAACCTCTAAAGTCTCAGCATCAGCAACATGATTATATAAAGGTTGTAAAAGATCCTTCACCATTTGTGTGGATGAAAACTGAGAAAGTTGATCATTCAAACCACGACAAAAAATAACATCAATGTCCTCATCATTAAGATGATGACCAAGAAGACGCAATTCATAAAAATTGTCCTTAAAATGAGAATAATAATCTTGAATAGACTGTTCATCTTGACGAATGACATACATATGATCACAGAGATAAAGGCGATGAGCACAAGAGTTGTTATGGTAAGAAAAGGGATAAAAACTACAAAAGACAAAGCATTGCAGGCAATTGATTTCCACTTCCAAACCTCTTATAGATCATACAACCATTCACTCATTCTATCGCATTCATTACCTATGAAGAATGCTATCACTTCCATTTTCATAGATAGACATTCATTTCTTCTCAAGAGTAATTCACAAAGGCGTTCAACGACCATTTGCAAACCTCATTAATGATCACTTTAGGCGATCTACGCCATAAAGGTATTTCATCAATGGCATTATACACGAAAGACCATAGATTTGATAACAACTACAAGCATTCTACCAAATGCCTAGCCATTTAACCAAATAAAGCATTTATAAGATTAAACTTAGAACAATCAACAATCAACATTCAAGCTTCGAACTTCAATTTCTACCTTATATATGCTAACAAACCACACTAACATACTCATCTAGCAACATTAACCTCATATTACACAACAAGAAGTTCTAATTTCATGTTCTTGGATTTTCATGTCAAAGAACTAAGAAATTGTGCACATCTCTAACCTCCTAACACTTAATCATACAAACATTTCATATTCTCAAACAACTCATAGCATAAATGAAGAAAACATTCACATTAAGAACACAATAAATGCTAAATAACAAATGCTTCAAGAAAGAGTGAAATAGAGGTTCTTACTACATTTGTTTGGAAGCTTCAATCAATTGCTATCAGATACAAAACTATCCTAGATTATCAAAACTCATAACATAGAACAAAAATCTACAAAGAAGTAAGAAGAAACTAAAGGAGAAGATGAAAAACTAGGGTTTTGGAGCCCTCAAGTTGAGCCAAGAGAGCTAAGGAATGAGTGGATAAAGTGATATTTATAGTACAAGAAAATGGGGAGTAAAAAGAAAGTTGCAGGGTGATTTTCGCGACCAATGACAATTCCCTTGCGACTTGCGACATAGTGCAGTTCAACGCTCAACTCTATTTGTTTTGCTTCCCCTGGGTGAACCATTGATCCGTTTTGGGAGTCCTTGTAGTCATTTTTATAGCACTCGTGAAGAGAAATGGAATGATGCAATATATTCACGAACATCAATTCTTCTGGGATCATTCTCAAAACTCTGCTTCAAAACATAGATCATTCTTCACCCTCTACTTTGCTCTCCTTCTTCACTTTATCTTCTACCACTTTGTAAGTGGCCTTACTTCTTCTACAATTCTTGTGAATGGCTTTCTTCAATCTTCTACCATCTATGTGAATGACCTTCTTTATGATGGTCTCTAAATAAGCTCACAAAACATATATGAATTTACCAAATCATAAAGGTAGAACACGTTAGACACCACATGTTTACCAACTTGGGAAATGAGGGAAAATAAATAAACCCCTATTTTGTAAAACACCTAATAATCTAACTAAACACCAACAAAACAAGCTAAAAAGGGAGGTTAATTAAACTAAGAAAACATCAAAATCATGTCTCATCGGTTGCTGATAATGTTGTGGCTGAGCTGTGTCAGGGGCATTAGCAACATCATCGCAGGAGACATGAGAAAGCTTGTAGCAGTATTCAGCAAGATGATGAGGACGATGACACCATTGGCACACATAAGTGTCACCGCCACAGCCACCTTGCATAAGGGCACCGCTGCTGGCTGGAGACGGATTCCGTCTGCCACCCCATCCACGGCCGCAGCCTTGGCCGCCCCTCCCTCGTCCATACCTATGGCCTTCCCTACTACGTAGGCCTGTCCGGACGTCTAATGACTAGCAAAAAAAGTAGCCGAAGTTGATCCGGAGGAAGACATATGAGCTTTGAGAGAAAACTCTGAAGCATCAGCATCAACAACAAGAGTATATAAAGCTGGTAAAGGATTCTTCACCATTTGTATGGATGAAAACTGAGAAAGTTGATCATTCAAACCATGAAAATAATAAAAGATATGTCCTCATCATTAAGAGAATGACCAAGAACACGCAATTCATCAAGAATGTTCTAAAAAAAGAATTATAATCCTGAACGAACTGGTCATCTTGACGAATGCCATACATACGACCACAGAGATAAAGACAACGAGCATGAGATTTTTTATGGTATTTAGTAGCTAAAGCATCCCATACTTGAGTAGCAGTTACTATACTTTCAACTACTGACATTGCAGATGGTGTTTGGGATGAGAAAAGAACAGCTTGGACTAGTTGATCTATCTGAATCCAAACATCACGAGCAGTGGCATCCTCAAAAGCCTTAGCATTGGGTTTCTTGGAAGTCAAGATCGCAAGTGGATCGGGGAACTTGGTAGATCCATTAACAAAACCAATTAATTTGATAATGCAGAGAAGTGACCTGACTACGCCAGTGAGAGTAGTTAGAACCATCAATCCTGATGGTGATACAGTTGATCAATGATGGAAGCCAAACTGACGTCATTAGGAATAAGCAGGAACGATTCCAAACACAAAAGAAAAATCAAACCACACCAAACACATAGCAAGCTTGTGAATGGCAGTAAACAATTGATTTAGCTTTTGTGCATGGACAAAGGAGCAGCACCGAACAACAGAGGAAAGAGCAAACCCCTGGTGGGCGAATCAGGCGGTGCATGTGTTGTGGATGGTGATGCGTGATCGGTGGTTGGGGGCGTGTGCAATGACTCGTGGAGTGGCAATATCGGTGTTCCAATTGGCGATCACCGGTAACCTGAGAGCGGCGGCGATGATCAGAAAATGAGTGGGTGGGCGATAACCTTAAATTGGAAAAAAACATAAGAAGAAAAATATGGAAAGCCAGAGAATTTTACATAGACTTGACTGATACCATGGTAGAATGTAAAACCCACAAGTAATTGTGCCTGTGTGTATTCATATACAAATGGTAAACAAAGTAGAAACAAATATGGAACATGATATATACAAAACCAATCAGAAAGGTTATTCCTTTCTTATTCTGATTCTAATTGATTTAACTCTCTATTATCACGACTGTCTGGTTTTTTTTATATATAATACATGCTCTCTAAATGCTCCTCAACATTCATATGCTACTTTCTATTTCTATGTTTTTGATATTGCTCTAGCACACATCTCTCTCGAACTCATGTTTAAATACCAACCATCAATTGCAAGACAAGGATAGTGCTGCTTTTCCCTTAGTGCAGGTGCAGGTACAGGTTCAAACGACATATATGGAGGATTATCAATCATAACTGGGTGATAACTATTGGACATTTATTGATTATATCATGCAAAATATCAAATAATAAAAATTGTATGAGCTATTAACATATGCTAGAATAATAAACTTTTATTAATTATTCAAGCATACAATCGAAAAGCTTAAATTACAAATAATCAAAGCATAAATCATGATTCAAGTAATGATGGAGTCACGAGTAACACTCGCTGCCCTTGAAACGAATGAGTCCCGTTATGGACATCGTTCCCCGGGATAAAACCATCACAGGTGACAATTAACATTTAAGAGTTACCTAGGATTCACGCAAGGCCCGAAGGACTATCACCGACAGAGAAAGAAAGAAGTGAGACTCAAGTTTAGAATAAATCAGGAACTTGAAAATGGTGCAAAATTTTCTAACTGAGTTAGAGGCTCTATTTATACTTCTCTAAGAGATTCTAATCATGGAAACGTGATATTATGATTTCCTATAATTAGAGTAAAATATTCTTCAATCGCCAACTCACCAAATCTGAGACATTCCATGAAGACTCGAATCAAATCTGCTGGAAAAGGAAGAAATATTTGTACAAATATTCTTTAGCGTATCAAACATGGTAAACTGCATATTTATTTAAGACAAGATATCTCACAAAATATGGAAGTATTTCGTTCTTATCTTTTAAGAATTACACACTAACAATTCCATATATACTATGTGGTTGGGCCTTCCAGAGACTTCCACGCGGTCCATACGCATTTTGGATAGTCCACAGAAAAAATGTCCGGGGCCAATTTTTGCTCATTTTTCCTCTTTCAAGAGTGACATTTCAAACATCCATATCTCATTCACCATTGATCCATTTTGAGAGTTTAAATAGACGATTTTATAGTACTAGTAAAGGAGAACCCAAAAATGACATACACTGGCCCAAAATCTATTTGGGTCCCACTCAAAACGAAGCCCAAAAACTTGATGAATTTCAACCTTTTAACCATCATTTTCTAACAACAAGAAGATGCGAGATTGGAATTCATCAGCAAAATAATTGCACAAAAGAACTTACCAAAATGATCACTTCCAGGGCTGGAAGGACCTTGGATTCTTCATTGAATCCAGCTTCTTTCCCAGTCTTTTCCTATCAGCAACTAGAGTCATCTTCTGTTGGATCATCAAGCTCTATGTCCAGCCACCATCAAACTAACACGGGGGTGGAGGTTTGATCGAGTGGAGCACATGGAGAGAAGCTGCTCAAGCGTTGTTTTGCTAATCCAACATAACTCTCAGCTCACTTTTGAGGGCATTTTTGTTTTTCCATGTGTACCATCCTACTTAGTTTTAGCTGTTTTCTCAAGACTAGTGTGGCTACATCGCGTGTTGCGCAGTGAGCTTGATAACGATTTATAGAAATTCTATAGGAATGTTAAAAGACTTGTAATTTAAGCTATAAATGTACCAATTATACATGTAATTGAAGCGTGGAGATGGCGAGAGGTGAAGGTTCAGGTGGAGAGGGTTCAAGTGGAGGAGTTCGAGAGGTACGGATTCGAGATGTGAAATTTGCAGGAGAAGTTCGAGAGGTAGTTGGTTAGACCGGAAGGTTGGGGAGGTATGGATTCAAGTAGTGAAGGTTCCATAGTAGGTTCGAGAGGTGAAGGTTCTATTGGACAATTTGAGAGGTGAAGGATAGGGGGTCCATTGGAGGGGTTCGAGAGGTACCCATTCGAGAGGTGAAGGATAGGAGTTCCATTGGAGGGGTTCGAGAGGTGTAGGTTCCATTGGAGGGGTTCAAGAGGTGTAGGTTCCATTGGAGGGGTTCGAGAGGTGTAGGTTCCATTGGAAGGGTTCAAGAGGTACTCTAGAGTGGGTACCTCTCGAATGGGAACCTCTCGAGCAGGAAGCTCTCGAATGGGTACCTTTCGAATGGTCACCTCTTGAACCCATACAATTGAATCCCTCCACCTGATAGTTGATGTCTCGAATGGGTACCTCTCGAGTTGGTACCTCTCGAACCCGTCTAATTGAACCCCTCCACCTGGAACTACACCTCTCGAATGGGTATTTCTCGAATGGATCCAGCGGAACCTTTTCATCTGTAACTTCTCTCTCGAATGGGTACCTCTCGAAAGAGTACGTCTCGAACCCATCCAATAGAACCCCTCCACCTGAAACTTCACATCTCGAATGGGTACCTCTCGAATGGATCCAATGGAACTTCTCCAGCTGAACCTTCACCTCTTGAATGGGTACCTCCTGAGAGGGTAACTCTTGAATGGGTACCTCTCGAGTGGGCACCTCTTGAATCAGTACATCTCGAACCCATCCAATCGAACCCCTCCACATGGGAGTTCACATCTCGAATAGGTTAATCTCGAATGGATCTAACGGAACCCCTCCAGCTGAAACTTCACCTCTCGAATGGGTAGCTCTCGAATGGAACCTCTCGAATCGGTATTTCTAGAACACATCCAATGGAACCCCTCCACTTGAAACTGAAAATATCGAATGGGTTCCTATCGAATGGATTCAATGGAACCCCTCCACCTGAAATTTCACCTCTCGAATGGGTATCTCTCGAATGGAACCTCTCGAATCGGTATTTCTAGAACACATCCAAAGAAACCCCTCCACCTGAAACTATACATCTCGAATGGGTACCACTCGAATTGGTCCAATGGAACCCCTCCATCTGAAAATTCACCTCTCAAATGGGTACCTCCTGAATGGGTTCCTCTCGAGTGGGCACCTCTCGAATCGGTACCTCTCAAACCCATCCAATGGAATCACTCCAATTGAAACATCACCTCTCAAATGGCTTCATCTCAAATGGATATAACAGAACCCCTCAATCTGAAACTTCACCTCTCGAATGGGAACCTCTCGAATGGGTACATCTCGAATGGGTTCCTCTCGAGTGGGCACCTCTCGGTCGGCACCTCTCGAACCAATCCAATTGAACCCCTCCACCTGGAAGTTCACATCTCGAATGGATCTAACAGAACCCCTCTATCTAAAACTTCACCTCTCGAATGGGTAGCTCTCAAATGGAACCTCTCGAATCGATATTTCTTATTCACATCTAATGGAATCCCTCCACCTGAAACTGAACCTATCAAATGGGTTCATCTCGAATGGATCCAACGGAACCCCTCCACCTGAAACTTCACCTCTCGAATGGGTAGCTCTCGAATAGAACCTCTCGAATTGGTATTTGTAGAACATATCCAAAGGAACCCCTCCACCTGAAACTACACCTCTCAAATGGGTACCTCTTGAATGGGTCCAACGGAACCCGTCCATCTGAAATTTCACCTCTCGAATGGGTTCCTCTCGAGTGGGCTCCTCTCGAACCCATCCAATGGAACCACTCCACCTAAAACTTAACCTCTTGAATGGGTTCATCTCGAATGTATCCAACGGAACCCCTCCAGCTCAAACTTCATCTCTCGAATGGGTATCTCTTGAATGGAACCTCTCAAATCGGTATTTCTAAAACACATCCAATGGAACCCCTCCACCTGAAACTACAACTCTCGAATGGGTACATCTCGAATGGATCCAACGGAACCCCTCCACCTGAAACTTCACCTCTAGAATGGATCGAATGGAATCCCTCCACCTCAAACTTCACCTCTCGAATGGGTACCTCTCGAACACGTCCAATGGAACCCCTCCACCTTAAACTTCATATCTCAAATGGGTACCTCTCGAATGGATCCAATGGAACCCCTCCAGCTAAAACTTAACCTCTAGAATAGGTACCTCTCGCACCCATCCAATGAAACCCCTCCAGCTGGAACTTCACCTCTCGAATGGGTACATCTGGAATGGATCCAATGGAACCCCTTCACATGAAACTTCACCTCTCGAATTGATCCTCTCGAATCGGTACCTCTCAAACACGTCCAATGGAACCTCTCCACCTAAAACTACACTTCTCGAATGGGACCTCTCGAATCTATACGTCTTGAATAGGTACCTCTCGAATGGATCGAATGGAACCCCTCCACCTAAAACATCACATCTCGAACATGTCCAATGGAACCCCTCCCTTCGAGGACAGAAGACCCCGTCTCTTTAAGGGCCTAGAACTCGACCCTTTCGAGGACAGAAGACTCCATCCCTTTGAGGGCCGAGAAGTCGACCCCTTTGAGGATAGAAGATTTCATCCCTTTGAGAATCCCCCATCCACCCCTCGAGTCTTCCACCTGTCGAGCCATTGGCACACGCATGCTAAGTATCCATCACTCGAATCCTCAATGTCTCGAACCCCTCCACCTGAAACTTAACCTCTCGAATAGGTACCTCGCAAACCCATCCAATGGAACCCCTCCACCTGGAACTTCACCTCTCGAATGGGTACCTCTCGAACCCATCCAATGGAACCTCTCCACCTGAACATTCACCTATCGAATCGGGACCTCTCGAATGGTGCCTCTCGAATCGATACCTGTAGAACCCATCCAATGGAAGCCCTCCACCTGAATGGGTACCTCTCAAATGGGTACCTCTCAAATCGGGACCGCTCAAAAGGGAACCTTTCAAATGGGGACTCTTGAATCGGTACCTGTATAACCCATCCAATGGCCTCCATCTGAATGGGTACCTCTCGAATGGATCCAATGGAACCCCTCCACCTAAAACTTAACTTCTCGAATAGGTACCTCTCGAATGGGACCTCTCGAATTGATCCAATGGAACCACCACCTGAAACTACACATCTCGAATAGGTACCTCTCGAATGGGTACCTCTCGAACCCATATAATTGAACCCCTCCACCTGAAACTTCACCTTTGGAATGGGTACATCTCGAATGGATCTAATGGAACCCCTCCACCTGAAAGTACACCTCTCGGATTGGTATCTCTCGAATGGGTACCCCTCGAACACGTCCAATGGAACCCCTCCACCTTAAAATTCACCTCTCGAATGGGTACCCCTCGAAGCCCACCACTGCAACCCTCACCTCTCGAAGCTTCCAATGTCCAAAACGACGTCGTTTTGGGCAGCTACCAGACAACACATGTAGACGCACATGGCAGCACCGCAAATTTTCAAAAATGGGATGCACAAAACGACAAAAGTGGTGCCTAAAACGACGTCATTTTGGGCGGACACTTGAGAGCACATGCAGGGGAACAAGTTCGGCTTACCTATGAAATGACCAATATGCCCCTGATGACGGTTGACAAAAGCGTCCGATTTGGAAGTATTTCTTTTATATGGTAACCAGATTAACGAATCGTGTAATTAATCATTTTCGAACCTTCTTGTATATCTCTTTCTTTTTCATGGTTCGAGGAAACCAATATAAGCGCCATAATTGTTTTTTTAAAAGAACCCTGATTGATTTTTTTAAAACAATTATTTTTTTTTGGCATTTTTGGAAGTAAAGAAATCATGATTTTTTTTCTTTTTGAAATCAATCAATCATAGATTCTGACAAAAACTATAGAGGAACCACTGTGATAAAATCAAAATTCACATTTGCGAGGTTACATGTATAGATATTAATAGGTGAGTACTAACGGTACAATTATCTATGGAATGGAATATTATAAATCAATCAAAAAAAGTGTTCCTTATTCTTTTTCTATTTTTATTTTTTTTTAAAATAATCATTCATTGGTTCCAGGGAAAATGTCCAACGTTGATTATAATAAGTGCAATTGACCCCACTCAAATAGTCGCTAACAATGACTCATCTATAGCTATAATATCTACATTACATGTTAACGAGACTAATCATCTTAACTATTAGAGATTAGAAATCCAATAAAAATAGTAATACTGTCATCAGGATATTAACTCGCTTCTTTACCACTTGGCAAAAGGAGTGTATCATGCTCATCAATCACTTTGCCAACTAGGATTTTCAAGAACTGCAACACCGCTTATTACAAAGCACGATCTATGTTGTCCAATCTGTAAACACCTAGAAAAAGATGGATCTATCGCATCCAAATTAATGGAAACCCTAATGCAAAAACACAAGAAAAATTATGAAAACAAGATTTGTACAACCAGATTGAGAATAAAACATTGACGTGAACAATTAAATAAAGTGAACATCATGAACAAGACAATCTAATCTATTAGGTCAAAGAACAATACTAATATATGGAGACAAATCCATACTTATTCAATAACATAATGCTCAAAGAATATCAATTGAAAATTTATTGTTTCCCCATCTCCCCATGATGGGAGGATGAGGAGAAGAAAACTGAAGAAAATGTAGATTTTTTAAAAGAGAAAATGCGATGCGGCAGCATGTACATGAACTGTTTCTTATATTTCTTCTTTAACTATATTACTAGTGAGTTCATTCTTTTTTGTGATGATTTTAGATGAGATTTCGATGTAATTAGATATAGTATCTTATGAAAGTTAATGAGATTTCGATGCAATTACATATAGTATCTTATTAAAGATATTAACTGACAGCATTGCACTCGTGATAGATGTAAAGTCTACATGTGTTTATTGGTAATTTGTGAGAAATTATGCATGAAGTCAAAAATGGAATAGCTTGTGTTGCAACATCAAAAGGCGTATATCGGTTGAGTTGGATGTTGAAGCCGATTTAAACAATTCCTATATTTATGGGATTAGATTGAATTTAATAAAATTGGAATGGATATGAAATAATCCATTTCCTTATGGGATTTGATTTGATTTAAATTGATCCTACAATCATGGGATTAGATATGATAATTCTTAATTTCATGGGATTTGATTAATATGCTAAAGTAATCAGAATTGGAGATGAAGAAGGAATGTTTCTTCGCACGGAATATTGATGTGTGCGACTAGGTTTAAATAGAAAAACAATTTGGTTGATCTACTTATGAAGTTCATTGAGAAAATTTGCATTCAGGCTTTCATATTGAGAGAGTAATCAAGATTCATTGCCGTGTTCCAACATGCCTCTAAATTATTAGAGGGTTCATAATCGTATACCTTAATTTCTCAGGAGGAAGAGATCTAGCATCAAGAGTCATTTCCGTGTTCCAACATGCCTCTAAATTATTAGAGAGTTCAAAATCGTATACTTTAATTTCTCAGAAGGAGGAGATCTAGCATCGACGAGTATCGAGATCAGAAGGAATCTTATCAAGGTTGATCGGTAGCAAGGGAGCTTGCGAAATCCACACTTATAATTTGTAAACATAACATAACCCACAGGTGTAGGTGAATTCATCAAACTGTGTAACCAAGTCAAGTGTGTCAACTTTTATGTTTTTAAAATACTTGGTTGAATTGGATCAAATTATTAGTTTAAATTAGATAATTGGTAAAACCAAAATTTCAATAGAAATGATGAAGAAATGGATATACTCTCTCTGTCCCATTGTAAGGGTCATGTAATCTTTTTGCACATGCATTTATGCATGGTGATATGGCTGGGAAAATGAAGGATTAAAATGGGCTAGCTAAATATCATTTACAAATTTCAGTCCAAAGAAGGAAATAGGAACCTTTGGTTGAGACATACAAAAATGAAAAAATAGTAACCTTACGTAGGGACGGAGGGAGTACAAAGACTACAAAAAAAATGACCTATTACTTTGCCCCTTTTATCTCGGTTTTTTCACAAACATCATATAACCGAGGTAAAAAGTTCTTTTACCTCATTTTTTTCGAAGTAAAATATATTATTTACCTCGGTTATTAAAAATTAAGGTAAATAATTGATTTTTTACCTCGGTAATTGTATTAACCAAAGTAAAAGGTTAAAAAATGAAGTAAATAATGTTACCGAATAGCATGCAACGTCGCATATGTTGATTCAAAAGGTAGTCTAATTTTGCATACACCATCATTTTCAATGACATGTGTTGCAATGGAATACCGACATCGCAGATAAGTAAAATATAGGTTACACTAAAGAATTTGACGATGATAGAAAAGAAGGAAAAAAGAAAGTTAGGGTCTTGAGCTTTTTACCATACCAGAAAGTCAAATTATTAGAAAAACGGTAGTCGTGGAAACATCCTCACAATTAGTACATAAATTCAAATAAAAATTTCTTAGTTCCAACATAACAGAAATTACAATAAACTCAATCAGCTTGGATAATGAGGACCTTGAAGACAATAGGCCCCCCAGCTTCTATCACCTCAAAGAACAAGAGGTCCCCGATGCATGGGCAGTTTCCCTTAAGGAACTCGCCAAAACCCTTTGGGGAAAGGGAATTGATCTTTCAACCCCTCGAGTAGTTCATATGTCACTCTGTCCCGTAGCACCTCACCACTACGGGGGTCTTCTCAGTCGGTAGTAGTGGTACAATCTCCCATGGGATGTACTAAATCAGGAAACAAATTGATTAGAAATATATATATATATATATATATATATATGTATATATGTGTGTGTGTGTGTGTGCAGTTATTTAAAATTAATATTAATTTTAAATGTCTCACCAAAGTAGGATTTTTGCCAAAGTTCTGCTGCTTTAGAGTCAGTGGAAACGTGGCCTTTCAGGAGCCATTGTATGATGTTCAATTCCGAACACAAGAGGCTCGGGATTGCTTTGTTGTGCGGAGAACTACAGGAAAAAAAATATTGTGGTAAAGTGTGAAGATGTATTGGTAAATATATGTTGTGAAATGTTAATAGAACCTGAAAAAATGGGCAACTTGAAGATCCTTCGCCAGCAATTAATCCCGAATCAAAAATGAAAATGTGAAGAGGGAACTAGCCTATGAATTGCTATGTGTGATGTCAGCTACGCGTCGCATGTATGTCTCGGTCCAAAACAGTGGATTGGTTGACATGTACCAGCGATATGGCTAAGAATTTGGTCCAATCGAAAGATATAGCGACGCAAGAACGATGTCGCATTTGCAATTTCAGAGTAAACCTAAATGCCAGAATGTGACATCAGTAATAACTCAGTTAAATCAAAGGTAAGATTGATATATATGGGATGTCTCATACTGAAGAACATGCCACTAAAAATAAGAGTGTGCGACCTCGCACGCTTATCGCATAAATCGATTTGTGACAGATACATTACTGACATTGCACATTTAAAAGGAAGCTATGGGAAGAAACACATAAACCCAAAAAAATAAAGGTTTAACAACATAAAATTAAAGAAAAACTGTATGGAGACATACCAAAACATGGTGCCTACGTTTACAATCAAGGAAAGTGCACACTCTCAAAAATGTGAGTAAAAACTAGAAAACAAAGAAAGCATGACACATTGACAGACCACAGATCGGACAATGCAAAGTAGGAATTACTAAAATTAGGTGTTAGAAGATTAGAAAAACCATACATTTTTCCAAGAGATAAGAGAAGGGAGGGGCGAGACCGTTGGAATTTGCGGGAAACTTGTGAAGAGAAGCTTACACCCTTTGTTAGGGTTCCCATATTTATACCTGTTTAGGAGCATCATTTTGGCCACACTGTGAAGTCCGCCTCGCGATGTCGTGCGTATATTGGTTAATACAAAAATGTGCCAATTAAGGACATGTCGCATGTGTATATGGGCCTAACAATTTCAGCCCACCAACCAGTCGGTCGACATTTCAAATTTATTTATTTTTTAAATGGAAGCAAAAAATATTTTCTAGTTGCAGAGTAATTAGAAGAAATTATTCACTACACACAAGTCTTTTATAGTTTCCTGAATGATCGTTAAATAAAACTTTGTTCATATGTTAGGTTATATATTAAACATTCTATAACATTAAAATAACATTAAACAAATAGGTTTCAAATTTAAGATTTCAAATATAAAATACGTCTTAATAAATATTCTTTCAAATATGAATTAATTTGTTTAAAATACATGTTCATACGAAGTCTAAGCTAAACATCTAATGTCTGCGGGGAAGAATGATAACATGAAAAAATACGGGCACAACACCATTTAGCGGCTCGAAGTAGAGGTTGTCCATAACCTCGAGTTCCTCTGCAGCAAGAAACTGGCCAAACCCCTTCAGGGTCAGGGTCTTGAGCCTCCTTCTCCTCAATTAGTGCATATGATACTCCTTCCAGTTGCACCCGATCACAGTATCCAACTTGTACGGCGGTAGGAGCTCAATAACCTGCTTAGGGACGTACTGAATTATAAACAAAAAACCTTTGTTAGTACATATGAAAGTAATCTATAGAAAAATGTAATTGAAAATAAAATACATTTGAAATAGGAAGGACTTACCATAATTTGAATTAACCTAAAATTCGTCTGGGTCAAAGTAAGTACAAAATGCGGAATGACACCGCCGAATGTATCCCGCGGACTGTCATCATCCGAATCAGTACGGATCTATATTGGTCAGTGGAATTATTAAAATTCAATTAAAATATTAGTAGTAAAATAGAAGGAATTTAAAACAAAAAAAAATTGCTGACCTTAATCGGGTCACAGTTGGAATCATCATTGTTAGCCATGATTGCTGAAATTCATATTGTCATGGATGTTAAATATTATGATACACATAAAATGGTTAATAAATACAAGTAATATTCCATTCAACCAAGTCAAAGTGACGTTGCTAAACCTTTGGTATAACCGATTGGTTAACCGAGAAGGGTGCGACGTCACATAGAACATCAACTACAGAAAACATGACATGCAACTTTGCATAAGGCTCGATAAAATAGATGGTGGATCGATGAGTCAGCGACGTCGCATTCAAGCAGAGAGAATACAGTAACAACAACATAAAATGGGTAAAATCAAGGTTTCAAACCAAAGTGAGCCACATTAAGGGGGGGACGTAAAAGCCTAATACTAACACCCTAAAACCATATTCTAGAACCCCAATCCATAGAAACTTCAAAACTTAAAACAATTAACACTTTACACTTTCACACCCTAATCCATATACATAACAATTTCAAGGATAAATACAAAAACAAAAACGATGTAACCACATGTGGAAACCATACCTTTGAGAAGATGGGCAGGGGGATTGTTCAAATTCGAGGGAAAGTTGAATGTTTAAGTGATGTGAGAGGCGGGCTCCATTTATATATTTGTTACAAAGCGTTGTGACTTCCACCTAGGGCAGTGCGATGTCGCATTGCAGTCAAAGTTACCGACATGTGACCGACCTTAGAGCGATGTCGGCTAATCTAAATGTGGGCCTCACCATTTCAGCCCACTAGCATAGGAATGGGCCTGTGTTTGACCAATGCATGTGCGAGATCGCATGTAAATCTAGCTTAGCGAAATATGACCAACATAGGACCGACGTCGGCTACTCTGAAATTGGACCCCACCATTTCAGCCCAGTAGCATATCAACTGGGCTCGCGTTTGACCAAGACGAACATAATTGACCTTAATAATGGGTAATTGCATATTAGATTGCTAATTTAAATTTATAGTTGTCCATGAACTTTATTAACATCTGGTTCAATCGGAATCTATTTTAACACAGCCGATGAACTTTTCTGTTTATACACTTAGGTCCCTCCAAGATGGTGGGGCGGGATGAAATGCAAAATTGGAGATGCCCAATAATTTGAATCGCAATGTCATAATTATGTTGTTCCAATACATACATCAAGGAACCCGGTATTCTTCCTTCCTTTTTATTAGTATTTTATTAATACCCATACTATGAGCAATATTAATTATAACGATAAACTGCACATAGAATCAGAAAGCATTACACATTCTTTCTTTTTATGAATTAAAATAATAATGAAATTCCATCCATCAATTTTTTTTAAAGTGCTAGTGCGTGGTCTAGAGTAAATTGTAGATGATATCCGGCTGTTAATCGAAAGATATTGTGGAAGTCTCCGAGGGATCATGCCAGTTTCTTTATCACTAACGCTGATCATAAGTTTGACTAGGGGTGGCAAGGATCCCATCTATGAACCGGGGTAATCGTCCGTCATTTTTGTTAGTATTCTATTAATACCCTTACTATAAGCTTTATGAGAACAATAATTTCCACCACATAGAATCACATGAAATGTGATATTCTAGGTTTTTTTATGAAATTAAAAGGCAATACAATTTCGTCCATCAAATTTTAAAAAGCGCTAGTACATTGTCTAGAGTAAATTGTAGATGATTACTTATAAGTATACAAGGTTCATTCAGGAAGAACTTGTGGAAGTCACCATGGGATCCTGCCAATTTCCTTATCACTAACGGTGATCATAAGTTTGACTGGGGATAGCAAGGGTCTCGTCTGCAAGCCGGGGTAATCGTCCGTCATTTTTGTTAGTATTCCATTAATACCGTTACTATAAGCGTTAAGAGAACGATAATTTCCACCACATAGAATGACATGAAATTTAATATTCTAGGTTTTATGATGTTAAAAGGTAATAAAATTCCATCCATCAAATTTTAAAAAGCACCAGTACATTGTCTAGAGTAAATTGTAGATGATTACTTATAAGTATACGTGGTTCATTAGGGAAAAACTTGTGGAAGTCTCTGTGGGATCATGTCAGTTTCTTTATCACTAACGGTGATCATAAGTTTGACTTGGGAAAGCAAGGGTCATGTCTACGAACCGAGGTAATCGTCCGTCATTTTATTAGTATTTCATTAATACCTTTACTATAAGTGTTATGAGAACGATAATTTCACCACATAGAATCACACGAAATTTAATATTCTTGGTTTTTTATGAAATTAAAAGGTAATAAAACTCGGTCCATCAAATTTTTAAATGCGCTAGCACATTATCTAGAGTAAATGTAGATGATTACTTATATGTGTACAGGGTTCATTCGGAAAGAACTTGTGGAAATCTAAGTCGAATAAGACCAGTCTCATTGTTACTCTTGGTCATTATAACTTCGACTAGGGATGGCAAATTTTATTTTTGGGATGATCAAAATCAAGGCTTGGACAACCGGTGATCGTGTTAATTTTAACACTTGGGTCCCTCTAAGAAAGTGGGAGAGGTCGAAACGCAAAATTGGAGATAACAATTTTTTTAATTCAAATTTTGACGACAATGTAGTTCAGCTCCGACATAAATGGTTCGGCTGATGGGCCACAATCTTAAAACGAAGTATATTACCCCCGAAAATTAAATTACATGCGACATCACATATGTGTCGCATAGTACAAATAAAATCCAAGAATGACCAACGTCGTTCAATCTGAAATTTCAAGCGGGAACTGAAAATTTCAGCCAAAAATTTAAACCAAAATCCCCCCCCCCCAACCCTAATTTAGGTCAATAAATCTCAGCACTAACACCCATTTCTTATCTCCAGCACAAATCCTACAATCCAAACTCACACCATCCATTCCATTCATAACTTTACAATAATTAAAGAGCTTAATCAAGTTGCTTCTCTCAAACATCAACAAGTGTCCAAGGATGGAGCATCTCCTAGTTCAAATTAATTGAGGTTATTTTCCATCAAATCCATGTTCATTTAGCAATTTTTTGATGATCCTGCTATATGGTTTTTTCATCATCAATTGATCAAAGATTCTTACATTTCATGAGGTATGATGATTAAGTTACATGTTATATGGTGTTTGTTGTTTTTCTTTCCAAGATAGTACCATGTTTGTTTCAATTATGAGGAAAGATGCTTAGATTTGTATGAACATAGTTTGAATGTTCAACTTCGGTCACATTTCATCAGCCCATGCGAAATGGTACCGAACAAGGACTGACGTCACATAGATCTCGGAATTGTTGACATGTCTATGAATGTCTGAAGTAGCCTATGTTTTGGTCTTTGAATCTCGGTATTTCACTCGTGCGATGCCGCTTTTAACCAATTCAGTTACTTTTTCTATATTGAGATTAATGTCGTCTACATTTTACTACATTGTGTGTATTTGATTTTGGGACTTCCCAATTCTAACATAAATTTTTTTCCTATGTATTGGTATTAATTGGACCAAGGAGAGTCATCGATGAACTTTCTGCATGTAGATGGACGGACTTGTCATTTCACCAGTTGTCTTGACAGTCTTAATGTTGTGCAAGGTATAAAATGGTAGTTCAATACAATTAATTATTCATTTTCATATTAACCTTATGTATTTCAATATGTTGTGACATGCATTTGTATTATATGTTATAGTTTTGTTTGTTTGAACGTGCCATTCTTTCCCACATTAATTGAACAACAATTGATTGCTGAATGAGGTTCAACTATTTCACAATTTATCGCATTTAAAATAATATTTCATGGTTATCAACGAACGAGTAGTTGTGTCATCAAATATTAAATATTATAATATTGTATGAGAAATGATGTCTAACCGATTTATCTGCAGCGTTGCACAAATCGGTGCCAAGACGACGCATGACCGACGTCGCATAAATCGACGTCATTTTTATCTGCGACGTCAGCCTTTCAAAATGATGACGTATTTGTCAGCGTTCCACGTCAGCTGGCACACGAGATGTGTACCCTACAGTGAGCGATGTCGTTCTCATTTGTACTGACGTCGGCATAAATGATGTTGCAGTATTTCATCTCCCATCGACTGTCGTCTTGCTTTGGACGATGTTGCATGCAAGTGAATACCGACCTCGGTTAAAACGATGTCGCTGCTATGGTCTCCTATTGCCGGCCTTCGTTCTCTCACCAGCGTCGCTAACATAATCTACCGACGTCGGTTGAAACTGAGGTAAAAGGTACTTTTTACCTCGGTTCTTAACTGAGGTAAAAAAAGTACTTTTTACTCCGGCTGTATTTACCTCAGTTTTTTCTGGACTAAAAACCGAGGTAAAAGTCCCATAGAACCAAGGTAAAAGGTCATGTTTCTTGTAGTGAAAGTTGGAAACGTTAATGGTGGCATTGGAGACACGTGGTTTGCATATTAGTTGAATAGACTACATGTTTGAAGTAAGCCATGAGGTGTACAATTATCTGAGGGGCAGAGAATAATTCAAATACTTTTATGTAGGGTGAAATGTTTTGATAAAAACTAGTTCTTTGATAAGTGTAAATATCAATTTCCGTTTTTTAAAAGTGCTAATATAAACCTGTTTGACATTGACTCTAAACTCATAACCCTGATGTCGGAGATCGGTGTTGACTCAAAATATGTCGGCATTGATAATTAATGAATGGCCAAAATGACCTTGTGTTCATTTCATAATTTTACTTACCATTTTGCCCTCTCGTTCAGAAACTTCAGGTGCTAGGTCCTTCACACCAAAGCGAACCCCCCTCCACCCCAAAGCGAACCCCCCTCCACCACCCCAATCTCAGCTCCACCTCCACCACTCCTGATGCGGGGAATTCCTTCTGGGCCAACATATTCTTAAACATCCCAGACACCTAAGAACAAGGTCCGGGGGAGTCCTTGAGATTAACCTATGACGCTCAAGTTAGTTTCTTATTGTATCAGTGTCTTAGCTAATTTTCCCTAACCTTTTTCTTTATTCAAGGTATTTATTTATAGTTGATGAATCATGTGATCATGGTCCACATTGTGTGTTCATTTTTGCTGGATCGTGGTTTCGTTAGGATGCTCATGGGTGTTAATTGCCGGATCCTTATGCTCGTTGACTCAGTCTGCTTATGTGGGTGTTGACTTTGGTGTTGACTTCACTTGGTTTTAGGGAGGTGTATATCATAACCCTCCCCCCCACACCCCCAGCTGATCTTATTTTAAAATTTTCATGCCATCATTTTTTTATATCTTCATTCCCCTTCTCACTATCACATTTTCTTGTTGCAGTGTTCACCGCCGCAATGTGTTGTCCAACTTCTTTTGAAATTTTATGCCAGCGACCCTTGCAAGAGGGTATTATTCTAGCTTTTCATGTGTACTTATTCATACATTCCACAATTTTACCCCAAAACATCGCAATATTTTGATTTGATACATATCTTTAGATTAATGGAAAATTCTAGTTATACTTTTGCTAGAACTTTTTCGTCTTCTTCATTTCAAGTCAATTGAATTTTCTTCGGCATTTGAGAGTCACTTGCCGAACCCGCCTCATCCTCAGCTTCCTCATCTTCATCTGTAACCCCAACAATCTTAGGGTTATAATTGCAGCCACCACCATGCGAACTGTACTCGCCACCTCCATGTCCACTATATTGACTGACTCCTTGTCAATTAAGCTAACCGTCGCTATCTTGCGATCCGTGAGTAGAAAATGGTGATGGAAACATGTTTTGGTTGTATTTCATATGTGTTTCTGATGGATTTTAGGTAGACTAGTTTGGAAATGGGCCTGATTGTAGTATGGGTATGAAGGAGATGAAAAAGGCACATGTGGTACATTAAAATTTGAATTCTGTTGCGAAAGATGTCTTAGAGTCGATGAATTTGAGTTCACCGTATGGAGGTGGAAATTAGACTTGCTTGAATCCATTTTCAATCTTTTGAAAAATTGGACTACAAATTTTGGTCGGGAGTCAAGAAGAGGGAAATATGAAGTATCAAAAAGGTGTGGGAACTTATTCAATATTAGCCTCTATTTATTACTTTTTAAAAATATATATATATTGGTGAAATTTATTTGAACAAATATGAATTATGCTCGTTTTCTTCCCGTTAATTTATGAATTGATTGCTGAATTTTCGTAACATGTCACATGTCATTAATTGATTGGATCTTGACAATAATGATTTTTTAAAAAAAAAAAGCATAATAGTCCCACTCTACCCACATGGAAGAGATGAAAGTAGGATGAATCTACTAATCCAACTTGGTCAAACTTATTCTTTCTCTCCCTACCCATCCCACAAATCCATCCTCATTGGAATCAATCATCCCCTTTCTCCAAAATTCATTCCCATTGAGAATGGTCTTAGAAGTTGAGAAGTATTTTCCCTCTAGGAGTGTATGTTGGAACTAGCGAAATCCTCATGCTAAACATATTGACAATTCATAATGAAATCATATAATGAATAATGTGGAATCAATGAATCCATTGTTAGTTGCAACTTTCTAAGAGCATGTGCAGTGGGGGACTTGAAGACCCTCCACTTGCACATGAAGACTCTAAATTTCTCACAATGGAGGTCTTTGTCCCTATCTTTTACGTCATTTGAATGATTCGTAAGAACAAAGTCTTCACATAAGAATACTTGAAAAAGCATGGGATGTGGAATTATATCAATTGTTTTTTTTTTTTTTGCTATTATGTAATTTCACAAAACACATATTGAAATTCATTTTAAAATATTTTCATAAGTATATATATTTGATTAAAATAAATACAAAATACTATTAAGTACTCTTATTAATCATATTAAACTAATAAATGATCATACTTAACAGTTTGTCGATCTAAAAGGAAGATTAATGTATTTTATCTTCAAATTAGTTCACAATCATTAAGAAAAACACATAAAGAAACGTATATTTTTTTAATCTTCTATTGATAAAAAGTTTATTGTTGATTAACCTATTACTATGGATTTGTAAATTAATTTATATAATTCAGCTTTATTTATTTATGGCAATTAACAAATATATAAAATTAATTTGAATGTAAATCATTTTCATTACTTCAAATTATTAAATACAAATTTTATGCACTCCCTCCATCACAGTCGATTCTGCACACTTACTATTTGGTAGTCAAAGCTGTCTTACTTTGATCCCATATTTGAATAGATATATGAACAATAATATTATCTTATGAGATATTGTTAGATTCGTCGTAACAAGTATTATGATGCCACCGTTATTGTCCTTAGTTACATATATTTATTGTCAAACATATTTTTTAGAGACTGTGAAAAAGATTCTGTGCAAATTCTCCTAGGACGGAGGGAGTATATTAATACAACATTTAAAATATTATGTTGACATTTAAAGTTGAGTCTGTCTCTTGAAAGACGGTCTTTCCATAAGTTATGGAAAGACCAAGGTTTAAAGTGTAAATTAGAAGAAATTAAAATAAAATTTTTGGGTTGCATGAACCGGGTTATAAATTTTATAACTATTACATGTTTCATACTAAAACTTTAATATTGCAACTAAGACCTTTTACCTTTTATTATTCTAATCAAACCTCGTCTTTCCATAAACCTATGGAAAGACCGTCTTTCCCAAGACTTTGCCTTTAAAGTTAATTTCTTTTTATTTTAATAATTAATGTACAAATATAAATAGTGAGCTGAAAATAAGTGAAAAGTAGTGGGGGCAGTTGAATATGATGTAAAAGGGACTGTATGACATGAACGTGACTGGGTAATTCTAGAGTTTGAGGCTGTTGAGAAGAGAGAGAGTTCAAAGTCCCAAAATGAAACTTTTGCATTGCCCATGCTCTAAGAGCATGTATAATGGGGATTTCAGAGTGGTTTCATTTCGAAATTCAAATCACTCTGAAACCACGTTGAAACTTTGAAACCCCACAGTGGGAGGTTAAGTGGTTGCAATTAAATGCAACCGGCCTTGGTTTCAGATAACTGAAACTGGCCTCAATTGATATTCGGTCAGAAGCCCATGTGCTAGAGGGGGTCCATGCTCAGTGCGGGCCATTTGTTGTCTCCTTGGCAGCTACGTGGCAGCCTATGATTGGGCCACGTGGCAGCCCATTAAAAGAAATAAAGATAAAATTTTTGGGTTGCATGAACCGGGTTATAAATTTTATAAATACTACATGTTGCATACTAAAATTTTAATATTGCAACTAAGACCTTTTACCTTTTATTTTCTAATCAAACCCCGTTTTTCCATAAGCCTAAGGAAAGACCGTCATTTCCAAGACTTTGCCTTGTTCTTTTCAAAAATAAAATTTTATATAAATCGAAAAAAAAAGTTCTAATTTTTTATTTTCAAAATTTGAAAATTTTGGTTAATTTTAAAAATTGAAATTATATTCTTTAAAAAATATATATGTTTCTTTTTTATTCTTGTTCATAAAATAATATTTTAAAATTGAAATTAATTTTAAATATTAGATTTTAAAAACGAAATTCAATTCAAAAATTATTAGTGTATTCTTAATTTTAACATTTCCATGTATTTTTGGTAGACAAATTTATTTAAATTAAATATTGAATGTAAAATTAATAAATGGGATAGAGAAAATCCAATGGAGTCTATGAAGTGGTTTCAACCATTGTGAAGGTAAAATTGAAAGGATTTCTATGTGGTTTCAATCAATGAGATGGAAGAAAGAGACTGAATACTTAATGAACTGAAATCGCAAGATCAATTTCTATGCGATTTAACCACTACACATGCTCTAATTGAGGTAATTAGTGATTAATTTTTTTACTTACTTCCACATCATTCACTATGAAATTTCATAGTCACTATCATCACTCTGCTTCTCTTTTTTTTGAACATTTTTTCTGATTGGTGGGTTCCCTTCTTTATTATTATTATTAAAAAAAAGAAAAGAAAAGAAAAGCGCTAATTTATTTTATTTTACAAACCAGGACAACTTCGATTATCATCGGCCATATTGCTAATTTCATGGAAAGTTGAGAAACACTAATTTAGGAATCCCATACAAGAAACGCTAACCACTAGCGTTATCATATGCTTTTCCTTCGTCCTTGGGTAAACTGAACTCTATCCAATAGAAGGTTGAGAATAATGTTCAGTCAAATTAAACACTAATAATCGGCAATCAAGATCCAATGCCAAAAGCAGGGACTTTATACCCCAAGAATGACATTTTACAGGAACATTGAAGCAGAATGCACTTAGCACCACGACTAATACCCACTGAGTACGTACATTTACAATTGACTACGGTAGATCATTTCACTCCGTTCTGCTGCAACATAACGCTAACAGAAAACATAACGCTAACAGAAAACATAACAGTGACGAGCTCTTGCTAGGTATATACAAAAGTTACAAGCAAGCAGAGAACAATCGGAGGGGCATCTATGCCACTCCCAGCCAGGTCAGCTAGAAACATCTACACTACAACACTTTACGGGGATCACAACTAGTTCAACATACATAAAGCAGCCATGTGTGGAAACATAAACAAGTCTTGAATTGCATGAGATCTGGAAAAACAAGTATACTCATCAGCCAACATTTCATTAGAATGTATGGGGCAAATCATGAAATTGGTACATCTGCTCGGTTAAATTCTATGTAAACAACTATAACATGAATACTGTAGTTAACATTTATATACTGAGACTAGTCATCAATAATACTACCTGCTTGATTGCCTCTACATGTGATGTGACTTACATATAAGGAAATTCAAGAATCTGTAAGCAAGATAGGAACATTAATTCCTAACAGAAGGTAATGACCGACAAATTATTTGGCAGAGTTTATACACTAAACTAAGGTATTTCCTGTTACGCTCCATTAATAAGTTTTCCATCAGGAGCTTCAAGGTAAATAAAGGAAATAGGCTTCCTTCTGGATGAGAGGATCTAGGAAACAAGCAAAGACTGAAAGTCACAGATCTATATGTTTTAAATTCAACTAAGCTAACTAATCATACATATACCATGTAAATTTAAACACTCTCTATCTCTCTCTCTGCTTCCTGTAAGGACAGGGGAATCTAATCTAGGCAATTCTTAGTTGTCCAAATATTGTACTACATTTAGCATGCTAATTGGAAGAAGCTTGGGATCGTTCTTGGTAAAGAACAGAATTTGGATCACAGTTGCAAGAATATACATTACTTCACCAAGCCAAAGTCAGAGAACACTTAATTCTTTGGGTGAGCGTAATTCACCAACATGTTCCACTCTTCTTTCAAAGTCAAGATAATAGAAACGGTCATACATGTCATAAATAGATATGGCTGATTAAATTGATCTAGATGATGCTATAAGCTTTCTTATCCGCAAATTCTAATTTATCAATGGTTGAGGTATAAACAAATTAAAAGTGCATAGACTAAATGCTTAAGAATCCTATCCGGAATTAACAAGTGCAAGTTACTAAAAAGGCCCCCTACAATTAGGATAAGGCATAAGCATTCATGAGAGAGTGGAACATTCACAAAAAGATCATGAAGGGATGAAAAATGAAAATAAACATGTGTAGCAACAATAAATCTAAGCATGGGATTACTTTAGTTTCAGTAGTCACAAGAATCAGAAGAAAAGGATTTCTCACCTGGACAGATAACTTTGGATCTTATTCAGATGTCAGATCCACCGCCTGAGGAACTCCCACTCTCAGATTCTGTACATTATACAAATATAGAAATGAATGAAGATACTTTTCACTATTGATAGGAAAAAAATTTGATAACATGATTCCCAACTTCCCATACACGGTAACGTGAGAGAAAAGTTTCAGCAAAACCAACCTGAATTTGCATCAGAACCACTTGATTTACTAGATCTGCTTCCACTACTACCCATTGGCTTAGCTTCTGCTTCTGTTTCTGCTTCTGCTTCTGCTTCTGCATGAGATGAAGAAATGTCCTCACCTTCTGCTTAAAGAAACAAGGCTCAATTAATCATTTAGAATGTCAGGTTTCTCATTCTATCAAAAGCAATAGACATTCATGCTTGGATTACTTACCTGACTGGCTTGCTTTTTGAATTCCTAATGCAGCTGGGGTATCACTCTACATGAATAGAAAAATGAATCAAGCCAGCAATCATAAATCAGCAGCCACCACAATCAAGATACATACATGAATGGAGGTTATCAGTTACCTTTTCTTCATCGTTCTTCACAGTTTCTTCCTTTAGCTGATTGGCAAGGTCAGCTTGTCTTTTGCTCTTGCTTACGCTCTTCTTAAAGTTGGCCACAAACCTATCTAGCTCCCAAAGAGTTTCAGTATCAACACTATCAATGTCTACCTCAATCTCATCATCATTTTGGAACAGAGAAGGATTCCTCTTTCTGATAATCTGCACAACATTTTCAAGCTTTTCAGAAGGCAAGTTCTGCAGATCACTGCTAAGCTTTTGCTTTTCATCATATGTCATATCCCTTTTATCGGGATCTCTTGCTTTTGGCTTCTTAGCAGATGGCGTCCTGACTGAATGAGCCAAACTTGGGGGCTTACTTTTGGCATCAGCCGGAAGGATCATCGATTCGGGCCTGCCTAAGGTCCTTGTTTCTGGTGGAGGAATTAATGCTGGAGTAGGCTTCTTGGATTTCGGAACGGGCAATCCCACTTCATTATCCTTCTTAAGCATCAAGTCACGAATATAATCAGCTTCTATAGCAGCCCATTTGTTCTCAAATATCCCGGATAGCTCCTCTGCCATCAGGTAAACATCTTGCCCTCTAGGATTATATGTCATAGCATTGTGAAATGTTAGTCTAACATCTTCAGCAAACTCTTTAGCAGATTTGTACCAATTTGTGCTCAGCCTGGACTTCACAGTGCCCAGATCCATTGGAGTCTTGATAACATCAAAGTAGTCCTGCAAACCAAGACCAACGGTATCAACAGGTTTATTGAACACCCACCCATGTTTGTGCTTCATCAATCTATCAAGTAATGAGGTACAACTCTTCATTACTCGACCCGAAAATTTTACCAAACCTGACACATCTCTAGGTTCACCCCCTCCGCCCTTCTTACCATTACCAGCAGTAGTTTTAGGCTTCTTGTTGCTTTCCATCTGTGGGATCTTATCCTTTGCAAGCAAGAAATCGGCATTCTTATAAAATTTGTTTGCCTTAGGCAAACGTTTATCTTTATCAGTAATGTAGGTAGCACCCGGATAACTCTCAACCGCGGGAACACTCAGCTGATTCAAAGACTTCGCCCGAGGTACTCCGACAGAATCTACCACTGAAGGCCCCTGCTTCGACTTCTTACCACCACCAACCCCACGCCCAACATTACCACTTACTCTGACCTCCTTCTCCTCCATCTTTCTCATCAAATTCCTGATCTCATTCAACTCACTCTCCAGCCTTCTCTTCAGATCCCGCGCCTCCTCCTTTGACTTCGTTGACAAACTGATCGAAACCCTACTCTCCGGCTTCAGAAACCCTTCTTTTGCCACCACATTCCCAGCAGAAACATCACGTTTTCGCTTCTGGCCAGATGAATCACCAGACATCACGCTAAATTCTGATTCGCGCAACATGTTCCCATCTTCAGCCCCGAGTTGTCCAGATTGAAGCTGTGACAGCTGGGCCCTGACTCTCTTCTTGCCACCACTATTTACCCCCTTAACATGCTTCCTTTTTTGGAATACCTTTTCCTCAGCCTCCAACTTCTGCTTATCCTTGGAGCCAATTCCATCGTTCTCCTCACTTCCACCACCCACCGCAGAAGCCATTTTTCCAACACCAAAACCACAAAAGTTCAAATCTTTATCAACTACCTGCACCTATACGAGCGTATCATCAACACGAGCACAAAAAAAAAAAAAAAAAACTAACCTGTAGCTTCAGATTCACATGTATGCAAAAGATACAGAGCAAAACCCTAGTACCAGATCGAAACCTAAGTTGATCATGAGTTTTGTCGAAGATTTAATGAACAATTTTCATATGCTTTAACAAAAGTTTCACCGATGTTGTTATTAATTTCATTCTAACGTTATGATAAAGGTAAGAACAGTAGCAAAGGAAAATTAAGGTTCAGATAGAACACACCTTCCCCGAGCTCTTTTGAATCTTGGGACGCACGGGCAGAGAATCCTTTCTGGTTTGTTTGAGCTCGATCTTCAACAGTTAGTCAAATTTCATGTCAAGAATCAAAGAAAGGAGCAAGAACAAACAGCAAGTGCAGAGATGAGGAGATTGGATTAGAAGGTCACGCGTTGAGAGGAGCGTGAGATAAACGTGAACATCGGAGGGCCTAGATTTTGGGATGGGGAATATGCCATTAGCAAAGGGTTTTGTGTTTGACGGCTGCGATTAGATACACCGCGATGGGTTTGCTTACTTTTTGATGACCAACGCGTCTAGGGTGGCGCGTTACTAACACGAGAGATAGTGGGTTACTTTTATGGCTAGGTGGTCCTATGCTTTTGGTTGCCACTTGCTAAGGAGTACATGGACTGGGCCAACAGCCCATTTTTAGACCATGATTGTCAAAATTCCAATTCAACCAAAATTTTCTACCCCCCATCTCATGCTTTACAAAATCTTTTTTACGGTCTTAAAAAATATGTTCAATTGTTAATATATTTAATTATATGCAATAACAACAAACAAAAAGTTTATATTATTGTTTATATATCTATTCAAATATATGGTCAAAGTTTGTTATCATGATATTATTGTTTATATATCTATTCAAATATGTGGTAAAAGTTTGTTACGACGAATCCAATAATATCACATATGATGATATATTTTTTATACATTTATTCAAATATATGGTCAAAGTTTGATGGTGTTCATTGTCAAATAGTAAGTGTGTGTTTTAGTTTGAGACAGAGGGAGTATGAAATATTGTTGTTATCTTGATTTTGAATCACTATTATTGAAGTTGTGTTTGATGATTCATGTTAGATCTTAATCTTAATTAATTTATAAAATATTATTTTAAACTTACTAACAATTAGATTGGTTGATGTATAATTAATTAAATTTGTCATTAGAATGAGATTTTTATAAAAATAATAAAAAATTTGAGGGACTTACCTTGCAATTATTAATATACTCAGGTAAATTTGTTGAATTTCATCCTCATTTTCCTCTTTTCTTTATTCATGCGCGGTCCCCCCCTCATATTCTCTCTCCTCTTTATCTGTCTACTCTCCTTTTCTCTCCATCTTTTGCACAATTTTCTCTAAATTATTTATGCATGCACATGATTCTCTCTCGCAGTACTTTCATTGTGATTTTTTTAAAAAAAATCTTAACCTTAAGTTTCTGGTTTTTCTTTTCAATCTTAGTCAATTTTAAAGATGTTTGATGTGTTTATATTGTGAAAACAAGTTCCTAGTGCCTCATGGACCCATTTTATTGGGATGGGGGAAATGGGATGCTCTCTGCTATCCCATTAACCAAAATGGCCTAGGTTTCAGATTAATTCCCACCATCATTACCACCTGCTCAGTAAAATTGTGGTGGAAATATCAAATTGTTGATGCCCCATGGACCCATTTTATTGCTTCTCTGCCACCCTCCTTTAGAACCTCGTCAAATTGGAAAAGAATTTGCTATGTTAATGCATGGGCTGAGTCTCATTCTAGAGTGATAGTTGGTACAGGTTCATGTAATTTCTGGTCATCCAACTGGCTGGACTTATGTCCTGTTATGGATCTGTGTGACCAGAGTCTTATTGACATTCTAACTGACTGTACAGTGGCTAATTTCATCTTTCACAAGGACACTCTTCTTCCTAAAATCTCCCTTTTTCTCTCACATAATGTTGTCTCTCTTTTGCAGGGTGCAACACTCTCTCCACACAGACAGGATAGGTTAATATGGAAACCTGACAAAAAGGGAAGATTCTCCTTTCACTCTACATATCAATTGCTCAGATCACAAAGAGGCAATATTGCCTCAATTCAGCACCTCTGGAATCCAAGGGTTCAAAAGAAAGTCTCAGTTTTTATGTGGAGATTGATTAACTCTTTCCTCCTGTTAGATAATGTTTTGAAAGATGAGTTTTTGCTTTCCTTCAAGATGTTGTATGTGCTATCAGCATGAGGAATCTCTAGATCATTTGTTTAATTCCTGTCCTTTTGCCATTCACATTTGGAAGACAGTGCATGAGTTTATGGGTATTAGGGATAGAATTTTTCCATCTATATGGGAAAGACTGTCATGCTACCTCACATATTCTGGCCTCAGCTCTTTACATTCCTTGATCATTAAATTAGCACCTTCAATAACTTGATGGAACCTCTGGAAGGTCAGGAATAAATATATGTATGACAATGTGCCTCCACGGACCAGCTTTGTTGTTTCACAGATCAGGGATCAAATCTTCTATTCTTTCAGTGCTAAACCTGTTTATGTTTCTTCTGTTTTTAACTTGGGTATTGTAGATCACTCCTTTCTTCCTCTAATCAAATCTGCCCCTAAGCCAAAAAAAATTTAATTGCTTGGTCTAAACCGTGCATAGGTTTTAAAGTTAATGTTGATGTTGCATGGTGTGGTCTTTCTAAAAAGTGTGGGTTTGGTATGATCATCAGAGATAATAGAGGTGGTTTCATTGATGCACACAGCAAGTATACAAATGCTGAAACTCCTCTAGAAGCAGAACTTAAGGCAATTTATTTGCTCTTCAGAGGCTGCTGGTTGCATGCTATTCAGTTCCTATCTATATTGAATCTGATTGTCTTAATGCAGTCTCCTTTATTCTGAACCCATCAACTGCTCATTGGACATTGTTCCAGTTGGCTGATGGCATTAACCTTCTTCTGAATGATATTACCCTAACGCATGTATATAGACAAGCTAACCAAGTTGTTAATAGCATAGCAAAATCATGTCTCCAAGCTCAATCTTGTTCAAACCTATCTTTTAGTTCCCTATCTAACACTGTACAGGGACTGATTAGACTTGATCAGATTGGTGTACCTACTATCAGAATTGCAACTTGAATGGATGCTACTGATCTTACTTGTTTTCTGACAGGTGCACACCTCTGACTAAGAAGATCCTTTCAAGTTCACCATGACTGAGAAGATCTATTCAAGCTGAGAGGACCCGGGATGCTGACCATGATGAGCTTTGCTGGGACTACATTCCAAAGATCAATTTTCGATATTTCCACACTCAGCTTTCTTTCCAACTAGTTTCCAGATTCCCACATTTGTTCCTTATGATGAATGCCAAAGATCAATTTTCGGCTCAGGAGTTTCTCCTTTCCAGCTCACTTTTTAATTCTAGCTCCACCTTTTGACTAAATTGTGCTTCGTTTTATACGATCACTAAATTGTTCGAGGGTACGGAGCTAAAATTATTGGGTGAACACAGAAACCTACTGCATAGATTTTGGCTGATCAGATGGTTCGAGACCTCGAGGGGGTTCGAGACCTCGAGGGGGTTCGTGACCTCGAGGGGTGGTTTCGGGAACTAAAGGGTTTCAGGACCTAAAGGGTTTTGGGAACTAACGGGTTTCAGAACCTAAAGGGTTTCGGGAACTAAAGGGTTTTGAGACATCTAGACCTCGCACATGGTGGATCGAGGAGTGTTTTTTCGACGATTCGAGACCTCGAGGGGTGTTTCGAGACCCCGAGGGATGGTTCGAGGCCTCAAGGGGTTCGAGACCTCGAGGTGTTTTTCCGAGGTGAATCGAGACCTCGCACATGGTGGATCAAGGGGTGTTTTTTTGGTGGTTCGAGACCTCGAGGGGTGTTTCGAGACCCCGAGGGATGGTTCGAGACCTCGAGGGGTGGTTCGAGACCTCGAGGGGTGTTTCGAGACCTCGTAAATGGTGGATCGTATCCTAAATGGGCTGTGACAGATTTGCAGTTCGAGACCCCGAGGGATGGTTCGAGGCCTCGAGGGGTTCGAGACCTCGAGGTGTTTTTCCGAGGTGGATCGAGACCTCGCACATGGTGGATCGAGGAGTTTTTTTGGCGGTTCGAGACCTCGATGGGTGTTTTGAGACCCTGAGGGATGGTTCGAGACCTTGAGGGGTGGTTCGAGACCTCGAGGGGTGTTTCGAGACCTCGCAAATAGTGGCTGTGACAGATTTGCGGTTCTTTCAGGCCATTATAGATTTTCAATTCTTAGCAAGTCTACTCATTTTTCCTGCACACTAACATAGGTTAGTACTATTCTTTTGGAATCAACTAGGGTTGGTTCGAGGGTGTTTCAACTCTCATATGTATCTCATATGATCCAAACTTAGCGACGGCTACCTGTATTTTGTGAATGCTCTTTTTAATGGTTTAGGGGGGCCAAATAAAATTCCCCTCCATCTCCGGATGGTTTCATTCAAAAAAAAAAGTTCCTAGTGCCTCAAAGAATAAACCAAAGGAATTTTTTTAATCTAATCTACTATATTTTCAGTAATTCTGCAGTTATCTGGAATTTCATAGTTGTGAATGATGTTTATTGTAGTTGATGATGTTTTTGTACGTTTTTGTTGTTTATTGTGCGTGCATTTTAATTTTGTTGATGTTTATGCTGCATCTGTTGATGTTTGCATTTTTTTGTTGAGTTTTATTGCCTTTTCATATCTCAGTGGAGATTTGGAGATTTCACAGTTTTATATTTTTTTTTGTATATTATCTTTATTATAATTGATGATGTTTTGTACATTTCAATTGATGTAATGCCTTGTAGAGCATCCATAGATTTTTTTTATCCAATCTATTATTGTTATCAGTGTTTCTGGAGTTTCGTCGTTGTGAATGATGTTTGTTGCAATCGATGATGTTCTGCACATTTTCGTTGATGTTTTATGTGTGTATCAATCTTGAAATGTTTATGTTATTCCAGCTTATGTTTACAAGTAGTTTGCTGAGATTTCAGTTTCTGTTTTACACTTATTATTTCAAGTTTAGGTATGCTTGATATTTTTAATTTTTATTCTGATGCTTATTTATTTTTATTTTTAAGTTTTTATTGCGAAGAAGTAGCTGATAATGATGACTTTTCATATTTTTCTCAAGTTTATGTTGATGGATGAGTGGCGAAAGTTGAATAAAATTTAAAGACGGGGAAAGTCAAGCGGAGGATGGACTTGATTGGTTTTAGAATTATTTTTGTAGTGTTTTGATCGTTTAGAAGGATTAAATTTTTTGATTATTATGGTTGTGTGTTTTATTATGATTGTTATTGATGTTCACATTAAGACACAATTTTTTTTGTGTTTGATGATGATCGTGATTATGTATTTCCCCTTGAGTTTTACAATATTTAAATTGAATTTTATAATTGAGCAAAAATTTTATTTCCAGCAAAACATCTTCATTATCATTTATTGTCTAACTCAAACTAAACATCTGACATTGATACACCCATGAAATCCCCTGCAACAGAGGTCTAACTATATTAATAACCTAAACAACACAGCACATGGTGTGCTTCATCCGCATACAACCAAGAGCTATTATAGGCCTATTATATCACACGATTACTTTCAGTGGTCAAAATAAACAAGGAATTCAGTCAAACTAAAATCTCAGCACAAAAATGCAAGATCTGAAAGAATTGTAGATTCAAATCAGTCATGTTGAGAATCGTGCAAAATTCAACCCCGAAAAAGACTTTCTTCAGTCCAACCTGGAACGACGTCAACTATTTCCCGAACTTCTCAGAGAACGACCTGTAAGACTTATTGGTCAGGTCTAGCGCCACAAATGGTACCTCATCCTCCATAACATTATAATCAAGAGATAAGAAGAACAAAATGAAGGTTCAATTTCAATAAATATGTACAATCAAACACATAAGAATGGATTTGTTCTCGTGTGTTGCTGAGCTTATGACATTTCCCTTCACGGCTTAACTAACGCTTTCTAGCTATAAGAAATTCCACGATGCATGGACAACACGGGAGCGAGGCTCATCGTGTTCGCTTGTACAGTTACACCGTAGCGCATGCTCATTGTGTTCTGGCTCAAGCTCATTGTGCTCGTTGTATTCGTCACGACCATAGCTCAGGCTCTTTGTGTTCATCATGTTTGCCTGAGATCTATTCATCGATCTTTGATCATCACCGTCTGGTAGCACGCGACACCGTAGTTCTCCTGCGCCATTAGATTTGTAGCATCAATGTTGAAAAGTTGCTCCTTTTTCAAACTCCTCTGCCAACAACGGCGGCGCCATGGAGAGTGTGGTAGCGATGACGGAGGAGAGTTGGATGGGCTTGGGGAGTTTGATTTGGGAGAATTTGAGGGACTTATGCTTCTTCAAAGATTTCTCAAGCGACAGAATTGGAGAGAGTTCTGGCCTGAACAACTTCGTTAGCAATGATTGGAAGACGTTGACCATAGTGAACAGTAGGAGAGGCGCCGCATCGGCGGCCATAGCGATTGGGCTGAGACGCATAAGTTAGGGGTTTTGGAAAGAAATTGGGGAAGAAGAGAATGTAACTCTTTTATTATGTTAAGGTTTCCATTGTTTTAAGGATATTTTAAAATGGTACCAAAATAAAGTATTCATATTTTAACCCAAAAACTATTGAAAGGGGTTTTGCTAGGCTACTCGTCTAATGGTTAGTCGGTCAACATGAAACTTTCTCTTAATTAAATACTTATTAAACTAAGGTTATTTGATAACTTACTTTTTAATGTCACAGTTGAACATTATTTATTTAATATGTGCTTAATTTATTAAGTAAGTTTTATAACTGCATTTGAACCATCTTAATAGAATAAGTGCATCTGAATTACTAGTATAATTATTGAGTGATAAATAGTAAGGTTTCAAAGTTGACATAAATTTTAATCGAACATTTTATATTGGAAGTTGAAACAAATAACTTTGATATGCTAAAATTTAGTCATTTAAGAATATCAATATGAAGAGAAAGAATTAATTAGTTACAAACGAAAGTTATAACTCATATAGTCAAGCAACTTAACAAATACACTACCATAAAATTTATGGCGTAGTAATTGGCATATATTTAGTTAAATATAGAGTGTTGCATGTTTAGTGAACAAATTCAAACTCAGTACTGATAGGGCAGTGGAAGAGGTAAGTGCTTCAATGCAAATGGTTTCTAGGACAATAAGAGACATTATATTTGCAGGAAGAGTTCTTCCAATCAAGGATCTTTTGGAAGAATGCAGTACAACAACATCAACAAGCAAGGAGAGAGGGGGAAAATCTGAAAGTTTGGAGGGAACTGAACCAAAACAGTTCCCCGAAGCATCATGAGAGTACTTTCATGGAACTGTAGAGGTTTTAACAAAGCCTCTTCATAAAAAGAAGATCAATAAGTTTGTGAAACAAAGGAATCTTGAACTACTATGTGTTTTGGAGACCATGGCATAACAATAGAGCCTGGAAGCTTGGAGAGACAACTCAATGTATGACATGGCTGAATATGTAGACCCCATTGGAATATCTAGTGGCTTAGCTATTTTTTGGTGCAATTGTTTAAGTATTCAAGTTATGTTTAACTCCAAAAACTTTGTTGGTTCGCTAGTTTTGGACACTAGTAAGTCCAGTTGGTGTTTAGGAATTATCTATGGTCACCCGGAGTTGTCGGGTAGACCTTTGGTTTGGAGTAGTTCAAATGACTTTTGCTACCACTCTTAGTGTCCACTAGTTATTTTTCTGATATATTGATGAGGTACTTTATAAAGAGATAAAAGAGGAGGAAATTCAGTCCCACAAATAAAGTCAGGCCTTCATGAAGTCATTGATTCATATAACCTCACATAGACACCGAATCAGGGGTTATGGTATACATGGACTAACAATAGGAATCGGCCAGAAACCATCACTAAGATTAGATAGAGCTTTTCAGAGCAAACAATGGAAAGCTATGCTCCCAAAAGAAAATATTTTTAATTTTCCAATCATTACTTCTGACCATTGACCTTTAATCCTTGATCTAAAACCCAAGAAGAAGGTTCACTAGAAAACAATCAGATATATTTAGTTTCGGATCAGATTGATATGAATCTCCTTGCAAAGAATCTGGATTGCGGAATTAAGATCTTTGACAAAACAAGGGAACTTACAAACCCTTCAATGCTGCACGAAATTCAAGGTCTAGCCCTCGAGGTACACTCAATTTTGACTCGCTCTCTAACTTGCCCTCGGGATCGGATTACAAGGTTTATTGACACTTAACTAGCCCTTGGGGTTAAGCAACAATGGAATAGCTCGCAAGCAAAGAGTATAAACTCAAAAGGTTGTATTTTGATTGATAAAAATGGTTAGGTAAAATTAATGTTGAAAGTCACCCATATTTATAGTACATATGTATGGTCTTCAAAAACACAAACAAGAAACTGAAAAGGATTATGACAGCTTTAAGAAGCTAAAACCATATTTAACTAGACTACCTAAAATAAATGACTATATTTTTCAAGATAAATCTTGAATGAATATTGCCTTATCTAATCTTACCAAATCTAATTCTAATCAAATCAGAACTAAATATTCTAACACCTAAAATAAATGCATGACCGAAACATTAATTCTTCCAAGGCCAACATGGCTGAATTAATGGGCTTATTCTAAAATAAAATAAATGATCACACTACCTCATTAAAAAATTCAATGGGAAAAAGAGTATAGTGTTATCTTCTAAAAATCCTAATAAATAAAAATAAATAAAGAAACCTAATTCATATCATTCCCTCCGAGGTCAAAAAGTTTCATCCTCAAAACATGAATGATCTTCAAAAATAATTGTAGATCAACGTCCCAAGCCATCCCTGTGAAGAACCGCTAATAAAGCAGTGACAAAATGCTGACTAGGTAGTGACTGGATGCTGATGTGGCTTCAACTCGCGATAAAAAGACTGCTTCCCAAAAACCCAATCAACCCGCGAGAAATTGACAATCTCACGAGATAATGATTAGATCGTGAGAAGAAGAGATAACTGGTTGTTTCGCGTGCGAGGCAGACGCGCGCTCAAAGTGACGTGCACGTGGTCTTCACGCGGCTGAGATGTGAGTGGCGCGTGTAGTCACGCGCCTCCTTCTTCTTCGTTGGAACGGTTTTCTGTGTCGAATTGGCCGGCGTGGATTTGCATATCAGAGATGCCTCTGATCAGAGTTGTGTGTGGTAGCGAAGATAACTGCGAAGCTAGGTAGTTCAGAGACGCTAATCGGTCGGAGATGAAGAAGAGAATGGTGGTGTGACAGCGGGATCTTTGAAGAGGTTGGGCAGAGGCAGTAGTAGCAGATAGCAGTGATCGGTCGGAGACGCTAGCAGAGAGTGGAGTGGTGGCTTTGAACGGTCGGTCGGAGATGGAGTTGGAGGAGATGCTGATCGACAGCGGCGATTGCTTGGCGGAGGTCGGTCTGATTTCTGGATTTTTTTTTGAAAATAAATTCAAAGAAAACTTGAAATTTCTGTTGAATTTTCGGTCACCAGAAAATCTTTTGCTTTACTCTAATACCAACTGATATGAATCCCCTTGCAAAGAATCTAGATTGCGGAATTAAGATCTTTGACTAAACAAGGGAACTATCCCTTCAATGCCACAAGAAATTTAAGGTTTAGCCCTCGGGGTACACTCAATTTTTACTCGCTCTCTAACTATCCCCTCAAGATCAGATTACAAGGTTTATTGGCACTTAACTAGCCCTTGGGGTTAAGCAACAATGGAATAGCTCACAAGCAAAGAGTATGAACTCAAAATGTTGTATTTTGATTGATAAAAATGGTTAGGTAAAATTAATGTTGAAAGTCACCCCTATTTATAGTACATAGGTATGGTCTTCAAAAATACAAAAAAGAAACTAAAAAGGATTATGTCAGTTTTAAGAAGCTAAAACCATATTTAACTAGACTACCTAAAATAAATGACTATATTTTTCAAGATAAATCTTGAATGAATATTGTCTTATCCAATCTTACCAAATCTAATTCTAATTAAATCAGAACTAAATATTCTAACACCTAAAATAAATGCATGACCGAAACATTAATTCTTCCAAGACCAACATAGCTGAATTAATAGGCTTATTCTAAAATAAAATAAATGATCACACTACCTCATTAAAAAATCTAATGGGAAAAAGAGTATAGTGTTATCTTTTAAAAATTCTAATAAATAAAAATAAATAAAGAAACCTAATTCGTATCACTGACAGTACAGAAGGCATGGAATAGAGGAATACAAGAAAATAAGTTTGAGCATATGTGGAGAGCTGACGAAATACTCAATTCAAAGTTAGAGTTTACACTCAAACACTTGCAAAATTGGAGTAACAATTCATATGGCAATTTGGATAGGAATAGTAGTAACCTGGAAAAAAGATTGTACAATCTTCAACAAGGTGCATGAATGGATAACAATTAACCAAAGATACAACAAGTTGCTCTTAAATTGAAGGATTTGTATAAAAATAATCTTATTATTGGCAACAGGATCAAGGATTTCATGGATTAATTTTGGTGATAAGAACACTTCTTTCTACCATAAGTGGGCTACAAAAAAAGAGAAACATTAATGTGGCACAAGGAATTTATGGTCAATGCATTTTCAAGCAGGAATTGATCTTCAAAAATATTACAGATCATGTAAAATCTGTATTTACAACTCCTGAATGATATCCGTTAGCAAACTCAAGGGATTTTGATATAGAAAACTATATGTTGAGTAATAATAGAAGACTATCTTAGCAACAAGCTCTGAAAATATCAAAGACATTCGCAGGAAAGGAAAAATTGTAGACTATTAAGGAAATGAAATCATGTTAATCTTCTGGTGAGGATGGAATTCCACCTGGTTTCTATAAAACATACTAGAGCACAATAGAGAAATGATATTGAAAATATTAAATCAGGGTTCAATACCATACCAATAGAATAAAAACAAAATTTTTATTAGTTTCGATGAAAAAAAATCCCATCATCTGCAGTCGACTATAGACCTATCTCCTTATGTAATTTCATATACAAAGTGATTGCAAAAGTTCTGAAAAACAGAATATAGGAAAACATCAGAGACCTAATTTCAGATACTCATAATGGCTTTGTCCCAGGGAGATGCATATTATTTTATTTTTTTAATTTAGTGGGGGTGTAGATAAGGCTTCCCAAACCCAAGATAAACTCCATAAAGGAGGCAATTTGTGACAGAGATCTAAAGATATGACTGACTATACTATCTCTGTGTCTAAAACTCCACGCAGGGAGGCAATATGAGAATTCTCCACGCAGGGAGGCAACAATCAAACCTAAAACCTAAAACATAAAAAAAAGGGTAAATATCCTGGCCGTAGCCAGCAGGATGCGATCGCATACTAGCTACAATACTGAACTGACGTCCCCAACAATATGATCATTCCCTAGAAAAGTCTCATTCCTCGCTAAAAGCTAATCGTCCTCGCTCTGCCGGATTAGTCACTGTGTGGCTCCCTATGACAGTAAGAGACTTTCCCAGTTCATTTACACACTATCAGAACGCCGGTGAGCTGCCCACCCGCATCAAGCAGTGGTGTCAAAGACACCTCAACCTGTACGGACTACAAATCTGATTCAGACAGAGTCGCCAATGGGAGAGTCAATACTTCCCTTGACTTGGATTTCTCCTGTCTATCTATTGAATCAGATCAGAAGCCAGCATAGTTTTTCCAAACTGATCGGAAAAAGTATGGTGGCGGACAATAGACGAATCCAGTACTATATCAAAACCTAGCGTCATAGCACGTACCCCATAACCGTATTTAAAAACAGAATCCGAAAACCTAACACTGAACTAGAAAAAAGAGCAATAATATTCTGAAAAAAGACACAAAAGTAATTGAAAAAGAATAGAAACCATTACAGTGGTGGCATCCCGGAGGTGTGACTGCATCTACCCAACACCGGCGCGGCGGCGCACTGGCAGCCCAGCCAGGCGTGGTGGCGCGTGGGCCACACGCACGGACGCGGTGGCGCGTGAGAGAGGCAGACATGGCCGGGCAGAGCCACGCGTGGTCGTCGCGTTTGGCATCTGATCGGCCAGAGACGGAGGAGCAGCGCGGGACCAGTGCGGCTTAGGCTCCTCTTCACCTTGCGGCCTAAATTCGGTGTATCACCTCCTAGCTGGTCCGACGAGATGTCCAGTTGAGCAGTCGGCAAGCGTTCCGGCGTGGATGCACAGCTCCAGCCTTTCGTCGTGGAGATGAGCAGCGGCTAGTGGTGACGGTCGACGACGAGCGTCGTCCGATCTGTGAGGGCCGAGCTGCTTCAGAAACTCCGACGCGTGGGCTGAGCTGTGTTGGAAGAGATCGAGCAGCGTCGACCGGTGGGGTGACGTCACAGATCGGCGCCGATCTGTACCCACCGGCAACGATCTCCGGTCTTTAGCTTGATGCGAGCTCGGTTGCTGGGTTTCACCGTAGATGTGCGGAGTTGTAGCGGCTTCTGGCGAGGGGAAGGAGGAAGGTGGTCTGGAGCTATACTACTGGTAGGGGTGGCGGGGGTGGCCGACGCGGTGGAGATCGCCGGTGGCCACCCCGCCGGAAAGTGCAGATCGGTTTGGGTTGTTTTTTTGGAGAGAAAAGAGGCCCAAGAATATAATTCCCTTCTTTCTGAGTTAGAAAGTCCATTAGGGAGATGCATATTAGAGAGTCTGTTGCTTTCACATGAAGTTATTATCTTCATGAGAAAAAAGAAAACTTAGGGAACAAATGGAACAAAGGGTTTCATTCTTATCAAATTAGACATTTGTAAAGCTTATGATTGGGTTTGTTAAAGTGGAAAGGTATTAAGAAAGATAGGATTTCCATATCATTGAGTTCAACGTTTACTTTCATGTGTTTCAACTGTTTCATATTAGTTAGTATTAAACAGGGTAAATTATCCTTTTTGGCACTAGACAAAGGCCTCAGAAAATGATGTCCGTTACCACCATATTGATATATCCAATGCCAAAAGTTTCTATCATACTAGATTGAACATAAAATACTATCAAACACCAAGCTGGATTTAAAGATATTTCAGAGAGGTCCAAGGATTAGTCACCTGATGTATGCAGATGATTGCATAATCTTCTCAGAATGTAACACACAGGTTGTGGATGAAATTGCCAAAACACTTGATTTGTTTGCAAGATATTCTGGACAACGAATGAATCTTGACGAGTGTGTCGTAATGTTCAGTCCAAACACTTCTAAAAGCCTAATACAACATTTAAGATTTACTCTTAATATTCATGGAAGTGTATTAGGAGGAAAATATTTGGGAATGGATATCAGTTTTCAATCTTCAAAAGTTCAAAGTTTTCTGGTATCTTATGAACAGGTTCAACCAAAGGTTTTCTTCTTGGAAGACAAAACTTCTTCCTTTGCTCTGAAAGATTACTGTAGAAAAACATGTGTTACCTTCAGTAGTTATATGTCCCCTTGGGATATTTAATATCACAAAAACAATTCTTGCAAAACTATATAAAATGATAGCAAAATTTGTTTGGGGTGGAGAACTAGTAAAAAAGAAATACACTGGAAAGCTTGGAGGAAAATATGCAAATCTAAGGAAGAAGGAGAAATGGGCTTGCGTTCGATGGAGGCTATGAACACGACGCTATTAGGGAGACATGCTTGGTCAATTACAACAGATTAAAGTTCACTACTTGGGAAAGTTTACAAGGACAAATATATGAGAAATCACTATTGGAAAACAGGTACATACGCACCGGTATAAATTCATGAGTAAAGGTATACCGGTGCATATGTAACCAATTACACTGATATTTATCATGTTAACATCAGTTCACTACACCGGCTTGCGTTCGATGTATTTATCATGTTAATTACATATGCACCGGTATCCTGTCAACCAGTGTACAATTCACCTAATCTTGTACCGGTGTTGGTTCTACTGGTATACATTTTCAAAAATTTTGCACTGGTATTATCTGTATAGGTGGTTATAGCCGGTGAATTTGCTTACATGTGCACCACTAAACGATTACATGTGTGTGCATAATTACTTATTTTTAAATAATTTGGCCCCAAGAGGACAAATTTTTGAACCGGTAATCGGAACTTACCAGCACAGAAATAAAAAAGTTGCGGGAAAAGCCTGCATTTGTACACCTGTTACTATTAGATTCGGTGTAGGAATTACACACGCACCGGTATTTTCTTAATACCGATGCATAAATTATTATTTTGTTTTAGTAATTTGGTGTCAAAACTATCCATTTTTGCACCGATACTATGAACTTACCAGTGCTAAAGATACAAATATGCAGGAATAGGATAAATATCTACACCGGTGACTATTTTTACCGATGTAGGAGTTACATATGCACCGGCAAAGTCTTAATACCGGTGTAGGAGTTACATACGCACCGGTAAAGTCTTAATACCGGTGTAGGAAATCACATTAAATGCTCACTTACCACTTTTTTTTAGCAGGGTAAAGATGAGATTTTTGGAAGAAGAGGTTCATTAATGGTAATTTTTGGTTGATGAAAGCATTGAATTCTCATTAATGAAGACCCTTGAAGGTACCATTTTTTGAATTACATTTATCGATATTAATGATTTCATGTATGGTTTTGGTTAGTAGAGATATTTACATTTTTTGTTTGATCACTTGATGGTGATTGAGGTAGAATTGTTGATATTAATTTGTGATTTGTTCTCAAGGTTGTTGTAGTTATAATGCTATGGCTTTTGATTTTTATAGTGTTGGACATGTTAAGAATGTTGTAATTGTAATATGAAATATTGGTGTACATTGTGCATTTATGATGTTGCATGATTAGGAAGCCGTCATGAAATTCTATTGTATTAAATGTGTTGAAGTTTGATTGTTGGACATTTATTGATATGTAGAATTGTATCGTGCAATCGAGAGGCGTAAGCATGTGTATGCCAATGTTAGTAGGGTGAGCAATGAATATATTATGTTCGTGGATGAGATCTTGGAGTATGATTTTAGTCGAGTGAAGCGAATATTATGTCCCTATCGTGATTGTGGAAATCGAATTCGTACTGATAAGAAGGACATGCTGAAACTCCATTTGTATAGCCGGGGGTTTGTGAAAGAATATGTTGTGTGGACCTTTCATGGGGAAAAATCACCACCGGAAGTGAGAGTTAGTAGTGAGAGAGAATGTTTTGGGAATGCTATGTTGGATGACATGTGTGAGAAGGTTGTTAATGAGTTTAGAGGGAGGCCCAAGGTTTTGGCTAGCTTCCTTAGTGAGAAGGATACACCATTGTATCCCAGTTGCAAGAAGAAAGACACGGTCATGTTGTGTTTGATGTAGTTGTTTAATTTGAATGGTGTAGGGTCATGGAGTGATACTAGCATGAATAAATTGTTTAAGTTTTTGAATGAAAAGTTTACACCCAGTAACAGGGTTTGTGATAACCTTTATGAAGCTAAGAGAATTTTGTGTCCGATGAGATTGGAGTATGAAAAGATACATGCATGTCCAAACGATTGTGTCATATATAGGGGTGACCTTAAGGATCAGATTGTTTGTCCAGTATGTAATGTGTCGCATTATAAGAAGAGGAGAAATGTGGCTGTCGGTGGAGAGCATGTTGTGCTAGTGAGAAGGTGAATGCCCGCCAAATGTATGTGGTATCTTCCGATTATTCCGAGGCTAAGAAGGTTTTTTAAGAATGAAAAGGATGCAAAGAACTTAACATGGTGCATTGATAGGAGAGGTTGTAAAGATGATGATATGATTCGACACCCAACTGACGCGGACCGGTGGAAGAAATTTGATAGGATGTATCCACAGTTTGCATATGAACTTAGGAATTTGATATATGGTATAACCCATTTGGGAATATGTCCTTGAAACACAGTTCGTGGCCGGTTATGCTTGTTATTTACAATCTTCCCCCGTACTTGTGCATGAAGAGAAAATATATGTTGATAGCCATCATGATTTCAGGCCCGAAACAACCTGGAAATGACATAGAAACTTATCTTTCCCCTTTTATAGAATATTTGAAGGTGCTTTGGTTGGTTGGCACCTTAATTTTTTATGGTTTAAGTGGTGAAGAGTTTACATTTAAGGTGATGCTTTTTTGTACCATAAATTATTTCCCGGCATATGGTAACCTTTCGGGTATGTGGTCAAGGGTCACAAGGCTTGTCCAATTTGTGAAGATAAGACAGATTACCATCATTTGATAATTGGGTGTAAGGCTATTTATTTGGGTCACTGTAAATTCCTGCCGGTGAAGCACAAGTTGCGGGATAATGCAATTGCATTCGTTGGTGGGAAGGAGAGGAAAAGCCACCTGAACCTTTGACCAGTGTAGCTATTCACAACAAGGTGAAGAAATTGAATGTTGTTCTTGGTAAGAAGTTATCAAAGGGTGGTGGGGCTGTAGACGGACCGTAGAAGAAACAGCCTATTTTCTTTGATTTGTCGTACTGGGAAAATTTAAAGGTTTGCCATTGTTTGGATGTCATGCATATCGAAAAGAAAGTTTGTGAGAGTCTAATTGGAATGCTTCTGAACATTCCTGGGAAGACTAAGGATAGCTTGAATGTGAGAAAAGATTTAGTGGACCTTGGTATACGGTTAGATCTGGCACCGGAGGTAAGAGGGAAGCGAATGTACCTGCCCCCCCCCCCCCCCCCCCCGCTCCTTACAACATGTCAGTTGCTGAGAGGAGATCAATGTGTGAGAGCATCCAAGGAATGAAGGTACCATCCGGTTACTTCTCTAATGTTAGTCAGTTTGTGGATGATGAGTTGTGTCTTAATGTTTTGAAATCACACGATTGTCATGTCTTTATGCAACAACTTTTGCCCGTTGCAATCTGTGGGTGCTTGGAAGAGGAAGTTAGATTTTCAATTAAGTGATTGTGTTTCTTCACGCCTCCGTGTTCTTCCCTTGTCATGCAAAATCCACTTAGAAGAGGTAAAAAAGCGTAAAGTTGCTCTTACCCCTCCTAAAAGAATTTCAAGGTAAAACACAAGCTCTTGATAATAAAATAGCACAAAAGTGACCCAAAGTAGTACTAAATTATGCACATAAAATGGACATATCAAACCTCCCCACACTTAAACCTTACTCAGCCTTGAGTAATAAAAGATCCAAGCATACAAAGGAAATGACGTATCCACATCCTAACTACTATTTCCCAAATGAATACCTCACAAACTCTCAATATCACACATCCCAATGTGAAGGTTAAATGAGAAGTTTCTCGCAACCCCTATTCCTAAATCTACTTAAACCATATCAACCCATCAATTCATTGACATCCCTAAAACATCTCCAAATCCTGAATTGATAATCCAAGATCCAATGATACAAGGTGAAGCTAAAGACATGTATAAGGTTCAAAACACATGCTCCACTTTATATCAATATATCAACCTAAAAACGAAGCATATTAACGATCAAGAATCAACACATCATGTTTCTTTGGCTCACATCTCACCTTTTTCCACACATTTAGCCTCTCATTTTTTTCCTAGGTCGCCCTTTCAGGTTTTTTACCTACTCGAGCCCCCAATGTTGCCTAAGTTACCCTCTCGAGTTTTCAACTTAGCAGGATTATTTTTATTGGTTTATTTTTTTTCATTTTATATATTTTTTTTTCAAAATTTTCAGCATTTTTCACGTGTCTTCAATCCAAAAAGTAGCAAAGTGCTTTCCAAATGTTAAGTCTAAGAAAAGTATCAAAGGAAACATTATCCAAGTACATCAAAAGAAAAACATCCCAACACAAAAGGGAAAAATATCCAAAACCAATCAAAAGAGTTATGCAAAAGTGTCTTCAATCCCAATCACCTCAAAGTAGATACCCCTCCCCATACTTAGAACACTACATTGCCCTCAATGTAGACAATAGGGAAAAAAGTACAAAGCGAAGTATGGAAAGGGTAAAGATATGGTGATCACAAAATCACTGATATGATGAAGAATGACCACTGCCAAAATAGTGCTGCTGATACTGTGCCAGCCACTCCGTGCTTCTCTGCCTCCTAGCTCTCTGCCTCTCCGCTCCCGGATCGGAGCCTGAAACACCGCCTGCCTGGGACTGCATCTCATGGATGCGAGCTGACAGATGGTCAATCTCCTCATCAATGTGATCAAGGTCTGAGAGACAAATACATTATGCTCCAATGTTATGTTGTCCTTGTGATGGAATCCATCTTGCATAGTCTGTATCATCCTCTCATAGAAGTCTGGTGGAGGCTGGGAATAGTGAGGTGGCACATTGTCCTCCTGCATCGGCTCTGTCTCTGGTGGAGGCTGCGTGGAGTGCTGCTAGGAGTGCTGCTGCTGCTGTCGCTCAGAGGGAGGTAGACTGCTATCATCACGCTGGACAGGAGCTGGGCCAAGGTCATAGAGATCGCGCTAGAAATCATCTCTACATGAGGAGTCAGGTGAAATCTCCAAGTCTCATACAGGTGTGTCAAATTCCAGCTTCGTCTCGTTGGGCTGAGGAAGTGCCATGAATGTGTCCTTCTTCTCGCCATACAACCAATGGAATATCCCTGTGGTCCATGTGGCACTGAGCATCTCAAATCTAACTAACCTCTCAGTAGTGATAAGATAGGACGTACGCCTCCCTAAGCGCGGAAAGTCAGCCGGAGGAACCAATCCCAAGTACTATGCTAAAAGGCCTATCATGCCTCCAACCATAATCTTCCCCTTGGGCTTTCCTGCCAGCTCCACGATTCTCTTCATCCACAACTCTTCCCACAGTCCATATCCTGGTCCCTCACTCGTTAAGTGCCACAGAAAGTGAGTGTCATTTTTCTGGCACATTCGTCAGCTCCGCGGAGTAAAGTACTGTGCCAGCCAACAATCGATGCACATAACGGAGTGCAGGGCAGATAATGGCACTACTCTTATCATGGGAGTTCTTCGGCCTCAAGTTGAGGACATTCCAAAAGTGCATGTCATCCTCAATCGATCGCTCCTGGGCTTGTGGGTCCAGCCTAGCCCTTATCTCCGCGATGTCAAATCCAAAGGCCTCCTCAATCTGCGAGACAGTTATTTGCCTAGATATATCATCTAAGTGAAAAGCAATGTACCTCTCGCATGGTTGATCATCTCTCACGCTACTTACATGGACTGTGGAAAAGAACTCCAGCGTGTACCTCCGGTAAGAGGGTGTGCTCCTACTCATGAACCCTTTCATTCCCCCCTTGGCGAGGAGGCATCTGACAGGCTGAGTGAGCCCAAGAGTATCTAATGTGGGCATGTCGACAAATCTTATCTCCTTGAGTTGACGCCTCTCCAGGGCCTCCCACCTTTCCGCATAGGACCCGGTGATCCAGGTCAAACCCATGTACCTATCCGGAGAGGGAGGCACATGGCTCAATTCTGGAGCCGGTGGAGAAGGTAGAGGTGGAGCAGCGGTGCGCCTGCCTCGTGGGGGAGCCCTAGGTCTCTTCGTGAGGGCCATATCTAACAACCACATCAAACAATTCAAATGCACAGGAATATGTGTATATGTAATATTGCAAATTCATACTCAACCTTAAAATAGTTTATCATCACAAGCCAAATCAAAATCAAGTCAACTAGTTCAAGTCCTAATCACAATTGCATATACAATCCATCTTATGTCCACCAAGCCCATATTCTCAAGTCCATGAAGTTCTCACATAGTTGAAATCAATATGCTATATCTCAAAACCACAGTTGTGCTCAACTAGTTTAGACACCATTAGTATATTCACAATGTCAACATTCATGTCCCATGGCTAAACTACCCTATGCAAAATAACACTGCAAAGCGCAATAACATTTTATCCAAATAACAACTATGCTTAATTAAGGGGCCAACATGCCTCCTATCTAGTATAAGTCACGATCTATTCTCAACCAAAGCAACACAAATGCACACAATCCAAACTCAAACAAGCACAATACAATCCAAACCGCAACCACAAAATATGCACACAATACCTATCAAATTAAATTGCAAGCACAATATATTCACCAAAATCAACCAAGATCCAACAATTAAATTTCCTAAGGTATCACACATAATCTATACAATATCCAAAAAATAGAGTATATATTCGTAATCACAATTGAAGCTCAATAAAGTGAAGAAATGTACCACTAAGATGTGTAGGAAGAAGAAAGGAGGAAGCCCACAATCAATTCAAAATTGAATTAAAGTCACAAAACCCCCAAATTCTAGGGTTTGTGATCTTCAAAGATTTTATGGCGATTTGTAGGTGGAGATTGGGAAGAAAGAATGGGGTATGGAGTGGTGGTTGTGAGCAGTGAAGGGCGGCTGTTAGCGGCGGCGAGCGGCGGTGGTTTGGTGGAGGAAAGACTGAGAGTGGTGAAGAGGAGCGGGAGAAGACGAAGAGCAGCGGCGGATTATGGATGTGTTTGTGGAAAAAAGGGTTTAGCCCATCATTCAAAGAATACCTGTATGACCGTCGAGACTCGCGATGGGTGGTCTCAAGGGGCGTTGGGTCTGGCTAGGCTCGAGGATGAAAGATGACACCTCGAGGGCTTGCGACTTCGAGGTCTTGAGAGGCTAGGCTCAAGGATAAAAGATGACACCTCGAGGGCTCGCGGCTTCAAGGCCTTGAGATGCTAGGCTCGAGGATGAAAGATACCACCTTGAGGGCTCGCGACTTCAAGGTCTTAAGAGGCTAGGCTCGAGGATGAAAGATGACACCTCGAGGGCTCGCGACTTCGAGGCCTTGAGAGGCTAGGCTCAAGGATGAAAGATGACACCTCGAGGGCTCGCAACTTCGAGGCCTTGAGAGGCTAGGCTCGAGGATGAAAGATGACACCTCCAGGGCTCGTGGCTTTGAGGTCTCGAGAGGCTAGGCTCGAGGATAAAAGATGAAACCTTGAGGGCTCATGGCTTTGAGGTCTCGAGAGGTTAGGCTCGGGGATAAAAGATGACACCTCAAGGGCTCGCAGCTTTGAGGTCTCGAGAGGCTAGGCTAGAGGATGAAAGATGAAAACTCAAGGGCTTGTGACTTCAAGGTCTCGAGAGGCTAGGCTTGCAACCCTGAGGTCTTGAGAGGTTCGGGTCGCGACCCAAGTTGAGGGCTTGTGGCCTCGAGGACCTGAGGTGATAATGTCTCGAGAGGGTGATGAACTTTATGGCTCGGCTCGAGTCTAAGGATTGCAGCCTCGAGGTATCGAGGGGATAATGTCTCAAGGGCTGGCCTCGAGAGGGTGATAGACTTTGTGATTTGGCTTGAGTTGAGGGTTTGCGGCCTCGAGGGGATGATGTCTCAAGGGTTGGTCTCAAGAACTGGCCTCGAGAGGATGATAGACTTTCAGGTTTAAACTCGAGTCAAGGGCTTATGGCCTCGAGGTCTCGAGGGGATGATGTCTCGAAGGGCTGATCTTAAGAACTGGCCTCGAGAGGATGATGGACTTCAGGTTCAGCTCGAGTCGAGGGCTTGCTGCCTCGAGGTCTTGAGGGGATGATTTCTCGAAGGGTTGATCTCGAGAACTGGCCTCGAGAGGATGATGGACTTCAGGTTCAGCTCGAGTCGAGAGCTTACTGCTTTGAGGTCTTGAGGGGATGATGTCTCGAGGGCTCGCGACGAGACCCTCGTGAAGCTATTGTGACTCACAAAAAGTGGAGGCCGGGAGCTGAATTTTAACACCAGATTTCTGATTACATCGCAGCTCGCGACCATTCCAGCACGACTTACAATGAGACTCTCACGAGGCCATCGTGACTCGTAGAAAGTGAAGGCCGAGACCTCCATTTTAAGCCAAAATCCCTGATTTGGTCACGACTCGCGACGAGGCTCTTGCAAGGCCATCGCAACTCGCGACCACTTCTAACCTGGTACTTAGAAGATTTTTCTGATTCCTTCTCTTGTCCAAGTTTTTCCTTCTTGACTCCAAGCCTTTCTCCCTTTAGAAGTCCAATGCATTGGCTTCAAAATTGCTACAAAATCATGGAAAAACAACCCGTGAAAAGCATAACGCAAAGAAACTTAATGACAAAATCCAAAACCAAACAAAATTAACGGAAAGTCACGAATGACGATCCGGATGATCAAAACTAAGTTTATTTAACATTTTCGGCACGACTTACTCCCTTTTCTTGGGTTTTACTCACAAACTAGATCAAGGAGATCAACGTCCTCTCCTTTTTCCGACACAAAATTCTCGTGGTAAGGTTTCAAATGTTGTCCATTAACCTTGAATGTATTGGACTTAGCTCGATCTAGAATCTCCACCATGCAATGCGGGAATACCTTAACCACCTCAAAAGGACCGATCCATCTGGACCTCAACTTACCTAGGAATAGGCAAAGGAGAGATTGGAATAGGAGGACCATTTGACCAACGTCAAAATCCTTCCTAATGATCATCTTGTCGTGCCACACCTTTGTCTTCTCTTTATAGATTCCGGCATTCTCATAGGACTCCCTCCAGATCTCATCCAGTTTATCCAATTGTAACTTCCTATGTAAGCTGGCCTCATCTATATCAAGATTGAATTCTTTGACCGCCCAGTAAGCCTTATGTTGAATTTCCACCGGTAGATGACAGGGCTTACCAAACACTAACCGGTATGGTGACATACCGATTGGTGTCCTGTAAGCTGTCCTATATGCCCACAAAGCATCATTCAACCGAGAACTCCAATCCTTCCGGTTAGGGTTAACCATATTTGAAGGATGGACTTGATTTCCCGATTGGAAACTTCGGCTTGCCCGTTGGTCTGTGGGTGATAGGCGGTGGATGTCTTATGAGTGACGCAATACTTCTTCAAGAGTGCCGCTATGGTCCGATTGCAAAAATGGGTGCCACGGTCACTAATCAAGGATCGGGGTACCCCAAACCTAGAAAAGATGTTATCTTTCAGGAATCTTGTAACCACTTTATAATCGTCAGTCCTAGTGGGTTTTGCTTCAACCAACTTCAACACATAATCAACGGCAAGAAGAATGTATGTAAAGCCATAAGAACTAGGGAAAGGTCCCATGAAGTCAATACCCCAAACAACAAAGATTTCCCAATATAGCATAGCTTTTTGGGGCATCTCATTTCTAGATGAGATATTTCCTACTCTTTGACACTTGTCACAAGCCTTACAAAATACGTATGCATGCTTATTCAAAGTAGGCCAATAAAAACCACTTCCCAAGACTTTCCTAGCGGTTCTTTTAGCTCCAAAATGACCCCTGCATGCATGAGAATGACAAAAGGTTAGAATTGAATACACTTCATTATCGGGGATACATCTTCTAACAACTTGGTCTACACAATGCTTCCATAAAAAGGGATTATCCCACACATAATATTTAGCATCGCTCTTTAGCTTATCTTTCTGTGCTTTAGAAAAGTGAGGATGAAATTTACCAGAGACAAGAAAGTTTACAATGTCGCCATACCATGGTTGGAGGTCCTTGATAGCGAACAATTGTTCATCGGGGAACTTTTCCCATAGTTGCTCCTTCATTAATAGATTTACCTCACTATCTTGGCAGGGTGCCAACCGACTTAGGTGATCAGCCACGAGGTTCTCCGCGTCTTTCTTGTCTCGCACCTCTAACTCAAATTCACTCAGGAGCAGGATCCACCTAATCAATCTTGGCTTGGCCTCTTTCTTCGTCATTAAATGATGAAACGTTGCATGGTCAGTGTACATAATAACTTTTGTACTAAGCAAGTAAGTTAAATTTTTTCCAAAGAAAATACCACTGTTAGCAACTCCTTTTCGGTGGTGGAATAGTTTCTTTGGGCTTTATTGAGAGACATGGATGCGTAGTAGATGGCGTGAGGTGCTCTCCCCACCCTTTGACCAAGCACCGCTCCAACAGCATAATCACTCGCATCGCACATAATCTCAAATGGCAACGACCAATCCGGGGGTTGTATAATAGGAGCCAAAACTAACCTTTCTTTAAATGTATCAAAGGCCCCTTTACAACCCTGTTCCATCACAAATTCCGCCTCTTTTTACAACAAATTGCATAAAGGAGATGCTATCTTCGAGAAGTCCTTGATGAATCGGTGATAGAATCCTACATGGCCAAGAAAAGAGCGCACTTTGCGCACATTAGTAGGATAAGGCAAAGTTTGAATTGTGTCTATCTTTTCCTTGTCAACCTCAATACCCTTAGAGGAGACAACATGACCTAAAAAAATGCCTTGTTGTACCATAAAATGACACTTCTCAGAATTTAACACAAGATTAGTATCAATGCAATGTTTAAGAACTTGTGCCAAATTTTCCAAACAGTTGTCAAAAGAGCTACCATGAATGGTGAAATCATCCATAAATACCTCGACAAAATTTTCAAAAAATTCTGGGAAAATGCTTACCATACACCTTTGGAAAGTTATGGGGGCATTACATAACTTGAAAGGTATGCGCTAGTAAGCAAACGTACCAAAGGGGCACGTGAAGGTGGTTTTTTCTTGGTCTTCCGGGGCAATAGCCACTTGAAAATACCCCGAGTACCCATCCAAAAAGCAATAGAAGGGGTGGCTTGCTAACCTCTCAAGCATTTGATCAATGAATGGCAACGGGAAGTGATCCTTCCGGGTTTCCGCATTTAGCCTCCGGTAAGCAATGCAAACGCGCCACCCGTTTTGAACTCGAGTGGGCACCATTTCACCCTTCTCATTTTCGACCACCATCACCCCACTCTTCTTGGGTACCACTTGAGTTAGACTAGCCCACTTGCTATCCGAGATTGGATAGATTATGCCAGCTTGGAGTAACTTGAGGATTTCCGCCTTCACCACCTCCATCATAGGTGGGTTTAAATGACATTGGGGTTGCCGGATGGGTCTTGAATCTTCTTCCAACAAGATTCTATGCATGCAAGTTGATGGAATTATGCCTTTGATGTCGGAAATAGTCCATCCAATTGCTTCCTTGTTCTCCTGCAACACCACCATCAACGTTTCTTCTTGCTCCTTGGTGAGCTTGCTTGAAATGATGACCAGAAGCGTCTCCCCTTCCCTAAGAAATGCATACTTGAGGTCACTTGGAAACAGTTTTAGCTCAATCACTGGAGCCTTTACAAGTGATGGGAGGAATTTCGGTTCTTCGGGTTCCTCTAAGATTAGAGGGTCGGGACTTTGCACCACTTCCTCAAGAATGCTTAGCTCCCCAATGCTTTCCTTCAAGTTACTACTCGTGGAATATACAAGACATGCATTTTCAACATCATTTTTCAAAGCAACTAACAAGGAATCATCACCACTCAATTCAAAAACATCGTGCACCACATAGTCAACAAAATCAATAGCATGGCAAGAATACTCTTCAAGAGGATACTTCATAGAGTCATTTATGCTTAACTCTACTTTAATCTCATCAAATTCCATGGTAAGGGTACTGTTATGCACATCAATGATGTTCCTAGAGGTCTTTAAAAATGGCCTCCCCAACAAGATTGAGGTGGCATGTTTATCATGCTCCATGTCTAGGACATAAAAATCCGTGGGGAATATTAAGGAATCCACCCTAACCAACACATCCTTGAAGATACCCTTAGGGTACGCACTAGAACAATCGGCTAGTTGGATCACCACCCCGATTTTGTACAATGTACCAAAATTGAGGTTTTCATACAAAGAATAAGGAATCACATTTATCGATCCACCTATGTCAAGTATTGCTTTTTCAAAATGTGTATTTCCTATCATGCAAGGGATCGTGAATATGCCGGGATCGCTACATTTAGGGGGTAACTCCCTTTGGTACAAAGCGGAGACATGTTCACTTCTCCCATTTTTAAGCTTGTTCTTCGTTCTTTGTTTCCTATTTACTACACATAATTCTTTCAAAATTTTCTCATAGTTAGGAATGTTTTCAATCGCATTCAAAAGAGAGATATTTACCTCACACCTACAAAAGACTTCGTAGATGTCCTTGTTGGATTCCTTCCTCCTTTTGTCTTTTAGAGCTTCCGGGAACAGTGGCTCTAGCACATATGGAAGAATCTCCACTACTCTTGCCTTCTTGTGAGGGGTGGGGATGGAGGTTTGGAAATGGAGGTTTATTTCTCAACGGTGATCTCCTCTTCCTTTCCCATTCCCTTCCTTGCTTGCTCATTGACCTCCTCCTCGTTCTCCTGTCTCCCTTCTTTCTTAAGCATTTCAAGCTTCCTAGGTTTGTCCTCAACAACTTCACCAACCGTGGGAGAGCCAACCTCTTTACCACTTCTCAAAGTGATAGTACTTGCATTTTGTCGAGGGTTGATCTCTGGTTGGGAGGGTAGCTTACCCTTTTCCCGGGCTTTCATCTGATTCACCACTTGAGCTATTTGGCTCACTTGAGTTTCTAAGTTCTTGATACTTGCTTTGGCTTCATCTTGGAATTTCTCACTTTTTTCAGCGCACATACCCAACTGGTGAATGGCTTGCATCACCTCATCCGTTGTTAGCCCCGAGCTCTCCCCTTGGTCTTGGGATTTGTCTTGGAGCCTTTGAAATTGTATTTGAGATGGCCTATATTGTTATTGAGGAGGCCGATATGGTTGAGGGTTTTAGCTTCCTTGAGGTTTTCCATACCGGAGGTTTGGGTTATCACGATTTCCCAAATTGTATGGCCGATTTGGTACCCTTGATAACCTTGGTAGCCTTGCCCATATGGATATCCTTGGTTGCTTTGGTAGCCTTGATTCCCTTGATAGCCTATGGGACTTACCTCTTCAACATAATCCTCTTGTAAAGTGGGGCAAGTGTCCGTAGGATGCGCTATGTAACAAATTTCACATAATTTAACATGTGGTGCATCCCCGGGATTTGTCATCAATGATTTGACCTTAGATATAAGGGCAGAGACTTTATCCTCGAGCTTTCCACTATTTGAAGAGTCACTTGCGGGCATTGGATTCCTCCTTCTCAAATCGGCCATTGAGCTAAAGTTTCTCGATTCTTCCGCTAGCTCTTCATATAATTGCATGGCCTCGGAGGATGTTTTGTTCCCAAGGGTGCCACCATAAGAACTTCTCACCAACCTTTGATCTTCATCAAGAAGGCCATTGTAGAAGTAATAAACCAAATCCCCCTCCGAATAACTGTGATAAGGGCAACTTGCAAGAAGCTTCTTGAACCTCTCCCAATAGTCGAAGAGAGATTCTTTATGCCATTGGAGGATGTTTCTTATGTCCTTCTTCAAGGCGGCGGATCTAGAGGCCGGAAAGTATTTGGCTAGAAACTTTGTTTTCATATCAAGCCAACTCTTAATGCTCTTGGTTATAGGTAGTGGAGTCAATCCCTTGCACTATCTCTGAGTGTGAACGGGAATGCCTTCAACTTATAAAAATCTTCATCCACTCCATGCGGGACCGTACCACCACACAAGAAGTGAAACTCGGTGAGGTGTTTGTTGACATTCTCCCCTTGCCATCCAAGGAAGATGGGTAGCATGTTGATAAACCCAGTTTTTAGCTCAAAGTGCCCGTTTGGTCCAATTATGGGATACTCGATGCACATTGTTTGTTGATCGAGTTTGGGGGCCATGATGTCTCTTAACAAAGCTTGCTCCAAAGGAATCTCTCTTTGGTGGAGAGGAGGAGCTCGCCCTTGGAGAGAAGGATGGTGAGGTCTTCCTCCCAGATGCTCATCTTCGTGCTCAAGTGGATGTTCCATAGAGGAAGATGTATCCACAAAATGGTCACTAGGAGGGGTGTTATTCACACTTTCCAAAGAAAGCCTCCTAGCCCATCTCAAATTCAACTCTAACTCGGGGTCGTAGTGTAGGGGTTTTTGTGAAGAGGATCGCGTACGAACCATACCCCCAGAACTCGAACAATATGTCTCCAAGCTAAGTGAAAATGAAAAATCAACTAAGAAATCAAAGTAAAATAAAACTAACAAATATTTACAAATAGCATATAATCACACATAATATGCCCAAACACTTAAAAATAAACACCTCTTTCCAGCAGCGGCGCCAAAATTTGGGAGGTAATCGTCGTACCTCTCAAAGTTAATACTTTTAAGCCTTAATGCTTCCTGTCTACAATTAAGTAGATAATGGCAAGTCGGGGTTGTCCACGAGAAGAGGGATCTTTTAAAGTATTTAAACATATATAGGGAAAACATACTAGGCATATGCATACATAGATATATATATATATATATATATATATATATATATATATATATATAAGCATGTAAACAAGGGGTTTTTGGTTGGTTTGATCCTAAGTTATCAAATTGAAATACAAAAACTAGCAAAGCAAGAGAACTATGCTAATCATGCAATACAACTAAAGATACGATGTAAGTGATAATTAACGAAGCCTTGGGAACAGTCGATTTCCACTTCCAAACTTCATATAACTCATTGATTCATTTACTCATTCAATTGCATTTATTGTCTATGGGGAATGTTATCACTTCTCATTCAAAGATCAACATTCATTCCTCCTTAAAAGTAGTTTGCAAAGACAAACAACGACCATTTACAAGCCTCATTGATGATCACTCTAGACAAACAATATCATAGGGGTGTTTCATCAATGACATTTCACCCAAAGGACCATAGGTTTGATAATAACAAGCCTTCTACCAAAGACATAATCATTTAACCAAACAAAGCATTCATTAGATTAAACTTAGAACAAACGACATTTGAGGTTTGATGTGTGTTAATTATGTTGTTTATTTTATTGGGATTAACTGTGATTTTACGTGATTAATGTGCACTTTAAATGTTTTATTTGTAACATATCACAGTTTCGGGCTCAAGAGGAATTTGGAGGAGAGTAAGGAGTATTGGGAAATTATGGCAAATGAAGCAGTCAAAGCATAGCAGAATTGTAGTAGTTATTTTGGAGCAGATTAGACTGATATTTGTGGAGATAGCTTTGAAGATATTTGGAGATAATTTGAAGATTTGATTTTATCTCTTCAAATCAGAATTTAAATTTGAAAAGAATTTTATTTTATTTGAAAGAGTCAAATATGGACATGAATTTTGTAATTGATTTTTTTAAATGAAAACACCCGTAGGTGAGGGATATGTATATAGGTTCCCCAGACCTTGTAACCAAATCGAAACATTAGTACATCCAGAGTATTGGTTTCCTACAACCATTGAGGTAACCTGGTTGCCTCCAAGAAGTCCTAACACTATCTATATGAAGGATATATGAACAGCTATCCAAAAGTGACATGATATGTAGTGAAGTTACGATCCAAAAGAGAGAATCTCCACCCCTTGTGTTAATTCTCTCCTTTGGCCAGGCAACTTCATAGACAGATAGTCAATTATAAGCATGATAATTACAGCAACCAAAAGTTAGTATGAAAAGTTTTAGTTGCACAAAATTTGGCAGCAACAGTTGGAATCCCGTAATGTGTGTATGAGTAGAAACACAAGATTGACCAGCAAGGGATGAACAGCAGCTCCACTGATCTTAGTATCAGTGCGAGTATATCTTGCCAAGCAAATTAATCTGCAAAGAAGAATAAATATCATCAGCAGTATCACATCCTGTTGAGGCCATGTTTGTGGATTCGAACATAAGGGAATTGCTTCCTGTCTAAGGTAATGAGACCTCTAATATGACCAGGCAGATTATACATGTTTAATGGCTGGTTATGAGTAGCATGATATTTCACTATTGCATTGGCCACAGAGTTGCATTCTCTATAAACATGCTTTAGAGTAGCTCCACCTAGTAAACTCTTCACCCTATAGGCCAAATTGAAGAGGTTCTAGTGAGCAGAATATGGGTTTTCAATCATATTAATGGCTAAACTAGAGTCTGATTCAATGATTGAGGGAATGTCTGCATGAGGGAAAGATTGACAGGCAGCAAGTATAGCTAAGATTTCAGCATGAAGAGGAGATACAGCCTCTATAGTGGTTGAAGTAATGAAAAGCGGCATGCCTGAGCTATCCCTAATTATAATCCCAACTGCAGCTGTATGAGAGAACCATGATGCATCCGTATTGATTTTTATTGAGTTAATGACAGGTTTTTCCCACCAGACTAATCTAAAGATTGGTTTTGGAGGTGGCCTAAGAAAAGGGTGTAGGTGTCTCAATGTTTGAGGTAATGCAGTAGTAGGACTCATCTTTGAGGGACATGAGTATAATGCTAATCTAATGAGCTCCAGTGTCTCTTTACATATAAGCTCAACAGAAAAGGGGACCTGGTCATAGATATATCTATTCCTAGCCTTCTAAAGATTCCAACAGTTAGAGGGGGAAGTATTTTACACAAAAACTGGAGGCTTGAAGTTAAGTCTGAACAGTTCCAAAAGGAAAAAAATCTTTGAGAGAGGGATTGATCATCAGATAAGTTAAAGTCTATCAGAGAAGCCATTCTACTCCATATTGATTTTGCCAGTGTACAAGTTATAAAAAAAATGGTCTATTGAATCTGAGAAGCAGCACACAGGGCATTCTACTCCATATATGAATTTTGTAATTGATGCGTATATATATTATACGCATGAAGACAGTCGACCAGGTGTCTTTCCTTTGAATTATTTTTTACGCCAGTTCGTAGTCAGTAGAATTGTAGTTAGTTTAATTCCCTATTTTCGGATTGGCAGACTTAGAATTAAAAATCAGTTTTGAGGTTAGAAAATTTGGATTCTGGGAACAGAGACCAAGGCATCATTGGTTACTGGTTTTTTCGTCAGTTGCTTTTCAAACATTGTTTTCTTCAGTCAACACGCAGACATTAGGGTGCATCGTTTTTCATGCGTAGATACAATTGCCTTGCCATTTGTGAAAACGGAGTAAAGATCAGTGAAGAAGAAAGTTGCTATTCTTCTTATTTTGGCGGGTGTTCTTCATTTTCAAACATTTGGCGCCAACTTCTTCTATTGCTGAAACGCATTCCTTTTGTGTCGTTTTGTTCTTTGCTTTGTTTGGCTGTTAGCATAGCCACGTGTCTCCTTGTAATAGGTAGAACGTTTTCTTGTTGAGTCTGTTATAAAACAAAGCACAGCAGCACATTTTGGTGATATAATTTTTGGATGGCACAATTGATATGAATAAAAATTTTAGCTCCTCTGTTTTCCTGCAATCTTCTTCTTCTTCTGATTTAGCTATTTCACCATGGTATCAGAGCATCACTAGGTAGATCTTGTGTTACTTTCTTATTCAGATTTTTCTGCTTCCATAAGAAATGGATTCAGATTCTAAATCTGTGAACTCAGTTGGTAATTCACTGAGAGGTATCAGAGGATCTAGAAGGACTGACATAGATGATCCTTTTAATCTTCAAAGTTCTGACAACTCGAACTTAGTATTAGTTGCAGAACCACTCAATGAATACAACTACATAACATGGAGCAGATCGATGGTTGTGGCAATTCGATCCAGAGGAAGGCTTAAATTTCTGACAGGAGAGCTGAAGGCACCAGAGATGGATGATCCTTTGTTTGACAGATGGGATAAGGTAAACTCAACTCTGATTTCCTGGATTCTGAATTCAATTTCAAAGAAAATAGCAAGAGGTTTCATGTTTTGTGAGGATGCACATACTTTGTGGAATGAACTGAAAGAGAGATTTGGAGAATGTAATGGACCTTTAATTCATAAATTGAAGAAAGATATCTGTGAGCTAAAGCAAGGAAGTGATTCTGTGGCTATTTATTTTACTGAGCTGAAAGGATTATGGGATGAGTATGCTTGTTTAAGACCTAGGAAGAGATGTAATGTGGATTGCATAAACTCTGCATGCTTGCCTGCTGAAGAAGAGGATGATAAACTTCATCAATTTCTGATGGGATTGAATGAAGAGTACAGCTCAATTAGTCACCAGATTTTACTGATGGATCCATTTCCTAGTGTTGGTAAGGCTTGTCAGATGATCAGCAGAATAGAGAAGCAGAAATCAGTGCACGAAGGTTATCAGGAGATTCAGAATACATCAACAATGGCAGTCAGAGTGTATAGGGATACAAAAATGCCTTATCAATATAGAGATGGATCCACTGAACAAAATGAGGATACAGATGGTAATAGAAGAAGGAATGTTAGGAGACCTGATCTGAGATGTGATCATTGTGGGAAATTGGGACATGTCAAGGAGAACTGCTTCAAGATCAAGGGCTATCCAGAATGGTGGGAAGGAAACAAAGATACTGCAGTTAAGATTCAGCCAACACAAAAATCACAGTTCATTCCACAACCTTATCGGAAGGCATATCAACCAAATCAGCATTATCAGAAATACCCAGCACATGCAGTGACTGAGGCAGAAGAAGAAAGTCCACTAAGTGATGTTGATGGAAGACTCCAAGCTCTAATTGCAAAAATGGTGGAAGCACAGCTGGAAAAGAAGCAAAAGGGGAAGGAGCCTATGCAGCATCAGGGAGCAATGGCAAACTATGCTTATTATCATGATTTTGTAGGTAGTGTTACTACTGATCTTTCACTTAATGTGTTTTCTCTGAATGGTGATAATTGGATAGTGGATAGTGGGGCTTCAAGCCATATGTGCAGAGATATCTCTCAATTCACTTCAGTATCACCTGTAAACCACATGATGTGTCAATTTTATATGCATTATTTAGTAGTATTTAGGATCACTTTTGTTATATCTAAATCCTTCATTTTTGTAACCTATGTTGAATCTAAGGGATTTTTGGTCCTCATGAGCATCTAGATTCCTTTTTGTGAGCTTAATTTGTAGATTGCTCATGAGCATTTAGAAGTGGTTTAGTGAAGGCCATTCGAAAGGATGATAGAAGATTGAAGGCCACTCACAAAGTGGTAGAAGATAAAGTGAAGAAAGGAGAGCAAAGCAACGGGTGAAGGTTGGTCCAGGGTTTTCAGAATTTTCCGAGAAGAATCATCCTTCAAGAGTTGTACCATTGGATTCCTCTTCTCGAGCACTATGAAATCGACTACAAGAACTTCCAAAACGGATCAACGGTTCACCCAGAGGAAGCAAAACAAAACAGGGCTGGATTTTACTGATTTGGTCGCGAGTCGCGACCTCAGCGCGAATTCAGCCCTGCAGCAGCGTTTTTTCTCCCCTTTTCCTTCCACTATAAATACCTCTTCACCCCTTCTTCTCCATAGCTCTAAGGCCGACTTAGGGCTCCAAAACCCTAGTTTTTCACCATTTTCTTCCATTTCTTCTTCTTCCTTTGTAGATTTTTGTTCTATGGTATGGGTTTTGATTATCTAGCTTAGTTTTGTACTTGGGAGCAAAGGATTGAAGCTTCCATTTCTATGTAGTAAGAACCATTTTTATCTATCTATTTGGTGCTTTTGCTATTATGCATTTTTGGGTATTGAATGTGTTTGTTGATATCATTAATGTTGTTGAAAGCTTGAGCATATGAAATACTTGTATGAATTGCTTGCTAGGGTTTGGGGGATTTGGGTTAATTTCCCCCTTTTCTTGTTAGGAATCTATGAGTATGATTTAGAGCTTTTGATTATGTTGATGGATTAATGATTGCTAGATGAATGTGATGATGTCGAACTCTTCGTCATGTTCGTTTATGTAGCAAATGAGAGAGGTCTATGAGCGTCGATCGTTCTTGACTAATCTTGTGTAAATGCATGAATTGGTTAAATGCTTAGGCACGGTGTAGTGTTCATAAGTGTTGCTAAGCTTGTTGATTCTTTGTGCTAAATGCCATCAATGGGATACTCTTAGCAATAAGGGAGTCATTGGTGAGGTTTGACAAGAGATGTCGAATTCACTCTTTCAAACTACTACCTAAGAAGGATACAAGATTTATCTTCACAACAAGTAGTTGAAGTAATGAATAGATGGTTTTACTCATCCTTGAAGCATTTGTTATTTAGCATTTGTGTATTCTTGATGGTTTGTTTCACTTCATTTATGCCATGAGTTGTTTGAGAATAGGAAGTGTTTGTATGATTGAATTGGTTAGGTGTTAGGAACGTGACGAATTCCGTAGCTCCTTTGCATGAAAATTTATGAGCATGAACTTAGAACTTCTTGTGCATAACGTGTTGTGATTCTTGCTAGATGGGTATGTTAATGTTAAGTCATGTAATGAATGTGATAGAATGAGTGAATGGTTCAATGATCTACATTAGGTTTGGAAGTGGATATCCCTTGCTCCCAAGGCTTTTTTTATCTTTATAGTTTTAAACCCCTTTTTCTTAGTTTTGTTTGATGATTAGCATAGTCACTTGACTGTGCTAGTTATCTTGTCTTTTTACTTTCGTAACTTAGGAAAACCACAACCAACCAACCCCCCTCCCCCATTTACTCACTTTTATGTGTGTGTATATATTTACTCCTAGCATAATATCAACCATTTGTGCTTAAACACTAGAGTAAATCCCTCTTCCCGTGGACGACCTCGATTTGCCGCTATCTACCTAGTTGTAGAAAGTAAGCAAAAAGGGCTTATAAATATTAACTTTGAGAGGTGCGACGACCGCCTCCCACCACATTACTCCAGTGTACATGCCTGACCATACCACTAAGTTAGTTAAAGGCAAAGAAACTGTCAGTTTAACCTCATCAGTCATCCTGCTTGATTGTTTGCATGTTCCAGATTTCAAGTGCAATCTTCTTTCAGTCAGTAAGCTATCTAGGTCAATGCCAATTTTTTTTCAAATTCTCATCAAACCATTGCTTGCTGCAGGACCTCAGGACTGAGAAAGTCCTGGCAGTGATCAAAGAAAACAATGGTTTGTACATTCTTGATTCTCATTCATTCCAGCCAGAAATCATACATCAAAGAGTTCAATCAGCTTGTCTTCATTCAGTATCAAGAGTTCCAGTTTCTAGTGCAGCAAGCAGTCATCCTGCTTTATCTTTTAAATCTTGGCATTATAGATTAGGCCATTCTTCTACTAATGTATTGAAGCATTTTGACATAATCAAAGATATTCCAAGTGAGACTATATGTTCTATCTGTCCTATGGCAAAGCAACACAGATTGCCATTTCCATCCAGTACCTCTTCTACATCTTCTTCTTTCACTTTGTTGCATGTTGATCTTTGGGGGCCATATAGAGTAAAATCAACTATAGATTGAAAATATTTTTTGACAATAGTAGATGATTTTACAAGATGTACATGAACTTATCTTCTTAAAACCAAAGATCAAATACCAGCTCTTCTGAAAACATTTCTGATTATGATCAAAAATCATTTCAATGCTTCTGTCAAATTTGTAAGATCAGATAATGGAAGTGAGTTTGTAAATCATGAATGTGAAAAACTTTTCTCAGATTTTGGCATTTTGCATCAAAAATCTTGCTCCTATACTCCATAGCAGAATGGAGTTGTTGAAAGAAAACATTAGCATCTACTTCAAATAGCTAGAGCCCTAATGTTTCAATCTCATTTGCCAAAGGTTTTTTGGGGAGATGCCATTCTCACTGCTACCTATCTCATAAACAGATAACCAACTCCAACAATTTCCTGGCATTCTCCTTATCAACTCCTTTTTTATCTCAGTCCTGATATTCATAACCTTCAATATTTTAGATGCCTTGCTTATGCCACAAATACTACACCTCACAAAGATAAATTTACTGAAAAAGCCTTCCCTTGCATCTTCATTGGCTATCCTTCAAGGCAAAAGGCTTATAAACGTTTTGATCTTCATCATCAGAAAATTGTGGTTTCCAGAGATGTGGTTTTTCATGAATCAGTCTTTCCTTATTCACATCCTGATCAGTTTTCTTTTCCCTTACCCTACCTGGATTCAGAACATCTCTCCACACTTTCTGAATCACAGATGCCTACACTCTCTAATCCATCTCCTCCTCCTGCTTCCACACCTTCTGCTGATACTGATTTGAGGCACAGTACTAGAGTCATCAAACCACCAGTCTGGTCCAAAGATTATGTATCTTCCTCTTCCCTTTATCTCATTCTCCCTCAGTCAAATATCACTGCACATACAGCTTGTAGCATTTCACATATTCCAGAACCATCCACTTATCATCAAGCAAAGAATTCACCTGAGTGGATCAAAGCCATGGATGATTAGCTAGTTGCTCTGGAACAGAATCACACTTGGGATTCGGTTCATTTCCCCCCTGGAAAGAAGGCCATTAGATCTAAATGGGTATAAAGAACAAAGTACAATGCAGATGGTTCACTTGCTAAGCACAAGGCAAGATTAGTGGCAAAAGGTTTTAATCAAATTGAAGGGATTGATTTCTCTGAAGTTTTCTCTGTAGTTGCAAAAACAGTTACCATCAGAATGCTTCTTACCTTAGCTTCTGCTTCCAAGTGGCATATTCCTCAATTGGATATTAATAATGCATTCTTTCATGGTCATTTGGATGAGGAGGTGTATATGAAGTTACCGGATGGTTATGCTGCATCTGATTCTTCATTGGTTTGTAAGTTAACCAAGAGTCTCTATGGTTTGAAGCAGGCCTCTAGGCAATGGAATAAGGAGTTTACACAACATCTCTTATCCCTGGAATTTACTCAATCTCACCATGATCATTGCCTTTTCCTGAAATTCAGCTCCACATATTTTCTGGCACTGGTAATCTATGTAGATGATGTTCTGGTTATGGGAACTTCCATGGATGCTATCACAGAGATCAAGAATTCCTTAAATCAGAAGTTCACCATTAAGGACCTTGGAGCTGCACTTTATTTCTTAGGGTTAGAACTTCACAGACCAGATCAGGTATGCATTTGCATCAGGGGAGGTACATTTCTGATATTGTTGCAGATTGTGGTTTGACTCAATGTAAGTCAGTTTCCACTCCGTTGCCAGTAAGTTGGCTCATTCATGGTGAATCTTCTCCTTTCCTCACTGATCCAAGTATTTTTCAAAGGCTGATTGGTAGATTGCTCTATCTTAATTACACTCGGCCTGATGTCACCTTTGTTGTGCATCAATTAAGTCAATTTGTCCAAGCACCTACTCATCATCATCTCACAGGTGCTTTGCACATAGTTAAATACCTTCATCATCACTCATATCATGGACTCTTTTATGCTTCAGAGAATAATCTCAGTCTTCATGCATACTGTGATACGGACTGGGCTACTTGCAAGGTTTCTCGCCGTTCTATTACTGGTTATGCAGTTTTCTTGGGAACTGCATTGGTATCTTGGAAATCCAAGAAGTAATCCACCGTTTCAAAGTCTTCAGCTGAGGCAGAGTACAGAAGTCTCTCCATGACTTCCTGTGAACTCAAGTGGATCAGTTACTTAGCTCGTGATCTTCTTCTTAAGGTTGTCTTTCCTATCCCTCTATTCTGCGATAATCAAGCTGCCATCCACATCACAGCTAATCCAGTCTTCCATGAGCGCACTGAACATCTAGATATTAACTGCCATCTGGTTCGGGATTACTTTCTTGAAGAAATTCTGCTTCCTTCCTTTGTCTCTTCCCGTTTGCAGCTTGCGGATATGCTAACCAAAAATCTACCTCCAGTTCCTTTTCGTGCTAATCTTTTCAAGCTCAGCTTTGTGTCTCCCACAGCTGACCTTGAGGAGGGGGTGAAAACTGAGTAAAGATCACTGAAGAAGAAAGTTGTTGTTCTTCTTATTTTGGCGGGTGTTCTTCATTTTCAAACATTTGGCGCCAACTTCTTCTATTGCTGAAATGCATTCCTTTTGTGTCGTTTTGTTCCTTGCTTTGTTTGGCTGTTAGCATAGCCACGTGTCTCCTTATAATAGGTAGAATGTTTTCTTGTTGAGTCTGTTATAAAACAAAGCACAGCAGCACATTTTGGTGATATAATTTTCGGATGGCACGAATAAAAATTTTAGCTCCTCTGTTTTCCTGCAATCTTCTTCTTCTGATTTAGCTATTTCATCAATTTGTTTGCTCTACTTTATTCCTTGCACAGATAGTTGTGTTAGGATTTAATACTTGTTTATTTATTTTTGTTAGTTAATTTGTTAACCATGTGTATTATTGGTATGGATTATTTGTTTAGTATAATCAAGTAGCTAATTCATATATCGGCAGAGAATAACAAATGTTAGTTTATAAATCGTGAGGCCTAATTGTATTATAATTGATTCTTGCATGTTCTTGATTGTTCTTAGTTGAATTTTATTTCTAATATGTTTAGGCCTGATCAACTTAAATGTTTTTAGAATACTGCTATATAATTTCCACCAATACGTAATTGTTGGATGGGGTTAGTAAGTAGCACAGTCTTGTGAAAAATAGCTAACTAGCTAAGACTCTAATAGCAAGATAGGGAATAATTGAGTGTGCGTTACTATTTGCTTTTACTTTGGTAATTGCTATATCGGGTTCTTTTAATACTTAATGCTATCAAAATGTGTTCTGGTTTAGCAAATACTTTCTGGGAATATTTTGGTAAGGGAAACAGTTAATTAATCATAATTAGTTGACTGTCGATAAAGTAAGAAAGAATTGGGGGGTTAAGTGTACCTACTTCCCTATAACTGGTAGATGTGTAGGAATTGATTCATTATTGCGCCTATGATCAATAATAACTAGCATCAGTTATTCTTAGCCGATATCATTCATTTATATATTTATTTCTCATATTTTAAAGTCGTCATTTGCATTTTTAGAGTTAGTAAAATCACTATATTTAAGGCGTGGTGGCATCACCAAAAAGGTTTTCAAAATTAGTAGAAAAAAATAATTATTGATTATTGCTTTTGCTCCCTGTGGGATCGACCCTGCTTATCATTGTACTAATTAGTGTTAATCTGTACAAAAGCGCGAAAAGCAATTTCTACCGAGACCCTTCAGTTTGGCCAAATCGAACCCATCACGAATTCAGCAACTACCTCTGATTCGGGAACTGATATTGAGATGAACAGACCTGACCGAAATTTGAATCCTGGGCAGAACCCAAACAACCCATACATGTGGGAACTTACTGGCCATAGTGAAGATGACCCCCCACTCCTATTCAGCTTCCAGAGACCGATAATCCTATTGAAATCAAGCTAGCATTCCTTAACGTACTTCCAAAGTTCCACGGAAGAAGCACCGAAGACCCTTACAATTTTTTGAGCAAAATTTTCAAGATTTGTAAGGTTCAGAAGAGGCCATCCACTGTGACGCAAGATCAATTCAAATTGGTGGCATTCCCATTTAGTTTGACAGGAGCAGCAAATCAGTGGTTCTCAAGCTTGCCCCCCAACTCCATTGTAACATGGGCGTAATTGAAGATATTGTTCTTGGAGTACTACTTCCCAGCCACAAGAACAGATGCCTTGAAGAAGGAGATCACAAGCAACAAGCAAGAGTATGATGAGCCATTGAGTATGTTTTGGTTGAGGTTCAGGAAGCTGGTAGACAGTTGCCCTAATCACCGAATGAAGGAAGGCCAGTTGCTTCAATGCTTCTACCAAGGGATGACATCTAGCAACAAGGACTTGGTGAATGAAGCTAGAGAGATCATCGAGAGGTTGGTGGACTCTAAAAAGGAGTATGATCAACAGGAGGTACGAATCTTGAAGAATGTGGCACAGACATCCACTTCCAAAAAAGATGAGATTAAGGAAAGGGTGGAAAGAATGGAGAAAATGCTATCCAAGGTCGTTAACAAGATTGCGTCTGTACAAGAATGGCCTTGCGATACGTGTGGAGCAGTCAACCATACGAGAGATACCTGTTCAAACAAATGCTATGGGAAATTTCAATGAGAGACGGCAAAAAGGTGGACCATATCCCCAAAATTTCAATCCAAGGTATAGGGATCACCCTAACTTCCAGTGGAGAGAACAAGGCCCCCCTCTGCAGCAACCGCAACATTACCAACGACCCTATGTTCCACCAATGCAACGAGAAGCTCCAGTTTTTCCCCATCCACAGCAAGGAGGTCAAGAGAAATATCTGAATGAAAAGATGGATATGTTGATGGACATGATGGTGAAGCAATACAAGAAGACTGAATCAACCTTGGTGGAGCATGCACGACAAATTGCCCATCTGTCAAATTCTCTTAATGAACTTAGGATGAAGCAGCATGGATTGCCTTCTCAGGTCCAATTGAACCCTTATGAGATGGTAAATCAGGTCACGCTCAGAAGTGGAAATATAGTTGATGCACTGCTATTGAAATCCGTGAACAAAGAAGCGAACCTGTTCACTGACGGAGGGTCCGGTTTGGCCAAATCGAACCCTGCAGCAGAAATTCAAAATCAAGTAACGGAGGAAAATGCGACAAAACCACCGTAAAATATGAGAATCCTGAGCATTCTGAGACCAGAGATAAAGGTAAATCCAAGGTACCAGCTGAGGTAAGTAAGAGGTTGAGTTTACATGATCCTACACTTAAAATTTTGCCTCATTTTCCTCGTAGATTAGAAAAGAAAAAGGAAGAGCCTATGGATTTTGTATCAATTTTTGGAAAAATGGAGATTAATCTTCCGTTCTTGCAGCAATAAGTTTACCACCAATAAGAAAGTTCTTGAAAGATTTTATTGCAGGAAAGCCTAAGGATTCAAGCAAGATCATGATGAGTGAATCTGTGTCAGCTGTGATCCAAAAGAAAATGCCTCAAAAGTGCAAGGACCCAGGTATGTTTTCCTTACCATGTTACATAGGAAATAAGAAGATTGATGCTGCCATGTGTGATTTAGGAGCTTCGATTAATGTTATACCATTATCTGTGTATCAAACTTTGAATGGAGCTGAATTGGTAGACACTAGAGTGGTAATTCAATTGGCAGATAAATCTTGTATATGTCCTGAAGGGTTGTTGGAAAATGTGCTTGTGCGAGTCAATAACTTTGTGTACCCCACGGATTTTTATGTTGTAAAAATGAATCATACTAATGATAAGGGAGCACAAGGGGTATTGTTGGGTCATCCATTCTTGAAAATAGCAAACACCATTATTAATGTTGGTGATGGAACTATTTCTCTCGATTATTTTGGTGATAAGTACACATTCAACATTGATAAACCCATGAAGAAACCTATAGATGCTGAGAATGTGTTTGTCATCAATCATACTGACCCTCTTGTCCAAAATTCTCTTGAGACTAAAATTCTGCAGGATATGATGAAAATTCCAGAAGAGGTAGATGTTCAAGTCTCGAGTGATAAGGAAATCCGCAAATTGTTGTGTTCAGTTTACTCTCAGAAAGTGGTGACCAGAACTGAAGTAAACCATGGAAGGCCCAGCCCCATTCAATCCAAGTTGAATGTTCAAAAAAATTCTGAAGGACGCATTGGGTCCAGTTTGGTCAAACCGGACCCGTCCGCCAGACTAGTGGGAGTTGAAGCCGTTACCACCCGACTGAAGTGTGGTGATGATACTTTTCCAGTGGATATGGAGATGCTCAAGTGTGAGGAAGAAATTCCTCTACTCAGCCAAATTGACGGCATCCACAGTCTGGCCCAAGACTATAAATAAAGGCGCTAATTGGGAGGCAACCCAATTTTCTTAGTTTTTTTTCCTTTTAGTTTTTTTAAAAAATATGTTAGGAATTTCAATTTCTCATATGCTCTCAATTCTTGATTTACAGAGTTGAAGTACTTGAATTTGCACCATGAAGAATTCACACCTGTAGAGAGCTGGGGCTCGCAGGGTTCCGTTTGGCCAAACTGGAGGTCTGCGACAGAATCTGATTCAGATACAACACTTTCTTCTTATTGGGAACTCCTCCAAACCCCTCCCAATAAGTTCCCCCATCCCTGATTTTATTTATTTATTTATTTTTAAATTCTTTTGTTGAGCCTAGTTTTTAGGTGGTTTTGTTCTTTCTTACATTTTTACTGAACTTGCTTAAGGGCAAACAAGGTTTAAGTGTGAGGAGGTTTATATGTTTATGTGTTATGTGTTATGTGTCAATGTCATTTAATAAAAAAATATAAAAATATTTTTGATTTTTTTTGAGTCGAGTCAAATTCAGCATACTATTCTTGATATATTTGTTTCTTGACGGACTGAACTTGCTTGTGAGAAAGCTCTTGTGTAACATATTTGGTTACTTGCTGCACCTCTAAAATTACTTGGTAAATGAGTCTAATATAATTGGTGTAAATTGGCCTAGATGATACTTGGGATGACGAAAAAGGACAAGTAATTGAACATTTAAGCCCAGTAAAAGTGAGGTTTGAGCTAAAGTAGAGCAGTCTCTACATCAAATTTTTTTTAGAGTCATGGAATTACTTGAATTATTTGGTGTGAAAATGATGAAAGACATTAGGATTTAACTCCACAACTTATATGGCCTACCACGCATCACCCTTAGTAAACCCTTGACATTTTTCTTTGTTTGAGCCACAGGAAAAAAAATGAAGCCAAAGCCTATTTTTTATCCCCTCTTTTGTGTCCCTTATACATGCATGCTTGTGATTATGATAGATTTCTCAAATTATTTGTTGCTGATGTGCTTTAAGAAGTATCAATGAGTACCTTGATTTTGATGTATGAAGTGACCATGCGGTACTAAATTCAAAAGTGCAGTAAAATAATAATAAAATGAGTGATTTGGTGCTGGAAATTTAGAAAAAGAGGGCTGATGTGCCCAGAAAAAAAAGAAGGAAAAAATAAAAAAAATTAGAAAAAATGAAAAAAAGAGAAAAATGAAAAAAAATCCAACACCAACACCTAGTAATTACAGCCAATTCTGAGCAGATTTTTCCACTTTATGATGGCTGAAAAATTATCTTTTTGATTGAGGAATTTTTGGGCTGAAAAGAGCATGCGTGTATATTTATATTTTTAAGCTTAGAACCTTAGGGCCTTACCTCGTTTTTATTCCCCCTAAACCCATTACAACCTTGAATAAAGACCTTTCTGATTTGCATTGAATGATTTGAGTATTGGCATGTGAAATTCATATATTGAGTGATTGTCCCTTACATCTAGAGCGAATGTGTGAAACGTAAGAAATGTTAGATGCTTGTCTGATTTTGACCAAGTTGATGGCTAGTTTGCTTTGATTTGAGGATAAATTTACCAATGTCATTTGAAATGTGTGAGAGTGTCAAGTGTGTTATACATGAGCATTTCTTATTAGTAAGGTAAAGTTTGTCTATGAATCAAGAAATTAAGGATTTGTATGCTGAGTTTGATTGTTTGTTGGGTTGTAGTTAGTGACTTTTTGTTATTTTTATTTTGAGTCTTTCTTAGAGTCAGTTGGTGATACTTGGAACTTTGTAATAAACAACATGATTTGATTCTCATTTCATACTTGAGGACAAACATAACTCAAGTGTGAGGATATTTGATGTGTGTTAATTATGTTATTTATTTTTGTAAAGTCCTCGGGAGTTGGACTTGTTTTATGGCATATTGCGAATTGTGGAGATCTGGTGTTTCAACACCGAATTCCCAGGTTTTCCATGTTTCCGAAAACAGATTTTTGTCCACGAATTATGGAGCATATTATGGAGTATATTGATGCGATCAAATCAAAATATTGTGAACGATATTATCTTATTTCGTGGAAGTCTAATTCTGGTAAACGAATATTCCTGTAATAGTTAGGAATTGGTTAAGTGGTTAATTATGGAACAAGTCCTATTGATAACAGGATTGTTCATTTAAATACCAGATTAGCATTAGATCTTTCCTTAGACTAAAAGTCTATTTGGGGTAGAAGTTCGACAAGGGAAGAAGTCGATTTAAGGCAGGATTGCGATGGGATAAAGAGAAGAAGATTACAACGCAATCAAGTTGACGCGACCAAGATTCAATCTCTACGTGAGAGCTTTGGAGCGATCTGCCGTGGTTTTGGAGGTTCGTAAACAACCGACCAAGTTCGTGAAGATCAGAAACAAGGAAGTCTTAATTCCTCGGGAGGAGGAGATCCAGGGAGACGTGTTGATCGTGAGGGTTCAACGACGTAGGATCGACAGTGAGGGGAGCTCACAACATTCACTCTGTAGGTTAGCAATGGATTAGTATTTAAGTTAAGCTTCTTGTACTAAAGACTGCTTTCTAGTGAATGGTTTCTGATCTGGGCAAGGCCCCGCAGACGTAGGTGTATTTGCACCGAACTGCGTAACCAAGTTGTGTGTCCACTGCGTATTTTGTTTTGCTTTCAACACCAAACTAATATTGGTGTTCCAACACCAAACTGTTAAACAACTTGGTATAAAGGTTTAGAAATCAGGTGAAACGGAATTTCAATTGGTATCAGAGCAAGGCACTTGCTAACCCCTATACAGGGAGAGTGAGATCAGGTTTCACCATGGCACCAAAGGAGGGGGCCTCTGTCACGCGACCACCGTTGCTGGAACAAGGCAATTACGCCTACTGGAAGGCACGTATGAAAGTATTCATTGGAGCATTAGATGATCAAGCATGGAACTATGTTGTAAATCAGTACACTCCACCTCCCAGTGACAAAACTAAAGAATCGAGCTCATCAACGATCAAACCATATTCTGAATACTCTACTGAGGAGCATAGAGCTTACATGTCCAACTCAAAGGCACTGAATGCCATCTTTACAGCAGTAGATGAAGATCAATTTAAGATGATTTCAAACTGTGAGACTGCAAAGGAAGCATGGGATGTGTTACAGACGTATCATGAGGGAACTAGCTCAGTCAGAGATTCAAAGTTGCAATACTATACATCAAAATTTGAGGAATTGAAGATGCGGGAAGATGAAACTATCTCCGAGTTTAATGGACGAGTCCGAGATATTGCAAACAAGGCTTTTCAGTTTGGTAAGAAGTACAAAGATCAAAAACTTGTAAGGAAAGTGTTGAGGGCATTACCACAACAGTTCAATATGAAGGTCACAACAATCAATGAAAATGGAAGGACTGGGATGATGACACTTGATGAGCTCATGGGGTCTCTGGAATCCTATGAGATGGAGATGTTGCAAAATAAAACTGGAAAGAAGGAGATGGCTTTTACAAGCACAACCTCTGGGAAGGAAGATGAACATACAGATATTGAAGATTCCGATGAAATTGCTAACATAACCAGAAACTTCTCTAGATTCATGAAGAAGATGGGCAGGAAGCCACAGGACAAGTCAAGCGGGAGCAAAAATCCGAATGCCAACTTCACACCCAGATTCGGTCATGCACCTGGTGTTGAAACACCGAAGATCAAATCGGTAAATCTGAATCTGAACAGAAAAATCCAATGCAGAGAATGTGAAGGCTTTGGACTCATTCAAGCTGAGTGTGCCAATACACTTAAAAGGCAAGGGAAATCATATGCCATAACCTGGAGTGATGATGATGGAGGAGACGATATTAAGGATGGAGAAGAGTATACAAATCATGTTGCTTTCGGCGTATCGTTGGAAGAGTCTTTTGAGATAAATCGCAGTGTGTTGAATGAAGAAGAAAGTGATAGCTCAGATGAAGAGACTAGAAGCATTAGTGATGATGACATTCGCAAAGAAAGTATGGAGATGTATAAAATGTGGCTAAAAGTGGCAGATGAAAACAAAGAGCTCAAGGCTGAGAATAAGAAGTTATGTGAAAAGGTTAGAGTGAATGAACTTGGGAAGAAAAATGCACTTGAAGAACTTGAACAACTTAAAAAGGAATTTGCTGAAGTAGTTCAACGAGCGGAGACAGCAGAACAGGCTATTAGACGTCTCAATACAGGGAAAGCTAAGCTTGAAGATTGTCTGAAAATGGGACAAACTACCAAATTTGGAATTGGGTATGAAAGATCTGTTGATGTGTTGAAAAATAAGGCAGACCAAGGTGCACGTGCACCAAGAATAATTGAGGAAAACTGCCCCATCAAGAGAATCAGGAGATGCGGATACTGTGGAGTTCCAGGTCATGTGAGAAACAGGTGTTTCAAATTACTTAAGACACTGTCCGTCTACCCAGCATATCGGTATTTCAACACCATTCCAGGATACAACACCGTGCACCAAGTCAACACTGGAGGATACAGGAACGGATTCTTGAACACACATGCAACTCAGAGATCACATCGCATCACTCGACCAGTAAGACAGGTATGGGTTCGAAAGTCTCAAAATATTTGTCTTTCAAGTTTTGTATGTTATGGAGCACATACAGGAACCTCGTGGTACTTCGACAGTGCGTGCTCAAGGCACATGACAGGAGTTCCTGAATTTCTGCGAAAATTTGAACCTGGATTTGGTGGACATGTTAAATTCGGTGATGGAAAACGAAGTAGAATAATTGGCAAAGGGGAGTTAGAAATCAAAGGGCTTCCAGTGTTCCAAGATGTGTTGCTAGTTGAAGGCCTGAAGGCTAACCTATTGAGCATCAGTCATCTATGTGATAATGATATGACGGTGTACTTTGACAAAGATAAGTGTATTGTAAATCATGGGTCTGGAGTATTCACTGGATCCAGATCAATGGATAAGTGTTATCTACTCGATCAAGATGTCACCTGCTTGAGCTCGAAAAAGGAAGTTAGTACACTGTGGCACAGAAAATTGGGGCACATAAATTATAAATCTTTGGCTCGAATTTCCAGACTAAATGCAGTCAGAGGTATTCCCGAAATCAGTGATGTCAAGGAGACTGTCTGTGGATCGTGTAAGGAAGGAAAGCAAATTCGTATTCCTCACCATGCTGTACATGATGTTTCAACATCAAGACTTTTGGAGCTTCTACATATGGATCTCATTGGGCCAGTTAGTACACCAAGTGTGGCCGGGAAGAAGTATATTTTTGTCTGTGTGGATGACTTCTCGAGGTATACGTGGGTATCATTCCACAAAGAAAAATCAGAGGCCGCTGATGTATTCAAGACCTTGGCGCACAAGCTTCATGTAGAAAAAGGAACCGCTCGAATTTCACGCATCAGGAGTGATCATGGAAAGGAATTCGAGAACTCTAAATTTCGGGACATCTGTGAAACGCTCGGGATACATCATGAGTTCTCTGCCCCCATAACCCCTCAGCAGAATGGTATAGTAGAAAGAAAGAATCGGACACTGCAGGAAATGGCACGAGCAATGCTGGCTGAGAAAAAAATTCACTCGAGATATTGGGCTGAGGCAGTACACACTGCGTGCTACACCATCAACCGAGTATATCTGCGTCCGTTTACCGAGAAGACACCGTATGAGATCTGGAAAGGAAAGAAACCAGATGTGTCGTATTTCCATGTCTTTGGCAGTAAGTGTTACATTCTGAAGGATCGAGAACCCTTGGCTAAATTTGAATCCAGGAGCGACATTGGTATATTCTTGGGCTATTCTCCTACCAGCCGAGCATACCGAGTACTGAATCAACGTTCTGGGGTAGTCATGGAGTCCATTAATGTGGTGATAGATGATTCAGAGGAGGACAATGCTGGAGAAGGTGATGCGCTTGATTCAGCCGTTCCTACTGGTGTTGGAACACCAGCTCCATCAACCGGTGTTGAAACACCAGAATCTGGAAATCTTGATTCTGACCAGAATCCAACGAGACATATGCAGTTAAGGGATCAACCCCGTGTAAATTACAGAGAATTAGCAGGATTATCGTGTTTCATCTCACTCACTGAACCGAGAAATTACAAAGAAGCTTTGCTAGATGAATATTGGATCTCGGCAATGCAAGAAGAATTGCAGCAATTCGAGAGAAACAATGTTTGGTTCCTCACCCCACGACCTGTTAATGTAAATGTGATCGGTACCAAGTGGATTTTCAAAAACAAATCTGATGCAGATGGTAATGTCACCAGAAATAAAGCACGCCTTGTTGCTCAAGGGTACACACAAGTAGAAGGGGTTGACTTCGATGAAACTTTTGCCCCTGTAGCCAGATTGGAGTCCATCAGACTAATATTGGCCGTGTCCTGCATACTAGACTTTACTCTTTATCAAATGGATGTCAAGAGTGCATTCCTGAATGGCATAGTAAAAGAGGAAGTTTACGTGGAGCAACCTAAGGGGTTTGAAGACCCTCAGTTTCCTGATCATGTTTATAGGTTGAATAAGGCGTTGTATGGACTCAAGCAGGCACCTCGTGCTTGGTATGAGCGACTGACAACCTTTCTGATTCAAAAGGGCTATCGTCGAGGGGGAGTAGACCGTACGCTGTTCGTCCTGCACAAGGGGTCAAAGATTCTAATTGCACAGATCTATGTGGATGACATTGTGTTTGGATCTACCGATTCAGCCTTGGTGAAGGAGTTCGTTGACTTAATGACTCAAGAGTTCGAAATGAGCATGGTAGGAAAATTGTCATATTTTTTGGGATTGCAGGTTACTCAGGAGAAGAATGGTCTGTTTATCAATCAACAGAAATATGCTGAAAACTTGATCAAGAGATTCGGTCTCACAAGTGCAAAGGCAGTACGCATCCCAATGGCAACCACCGATAAGCTTACAAAGGATGAACAGGGGCAAAGTGTTGATCAGAAATTGTACAGGAGTATGATTGGCAGCCTGTTGTATTTGACTGCAAGCAGACCAGACATCTGTTTAAGTGTTGGTATTTGTGCTCGCTACCAAGCTGATCCAAAGGAATCACATATGTCAGCAGTGAAAAGGATTATTCGGTATATAAGCGGAACCGCAGAGTATGGAGTATGGTTTTCTCGGAACAAGGATTCACAATTAGTAGGTTTCAGTGATTCGGACTGGGCTGGGAATGCTGATGATCGTAAAAGTACCACTGGAGGGTGCTTCTTTGCTGGATCTAATCTGGTCAGCTGGTACAGTAAAAAGCAGAACTCTATATCCTTGTCCACAGCTGAAGCAGAGTATTTAGCTGCCGGGAGTTGTTGTGCACAGTTATTGTGGATGAAGCAGATGATGAGAGATTATGGGTTCAATGATGTTGGTTTGACAGTCCTGTGTGATAATAAAAGCACCATTGATATTTCCAGGAATCCTGTGCAACACTCTAGAACAAAGCATATCGATATCCGACATCATTTTATCAGAGACTTGGTTGAAAAAAGAGAAGTCGCAGTCCAGTATGTACCAACAGCAGAACAACTGGCTGATATATTTACAAAACCACTGGATGGTGAGACGTTTGAAGGCCTCAGACAGCACTTGGGTGTCTGTCGAATGTAAGGTACTCTGATCTGTACTTTCTATTGTATTATTTACTGTTGTGTTGTTTCTTTTATAATATGGTGAAAAAGAAAAAAAAATATAGAGAAAAATCAAAAGTATCAAGAAATATGTGAAGTGGTGTTTAAACACCGAGGACTTCAGAGGGAGAAAAATCAGCTGGGCTGAAAACTTATTGGGCCTAGGTCTGTACTCAGAAGGAAGGAAAAAGAGACTTTTGGGTTTCGGAGAAAGGGGGGAAAAAGGAGAAAGTGACAAATTGATTCCCACACAAACTCAAACTCTCGACTGTTCATCTTCTACGTAGCTCACAGCTCCCTGTTCATCAGAAAAATTTGCCAAAACCCTCGATTTTTGTAGCCCACTCAAAACCCTGTAACAATGGTGAGCTCCACGTTCCAGAAGATGGTCCGAGATTTCGTCAAGGTGCGGGTGCCGGAGAATCCGCGAATTGAAGAGCTCGATTCGGATGCTAATGTGAACGAGCTGTGTGGAGATCGAGTGCAGACACTAGCCAAGTGGGGTGGAAAAGTTCAGAGACGGAAAGCTAGGTTTGATCATTCTTTCGTCTATGATGGAATGTATTTTTGCTCTGTTCTTGAATTTATAGAATGGATGGTGCAGAACAGAAAATATGTAGACCTTAGAAAATATAAAAGTCTGCATGGCAAGGTTAATGGATTTAAACTTGAGGAGTTGTTGACTGGTGGCATAGGAGAGATTAGGGAGATTAGTGACTATAATGCCAAACTGGTTGGGGTAGATTTCAGAGAACATTATAAAGTTGGAGATGAAATAGGCCAATATTTTACTATCTATACTCGGATAGGGTCCCTGCACAGGCCTGTTCTTAGAAAATTGGATGATGATGCTGTGATTCAGCCCTGGATAAAAGTGGTTAAATCCACTGATGTTGCTATGGAGATGGTTTGTGTTGATGAGTCTCTGAATCAGACTCAAGAATCACTGAGAAATTTGCCTATTCCGGTTTTGGACATTAGTGAGAGTGAGGAAGAAGGAGGATGTGCTGGGAGAGTTGATACAGAGGAAACTCCGATGAATGAACCAGGAGATGCCTCTTTGCTGGATGAGGCTCTGGCAACATTTATGAGATCCGAGGAGGCTCTGGCAGCATTTCTGGGATCAGGTTCTGAGAAAGAAGGTGATGAAGATGTGGCTGAGGACAAAAGTGAAGATGCTGATATGACAGAAGGTGAAAAATTAGACTCTGCAATTGACAATGCAGAGTGCCCGGCTGTGGAAGAAGATACTGTAATGCTGGATACTGGTATTCCAACACCAGGAGAGGATCTGACTGAGGAGCAGAAAATTTCTGAGATGTTTGGGAGTGATGTTGAAACACCACTGGAGACAAGTCCAGCACAGGGACTTAAGAGGAAAAGGCAGCAAGTTGGTGTTGAAACACCACCTGCATCTGGAGACAGACCTGTGCCTCAGATGTCTGAGACTGTTGAAGAGAGTTTGGCCTCTGCCTATAAGAAAGTAGTTGTATTCTCCCCTGAGGTAGTGAATAGATGTTTGCAGCATGGCAATCTCAAGAATACTCAGTCGGTGTTCCAACACCAAATGCCAGAAAATTTTGATGATGTGGCAGTTGAGTTAACAGGAGGAGTGGAAAGTACTTGGCCACTGGCTGGGAGACAACAAATACCAGCATCAAACCTGACTTCCAGATATTACTGTCTGTATATGGTAGCTGTTCATAACTGGATCCCTTCGGTAAACAACACGATTGTTACCAAAGAAATGGCAACTCTGCTTTACAGTCTGGGTGCGAGGCATCGAGTCAATCTGGGTAGGCTGGTATTCAATGACATTATGGACTGTGCCCGTAAGACCAGGAAGGAAGCGTTAGTCCATCCTTGTATCATATCGATGGTACTGCTGAAAGGGGGAGCAGTTACACGGGAGACCGATGAAGTTATATCTACCCAAGCTTTAAGGCCAACCCTCAGGACTTTGAGTGGCCGTATAGTGAAGGATCTTCCCTGGACGCCTCCGGCAATGGGTTGCTCGGATGAAGGTGGAGCTCGGCTGAAAGCCATTGAGGCGAGAGCTACAGTTTGTCAAGAAATCCTTGGGCGTCATCAGGCAGCTATAGTCAAGATTCAGGGGGAGCTTGCAGATTTGGAGGCTGAGAGAGAAGCACTGCTGGCAGAAATTCAAAATGAAAATGGAGATTCGGACAGTGATGGATCAGGGAGCACTGATAGTTTGGCCTGATTGAATTTTTTTTGGTGTTCTTGTCATATTACTGAATTCAGGGGGAGAATTTGTGGATATTTTTGAATGGTTCTGATTTCTGTATGATTCGGTCTGGATTTTGGATATTTATGCTATTCTGGTGTTCTGTTTTGTGTGCATTAATGAATTCACCAATATGCCAAGGGGGAGATTGTAAAGTCCTCGGGAGTTGGACTTGTTTTATGGCATATTGCGAATTGTGGAGATTTGGTGTTTCAACACCGAATTCCCAGGTTTTCCATGTTTCCGAAAACAGATTTTTGTCCACGAATTATGGAGCATATTATGGAGTATATTGATGCGATCAAATCAGAATATTGTGAACGATATTATCTTATTTCGTGGAAGTCTAATTCTGGTAAACGAATATTCCTGTAATAGTTAGGAATTGGTTAAGTGGTTAATTATGGAACAAGTCCTATTGATAACAGGATTGTTCATTTAAATACCAGATTAGCATTAGATCTTTCCTTAGACTAGAAGTCTATTTGGGGTAGAAGTTCGACAAGGGAAGAAGTCGATTTAAGGCAGGATTGCGATGGGATAAAGAGAAGAAGATTACAACGCAATCAAGTTGACGCGACCAAGATTCAATCTCTACGTGAGAGCTTTGGAGCGATCTGCCGTGGTTTTGGAGGTTCGTAAACAACCGACCAAGTTCGTGAAGATCATAAACAAGGAAGTCTTAATTCCTCGGGAGGAGGAGATCCAGGGAGACGTGTTGATCGTGAGGGTTCAACGACGTAGGATCGACAGTGAGGGGAGCTCACAACATTCACTCTGTAGGTTAGCAATGGATTAGTATTTAAGTTAAGCTTCTTGTACTAAAGACTGCTTTCTAGTGAATGGTTTCTGATCTGGGCAAGGCCCCGCAGACGTAGGTGTATTTGCACCGAACTGCGTAACCAAGTTGTGTGTCCACTGCGTATTTTGTTTTGCTTTCAACACCAAACTAATATTGGTGTTCCAACACCAAACTGTTAAACAACTTGGTATAAAGGTTTAGAAATCAGGTAAAACGGAATTTCAATTTTATTGGGATTAACTGTGATTTTACGTGATTAATGTGCACTTTAAATATTTATTTGTAACAGATCACAGTTTCAGGCTCAAGAGGAATTTGGAGGAGAGTAAGGAGTATTGGGCAATTATGACAAATGAAGCAGTCGAAGCAGAGCAGAATTGTAGCAGTTATTTTGGAGCAGATTGAACTGATATTTGTGGAGATAGCCTTGAAGATATTTGGAGATAATTTAAAGTATTGATTTTATCTCTTCAAATCAAAATTCAAATTTAAAAAGAATTTTATTTTATTTAGAAGAGTCCAATGGACATAATTTTTGTAATTGATGCGTATATATATTATACGCATGAATACAGTCGACCAGGTGCTTTCCTTTGAATTATTTTTTACGCCAGTTCGTAGTCAATAGAATTGTAGTCAGTTTAATTCACTATTTTCGAATTGGCAGACTTAGAATTAAAATCAGTTTTGAGGTTACAAAATTTGGATTCTCGGAACAGAGACCAAGGCATTGGTTACTGGTTTTTTCGTCAGTTGCTTTTCAAACATTGTTTTCTTCGGTCAACACGCAGACATTAGGGTGCATCGTTTTTCGTGCGTAGATACAATTGCCTTGCCATTTTGTTTGCTCTACTTTATTCCTTGCACAGATTGTTGTGTTAGGATTTAATACTTGTTTATTTATTTTTGTTAGTTAATTTGTTAACCATGTGTATTATTGATATGGATTATTTGTTTAGTATAATCATTATGAATAGCTAATTCACATATCCAGTGGCGGAACCAGGAGTATATATTAGGGGGCGAAAAAAAGGTTAAAATTTTTTTTGCAACGCTAAATAAAATATTTTTAAATATGTTTAATTAAATATGTCTAATTAAATATATCTAATTAAATACGTCTAATTAAATACGTCTAATTAAATACGTCTAACTGCAAAGTTGTGGGTGTATCTAACGACAGACACTTGATCACTATTAGATATACAGAGATCCAATCTTAAAGACATCTCGATATTATAAAATTTTACTTTTCAAAAAAGTTACATATTACGGAGAATCCAAAGACATCCCATTTAATGTCTATTATTGTATACAATAAAAATTATCGATGATCAAATATAACATGACAAATGTTTAGGGAGTATATGCCCATTCATATTGCTTACTATCTCTCGAGACAAACTAATGTGGGAATTGAAACCTTCTTAATGGAGCCTTTGCCTTTAATAATATTCTCAACTGATTTTCCAGCTCAATTAGTTGACCAAGAACTTGATTTGGTTTAAGATTTTTCTTGTTCTTTAGTCTGAATCTTAATTAGATGACTAGTCATATTATGGGTAGTGGAAGAATGAGTCTTTAGTTTTTACTTCTCCATGAATTCCACCTTTTGTAAAATTTTACAATTTCTTTGTTTGGGCCCAATTGGCCCTTTAGTTATAAAAAAAAACCAAAAAATGGCATCATCTTCAAGCTCGGACTCACGGCCTCCTTCCGCCCACTGCCCGCTCCGGCGCCGACGATTCAAGGGGGGGGGGGGGGGCGGAATCCGGTGGCTTCCGGTGGCTCTAGGCCTAAATTCCGGGCCGCCGGATCTTAGGGGAGGCACTAGCACCCCCTCGCCCCCCTAGTTCCGCCATTGCATATATCGGCAGAGAATAACAAATGTTAGTTTATAAATCGTGAAGACTAATTGCATTATAATTGATTCTTCCATATTCTTGATTGTTCTTGGTTGAATTTTATTTCTAATATGTTTAGGCATGATCAACTTAAATGTTTTTACAATACTGCTATCTAACTTCTGCCAATACGTAATTGTTGGATGAGGTTAGTAAGTAGCACAGTTTTGTGAAAAATAGCTAACTAGCTAAGACTCTAATAGGAAGATAAGGAATAATTGAGTGTGCGTTACTATTTGCTTTTACTTTGGTAATTGATATATCAGGTTCTTTTAATACTTAATGCTATCAAAATATGTTCTGGTTTAGCAAATACGTTCTGGGAACATTTTGGTAAGGAAAATAGTTAATTAATCATAATTAGTTGACTGTCGATAAAGTAAGAAAGAATTGGGGGGGGTTAAGCGTACCTACTTCCCTATAACCGGTAGATGTGTAGGAATTGATTCATTATTGCACCTATGATCGATAATAACTAGCATGAGTTATTCTTAGTTGATATCATTCATTTATATATTTATTTCTCATATTTTTATAGTCGTCATTTGCATTTTTAGAGTTAGTAAAATCACTATATTTAAGGCGTGTGGCATCACCAAAAAGGTTTTTAAAATTAGTAGAAAAAATAATTATTGATTATTTCTTTTGCTCCCTTTGGGATCGACCCTGCTTATCATTGTACTAATTAGTATTAATCTGAATTTGCAGGTTACTTGGTGAGTGAAACGACGTTCACCAAGGTTCAACCTTTCTTTGCATTTATATGACAAATATGAGAATAAACCACATTAACATACTCATCTAGCAAGAATTACCCCACATTATACACAAGAAGTTCTAAATCCATGTTTTTGGATTTCCATATCAAATGATTAAGAAATTTGCAACTTTCCTAACACCCTAACATTTCAATCTTACAAAAATTTCATATACTTAAACAACCCATGGTATAAATGAGGTAACACACAACATTAATGGCATAAATGCTCTCCAATAAATGTTCATGAATGAGCAAACATAGAATCTTACTACATAAGCTTGGAAGCTTCAATCAATTGCTCCCAAGAACTAGATTTACCTACAAGAGTTCATACTAATTGATTCTAAACAACAAAACGTAAAACAAAAGAATTCAAAGATGAAAATGGAAGAGAATAGGGTCTAAAAAGTACCAAAAACGCAGATGAAGAAGATATGAATGAGAGGAAAGAGAGTGTTATTTATAGTACAAAAAGGATAAGGTGAAATTCTGGCCACCCGTTGGTCGCGATGGGCTCGTCGCGACGAGGCCATCGCGACTCACGACTGGTGCCATAATTTTGTCCTTCTTTCTTTTCATCTTCTTGTGGTACACATTCATCTTCATAGCAATTCCTCTCATTTTTTAAGTCTTCAATGTCTCCTAAAATGGTCTTCAATGGCTTCCGATCTTCAGGTCCTCAAAGCAAGTCTTCAAAAGTCTTCGAAAATGTGATCTTCAGTGGTCTCCGGTTTTCATGCCTCTGTGTTTTTTCCTTGTCACGCAAAATCCACTTAGAAGAGGTAAAAGTGCGTAAAGTTGCTCTTACCCCTCCTAAGAGAATTCCAAGATAAAACACAAGCTCTTGATAATAAAAGGGCACAAAAGTGACCCAAAATAGTACTAAATTATGTACATAAAATGGACATATCAATGTGTCTCAGTTGAAATTGAACGAGCTTAAGGTAAAATGAGTATTGGAACTGCATCCGGGTGAAGACATCCTCATAAAAGTGACAAAGAAGAAGTATCACTTAGGCATATACAGGGGAACTCCGATGGGCCTACCCACAGTGGTGGTTGTTCCTCATCTTTCCTGCAGCAAGTGCGGTAGTTATTCCTCAACCTAACAGACAGACCAAATGAGGCTATCTAACGATCAACCAGTTGTGAAAGCCATGGTATCGTACCTCAAGCAACCAAGTGACATCGATGATGTCAATGCCGGAGGTTGTACGGACGACAACGACAAGGAGGTTTTGTTTCTCACCACCGACGATGAGGTACATTCTTGTAACACATTAATTTTCAATTCCTCAAATTACTTTTGCCCATTCGTATTCATTAATCCTTGTAACAGGATACTGGCGAGCAAAAATCCCACTCGACGGCTAATTTTCGACCATCTACAAGACCAAGATTAAATAGGCTGCCAAAATAGGTAATGCACTAAAATGAGTACCTTTATTATTCATTGACAGTGATAGTTAAATAATACATACTCAAGTGATCATTTCGTATCATTTTACGTTCACAGATTGTCAACAAACGAGACCTGACAGATTGACCCATCATGGTGCAATTCATAAAGGAAGCAAATACCGCTATTCTCGAAATGATAAAGAAGAAGGACTACATGTTCTTCCCGGTGTTCCAACCATCGACATTCACACGCCATTACACCTGCGATGTTGGAATAGAAGTTCTGATTGAGTTTGGGAAGAAATTGGGGAACATGTTTTCGATGACCTGGATCGATAATGCGCAGGTCAATGTGTGGATTCGGTGAGTTTCAAAACTGACAAACTTAATGTTTTTTTTAAATTGATTAGGATTTCATCTTCAGTAACATTAAAGTTACAGGCACCCGTGGGAGAAAATATGGGAAACGAATTCAGGCTACGTCCAATTCTGCCCATCTAACTGTGGCAACTTGAACGACTTTGAGCAGGAGGTCAAACTCCGTTTCAAACTAATTTTGGAAACAATGAAGGCAGTAGATGCTGAGTTCTACATCGTCCCCTACATAGGAATGTAAGTATTTCTTCCTGGAAATTACATTTACATTTCAAACCACTTTCATTTCATTAATTTGTTAACATAATTTTCCGACAGCGATCATTGGTACCTTATCATTATCAGTCCCAGAACGGAGGAGGTTTTCACTCTGGACACATTGTCAAGGGATATCAAACTAACAAACTTGATCGAACTCAGGGTCATTTCCAATTATTTCAATCAATCAAATCATAAATCCTAGTTTGGTAATATACGTGAGGAAGTAACCATTTTAATTTACTTTTTGGATAGGCTTGCATGCGCATACCAAAGGGAGAAGAGAAAGATGGAGCCAGAACCCGGCTACACTTGGAAAATCAACAACATCATAGTAAGTCATTCTATCATTTCATCCCTCAATTTATTATGCTTAGGGTTAGTAATTACATTTACCTTTCCTGTGAAGTACCAAACCCGGAATGGTTTCTGGCAATACGAGTACTCCATCATGCTCTTCATGGAAGGATTTTTTTAATCACCCAGAGACAAACAATATCTTGGAGGTAAACCTTTCATCCCTAAATTTGTTAATATTAATTTCTAGTAAACACAATATTATTGACTAGCAGTGTTAGTTTGAAATTAACAGATCTTTCCAGAGGGAAAAAAGGGCCGTACCATGTGTACAAAATTTAAAGTGTAGTAGAGAGATAGTGTGGGCCTTGGCTCGATGACTACCAGCAGCAAGCGAACACTACGTTGCAACTTCTGGATGATAAGAACAACATAATAGGTTGATGGTTGATTATCAATGGTTGATGATATTAGAATTCTATTGATGGTGTTTGCTTATAGTAAACTTGTGTGATATTTTACTTTGTTTCAATCCATGCTTAAGATAGTTTTTCCATTTCATAGTTTGAATAATGTTCGCATGTTTTACGAGCAATATTTTCATAACAGTTGTTTCAAATTTCTTACCGATTCAAAAGGTTTCCAATTTATAATAGTTCACAAGTATCTCTAGTTTTCGTTGCCCCGGAAATGATCTGGGAGGGACCCTCGGAAAGCAAATTGTGCATTGAAAATTTTATCCAAATCATACACCGGTAGAAAATGAATGTACCGGTGTAAAAATCAATCCCATTTTTAATAATTTATTTTAAATTATTTAAATAATGCCGGTGCATAAAATAATGCCGGTGTAAAAAAGTTATCGGTGTAAAACCATTCCGGTGTAAAAAAACAATATTCCTATTACAAAAGGAATACTGGTGTTATATTTAATACCGGTGTACAAATCACAGTTTTACACCGGTTCACATGTCATATACCGGTGCAAAATTTCTACACCGGTGTTCCAAATCTTACCGGTGCAGACACTCTGTGCGCGCCCCCCTCCCCCGCAACTTTTCAAAATTTATACACTGGTTCAAAATACCGGTGTTGACAATTTTCTACATAGGTAAATTTTACCGGTGCAAATATGTTGCATTTTTACACCGCTATACATACACACCGATATTTTGGGGGGCTAAAATACCGGTGTTGTTGCCCTTAATTACCTGTGTAAATACCCCTGTCATGCAGTGATGAATAGGGATTTATAGGCAATGAATCCCAGAAGTTCAGATTCATTGGGATGGAAGTCAGTTCCATAGGCAAGGTCGGTGATAAAATGTAACATGGCTCAGAAAATTATGGATGGGAAAAATACAAAAGTTACCGATCAATGGATAGCAAACAAACAATATCCACAATTAGAGCAATCAGCTATTGGTTTACATACCAATCTCAAGGTTGCTGATCTCATCACAAATAAAAATCAATGGAGATTACCATTGTTATATTCAATATCCCTGTAAGAGATTATCCCAAGTATTGTGGAAATACATACTCATATAAATTCTATTGAATCGAATAAGCCTATTTGGAGACCAAATAATGATGACTCATACATAGTAAAGAATGCTTATCATATGATCTTGAAAGAATTATGGCCTAGCCAAATCAAAACTTCACCAGAATTGGTGAAATTTTGGAAGTTATTATGGAATCTCTAAATTCCTCATAAACTACAAGTTCTTATATGGAGATAGACAAATGTTGCTTTTCTAACCACAAAGAATTTGACGAGCATAGGAATAACAATTCAACAAAACTGTTCGAGATGCCCACTACATCAGGAAGATGACACACATATATTTTTAGGATGTGAAGATTCAAGAAGGATATGAAGAGTCTCATCTCTAAGCTTTTATTTCAATGTGGCTCTATAACTGAAGGGACCTCGCATGCGCCATTAGAAACCCACAGGATCGCAGTTAAAAAATGAGAACTTATAGTGTTGCTCATGTTCTCACTCCTATCTACTATAAAGTAAACAATGACAAGTTCAAGTGTCGTCCTCGAGGATAAAAGGGTTCAGCAGATAGCGTCGCAAGGTTCAGCCTCGGGTGTCACCCAGATTGTGTGTTAGGAATAGTAAACATGGGAGGTTTTGTGTTGAGATAATTAAACTAATAACTATGAGCCTATAAAAGATAACGAGATAAAAATATGATTAACTAGCCTTGAGGATATTTGCATCACATGTTTAACATATAAGATTTAATCCTAGACCTCTATCCACATTCAAGAAGTATAATTCTATCTATTAGCTATATTACACGAAGTGGAGATGTTAATTCCTCGAGAAACTCCCACGGGCTGTCACATTGTTGGTTCTGCCCTCTCCTTAACAGCTCACCTCCTCCACATATAACATAGAGAAGTGCTTACAGGTGAAGAATTTAGCCCTCACTACCGGTGTTTATGAGCACGTGCTTATAAGTTAGTGCTTTGCTACGGTAGAAAATTAAACCTGATAGTAGCACGGATCATCGAGACCTCCACCATGAATACCCATCATTAGTCTTTGGACATCAGTACCTCATGATAACTCGCAATGCTTATTCGCTATATACTAAGATCCTAGCTCTTGGGCATTAACCGCACAACCTCGACTGAGATTTTAACAACACCCGACCCGATTACAATGATTCCAAGTTTGTTCACATCATTATTCCAATTAAAAGACCATCCCATTACCAGTCTGGTAGCTGAGAAGGTTTGTGTTACCCCCCTGGTACTCATAAGACTACAAGAAAGTTTGGTAACGTAACACTCCCAAGCTAGTTTCAAAGCCTAGCACTGATCCATGCAAAAATCCAACTAGGTGTACATCACAATCACATTCAATACAGTAATTATGACAGGACGCTAAATCAAAAGTTAAACATGATATTTTTAGCAGAATAAATAGACATAAATCTTGAAGTTTCACAACTCAAATGTTAAAGCATGCTGACAAATAGCCCCAAGTCATAAACCTAAGCTAAGCTAACAAAGCCCATGGATTCAAATACACAAATGATATGAAATGAACACTTAGAGAAGCAAAAAGTACAAAAGTTAAAATCCATCTCCTATTCATCGATCCAAGCTTTTAAGCACAAATCTAAACTAGGTTATGAAAACCCATCATAGATTTTTAAGAACCAATGAATAAAATGAAGAAACTAAGAAAACCTAAGGAAAAACTAGGGTTTTAGAGACCCAAGTTGGGTTCAAGAAGATAAGGATGAATAAGGCTTTTTATAGGTGGAAGAGAGAAAAAAAGGGGAAAAGCAAATGTAATAGAAACACACGTTTCATTGGTCCAGGGCACGAGCCGTACAAATTTTCACGGTCTGTGCTATTTAACCGTATGGTTTGATAGTTCACGGGACACGGGCCATGCAGATTTGCATGACCCTTACCATTAGAAGGGATGGAAGTGTGCAGTTTTAGGTTCATGGGGCACATGCTATACACTTTTGCACGAATTGTTTTCAGTTTGGTCCCAAATTGTTTCCATTCCTACGGGTGAACCGTTGATCCATTTCGGGAGTTCTTGCAGTCAATTTTATGGTGCTTGCAAAGAAAAATCCAATGATGCTGTTTTTAAGTGCCAGTTCATCTTATATCTTTCCCAGAACTTGCTTCCTACTCTCGGATCATTCTTCATCCGCTACTTTGTCTTTCTTCATCAATCTATCTTCTACCGCTTTGTAAGTGGCCTTCCTTCTTCTACCATTCTTGCGAATGGAATGGCCTTCTCGATTAGGGTCTCTAAATAAGCTCACAAAACAAGTATAAAAAAATCATAGAGGTAAAACACACTAACTACTAAATGCTTACAAAATAAGGAAATTAGGGGAGAAAACCACACAAGGTGATTGTAACCCCCTATTTGGTAAAACACCTAATAATTTAGCTATCCACCAACAAAAGTATCTAAAAAGTGGTGTTAAATGCTCTAAGAAAACATGCATATCCCGTCTCATCAACAACAAGACGTCAAAACTTGGTTTATACAATGGACCAAGCAAGCTCGAGATAAAGAGGCTATCATATTATCTATATGTATCCTCTGAGAAATCTGGAAACAAAGGAATGCAAGAACTCTAAATGATGAGATCAATGATCCATTTTCATGCTGGGAAAATGCAAGAAATACTTTCAATATTGAAACAAGCTCTGCCTGAAATAATGGAGGTTGAAGACTAGTAGGACGATGTAGCAATACATCAACAACTACAAAGAAATCAACCATTTCAGGAGATGAACTTGCATAATCAATGGATGCATAATCATATTTATGTGGTCACCTTTGATGGATCATTTCAAAAGCAAAGGTTATTAGGAACTGCAACATGAATGATTTCATATCAACATGAATGATTTCATGTATCCATGAAGATACAGGCAGACAATTGGCATCAGGTTCGAATTTCTTTGTAGCAACCTCATCATTACAAGCAGAAGTTTTTTTTATTAGGCTAAAACACCCTAAGGATTTATATAAGTGTCCGCAATCCTTTCAGTCGAGAACGATATATTACAGAAGTTTACTATTAGTAGCATATCGGCCGAGGCAACATTATTGCCTCCAAAATTAGTAGAGAATTAGCTAGCATCTAAACTAAAGTTTTAGCATCTAATTTTACATGTGTAAGATCTGTATCAGCATTACAAGCAGAAGTTGAAGCTTGTTTAAGAGCAATGGCACCAACTCTGAGGAAGGGACCAACAAACTTATTGGTGTACACTGATTCTACTACTCTAGCATCACCCTTAACCAATATATAAAAGTAATCAAAAGAATGGTTCATCAGTTATTGCTAAACGTTTCTCAGTTAAGTAACTTTAAATGTATAAAAGTAAGTCGTAATATAATTACTAGTGAAAATTCTGTAGCATATAATTTAGGAAAAATGTTTATGTAATGCTTCGTTTAATGGTTGATATGTGTTCGTTTAATGGTTGATATGCGTTCGTTTAATGGTTGATATGTGTGTGTGGTTTTAAAAAAAGAGTGTTGCATGATTTGATGAATATTTTAGTTAATTGCAGAGGAGAGGGTCTTTGTTATATCGACCTACGGTTAGACCAAAAATAAAAAAAACATCAATTTTATAATTTTTAATGTTAGATTATATTATATGTTAAGATTCATTTAAAAAGGTTTTCATGAATATTGGTAACTTATTGCAATAAATAAAAATATATTAAATCTCCCTTTGAATCAACTAATTATAAAATGACCCCATCTAACATTTAGTCGGTCTAAATCAAGAATTCGTGAAACATCAATCATTAAGCTAAAAAATAATTAAAAGAAACTATAATCACAATAAAACAAATTTGAAAAAAAAAGTTTGAAATATGAACAGAATAAACCTAAATATTAAAATAAAAACTGAAAACACCACACTTACCTATAACTCAACAATAAAACTTACGAAAAAATGAGAGAAATGTGCAAATATAACCCTATATAATTAAGAAAGTGCAGGAGTCTGTCTCCCGCGAGACCGTCTTACTGTAAGACCAGGGACTTACAGTAATTTAAGGCAAAAGACAGAAAATTTTTTTTGGGGGTCATGGCATAATTAATTTGTTCTCCGTGCCCATTTAAAATGCGCAAAAAAGTAGGGGGACTAACCTGCAAATACCAAAAATATGGAAGGAAATCTGAGAAAAAACACGGGTATGATGAACACGCACAATGCAAAACACGCTTCCAAAACATTCTCATAGTTTCAATTGATCTCAACCACTGAAATCCATCGATCCTAAATCTTCAAAGATCAAATCCCCAACTTTTTCGATTAACAATGAACAACGACGATTAAAAAAAATCAGGTTTGTGATTCAAAACTACATAATCAAATTGGTTTTTTGAAAAATATACAATCAAATTATGTGAATTTTATTTATTTTTCTGATCGGAAGATCAATTGATGTGCGAAGAAGATGATAGCAAAACCGAAGCTTCATCAACAAGCCTTCTCAACAATGAACGAAAAATTACTGTGGTGAACAGCACAATCAATCAAATCACACAATTCTGTAAAAGGTGAGTATGAAAAACCAGAATCATCATATAAAACCTGATTTAATCTACTTGCGAATGTTTCAGCTCTTATTGCTTGTGAATATTTTGATGCAGACTGATCTTTCAGCTCGAAAAGCTTGCAAGTATTTTAATGTTCAAAATTGATGCTCTGTACCAGAATGTGAAAATAATGTTGTAGATCTATATCAAGTTGACCAGAATAAACTGTCATGTGATGTTACGGATATAGAGATTGATGTGTTAATGAAAGTGACTGATACTTCTGTATCTGATGTTAAATGTTATTGAATATTGGCTGCTAGAACTAGTGTATCATGCTATAAACTGAATGAGTGATTTGATTATGCTCATTCATAAAACTGGATGCTCAGTTCTGGTAGGGGTAACAAATCTTAGAATTCCAATTCAAATACAAACATGCATATGCTGCTATGCGATGTTTCTATTATAGGAATTGATGTTTTAATAAAAGTGTTTGATTCTTCTGCACCTGATTCAGAACTGACCTGCATATACTGGTATGTGATGTTTCTATCATATATATATTGATGTTTTAATAAAAGTGTTTGATGTTTCGACAAAATATATCAACTGTTACTGAAACTGATATAATTGAGCTGTGATTTTATAATCAAACTAAATGATATGTGATTTTTCTAACAAATCCGCCAGATGATTATCGTAATCTATTGGAGATAGATGCAAGGGAGTGTTTGCAAGGAGTGAGAACAAGAACTTGTGAAGAGCTTGAAAAACTGTATCGAGCACATGCAACTGCGCTTGAATTTTGTGTAAGGAAGTCAACAACAAGATAGTCAAACTAGTGAGTAGTTAGGGAAAAATATTTCACATGCTCATGTGAAGGAAAGTCCATTTCAAGAACTAAAAACACACCTACTCTACATCTAGAAAGGAAGAGAAAAAGAAAATCAAAAGAGTTTTCAGTGATAAGAACATGATGCAAAGCTCAGATCAGGATCAAGCTTGTTGATAAAAAGTTCGACGAAATCAAGCACCACTTCGTTGATCATAACCATGAGTGCACAAGATCAGAATGAAAGTACCTGCAACGTAGTGAAAGAAGAATAAAAAATGAGAAAGCAAAAGCAATCGAAGCTATGGAAAAGCCAGGTCTCAAACCAGTAGCAAGTTACAAATATTTAGCATGTGCTGCCCAAGGAGAAGAAAATGTTGGGCACACTATGAGAGATCACATTAATTATGTGAACATGTATAAAATGGACACTATAGAATGGTGGATGCTCAATATGTCTCAATATGTCATAGATGAGCTTTATCAGATTGCTGCTGCCAAAGAAGACTACTTTTTTAGAGTGAAGCTGGATGATGAAGGAAAACTAACACTACTCTTTTGGAGAGACTCGATGATGAAAGAAGATTACATGCTATATGGTGATGTTGTCAATTTTGACACCACTTATTAGACAAACAAGTATAATCTCATTTGTGCTCCGATTGTCGGAATAAACAATCACTGGAACAATGCAATGTTTGAGTGCGCTTTAATTGGAAAAGAAAAGGCTGAAACTTTCGTATGGATGCTGGAGGTATTTAAAAATTCAATGTGGGAAAACAACCAGTGACTATACTCACTGGCTAGGATTTGGCTATGGAAAAGGCAATTAAGGAGGTATTTCTAAACTCTGTCTGATAATTGATGTTTCAAGTTATGTGTTTAACCTTTTAAATATTAGTGATGATGTTTGAAGTATTTCTTCAGTTGATGTTTTGAACCAGTGTCTAACTTGTTATATTATTCAGTTGATGTCTCATTAAAAAGGTCTAACCTGTTATGTTATTCAGTTGATGTTCTAAATATATTTTTTAGAACATTGTTCTAATTATCTGACTTGTGATATCAATAATTTAATTTTTAAATCATCACCACAACCTGTTTTAGAACATTTGAAAACTCATCATGGACATGCATAAAATTTCTCTTGGTTTTGACTCTGCAACATGAGCATCCTACATTTATAATTGATGATACATTAGAAGCATATGACATTTTTAAGAAACTGTTTGATTATGCATTTACTGAAATTGTTGTTTCGTAGGTATTGAAAGAAACAAAACACAGGCGCTATTTGTGGCACTTGAAACAAAATGCAATTAGTCACTATGGTAAAGTAAAAAGTGATGAAGAATTTAGAATGGCATTCGACCATTGTTGAAAGGTTGTGCAAATGAAGAAGAATTTGAAAAATTATGGAATTCCATGATAAAAACCTACCAGCTGCAGGAAAAAGATTGGTTTAAAAGTATGTACAAACTCTGAGACAAATGGTGCATTGCACTAAGCAAGGATTTCTTATCTGCTGGAACTTTGTCATCACATCGTGGTGAAAGTACCAACAAAGCAATCATCTTCAATGCTTCCAAAACAACCAACTTGACACAATTTTTTTGCAATATTTGGATAAACTGTCAAAAGTTGGAGAAGCACAGAGACAAGCAGGGAATACAGCAGATCAATAGAAAAACCAAGAGCAGCTGTAGAAGGGCCCAGATTACTGAAGCAAGCTGGGAGATATACACTCTTAAAATTTTCAAGGACTTCGAAACAGAGTGGAAATTGGCAATGGTGAGTAAAGTGGAGAAAATGTTCAACATTGGCTATGAAGATGTTTATGAAGTTAGCCCAGAAGACAATGAAACAAAGGTAGAGAAGGTTTATTATAGACTTAGGGATGGTAAAGTGGAGATCAAGTGTTCATGTAAATACTTTGAAGAAGTTGGGATGTTGTGATTCCACAGCCTTCGTGTGCTCCACTTGCACAACATCACAACAATACCTGAAGATTATATACTGAAGAGATGGAAAAATATGGCAAAGAAGGAAATATGAAACTGAGTACTTGGAGGTGCATCAACACAAAACACCGGGAACAACAGTGAGATGAAAGGTAACCCTGGTGCCATGGATGCTCAGAAAATACTACAATTTAGTGTTGAAATGTGAAGATGACAAAGATACTCGTAAAACACTTGAGGATAGTTTGAACAGGGATTCATCTACAGCATGTCAGCTGCTTTCAATGAAAGATAAAGATAAAACTGAATATTCAGCGATAAACAATGCCAAAGACTCACAAAAAAAAGTGATCCTGAAGTCCTAGATCCAAAAAAAGCAAAACAAAAAGGGAACCAGTAAGAGGTTGAAAGGAAAGCTTGAAAGGAAGAAGCCACAAAAGAAGGAATTTGGGTCCAAGACTCCAAAAGCCCAAATCATCTGAATTAGGGAAGACCAAAGTTGATGAAGGATGAGTTCTGAACTTGCAGAACAAATTTGATGTTTCAATACTTTCATTTGACGTTTCAAGACTTTCAATTGATGTTACATTTTTTAGAAGTGAGGACTGGAATTAAAATTACTGCTCAACTTAGTAGAATACATAAGGTTTTATTATGGAAATCATTGTAAAGTTTACCGATCTCTATAAGTTTCTTGTTTGAGTACTGAAATTTAATTTGCATGAACATGATCTTTTAACTTAGATGTGTGATAACTTATAGATATGTAATGAGATTTTAAAGTTTACTGGATTTTTACATTCAGAATACCAACGTTACAACTAAATATATGTCACACATTTTATAAATACCCTAGACAACTGCTAAAATGTGATATTCTAATTTCAAAACATAATCATTGATATAAAAAAAAACTCTACAAATAGACTAATGAGAGTTATAGCATAGAAATAAGCTTTACTATCAACACCCTAAAACATCAAGACCTACTCATGAATATCACCTCATTACTTTAAAATGTCAACTTCCACCAAAATCCAAAAACCAAATGTCAAATTCCAACAAGAATTCTGAGAATCACCTAACCAACAATCCAAAAATACTTAAAACATCATCCACAAACATAAGTTCATCACATCCAGAAACCATCCATAACCAACAATACTAAAACATCACCCAACAATAGTACTTAAAACATCATCCTTATACACAAGATCATCGCATCATTAGAAAAATAATTATTTCTTCATGAATCCCTTCGATGACTTTTCCGCTAGTCCACCCTTCTTTTGAGCAACTGTAGAACCCTTCTTTTCATGTAAAATAGTAGAATAACATGCAACTCATCCAATATCTTCCAAGCTCTCAATCCTAAGACTAAAAGAAGGTCCAGGTCCAGTATTCAATATTGGAACTTCAGGAGTGCACTTCTTCACTGACTTCTTAATGATTTCTTCGATCTGATAAAAAAACCCATCAGAAAAATAATCTTGTGAACAAACAGGAATATGAACTGGAGGAACAACATCTTGCGCAGTAGCCAAGCTTCATCATCTCAGCCACATATGATCTGGTAACAATTTCAATATTCCTAGCAAATCTCATTGAGCGCTCAACAACATCCTACAAAAAAACATTATTACTCATAATTTGAAACATCATATCAAAAACAACAAACATAACATAAATAAAAAAAACTTACAAAAGGAGCTTCAGCAAGAATCTTCTCGTCGGTGGGTAAATTGTCAGAAATTTCCAACACTACAAAGCAAGAGCTAATGTGGGTAGTGCCATTACCTATTCTTGAACCTAACTTTAATTTTCCCATTGAAGTCAAAGGAAAACCATTTCCGCTCATCACGCAAACATCAAAGCCAACACTCATTATAGACTTACAATAACCTTAACCTTACTATCATTAAAATGTTGGACTAAGGGGAAGGAAGTAGGCAATGAGATTCCTTGAAATGGAAATCTATAAAGATTGCACATCAAAGGTAGAAATACACAACTATTTACAACATCAAATGAACCTTTGTTGTACCTCTCAACAACATCACATAAATTTTTCAGCACATACCCACACCAATCCATATTCCTGATTTCATTCACATTTTCCACAACCCTCAAAAGCTTAAAATCAACATTACTTCTAGATGTGGGAGTGAGGAAAGTACACAACACATACATCAGAAAATAATTCTTAAACAAATCACATCTCTCAGTCAACAATGACATTTTACCTAGCAACCTATCACAAGGAATATTATTATGTTTATTAGCCCCTGAATCCATCTTCCACTTAAGCCTCAACTCCATATCTCTATTCTGCCCCTTACCCGAGTTATTAACCTCTACAACCTCAATATCACTTATAGGCAGGCACATATCCTAGGTTATATAATACTTATCACTACCTATTCGTTGCAAGCGACTAATTGGGTTAAAGTTAGTTACCAGATACTGAATCACATTTTTGGGCAAAACACCAAAATTTATCTTCAATAATCCTTCAAATCCTATATCAATAACTGACCGATCTGCCCATCAGTCAATGATTTCACAAGCTTTAGAATTTTACCAGGGTTACACTTCATAGAGAAGCCCCTCTTCGAGATGCAAAAAAATGAATAGATAAGCAACACTGAAATATGAAAAATATCATAAAACTGTAAGTAATTAATGCATACCTTGATGGATCATTGACACCCTTCGATATTTTTGACTTCACAACTCCTTCACTCTCCTCTCTAACCCTCTTCCTCACAACAGATTTCCCTTTACCAACAGAAGCTGTTTTACATATAGCAACAACTTTGCCACCTTCCTCATCTGAATCATTAGACTCTCCACCAGCATCATTAAACTCTTCATCAGAATCATCAGAGTTATCCTCCTCACCAGACCTAACTTCATAATCATCCTCTTTCACATCAGACATATCTTCATCATCATCCTCATTTCATCAGAATCATCATGCTTCTACCCACTCACTAATTTATTCTTATCATCATTATCAAAGTTCTCCTCACTGTCAGACTTACTATCAATATCATCAACTTTTTGATAAAACATCAACATTTTCTGAATCATCCCCCTTGTCAAATTCTTCACCTTCATTAGAATTGTCTTCACTTTCATAGCCTCCCTTCTTCTAAGATTCCTCTTCAGCCTCCCCATCTTCCTCAACATCATTTGGCTTCTCACCATCGCTATCAGAACTGCCATCAGATTTCGAGCCATCAACATCTTCAGACCCCTCATCATTTGTCTCAATTTTATCATCATCACCACTATTCTGATCGTCATGACCAGTTTTATCTATGGTAGCATCAAGTGTTTGAGATTGAGAAGGAGCAGTACTGAAGATCTCCTCTGCAAACAAAAACATTAAATAATGGGGTAACCCAAAAATATAATAAGGATTGAAAATTTAAAACATCGGGGTTAAAACATATAGATTAAAGATAGAAGATCATCAACTCCAACATTAGTTAATATATCTTTGTAACGACGCTATGACTGGAGAAATTTTGAAGCTGAAGAAACATTTTTGACAGAAACACCTATACATATATTAAAACAAAAAATACAAAAAAATAAGATTACAAAAAAAGTAACATCAAATCAAAAGAAGAATGTATAAAAAGAGAGGGAAAAATACAACTGGGTTCGGGAGATTTCTCAATTTGAATAGAAACTTTTTCAACACGGTCAGCTACATTTAAAGAAACATCATAGCATATTAAAAAGAAGGAGGCAAAAAAAAAAACATCATATCATAAAACTAAGTATTCCAAAAAAAATATATAGTTACCTTTTTGGGCAGATTTTCCAATCTATGAAGATGGAACTGGGCTAACCACCTTATCTGAATGAAATAAAAAATAAAGATCAAATTACTGAACAAGAAGAAGCAAAAAGTAAGACATCAAAAATCAGAAAAGAAGTTTTAAAAGGGAAAACTATTTTTACCCTTTTTAGCTTATTTTACAGGCTGAGTAGAATCTAGACTTATAGCATCACCTGAAACATATAAAACATCAAACCATATTAATAAAAGGTGAAAAGTAATTAGTAAAATATCAAAAATAAGAAAAAGATATATTTAAAAGAGAAAATTATTGTACCTTTTGTAGCAGATTTTTGTAGGCAGATCAGAAGCTGAAACATCAAAACATAGTGCTAAATGATAAAGAATAATAAAGGGAAAAAAAAAATCAAAAGTAAGAAAAATAATTATTGGAAAGAAAAACTAATTTTACCATTTTTAACAGATTTTTTACCAGGCTCACAAGATACTTGGCTGGCACCCTCGCCTGAAAAATATGAAACATCAAACCGTAGTGGTAAATGAAAAAAAGTAAATCAAAAAAATCAAAAAAAATAAATATTCAAAATGATAACTATTTTTACTCTTTTTAGCATATTTCTTTTGAAGCTCAGAAGAAGAAACATGATTGACACCCTCACCTGAAAAATGTGAAACCCTCACCTGACTGACACCCTCACCCGAATAAGTGGTAAATGGTATAGAGTAATTATTAAAAAAAATCAAAATTAGAAAATGAAGAATTTGAAAGAAAAACTATTTTTTACCCTTTTTAGCAGATTGTTTTCTAGCCAGAGCAGAAGCTTGACTGACACAACACCTAAATTACAAAACATCAAACCATAGTGGTAAAAAGGTAAAGAGTAATAAATCAAAAATCATAAAAAGTAGAAATATAAAGGAAAACTATCTTTACTCTTTTTAGTAGATTTTTTTTCACTCACAACAGAAGCTAGACTGACACCATCACCTGAATTACATAAAACCTCAAACCATATTGGTAAAGGGTAAAGAGTAATAAATCAAAAATCAAAAATTAAAAATCAGAAAAGAAGTATTAAAAAAACAATGTTTACCTTTTTTAGCATATTAGAAGGTAGACTGACACTATCACCTGAATTATATAAAACATCAAACTATAGAGGTAAAAGGTAAAGAGTAATAAATAAAATATTAAAAAAAGAAGTATTTAAAATGAAAAGTATCATTACCCTTTTTAGCATATTTGTTTCTGCCACAGCAGAAGCTAGACTGACACCATCACCTGAATTACATAAAACATCAAACCATAGTAGTAAAAGGTAAAGAGTAATAAATAAAAAATCATAAAAAGAAGTACTAGAAAAAAACAATGTTTACCTTTTTTAGCAGATTTATTTTTAGACTCAAAATTATCTTGGCTGACACCCTCACCTGAATTATATCAAACATCAAACCATATTGTTAAATGGTAGAGAGTAATTATAAAACATAAAATGAAAAATTAATCAAAATTATAAATATTACCAGTTGCATTGTCAGCTAAAACATGGGCAGTTTGATTGGAATGCATATTACTGGCACTTTCCTCTAAAAAATATAAAACATCATAAATGATTTAAAATAGGTATTATGAAATCACATAATAAAACACAATATTAAAATTTGAATAATACCTTCGCCTCCAGAATTGCTCTCACGCTCAGTAAGAACTTTACCCTTGCCACTCATCACTTTGACTCGTTTAGCAGCTGCTTGTTTTACACACCTCTTTTGAATATTTTCTTTAGGGATGGAAGAAATAGGAACTGGAGATGATGTGATAGACACCTCGGCCACTTTCTTCTTTTTCGCATTTCTTGGATTCATAGCTGGAGGAAAATCAAAACATTAATAAAAATTTAAAACATACAACAGAACTATACATATAAACATATACCTGCAGTAAATGTAGGAGTCGTCAGACCACAAATCATATCAGATTTTCTGACAGGAACACCACAATCTAAAACAAAAGAAAATATTATTTATAGCATAAATAAAATCACCGCCCATACATGTATATACATATCCACAGAAAGTTTAAAACATCAATCAGAAAGCAAGTTTAGAGCTAGAATTTAGAAAATCAAATAACCAAAACAGATGATCATCAAAGAAATATAAGACATCAATGAAGAACCTAACGACATCATTTTAGAAAAAATAACAAAAAAATATGAACATACAAAAAACTGTGAAACCAATACACATAAAACATCATATAGAAATGGTTGATTCAAACTAGTAAACACTAGCACCATCATAACACATAAAACCAAACAGTACAAAGAAACATCAATACAAGAACAATAAAGTCAAATGGAATAATTGTATCATTAAATCAGAACCGTAAAGCATCAAATAAAAACATATATAATGAAAACATCAACTGATATACTTAAATCATCACTCTTACTGAAAATTACGATAGAATCACTGTAATTTAAAAATTATACAATAATGACAATAAAAAACACATATAATAAAAACTACAACATAACACATATAATAATTACATCATCTCATAAACAGGAAATGAAGTCAAATAAAAACCTTGAAACATCATATTCAAACATTAAAACATCATATAAAACCCTAGACGATAAAAAATGAACAAATATAGTAATAAAAATTTTCCCGCCAAACAAATAAAAAAAGCAACAAACCTTGAGAGGAAGTCTTCCTCTTCTGCTTTAAAGCAACCTTTGAAGAAATGGAAGGCTGGGAGTATGATTTTGCAATTTTCTACACCGCATCCTCTATACAACTAGAATAAACAAGATCTCTTTCCTTTGACATCTACAAAACGATAAACATGAAAAATTATACAGTTAAAAATGATCGACATCAATCAAAATCTAATAAAAAATATGTATGTGAAAACCTTCAGCTTCGTAAGTACCTCTTGAAATACGATAACAACCTCCAAATCGAAGAGAGTAATAACTGCAAAAAAATGGACAGGAAGCTCAGTGTTCACCAACAAAAAAACTTACTACACAATAAAACGACTAAAAGCAAAGATTATCGGCTGGAAGAACAAATCTAGCTCGTCAGAGTTACCTGATGAAGAACCGAACTGATTATCAAGCAAAAATGGAAGAAACTCCAAAAATTGGACCAGAACGATCGATTACACTCACATGAAATACGATAGGATGCGTATTAAGCAACAAGAGCATATGTAAGTACAGAAATCGTGGCGGGAATAGCAAACCTAGGTCACCAGAAAAGGGGAAAAAAGAGATAGAGAGAACAAATATGTTTTTTGAGAGAAAACGAAGCGATTCTGGAGAGAGAAAGAAAAAGGTAAAATGAGGGGAAGAGAGAGATACTGTAGTAAATGTAAGCTCAGATTTATTTTAATTACAATTTAGTCCCTACAAAATATGAAAACTATAATTAATACTCCATCACAAATTAAGTATGTATTATTTATAATTTAATCTCCGGTCTTGCTGTGAGACCATTTCGCACAAGACTTTGTCAAAATGCAGATATAACCCTGAGATAATTTTTAGTACAAAAATAACCCTAACTATTTTACACAAGTGCAAATATAACCCTAAAGACTATATTCCGGCATTGACTGGCTGGTTTCAATCATTGACCAACTGAAAATGACCAAAATACCCATTTAGCCTAAAACAAAATTTTAAAAGACAAAAATGCCCTTTGACCGACCATTACACTGCCACTACTGCCAATGCTCCACCATCATCACAACGCCACCGCCACCACTCCACCTCCGTCAGTGCCACTGCCGCCCCTGCTACTTACTTCACATTCTCCTCCCTTAATTTTGATCTATTTTTAATTCCACTTTGTCCTCAGTAACAGAGAACTGGAGAGAATTCCAGAACCATACAGAAGAAAAACTCAAATTCCAGAACCATAAAATTGAGTGCAGTGTGAAGTAGTTTTCTAAAATTAACCGCGCACCCACAAAGGAGGCTATAAAATAATTTGATAAACTGAAGCTTCCTAACTTGAATATAGAAACCAAGAGAACAGTAGATGGTGTGACACTTTTCATCAAATAAATGTAATTAAAAGGATGAAGATCTCCGATTCGGTGGCACCGGTGGTGATCCCATGGGCGGAGAAGAAAGAAAGAAGCGACCTCCAAATAACAAAAGTTGCTACAAGATCAAGCTATATGCTTATGAAGTGGTCGTTGAGCTTGACAGAGTTGGGTTTGAGGCCGAAGGCTATGAATATGAAGCTATTTTCACCCTTGAAGTTTTGACCCGCACCCGCTAAACCCATTTTCATTGCCCGACCCGTGGCAAACTCACCTCCCTCTGTAAAGCTTCCGATTTCCCTCAGCCTGCCATAATTTTCGACAGCAAGCCCATCGTCAACGACGATGAGTTTTCCCTCGCGTAAGTAAGTTGAGAATACTTTCGTCCATGTATGACTATATTATGTATATTTTTTGGTCCTGCACAATTGTAACATAAATTTTGTTTCCTATGTGCTGGTCGTAATAGGATCAAAGGGAGTTATCGATGGATTTCTAGCATTTAGATGAACAGAGTTATCTTTTCATTGTTCGCCCTGAAAATCTGAATGTCTTACAACATAGAAAATGGAGGTTAAATACAATTAATGTTTCTATTTCATATCAACCTTATGTATTTTAATATATTGTTACATTTGTTTGTAAATATGTCATAATTATGTTGATTTTAATTAACATGTCAATCATTCCCACAATAATTGAACAACAATTGAGTGTTGTATGATGTTTAACCATTTCTCGATTGATCACATTTTAAATAACATGTCAATCATTCCCACAATAATTGAACAACAATTGAGTGTTGTATGATGTTTAACCATTTCTCGATTTATCACATTTTAAATAACATGTAGCGGCCATTGATGACCGATTGTTTGCATCATTGAATATTTAATATTATAATATTTTACAAGAAATGAGAGCTGACAGACTATACCGCGACGTCGCATAATTTGGTTCCAAAATAATAAATTAACGACATCGCATATACCGGCCTCATTTTTTGTGTCGCCAGCCACATAAACGACGTCATATTTGTTAGCGTTCCACGTCAGGTGGCACACGATGTGAGTTCCTCACCACATGCGATATCGCTTCTCAATGCCCACGACATCGCTCTTATTATGAATGACATCGTCGTTTACGACGTCGCCGCAATTCCCCTGCCGTTGGCTCCCATTCTCCTATGGTCGAAGTTGCATGCTTTATGATTCCGACATCGACTATAATGATGTCGCAGCTGAGGTCTTTTATCGTCGGCTTTCTAGCATAGAATGACGTCGCTCGCAATTCCTGCAGATGTGGGTCCAAAACCCAGGTAAAAGGTACAAGTTACCTCAATTTTGAACCGAGGTAAAAAATGTACCTTTTACTTTGGCTGTATTTACCTTGGTTTTTAATGGAGTAAAAATCAAGGTAAAAGGCCCTGTAGTAGAACCGAGGTAAAAGTTCCCGTTTCTTGTAGTGTAACCCCCCTACACGAATGAGAGAAACCTTTTTAAAAATTGCATTGTTATTTAGATGATATATGAGAATTAGTATCGTTTGTCTAGAAAGTAATTTAGCATACTAACAAAACCAATGGTTAGTTAGAAACATACTGAGAACCACTGGATTACACTAGGACTGATTCCATTCTTGAAAAGAGCTCCACAACCGAAAATTAGAGTCATTTTCTGGTCTAAACCTGTTATGGACTTCAAAGTTCATGTAGATGCTGCATGGAAATCAATGGATAGTTGTGGAATTGGTATTGTTATTAGAAATAGAGAATGGGAATTTGTCAAAGCTTTTACAAAATCTATTCAAGCTGTACCCAATTTCGAAGCTGAACTATGGGCCCTCAAAGACAGCATTTTATTTGTAAACGAGAGGAAAATTTTCCCTTCTCATTGGAAACAAATTGTTTACTGGCATTAGAATCCCTGATTGACCCTCTTAAAGCTCCATGGAAATCCTATCCGTTAGCCACGGAATTAAGGCATAACATGAGAGATTTAATGATCACACACACCCTAAGGGAAGGGAATACGGTAGCAGATAGGTTGAGTAAATTGGCACTGAAGCAGGAATCAAATACACTCACATTCTATTATTTGGATCAAAGAACCAAATGGCTTTTAGCATTAGATAAAGCTCAAATACCCGCCCTCGGGATTTAGAATGGATACTGCTGATTGGATGTTTTGTGATTTGCAGGTTTGGAAACTACGCAATTTCATGGTTAGGTGGAAGGCTCCGGTCACAATCTGCTCCTTCTCATGGGGAGATGCTGTAAAACTCTTTTGCTGTGTAAACACCCCAAGATCAGTTTCGAGCTGGAGGATAATCAACAACAAGGATACGGCGCTCAACTTTAATAAACATTCCACATCTGTATCACAACCACATACACTATTTTGTTGTCTAAAAAATGCTTGGCCGAGACAACAAACTCTCCCGATGCCACCTACTGAGCACATCTTTCGACCAACAGGGACAAAGCTCAGTTCTTTGGGTTTAGAAAAAATTTTGTTCTTGGCAACGTATATTAACTTAGGAGGATTTTGGAGGTCCGGCCAATCATCTTACACTAACACGAGGGGTGAATGTGTGATGATTGGAAACACTTCCAAAGCACTCCTTGGTAAATCTTTTTGGTATAATAGGCAAGTATATTTCCTGTATATTGCACATTTGATTCCAAAGTTCAAGTCCGAACTTGAACACTCTTGTAAATTGAAAACTTTCATGGGTTAAAAGGTTGATGAACCTAATACACCTCCCTCCCAGTATTATGGGTGATATATAAATTTTTTTTTTCAAAGAGGTAACTTTTTCACAAAGTAACTTAGGTCATCAAATAGCTTAGTCATCATAACATATAAACACCCAAATGATAGTATTTAACAATACGAATCAAAACAAGGCCCCTATAATTCTCTTTTACCTATTGGGAACTAGCATAATGCAAGTGAACTAAACAGTTTCTGATCATCCTTTGGCTACTTCCAAAGGGCAAGAATCATAGTTAAAATAATTAAAGAAATATACAACAGATTCTACCGCCGCATACAAAGTGACTATGAATATCCTATCTTATCATCATATTCTCCAAAAAGGAGACTTTTGGTCAAATAGCACCTTTTTTCCCATTAATGGGCTGGTCTCGTGAATATAGTAGTAGGCTTATTTTTTCCTCAATTTTATCACCCTAGTGGGCATCTTATATATTACATGAAAGTTTGAAACCTTTAGAACTTATCCAGATAATAAATCTCTAGTATATGAGCTTTATGATCAATGACCTGACGTAGTCAAAGGCTAAAAGCATAAACAACCAACATATATGTGTTTGTTATGTTATATATACTAGGAGTCTCCAGCCCGCGCAAAGTGTGGGCTATCGACAATGGATTATGAATTCGCTCAGTAGTTCATTAATTAAAAGTTAATATTAAATAAAAAATAAAGTAGTAGTGAGGCATAATAGGAGTTTGAGTGGAGAGGGTTGGAGTGGAGAGGGTTGGAGTGGAGAGGTTCGAATAGAAGGTTCGAGTGGAGTGATAAGTGATTATGGAGTAAGCCCTAGCTTTTTTTTTATTTATTTGAAATTTGTATATAGTAAAGCAAATCCTCATGGAACTCTTTGACAGGTAGGACTGTGAACAAATCCTCTAAGGGGCCATGTATTGTGGGTGACGTATTCGAGGGTGATGTACTTCTGATTATCGAAAGGGGTGGCATTTTCTGGCTTCGAGGGGGTGGTGTATTCCGGCCTCGAATGAGTTGTTTATTCTGGCCTCGAAGGGGTCATGTATTGTGGGCTTGAAGAGGTAGTGTCTTATGGTCTCGATGGGGTGGCGTATTCTGGCCTTGAAGGGGTGGTGTATTCTGGCCTCGAAGGGGTTCTTTATTCTGGCCTCGAAGGGGTCATTTATTGTGGCTTCGAAGGGGTAGTGTCTTGTGGCCTCAAAGGGGTGGCATATTCTTTCCTCGGAGGGGTGGTGTATTCTGGCCTCCAAGGGGTGGCGTTATCTGGCCACGGAGGGCTGGTGTAATCTGGCCTTGAAGGGGTCATGTATGTTGGCCTCAAAGGGGTCATGTATTGTGGCCTCGAAGGGGTGGTCTTTTCCCGCCTCGGAGGGGTCTTGTATTGTAGCCTCGGAGGGGTAATGTATTATGGACTTGAAGGGGGCATGTATTGTGGCCTCGAAGGGGCCATGTCTTGAAGGGGTAGTGTGTTGTGTCCTCGAAGGAATGATGTATTCTGGACCTTCGAGGGTGATGTACTTTTGAGTCTCTAAGGTGTGGCGTATTCTGGCCTCGAAGGGGTAGTGTATTCTAGCCTCGAAGGGGTTGTTTATTCTGGCCTCGAAGGGGTAGTGTCTTGTGGACTCGAAGGGTGGCGTATTCTGGCCTCGAAGAGGTGTTGTATTCTGTCCTCGAATGGGTTGTTTATTCTGGCCTCGTAGGGGTATTGTATTATGGCCTCGAAGAGGTCATGTCTTGTTCCCTCGAAGGGGTAGTGTCTTGTGTCCTCGAAGGGGCAGTATCTTATGGCCTCGAAGGGGTGGTCTTTTCTGACCTCGAAGTGGTGCCGTGTTCTGGCCTCGAAGGGGTGGCATATTCTGGCCTCGAAGGGGTGGTGTATTTTGGCCTCGAAGGGGTTGTTTATTGTGGCCTCGAAGGGGTCCTGTATTGTGGCCTCGAAGGGGTAGTGTCTTGTGGACTCAAAGGGGTGGCGTATTCTGTCCTCGAAGGGATGATGTATTCTGTCCTTGGAGGGGTTGTTTATTCTGGCCTCGAAGGGAGCCTGTATTCTGATCTCGAAGGGGTGCCGTTTTCCGACCACGAAGGGGTAGCGTCTTGTGCCATCGAAGGAATGTTGTATTCTTGCCTCGAAGGGGTGGTCTATCCTGCCATTGAAGATTGAAGGGTTGGTGTATGTAATCTAGCCTCGAAGGGGTTGTGTATTCTAGCTTCGTAGGGGTTGTTTATTATGGACCTTCAAGGGTGATGTACTTTTGAGTATCGAAGGGTTTGTGTATTTGGGCTCGAAGGGGTGGTGTATTCTGGGCTCGAAGGGGTGGCATATTCTAGCTTTGAAAGGGTAGTGTCTTGTGCCCTCAAAGGAATGATGTATTCCTGCCTCGAAGAGGTGGCATATTCTGGGCTCGAAGGAGTGGCGTATTCTGGCCTCGAAGTGGTGGTGTCTTGTACCCTCGAATGGGCAGTGTCTTGTGTCCTTGAAGGAATGTATTCTGGACATTCGAGGGTGATGAACTTTTGAGTCTCGAAGGGGTGGCGTATTCTAGCCTTGAAGGGGTAGTGTCTTGTTCCCTCGAAGGAATGATGTATTCTGGCCTCGAAGGGGTGGCGTATTCTGGCCTCGAAGGGGTCATGTCCTGTGCCCTCGAAGGGGTCATGTCTTTTGACATCGAAGGGGCAGTGTCTTGTGCCCTCGAATGGGGCATGTATTGTGGCCTCGAAGGGGTGGTCTTTTCTGGCCTCGGAGGGGTGGCGTATTCTGGCCTCGAAGGAATGATGTATTCTTGCCTCAAATGGGTGGTCTATCCTGGCTTGGAAAGGGTGGTGTATGTATTCTGGTCTCGAAGGGGTTGTGTATTCTGGCCTCGAAGGGGTTCTTTATTCTGGACCTTCGAGGGTGATGTACTTTTGAGTCTCGAAGGGGTGGTGTATTATAGCCTCGAAGGGGTAGTGTCTTGTGCCCTCGAAGGAATGATGTATTCTTGCCTCAAAGGGGTAGTGTCTTGTATCCTAGAAGGAATGATGTATTCTTGCCTCGAAGGGGTGGTGAATGTATTCTTGCATTGAAGGGGTTGTGTATTCGGGCCTCGTAGGGGTGGCGTATTCTGGCCTCAAAGGGGTGGTGTATTCTGGCCTCGAAGGGGTAATGTATTGTGGTCTCGGAGGGGTAGTGTCTTGTGCCCTCGGAGGGGTAGTGTCTTGTTCCCTCGAAGGGGTAGTGTCTTGTGCCCTAGAAGGGGTAGTGTGTTGTGTCCTCCAAGGAATGATGTATTCTGGACCTTCAAGGGTGATATACTTTTGAGTCTCGAAGGGGAGGCGTAATCTGACCTCGAAGGGGAGGCGTATTCTGGCCTCAAAGGGGTGGTGTATTCTGGCCTCGAGTGGTGGTGTATTCTGGCCTCGACTGGTGGTGTATTCTGTCCTCAATGGGGTGGTGTATTCAGTCCTCGTAAGGGTGGCGTATTCTGTCCTCGAAGGGGTCATTTATTCTGGCCTCGAAGGGGGCCTGTATTGTGGCATCGAAATGGTCTTGTATTCTGGCCTCAAAGGGGTCGTTTATTCTGGCCTCGAAGGGGTTATGTCTTGTGGCCTCAGAGGAGTAGTGTCTTGTGCCCTCGGAGGGGTAGTGTCTTGTGCCCTCGAAGGGGGTAGTTTCTTGTATCCTCGAAGGGGTCATGTATGGTGGTCTCAAAGGAGTGGTCTTTTCTGGCCTCGAAGGGGTGTCGTATTCTGGCCTCGAAGGGGTAGTGCCTTGTGCCCTCGAAAGAATGATGTATTCTTGACTCGAAGGGGTGGCCTATCCTGGCCTCGAAGGGGTGGTGTATTCTGGCCTCGAAGGGGTGGTGTATTCTGGCCTCGAATGGGTGGTCTTTTCCAGCCTCGAAGGGGTTGTGTATTCTGGCCTCGAAGGGTTCATGTATTGTGCTCTCGAAGGTGTAGTGTCTTATGCCCTCGAAGGCCTGAAATATCAACCATCCCCCTCGAGCCATCACCCTTTGACCCATCAACCATCCGCCTCACTACCACTCAAACCATCAACCCTTCGAACATTAACCATCTGACTCGACTCAAACCTCTACTCGAACCTTGACCACTCGAATCAGTACCTTTCGAATCTTTTCTACTCAAATCCGCTATTCAAACCCTCTCCACTCGACCCTCACCACTCGAACTCTTACCACTCGAGTGGTGGCGAGGCAAATTTTTGATGGGTCGAGGTGTGATACCTCGAGGGAGATGGTTGATGGTTGCAGGGGCTCGAGGGTTAATGATTTGAGGAATGATGTCTCGAATAAACACCCCTCGAGGCAGATGGTTGATGTTGAAGGGGTGGATGTTTTGAGTGGTAGGGAGCCCTCGAAGCCGATGGTTGATGATTCAAAAGGTGGATGGTTCGAGGGGTGATAGTTTATGTCCGAGGTGTGGAGGGTTCGAGGGGTATATGCCTTGAATGGGTAATGGTTTGAGATCTAATGTGGATGGTTCAACACTCTCAGTGGTATACTCTCTCGAGGTGTGGTATACCCTCTAGGGCTGGTGTACTCTAGAGGGGTGGATGTATAACCTCTTGAGGGAGGGTATACCCTCGAGGGCAGGTACACCTCTCTCAAGATGAACATAGCGTACCCTCGAGAGTACACCTTCCACTCCTCGAGGGGTGGTATACCTTACTAAGAAAAATACTCTTCAAATAAACATTGCAATTACCAGATGCTGCTTTACCAAATGCATATTGATAAATGCATTGGCCTTGTACCAAAGCCTAAACTCTGAAGCCACCTGCCATCCATATAAATATCACAATACAGAAAGCAGTACTACTGCTAAATTTTGCAAAAATGTATTTAAAAAATAGCAAAGAACATTAATTTTGAACTGTATAAAAGTTAATTAGAGAGAGCCTCAAGTACATTAATTTTGAACCAATAATTAGTATTCTTAAAAGTATTCCAGAAAAACTGACCCCAGCTATACCTTTTGGGCCAAAAACCAACAAAGCCACAACTCCAATCACCAAAGCCTCTGGAGCACCAACTCCAAACAGAGATGCATAAGCACCTTTACCTCTACATCCACCATTCCTTTCAAGGAAAAAAGACGTAAACATTGTTAAGAGTTCCCGTCGATGGTAGACAAAGCTACAACTTAATAAATAAGATAAAATGCCTTATTACAAAGTACCAATTGATTTTACGATGAAATTTCATAACTCAAATACACATTAACAGAAAATCAATACAAGCCACACAGATCCCTTAAAATCCCCACAAAATAAGAAAGGAATAAGTACCCAGCTTTATTGGAAGCTCAATTTTTTCAGCCTTCCCCTTAAAAATTGTTATAACTGAGAGCAGAAGTGGGAAAAAGTGAAAAAAACTCAGATGTCAAGTTTAGAAGTAGAAGACATATCATTTGAAGGTTTTAAAAAATTAAATTACCCTCTGAATATCCATTAAGCTTCAAAATCTCTCGTGCCATGTAATCCATGCTAGATCACTGAATGTGAAAAATTAGGATCAAATGGCAACGACAGCTCCCAACATGTAATTACCAGATGCTGCTTTACCAAATGCATGTACATAACTGCATTGGCTTCGTACCAAAGCCTAAAATCTGAAGCCACCTGTCACCCATAGAAATATCATAATACAGAAAGTAGTACCTCTGCTAAACTTTGCAAAAATGTATTTAAAAAATAACAACATAATCCAACGCAAATAAGATTACATGGAATTATATGTATTCATAATCAGGAATTCTAACTCTTCAACCTATGGAAACTTGTCACCTAATTTAACAAGTTTATCTGATTAGCCGGAGAAAAAGCAGACATACCAGCTGGTCCAGACATAAGAATCCGTTGGAATGTGTCCTTATACTCTCCCTTCTTGCCATATTTTCCATAAAAATTTTCAACAAGACACGAATTTCCTCTTGGGGATAGAAAACACAATCAGGAAAATCAATCAATATCTGTAAAAGGCATATTTTCATCAAGATCCCAGCTCACAAAACTCTAAAAATTAAAACTTTTACTTTCCGTGGGTCATTTAAAGTACAAAAGAACAATCGAGCAAAGAATAGATAAGATTTTAAGAACCAAAAGGCTTGAAAGCTAAATTAAGAGCATATGGATCATGATGTTATGTGGACAATGTAGGCTTACAAAATACCTGCAACAACTATGACCGCCAAACCTCAGAAAGTGAAAGATCAATGAAGAACCCGTGCACTCGAACCTGATTAAAAACCATCTCCATCTTATTCTTCATCCCTAATCTAAAACCCTCGAACTCTGCCACCGCTAAGAACGATAAAGGCACGGCAAACTCTGCTCAAGCCCCGCTGAAGAGGCCTGTTCGCAAAAACCGTTGCTACAATGCCGACGGAGATAGGAAGAGCAACTCACCGGCGGTCCCGAGCTCATCTTGATTCAGCGGAGGCATTCCCTCAAGTAGAGATGTTTCCGGAACAGATCACACCAGCTGCGGAACAAATCAGTAGCAAAAAATTGAAAGCATATCAGAAACACTTGAGAAGTCAGAGCAACGATGATGGAAAAGGCGGCCAATTTGGTTAGAAAAACTATGAAATTACCTTGTGGAATTGTTCAACGATAGGAACCCAACCATATGAGAGTAAACTCTTCAACCCATATCTCTTCCACCCTCAACTCCCTTTACCCAGATCTCCCTCTACCTCGCCACAACCCCTCCGCCTCTGCCAGAGCCATCCCACGCCTCCACCCCTGCCTCCTCTAGCATCATCCCACGACTCCTTCCGCCTCCGCTAGCGCCTCTAATCCCCTCCGCCTCCACCTCCGCTAGCGCCGCCACTCATTCCAGGAGAAGAGAAATTGTTGGCCAAGTGATTCAAGGAAATACGAAAATGATAATGGAATTTTCTGGAATGGGTGAATGAAGATAATGCGTGGAGCCTATGGAAAAAGATAAGAAGTAGAGAGAAAGACTGACACGTATTAGCAGATAGGAAGAGAGAATAAAAAAAGGTAAGTGGACACGAATTACCTACGAAGAAAAAGTTACTGTTCATCGAATACCTACGATGAAAAATGTACTGTTCATCGAATGAATCGACGCTTTTAAGATATAAAGATATAGAAGGGTTATGTTTATGTGAGACATCAATCTTATAGGGGCGGAGCTAGAAAACATTTATGGCGGGGTCTAGTTAGAAATTTTTAATAAAAAATACAATAATGCTCAAGAATTGTTTTTGGAAGTGAGAAGAGAGATCAACCTTGTCTATGAATGTGATTCTGAGGAGAGAAAATAAGTAAGTTAGAAAATGAGAGGATAAAAAATATTGAGAACCAATTGATTAATTATACGTGATATATAATTATCCACTTAAATTATTTTTTTTTCAAAATTTCTTGAGGGGACTGAAGCATATATTAATAAATATTCTGAACCATAATATTTTTTTTAAAATTTAGCTGATGCTCTTGGTGTGGGGTCCCCCATGTCCCTCCGCCTCTGCAATCTTATGTGAGACCAAATCTCGGCCTTTGATCTTTAATCTGATGGCAATTTCTTTTTTTTTAAAATCAAAACACTCATCCCTGATGAGTGGGGTTTGTTTATTAAGGGATCCCACTCCCTTTATTACTGCCCAAAATAGAAGCTTACAAGAGGAGTAGACGTTTTACATAGAGTTCTGGTCTCGGATGATTTTTGTTGGTTGTGATTCCTTCGATAAGCTCTCCACCCCCTGTGTGAAGCTTACGAAGGCCAGACAATCAACAAGAATCAGTCCAAGAATCAACTAGAATCGACTAAAACTCATCTAATTGATTAAGTGATTCTTCCATCTAAATTGCGGAAACAAAGTTTCCCTACGAACAAGAAAGTTGAACCTGATCGACTCTTGAATTTCCATAAATGGAGAGGAGAGCCTTCTTCTAACTGCTAGTTTAGCTAGGAAGTCCGGTGTTTGGTTGCCATCTCTATGGACGTGAGTATATGTAACAGATTGGAACCTTGAAGCAGCCATTGTAATCTTCTCTCGGATCTTCATGAGCGGCCACGGGCAGATATTTCCACCAAGAATTTGTATCGCAATTGAGCAGTCTGATTGAATGTGTACCTGTTGAGTCCTGCCCATTGCTGCTTCAAGACCTGCAAGAATGGCAACCAATTCTGCATTAAGGACTGACAAATGAGGGTGGGGCAGGATATCAGTGTAATTTATGTAACATGATACTGCATATTTCACTCTCTTAAGGTGGTCTCTCACTACACACCCAATTCCCATTGAATTTCCTTGTAGTGCAGCATCACAGTTAACTTTCTGTCCATAATCAGGAAGCTCCCATTTAATTATGTTGAATTTTTTCCTGTTTTTCCGTTTATACGGAGGTACTAAATTCCTGATTACCAAACTACACTGTGAATGACAGCAGAATTTGTAATTAACTGAATAGATCATATGGCACAAATCGGATACATTTTTCCACAGATTATTAGCACTGCATCTCGTGTTTTCATGTATCATTTTATTTCTACTCTTCCATAATTGCCAACATATCAAACCTGAGAGAGTGAGCATGATGGAATGATGAGGTGATGCAGGTTTGAAAAGCCAATAGAATTCCAATCTATCCCATATGGTGTTAAAGGATCTAACAGGAAGATGTAATGCTTCATGAAACTTATCCCACAAAACCGAAGCTGGGCCACTTGAATTGAAATAATGGGATATAGAGTCAATATGATCACATGCTGGGCATTTAGAAGGTAAATGAAATCCTGATCTCATAAGAATATCAGCAAATGGAAGAGCACAATGTATCATTTTCCACATAAAAAAATTGACTTTCTTAGGCAAAACCTGATGCCAAATTCTTGTAAAAATCTCGGATTCTTCTTTTTTTGGTCTAATAATCTGGTAAGCAGATTTAATTGAAAAATTCCCATATATATCTGGTTTCCAGATCATATAATCCTGATGCTCTTTGATTTGTATGTCCTTAAGTAACTCTAATTGTATGTCAGAGTTAAAGAGATCAGAGAGATGTGGTATGTAATTACCTTTGTTGAGTTGAAATTCTGCCACATTAAGAAAGGGAAAGGGAACATTTACCTGATCTTCCACCAGATTAATAAGAGGTCCCAAGCCTAACCAATTTGCAATCCAGAAATTTGAAGAACCTTTGCCTATAATTACCTGAGAGGAAGATTCTGCAATAATATTTATCTTCCTATATCTAGCCCAAGTTTCTGACTTTCTTGCATGTGAAGGTAATGACCACATGAACTTAGACCAAAGAGATTGTCCCAATTGAAGCTTCCACCATATTTTAATCGAGAATGCATCTATTATTGATTGAATGTGCCTTATACCTAGCCCTAGTTCTTTCTGGGGGTATGAAATCCTATTCCATGATAACCAGTGTTTGTTCAGTCCATGGTCTGATTTACCCCAGAGGAAATCACTGAATATGGACTTCAGCTTCTTAACAGTATGAGAAGTTGGAGCAGTTACTGCCCAAGTGTGTTGTGGTATAGCTGTTAAAATGTGATTTATCAAAACAATTTTCCCCCCTCTTGACAACCATTGATTTTTCCAGTTTGTAATTTTTCTATTTACAGAGTCAATTAGGTTTTTAAAATGCAAATTAAGTTTTCTACCCTTAAAGACTATGACTCCTAGATATAAAAAAAGGTAATGATCCATGAGTAATGTTAGTAATATCTTTAATCTCTTTTACCTTGTTTACACTTAACCTACCTGAGTAAAGAGCACTCTTGGAAAAGTTAATTTTTTGTCCTGTTCCTTTTTGGTAGATATCCAAAAACCTGATTAAGTTTTGCAAAGATTTTTTAGTCCCTTTGAGAAATATCATAGTGTCATCTGCAAAAGAAAGCTGAGTGATATTGTTTGCTGACCCTGGAGTCTTAAATTTTTTAATGTTGCCATTTTGAAATTGAATCCTTAAATTTCTGGTTAAAAGTTCAGTTAAAATATTGAATAGGAAAGGTGAAATTGGATCCCCTTGTTTTAAGCCTCTAGTAGGTTTGAAGAAACCACAAGGGGAACCATTTATCAGCACTGAAAACCAAGTAGAACTCATGTTGTTCATTATTACTTTAACTATGTGACCACGAAAACCTAGTTTCAGTAGAAGGGAGTTGATGGTAGACCAAGATACCCGGTCAAAGGCTTTCATCATGTCCAGTTTCAGGATTAAATTTAAAGATTCATTTTTCTTATCTAACATTCTAACTGCCTCCTTCATAATTAGAATATTATCAGCAATGTCTCTCCCCTTTAAGAATGCAGACTGTTCATCTGAGATAAGTGAGTTCATTAATGGCTTAATTCTTTCAACCATGATTTTAGACATGAGTTTATTAATGAAGTTAGATAGGCTTATGGGTCTAAATTCACTGAAATTCCTAGGGGTGTTTGTTTTTGGTATTAAAGCTATGAATGTGCTAGCCACAGATTTAGGAATTGGAATACCAGCTTGACATTCCAATATAGCAGCCATTAGATCAGATTTGATTATATCCCAAGCCTTTCTGTAAAAAATACCTGAGAAACCATCAGGTCCAGGGGCTGAAGTAGCAGATAGTTCAAAAACAGCAGTTTTAATTTCCTCTACTGAAATGGGTTGCAAAAGGTTGATGTTATCAGTTTCAGTGATTACAGGAGGGATTTCCTTCATTAGGAAAGAAAGACACTGACCAGATGAGTCATCATTACCATCTGATAACAATGATTTAAAGAATGATACTGCTGCCTCTTTTATTACAGGTTGTGTGTTTAGCCAGGTTCCATCGATGTCTTGTATTTTCAATATTCCTAACCTAGCCTGGTTTTCAGAAATAGACTTGTGGAAGTATTTTGTGTTTAAATCACCATCCTTTAGCCACTTCATTCTTGTTTTTTGTGTGAGGAAAATATTCTGTTCAACTAAGTGTTTAGTTAAGATTGCCTTAGCCTTATTCAAATTAATCCTATCATTTAATGAGTGTGATCTGTCATAGATTGCTTCCAAATTAGAAACTTCAGTTTCAGAATTTTTAATGTTGTCATGTACATTACCAAATACTAATTTGTTCCAGTTTTTTATTTCATTTTTCAATCTTTTAAGCTTTAAGGAGAATCCCAACAGACCCTGTTCCAAGATTGGCTGTGACCAGTTGGTGGATATAAGATCTATGAATTCATTTCTATTAAACCACATTTCCTGAAACCTAAATGGTTTAGGGGAAGAGATGTCAGATTTGAAAGATCTAATAACATAGGTGAATGAGCAGAAGATGTTCTACTGAGAATTTTGACAGAGGACTGGTTAAATAAATTGAAGAAGCTTGTGTTTCCCATTACCCTGTCTAGTCTTTTGGAGGTTGGGTTGACCAGTCTATTATTACTCCATGTTAGGTGGTTACCTACAGTGTTTAAATCTGCTATTTGAACCTCATTAATGAAGGAATCAAAATCAATGATAGAGTCTAAATTTGGTGAGCTAGGTCCTGAGTATTCATCTGTTGATCTTATCACATTAAAGTCCCCTCCAATTAAAGTTGGGAAGGAATCAAATCTGTCCTGTAATTCCTTATAAACCTTGAGTCTGTCCTCCCTATTGTGTGGGGCATAAATGAAGAAGGCTTTGAATTTCTCCTGACTATGTTTTATGGTTAGTTCCACATGAATGAAATGGTCATGGACAGCTAATAGATTAATAACTATCCTATCAGAATTCATTATCCAGATTTTATTGTGTATGTGGCCTAAATGATGACGAAAACAGAACAATTTTTTATACATATCTAGCTGATTAAGTTTCCCTTTAGGTTCAATGATAACCAGCAAATCCAGCTTATGTTTTTTGGCTAAATGCTTAAGTCTCACTTTAGAAGTAGATAATCCCCTCACATTCCATATTAAACAATTAACTGTCATTGAAAACTTTATTTTTTAAGGCTAACCTGGAGCTCCTCTTTGGGAGACTTACCTGTGTTGCTGTTTGTGAGATCATCGTCTCATCATGTGCTTTAGGTGTGGATTGTTCTTGTTCCATTTGACGGTCATTAATCTCACTGACTTTAGGAGCTGGAATTGGGCTGGTGAATGACCGGTCTCCTGTACCTGAAAAGAATCAATATCTGAAATGATTTCCTTGTTAGGCAGCCAGGAAAACTGGTCAGTAAAAAATATATCAGAATTTATTGGAAATTTTAGTTTGTCACACACAGTGTCATCATTAAAGGATATGGGATGGATATTCTTCTTTTGTGGAAATGAAGAAGCTATATTGTAACCTCTGGACTCATATCCTTCATCCTTATGATCTTCTAGAGAGTTGCAATCAGAGCCAGGATCATCAATTTCTGGAGCTTGCTGGTTTTGTAGCCTTTCTTGGGGTATGGTAGTGTTCTCTACTGGTGAAATTTCAGCACTTTTATCTAGGTTATCTTGAAGAACATTGTTAGCCCTCTCTGGGTCAGTTTCTTCTAAGGGTAGAGTTTGTACTTCCTCAAGGACTGCAAATCTGTTTTCTGATACTGGAGTTTTGTTTTCCTCTCTCTGTGTAGGGATCACAGTTGTTAATGCTGAAGTTTTCAACTGATTTTGGTTAGCCTTAGGCTGATAAACTTTGGTGGAAACCTGCTGTTTATCTTTATAATTGGTTGTTGAATTCCTGATTTCCCAATTATGAGTCTTGGGATGTTTAGGATCAGAAACAAAACCTATGTTATTCCTTATTGGTTCTAGATGTTCTATTTGGTTAGCATTGTTAGCTAGTGATTCTCTTTTACAGTAGAACTCATTGTGGCCAAGCTTAAGGCATTTCTTACAATACTGTGGAACATCCTCATAGGTGATAGCATAGGCCTTATTGTGAGCTATGGATCCTAATCTGATCTTACTAGGCCTGGGTTTAGAGACATCCATTTCAACACACAGTCGGATTGTGGAAGGTCTAGTTAAATTCTTAGTGGGAGCATCAGCAAAAAGCAGTTCACCTAAAGAATTTCCCAAATCAGATATTGCTTTAGAATGAAAGAAATATACCGGAGGAAATTCGATCGTCAGCCACACAGGAGCTAAGGCAGATTCCTCATCGTAATCAAAGTTCTTGGTCCATTTGATAATCCGCATGATGTTCCCTCCCAAAGACCATGTTCTTTTCAGCCAGCATCTGTGATAATCCTCATCTAGGTCAAAGGTGATCCGAACATGTCTGGAGTCCATTGCTGACAATTGGGCTTCGCCTTTAAACCCAATGGTTTTGATCTGAGCTCTGAGGAACTCCATTATGGGGCGGCCTCTGCTAAACTTGCCGATTAGGGCTTTAGAGAACGGGGCAGCAAGAATATCGATTTCTTCCTCAGGATAAAGAACGGCTATTTCCCCCTTGTAGTTGAAGTGGGGATGGAGGTCTGAAACCGGGGGGATGGAGTGAGGAGGGTTTAGCTTGAGCGCTTGGGCAAAGGTTTGGGTCGCCTGATTCCATGGCGTCGCCGCCATGGCCGGAGAAGATGAGGACGTTATACAGTGATTTTATCGCTTTCAGAGCTTTCAGAGTTTTCAGAACGGCTAGTTGTTACTATGGATGGTTATTCTGATGGCAATTTCGCAGAGTTCACGAATTCATTTTTTGAAGTTTTCAGTTTGGCCCCAATTAATTTACCACGCTCCAGTCCATTCCATTCCTTCACTCAATTAGTAATATAAATACACACCAGGCCAAACTACCTACCATATTATCATTTTACTAATGGAATTTGTTTCTATACAAAATTATGTCTTCATTTAGAAAAGGATGATTATCATTTTTGATGCAAACATTATTAACCTATAGAAAAATTATAATTTAAGTAAAAAAAAATCTAATTTAAAGATGCTCCTTTTTAATAAATAAAGATGATTATGGGAGAAGTGAATACAATTTGAGAGCTGCGATCAAATTTATATAATCATGTATATTGCCATCGAATTAATTCAAATATTTTATTGTTAACCTTTACACAATTTACTTTATAATTAATATTTTCAAGAATTGCTTAAAGCACCTACACGAATCATTTAAAGCACCTACAAATTTATTTAAAGCACTTACAAGTTTAACTCAAAGCACTTGCAACGTAAAAATGAAGCACCTACAAGCTAATTTAAAGCACCTAAATTTAAAGGTGAAGAACCTACAAACGTAATTGAAAGTTTAAGTTTAAACTTGAAGAACCTCCAAAAATTTATATACTACACTTGAAGCACTTATAAGCTGTAATTGAAGCACATATGGCACGTTATTTAAACATCTTGAAGTTATTATTTGTTTTGAATTTATTTTCATGCAGGTGCTTCAACGTAAGTACTTTAAATGTAACATGTAGGTGCTTAATTTTATGACTTGAGTGTGCTATGAAGAAAATTGATGCTTAAAGTACAATCTATAGGTGCTTCAACTATCGCTTGTAAGTGCTTCAACTAACGCTTGTAAGTGCTTCAAATGTAGTTTGTAGGTTTTATAACTTGCGTGTGCTACGAAAACAACTTGGTGCTCAAAATACAACTCGTAGGTGTTTTAACTATTGCTTGTAAGTGCTTCGAGTAGACCTATACATGCTTATTTTATAATTTGTGTGTACTACAAAAAAACTTGGTGCTTAGAGTGCAAATCTTAGGTACTTCAACAAGTGTTTGTAAGTGTTTCAATTGTAACCTGTACGTAGGTGCTTCATTTAACCTGTACGTAGGTGCTTCATTTATAAATTGTGTGTGCTATGAAGATAATTTGGTGTTTCAAGTATAACTTGTGAATGCTCATTTTCAAGAATAAGCCAAATTAGATAGGATAAGATTTTTTCAGTTTTAGTTGTATGAATACGCACATTAGAGACTTTTAGATGCCCCATATGGCGAATTGGAAATCTACTAAATAAAACCTACATCTCAACTTATACTTGAAACACTTTCAAACTATAGAGAGTCTAAGTTGTAATTGAAGAAACTACCAATTATGTTTCAAGCACCTACAAGTTTAGTTGGAAGTACTTACAACTTATATTTATACCTGAAGCGTATTCAATTTAAACTCGAAGCACCACCAAATATTAGTTGAAGCACATCAAGTTATACCTTTTTTTTTTCAAATTTTTAATGAAGTACCTTTAAGTTATATTTAAAGCACCTATACTTACATCTTATGCTTGAAGCACTTTCAACTTATACATGAACCACCAAACATAACATAATGCACTTTCAAACTATAATTTTTTGTACAAGTTATTACTGTCCTTGAATTTATGTTATTCTTATTTTAGAAGATGAATTTATGTTTTTCTTAAGTACATATATATTTTTTGTTATCTTCAACATTTATCAGCTATTTTACATTTATTTATTTTAATCTATGTCAAATACAAGTGTACTTATATTAGTGAAATAAAAATCATGTGTGTAGTTAAATTATTATTATTATTAATATTTGAAATTAAAAACACAATATAATGAAATTAAGATCCATAATTTTACTATAAATATTACTTTAATTAATAGGAATCTACAAAAATATGAAATAATAAAAATAAGTTATTGATTCTAAATATTGTAATATAAACCTCAAATTGAATCGAAAAAGTTTCTAGTTAAATGTGAAGTGACTGAATTAAAAAAGTGGTTGAATTTTTTATGCACAACTAAATGTGATAATTAAATAAGATAACTTCTTTTACATTATGAGATAAATGTAGACTCTGGAATAATTAATCCTTACAAGAAGACAAGAACGTTAATATTTATAATTTTACGGGACAAAAAGTATGGCTAGGATTTGGTCTCACATAAGATAGACTGCCTCACACACATAGAAATATTTTAATTAAATAACATTAGTCAATGAGTCTTGTATAAAGCAATGAACAAAAAAGGAAAGAAAGAAGAGAGGCGGTCCAATAAGTCAATTAGCTTCCATTTCTCTGTACCACGCCACCAAGTATGCTCAACATCAATCATCCTTCCTCGTAGAATTCCACTGATGTTTTTTATCGATAGGTTGTGCGTTTCATTTTCTTTCATCTTTCTTTTCACTTTTCACACATAAAATTTTTGTTCGTGAAACATTAAAATTTTAAATTAACAATTCCATAGATATAAAACAAAACTAAAAAGTGTCAAAAGTTTTGAATCAAATACTATTTTATTTTATTTTATTTTTAACACATGAATCCTTTAGGTTTTATAAAAATGGTCCAAAATCAGCTTAGAGCTTCTTTCAAGATATTCAGGAGTGACAATGGGCCAGAGTTTGTTTATCATGCATGCTTGAAACTCTTTAATGACAATGAGATTCTTCATTAAAAAAAGTGTGTATATATTCCTTGGCGAAATGGGGTAGTGGAGAGAAAACATAAGCACATACTTGAGGTTGCAAGAGCACTGGTGTTTTAGTCAAGGATCCCACTGAAATTTTGGAGTTAGTATTTCCTGACTGCAACCTTCTTGATAAATATGCTCCCTTCACCTATGATGTCATGGAAGACTCCTTACAAAAAAATTATAGACCAGCTTCGAATTTGATGCATATCAGAGGAATTTGATGCACATCAGAGTGCTTGGGTGTTTGTGCTTTCCTACTAATACCTTGACTCACATGTCAAAATTTGATCCCAAGAAAATGTGCATTTATGGATATGCATAAGGCCAAAGGAATCACTACAAGAAACCTGACATTTTTCCTTGGTTATATAGGACCTTTACCTTGGTTTTTAGTTCGGCATAGTGAAAAGTACATTTTTAACCTCCATTAGAACCGAGGGAAAATATATTATTTACCTCGATTTCGAAACGACGTTGGCAAGTTTTGTGATCGACGTCAGTCCAACAAGAAGGAAGAAAACCAGAGACCATTGGTATATATTGTGACCGACATCGGTAAAAGAAAGAAGTCACACAATGGGAGAGGAAATGGTGCGAATTCGTGTTGGCTGACTCGGTCTCAATAGAAGTAACGTCGCAGACGCTTGTCACCGACATTGCACGCTGTGGGGAAGTCATGTCATGTGTATGATGACGTGGAATGATGACCAATACAACGTCATTTTGATTGGCCAATGTCTCATAATAAAACCCACACATAGTTCCTAGACTTGTACGACGTCGGTCTCTATTTGGTATTATATCTCAAGGATCGATTGACTGAGACCGACGTTGAACATTCAAAGTGTGTTCTTATAAAAATGTAATTATTGTCCACAATTACCCCTAATCTAAGCCTTTTTTCTCACTTTTCACAAGCATGAAATTATCTTGAGAACACAAACACTATACACTATATAACATATAACACAATCACTAGACTTCATGAAAACATTCAATCTTTTTTCCATGAAAAAGTTCATATAAAAAATCACTAATAAAATTGCAAAATGAACATGGAATGGATGGAAAACTACCTCAGTTAAATTGAACATGGAGATGCTTCATCCTCGGATACCTGTTGATGTTTGAGAGGAGCAATTGATTGAAGACTGTTGTAATAATGTGAATGGAAAGGATCTTGTGGATTTAGGTTCGAAGGAAGTGTTGGAGATAGGAAATGGATGTTGGTGCTGAATAATAATGAGATGAAATAGGGTTGGGGGAAAATTTTAGCTCAAATTTTTACTCAAATTTTCAGTTCCCACTAGAATTTTTAGGTTTACCGACATCGGTTGCGGGTTGGTTCTTTTCTCATTCCAATCGAGGTTCCTAGTGTCATAAAATATTCCCTGTGACGATATCAAGCCCTTCCATTGACCCATTGATGCCCAAATCGGAACAACATGGTCGTGACAATGTGAATTACAAAAGGTATCTCCGATATTGCATTTCAACTTCTCCAACTTTTTATTGGAGGGACATAAGTGAAAAAATTTAAAAGTTCACTGGTTGTGCCAAAATAGATTCCGATCGCCCCAGATAGGTACTTTGAATTCAGATTTAAAAGGCTTGGCTTTTGAGATAAAAGCCGACGTTCTCTCTTCATTATTTGCTACGCTATTCCAATTTTCTCACCTTCCGTTATCGTTTGTTCCCTTAAAAAGTGCTTTGAATTGTCTGACTTGATCCCATCATATTCAGTGTACCATCTACTCATATTCTGCCGCTGTCTTGATTTCTGTAAAAGGTAACTTGATTTTGTGTTAGAATTTAATCACGATGTTTTTGATTGATTTAACTCCTCGTTTTTGACGTTTCACTGTCCGAGCTTATATATTAAAATTTATTGCTTCTCCAAACAACTCAGTCCTTCGTCTTCCTCGCCTCTTCTTAATCTACCAGTGAATCGTCATTCTCCATCCCCTCAAATCGTAAGTTTTTTTGGCCTTTTCTTTTCTATCTTTTTCTTTGTTGTACTCGTTTCTCTCACTTTTGAATCTGAAAGGTGTCTTCCTTCTGTCAATTTGTTAATTACGTTTGAATTGGATTTTTTCCGATTTTCTTCTCTGGCATAGTACCTGTTATTCTTTGAACTTTTTCCGGAATACTTATATTTGTGTTTACAGCCCTAATTAGGGTTTTCATTTCAAATTTTTAGTCCCTTATCTATCCAAATGTATACTTCTAATCCTGCTAACTATCCTGTAAAGGATGTCCAGATTGACGATTTTCACTCTAAGGAGGATTCCAATCAAGTCACTGGTTCTTCTGCCATTAACAACGTTTTTTTTCGATCATTACTTGGAAAATTTAAAGAATTATTTTCCTTTCATGTGTTCGTTTGAGCTTAGGGATCCTGTTAACTCTAAGAGTGTTTGCACTCAACCTGGGGTTGCACGTCTTTTTATTTAGACTATCTTAACTTTGGTCTTTCTTTTCCCATTCCTTAACATGTTATAGATCTCCTTTTATCATACCAAATCACCTTGCCCCAGTTTCATCCTAAAGGCATTGCGATCATCATGGGTTTCTACCCATAGTACTAATGTTGACGTTGTGTCTCAAGAGAACCTTATTCTGATGAACCCTCAACCTATAAAAGCTGAATGCTACGCACCGGAAGGGGGAGAGATAGCTATAGTTGATACTCAAAAGGTGAAAAATAGAAAATCTCAAAGTTATGGTTTTTCAGGTACCTCAGAGCACCCTGAGAAGAAGGGGAGCACTAGCCAATCCTAGTCCAAGCCTCCATTGCAAAGCGGAAGTTATTATGTAGAAGGGACTATTTCCCACTCTTTCCAAGTTTTTTTACCTGAGTCAATTTTTACAGTTTGTTTTTTTTCTCTTTTTCTTTAAAATAATTTTATCGTATACTAATATACTTTTTACTACAATATCTATTGCTCTTGTTCGTTTGTCTCCTTTTTCTGGAGGACCTTATAAGATGGATGAGAGTCTTAAAATTTTTGGTGACCGGGCTGCCAAATTCTCCTGGCAAGATGGTTCACTACTATAGAAGTACAAGGTTAGTGACAAGAAACGTGAGGTTATGACGGTGCCGCTTGGTGCTGTTGTGCAACGTGCGAAAGCCGCTGAGGAAAAAACCCAGTAAGTTCCATGTTGAATTGGGGGAGATTCGTACTAATGGTTAAGCTCTTCCTGGTTATCCTCAAGTTCTTGTTTATAGATTATTCAAGACGAGATCCTTCTTCAACCTTTTCGCTCGCAATCTCTAGCTCCGCTCACAATGTTGGTTCCGCTCGCTACGACATAGGAACCTTGATTTGAAGGTGAAGAAATTGCCCTCGCTGGTTAAGTGCGAAGAGATGTTGGAGCACTATAAGGCTATGCTTAACTCCAAATTTATTTGAAAAATTTCTGATGGTGGGCATTTATATGCCTTGCTATCACATCTTGCCGATCTGCTTTCCCTGCCATTTATTTCTGAGCTATGAGAGTGAAAATTTAATTATCTCGAAAGACTCCCGCTCGCTTCTCCTGATCCTACACCAAATCCTAACCTAGTGGTTAATGCACATGTGGAGAATTCCGCCCATGACACGAACAAGGAAAATTATGCTCTTGTTGTCTAGAATGTGCCTGCTTCTCATAATGATGTTAGTTAATATTTAGAGATGTGATTTGATTTCAGACTATATGGACTTATGTCTGTAACATATAATGGTACTTTTGTTTATGTTTGAACTACGTGTATTGTCTTTGATTCGGATTTGGTGTTCCTATTCTAATTTTATATCTTTCCTTCATATTTATTCGTATGCAGGATTTCGATATTTTGATCGATCATACGTTTTTAAATCTTCTTGAATCGTTGGGACCTAGTATTTGCTTTTATCATCATCCTAGATTTATACCCTCCAATTCTTGTGATCCTAGTAGGCTGGTTAAAGCTACTAGTACCATATCCTTGGAATATCTTGAGCTGCTTTTTGGTGGTCATTTTTCAAATGATGGGAATTCTAATTTAGAATCTATTACATTATGTCTTGGATGGCACATTTCTACTTCCTCATCATCTCTATCTTCACCCAGGAATTTCCCATGTAGTAAGTTTGTTCCTGATGGTTACAATCTTGAATCCCTTGATACAGATATCATTCACAGCTTAGTTGATCTTGAATCCGTTGGCGTGTATATTCGTTCACTCAAGCTTCCCAGTCGCGTAAAAGAATGAGAGATGTCACTAGGAGTTTGTCTCAAATATATGCTTCTCAATATCAATGTTCTAGAACTTGGATGGAAGAAATGAATGAGTCACATGAATATATTCATGAGTTGAAAAGATTTTGCAGCAAATAAAATGATCTTATTCGGCGGAAACATCTAAGCTTAGTTAAGATGATTTGTCAACATGTAGAATAAAAGAATTTTGCCGCGAGTAAGACACGCAAGGCTTATAAGAAAACCTCTGTCATTAAAATAAGTAGTGTTCTAGTATTGACCAATTATTAGATCGTCTAAAGAAGAAACATGATAATGCAATAATCATTCTACATGTTCCACAAGGTGGCAGAGCAGGTTTGACGAGCCGATCACTTTAAATACCTATTTGCGTAGTGATAATGGTCACCTTTGTGTTGAGTGCGAATGTCTTAATTCATGTGTACATCAGCATGAGTAAGCTTGTGTCGATTATAAAGATGAATTGAAGGCTGTTTCCGCAGAGCCTCGTAGTTCCACTGGTCGTGGGGATTTAACTATGAATATTGATGGTCAGAGGGTTAATTTGTCTGAAGCTGTTAGGTCGCATATTTTTCAATTACAGCAGGAGATACATAACTTGGATGATTCGAATAAAAGTTATCAAGCCATTGTGGATTGATGGGTGTTCAACTTGATCATGAGAAATTCAATCCTATAACTGACTTTAAAGCATAGTATGCAAAGCATCTTGATTGTATGCAGCGAAATGGGTCTAACCCGCCATCCTGCTTATATATGAAATGGCGGTATGATCGTATTTTATCCAAGAAGGAACATCAAGCTGAGAAATCTCTTCGCTCTGGTAGTTCATCTTCTGCTAGGCCATCTCGTGCACCAAGACGATAACTTGCTTTTGTTCAATGTAATAATATTCCCCTCTCCAAACGTTTTGAGTACCATCTATGTTTTTCTGTTTTGTGCTACCTTTTTATTTTCAATAAATATTTATATTTATATTTTCAATGCATTTGCATTTGTTACTATGAAGCCGTAAGATCGATTGCGTGCTTTTGTTCTTGACTTCATAGGCATGTTTTCCTTTGTGTATCTTTTTGCAAAATCTATAGCTTGCTTTTGTCGCTGTATTAAGTGGCATATGTGACCTTTTTACAAGATCTATAGCTTGCAATATTTGAACTTATTTTGTGCAAATCTACAAGATCTATTGGTTGCTTTTGTCACTGCTTTTGAAGGCACGTGAGCCTTTTTTCATGATCTATTGCTTGCCGATTTAGGTTTGTGAAGCTGAAAGATCTATTGCTTGTTTTTGTCATTGTTCTAATTTTTTTGTTTGTACTTTGACAAAGTATGTAGTTTGTTGTACCTTGTTCGAGATTGTAAGGCATGACATTTGGTTCATTTTACGATGTGCCACAGTTTACTAATTTTTACTAGTGTTTCTATGGACTTTGAATAAAATTTAAGTGATAAATACTACTAAAGATTTGCCCCAAAATATGTTTTCTGATATTGATTATATACAGATGTGATGACATCGCATTGGAAACCAAATGATGATGCGAACAACTGAAAAAAAATCCGCCAATGATCATATCATGGCTCCTGTACAGCTGATTGTTTCCTATCGCTTACTAAGGATCTAAACATAGAAATTCCTTAGGTTAATAAAATACCAAGTGCTTGGGATGCTGCTACCATCCAACCTTTCTAGCTCGTAGCAGTTCGATCAGTGTGCTTTCATTACCTTGTACAGACCTTCCCATTTTCGGAATAGTTTCCCTTTTTTCCCGCCAGACTTGCCTCATTCTTCTGTAACACGAGATTGCCAATTCGAAATTGTGTCTTCTTAACTTTCTGATTATAAGCTTGGGCTATCTTCTCCTTGTACTTTGCCTCTGTGATAGTTGCATGTTACCTTTTTCCCTCCAGTTCATCCAAATTCAATCTCAGCATTTCGGGATTATCACCTTTGTTATATTTCTCTACTCTAATACTTGAGTTTCCAATTTCAAATGGTATTACTGCTGCATAACTGTAAACTAAGCTGTATGATGTCTCTCTACTTAGTTCTCGCACTATTGTTTGGTATGACCATAGTGTGTTGGCATCTTATCTACCCAACCAGTTCACTTCCCTTCTAATATTTTTTGAATTCCTTGGACTATCGTTCTGCTAGTTACTTTCACTTGGTCGTTAGCCTGTGGGTGAGCCACATACATGAATTTCTGCACAATCCTTAACTTTGAGCACCATTAGGTAAAGGTACCACTTGTGAATGGCTTCCCATTATCTATGATGATGGTTTGAGCCACGAAAATCAACAAACTTTGTTCCGCGAAAGAAACTTTCTTGTCACCTCTGCCATGAATCTTCCCAATGGCTTCAATTCTACCCATTTTGTGAAGTATTCAATGGCTACAATTAACTTCGCATTGCCAGCTCTTTTGGGGAAAGGTCTAACCAAGTTCATTCCCCATTTGTCAAATGGACAAGCTCCATGTATCCCTGTTATAGCGGCATGTGGCTTATGCGATATCGATGCATTAATTTGGTGGGTTTTGCACTTTAGCACAAAGTTGTGCGCATTGTTGAACATGGTTGGCAATTAGTATCCTGCTCAAAATTATCTTCTTCACAATTGTTTGAGATCAATGATGCATCCCACATAATCCCTTGTGAACTTCTTTCATGATTTCACTTGCTTGGAATGGTCCTACACATTATATCCATGGAGATAGGAAACCTTTTTTGTATAAGATTCCCCTCTTATAAACATTGTTGTACGATTACAATTCCAACTTCCTGGCTTGTATCCTTTCTGGTGGTAACATTCTCATTTCAAAGTAGTCCTTTAATGGTGTCATCCAGTTCGTTTCTTCTGCCTGGACCGTTGACACAACTGTTTTGACTATACTTGTAACTGGTATAACTTCTACATTGACATCATTCTGTCCTAGCAAAGATTCAAATCCAGCTGTTTTCACTCCTTGGTACGTGTTGAATGTCAAAGTATTCAAGTTGGCCTATGAGTTGATGAACTCATCTGAAATACTCTATTAACTGCTCCTCTCTCACCTCATAATCTCCACGAACTTGCTGGACTACTATCTGTGAATCACTAAAGCACGTAATGCTCTTAACTTTCATCCTGATTGTAAGATCTAACCCACGTATTAGTGCTTCGTATTAAGCTTCGTGGTTGGTGAGTGGGAAATTGAAACAAAGAGAGTATATGTGTTCTCCCTTATCTGGATTACCAATAGCTGTCCTGCACCGTAGCCTTCTTTGCTGGACGCTCTAACAATGAAAAGTTTCCATGTGATGCCGGTCCACTTGGATTTCCCATTATCTATTCCAAGATTTTCTGGTGTAGTTGCCTCTTGTGCACTTGCACTTGTCATTTCTGCAATGAAGTCCACTAAGGCTTGAGCCTTTATTGCAGTTTGCGGCTGAAACTGGATCTCATACTGCCCTAATTCAAGAACCAATTTAGTTATCATGCGGATGATTCTGGCTTACTCAAAATATTCATGATTAGGTAGTTATTATACACAATGATGCTATGACTTTGAAAATAGCTTCACAATCTCCTTGCTGTGTATACTACTGCAAGACTTAATCTTTCAATTGGAAAGTATGCCCTTTCTGCATTTTGTAGTATCCTACTTATGCAGTGTACATACACTTGTCTTTGTTCTTCTTGCCACACCAAGACTGAACTTACTGCTGTTTGTGAAATTGCTAGGTATAGGTATAGATTCTCTTCTAGCAATGGTGACTTTAGCATTGGTAAGACTCGGAGTTATTCCTTCAATGACTCGTACGATTTTTGAATTTCCTCATTCCAGCTGAACTTCTTAGCCTTTTTAAGGATTTTGAAGAGTGGGATATGTTTTTCAACAGCTTTTGAAACGAACATGCTATGTGATGCTAGGTATCCCATCAACACCTGCACTTCTCTGACCGTTTGTAGTTAAGGGAGGTCGACTATTGCTTGTATCTTTTATGGGTTAGCATCAATTCCTTAGAGGATAATTTATACCCTAAAAAGTTTCTTGCGCCCACTCCAATTATGCATTTCTTAGGGTTGAGTTTTATACCAATTGCCCTTAGCGTATCCAGGGTCTCATTCAAGTCTTGTGCGAACTGACATACCGTTTTGCTTTTAATCACCATGTCGTCAACATATGCTTCAACATTTCATCCTATTTTATTGTGAATTGTAGTGTTGACTACTCTCTAATATATTGCTCCAGCATTCTTAAGGTCGAATGACATCTTCACATAGCAAAAAACTCCAAAGCTTGTTATGAAAGATGTCTTTTCCGCATCTTCCGGTTTATCAATATTTGGTGGTATCCTTTGTATACATCCAAGAATGCTAGGAATTTGTATCCTGATATTGCTTCCACCAACTGATCGATTTTAGGTAATGGTAGTGAAGTCAATGCACATTCTCCATCACGCGTCCGCCTTTTTTATCATCACTGGGTTTGCTAACCACTTTGGGTAAGTCACTTCTTTCAAGATACCAGCATGAAGTAATGCTTTAACCTCTTTTTTTTATTGCTTTATGTCTATCTCTAGCGAAGCTTCGTTGCTTTTGCTTAACTTGCTTTATTGAATCGCTGGCATTTAGAGAGTGGGTAGCAGTTTCTGGATTAACTCCTCCCATGTTCTGTACAATCCATGCGAATGTGTCTTTGTGACTTTGCATAATTTCCTTTACCTATTTTTCACTTCAATTGGAAGACATTTTCCTATCTTGACGCATTTGGAAATGTCTTCGCTATCAAAAATAAAAACCTCAGTTTCTTCTCCTAGATCTACTTGAGATTTTGCTTGCTTGAGTAATCCATTGTTCGAGATAGCGCTGACCATTTTTGTTTGCCCAACACTTCTTCCTGCTTTCATCACAATAACCTTGCATTTTCTAGCTGTTTACTAATTTCCTCTTATCGTTGTGATTCATGATGGAGTTGGGAATTTCAACACCAAGTGATATGGGAAATATATTTATTTTGTTGTATTCATCCAAGGGCTCCCAATAATGGCATTTAATGAGCTTTGTGCATCTATGACAACAAAGTTGCACGTGATGGTGCAATTTTCGTCATTCTCACCTATGGTGACAGACAACTGTATGTAAGCAAAAGGATTCTTCGCTCATCCTATTAACCTGATTCCACTCAGGGTCGTTAATTGTGGCTAATTAACTTGAGTAGAGGCTAAGTAAGGTTAAAGATAAAATTTATATTCTGCACCCAATCTCACTATTATGCTACTGAAAGGGTAGTTAGCGGTAAGCACTGGGTATGTCCACAAGGATGCTAGGGCCTAAGAATCAATTAAACACAACCCTGCATGGGTTATCAATCCGTATGAGTGATAGGAAGAGCTAGTATAGCAAAAAAAGTGGGGGTTTGGTTTTTCAATTAAAAACTACAAAACATGAAAGTAAAAGCAATTAATATATTTAGCTAAACACTTTGGGGAGTCATTGCATAACATAGTTGATTTAATGCTACGATACTTGATTAATTAACATGTACAATTTAGAAAAACCTAACAGAGTGCTCATAACACGTGGTGTGGTCGAGGGCATACACTTCCACGTACCTATCAAGTCGGATGCAATCGCAATCCTCCATCGGCACTGCCTTCATAATTAGGGAAGTACAACAAGGTCTGGCATTGTTGCATGTCTGTTTCTCCCCCATCCGATTACATCCCGGGCTTCCACCACAAATGCTCTACTCCCTCGACCTATGAATGAGGAAAATGGAAGTAGGCACATTACCTATGAAACTAGGGCCTCTTATAACCCTAGTTTGCTACTTTTTACTATCTCTACCCACAAACCATCAGATTACTTTACGTCAAGATAATTAACTTTGTTTAGTACTAAAATGCAACAGCCGCAATACTTGGTATCCTCCATGCACACAGTCACACGGACCTGTACTCTGTTACCCATTACACATCGAAGGTTTCTCTTCCCCGTAGGGGCATCAATATTTGCACCAACATGAATGTAGACTAGAGTGTGTGCTTAATAAAGTGTACTATAAATCCAAATCTAACATTCGAGAGCAAATCACAGTAATATCATAAGAACAAATATTAGGATGAACTAAGAATCTCACAAAACATCAATCAACCATGCCAACAATTTATCCCTAAGCTATAGAAACTACTCCACAGATATGGAATTCAAATGAATATTTGAATTCCACATCCTAGAATTAAAGTAAAATAAAAAGAAAGAAAGAAAGTGGAGAGAGTGTTTCTCTCTCTAAAGCTTTTTCCCAATTACAAATGAACTAACTAAAAAATGGTCCAGCTCTCTAACCCTAGTAGACTAAGTCTATATTTATAGTAGTAGGGGATTGGGCCTAAAAATATGCCCAAAATACGCCCCAAATGTGTAAAAAACCTAAGTCAGCTGACGCTTGGCGTGGACCATCCGGATGGTTGTGTATTTTGTCCATGCTGGCACAGGCCGCTAGATCGAGTGTGGGCCACGTCGAGTCATCTAGTGCAGCTCGCTGTGTCTGACATGGGCCGCATCAACTCCTTTGGCGTGGACCATGGCCTTTGGCATGGTCCATCGTCAGTGGCCTCGATTTTGAACTCCTTATCAACAAGACGCGGCCTTCGACGTGGACTGTCGTTAGAAATATCATTTTTCTCAATAAATTGGCATAGACCGCTTGATCTTCGCACCTCGTCAGCTGGTCTCAACATTTTGCACTTGGAATGATGTGGGCCATCGAAAATGGGATGGCTCACGCCTATACTTAGCCAATTTTGAGTGGAGATTGAAACATATGCGCATGGCCCATGGCGTTTGGATCGGTTCATGCCATGCCTTTGTGCTGAATCTCTTGGCGTGTACCGTTGGTGCCATTCATGAGCGGTCCGCGTCGACCCATTTTGAACCTTGGCTGGCTAAACTTCTTTTCTTTGCTACGGATGAACCATTAGCCCGATTTGAGTGTTCTAGTACTCAATTTTATAGAAATCAAAAAGACAAATCCAATGGAATAATTCTTGAAGGCTAATCATTCTCGGATCATTCTCAGACTTTGGTACAACTTATCTGACCATGATTCACCATTTCATCAGTTGCCTCCTTGAACTCCAATGCCGCTAATCTTTGGCTCCAATATCCTTCTACCATGCTTTGATGTTTGTGGCCTTCATCTACTACCATTCTAGTGTGCATAGCCTTCGATCTCTTTTACCGTTCTTGCGAACATCCTTCAATATCTTCTACTGCCCTTATGAACGGTCTTCACATAGAATGTTACAAAAATTACTAACTGGCAACCTACTAAGGATGATTACAAGGAAGATCTAGGTGCCCTTGGATACAAGATGTCCATTAGTACCAATTAAATCTACAAAATGCGTGATTTAGACAAGAAAACCAAACATGGCCGTCTAAACTCCTTGCAAAGTAAAATCAACTAATACTAGCAATCCACCATATAAAACAAGCCAGTTATTATGTCAATTGCAACGGTTAACGCATGCATAGTGAAGCATATCAGACTCCCCACACTTAACCCTTTACTCGTCCTCGAGTAAATAAATTCAATAAAAGACTTAAGAGAAATGTATCATGCATGCATAAGTTAACTGAGACATTTACATTATTCCTAGATTACCCTTTTCCCCCAAAAGAGAAAGAATATCGTAACTCTCACACTCCCCAAAGAACCAAAGCAATCTAACCACCCAAAAGTAAAATGTGGAAAAAGGTAAGTAAAGAAGATAAGTGTTAAGCTAGCTTACTTTTCTCAAAATAATCCTCAAAGCAATCAAAGAGTCGTCTCCTGAAAGCAATCCACCAAGGAAATCCAAGAGTCATCGACTTGGTTGTAACATAGGGATAATTCGTGATTCTCGACCTAGTTACAACTAAGGAAGCAAATGTGTCCTCAACCTAGTTTTTTTCTCTCTCAAGTTCTCTCATTTTTCCTAGGAAACCTTTTGAGTTTTCATCCTAGCTTTAACACACAAAGGGTACTCACTTCTCACCATTTTCCAAATGGCCTATGATTTTTTCCTAAGCTCGTAAGCCTAGTCGGGCCTAGCCTCTCACTTTTACTTAGGTCTTTTGACCTATCCCAGCTTTTCCCAATATTACCCAAGTTGCCCTTTTGGGTTTCCAACTTGTCTGGGTTTTTATACTTTTTAAAAAAAATTCAATTTTTTTGGTGTAGCACAAAATCACCCAAAGTGGGCTTCATACCACAAAATATAAGCTCATCACAAAAAATTATACTACCAATATCCTAAAAATTGCAACCCTACGCAAACTAGGAACCCTAGCATAGCATGTCATGCCACCAAGTATCTATCCAAAAACATCCCACAAAAATAAAAAACCGAAACCAACAAAAATCGAGAAAAACTCAAAATGCACCAAAGGAAATCCATGAATGAAAACTCTCTAAGTGCTCACTGCTCCCTCCCCCACACTTAATTGATGCATAGTTTCTAATGCCACAAAAACCATGTAAAAACATAAGTGAGGTTGGGAGAAATAGTGACACTCACTCTCGTGGCCCCAAAGGGCCTTCACCCTCATGCCTCGTGAAGCTCTTCTCAATGTATCCCGTTGCTTGAAGTGTTGTATCCATGGAGTCTATTATTGCACTCATCTCTTCCAATTGCGATCTTATTCCTCCTATTGCTTGGACGGCCTATTGCAACACTTGGTTAGAGCTCCAAAAAATTTCCCCAAAGGATTGCAATTGGTCTCTTATGTCCATGGATAAGCGAGAGCGACTAGGAGGTGCTCTTGAAGAGGTCTCACTCTCAACCTCCTCAACGTCTATCTTTAGGGGTGGCTACAACTCTTTAGAACTCTCTCTCAAAACACGGGTCGAGCTCAATAAATAGGTCATCCAAACAGGTGTCATAGTTGATGGAAATGCGCTCTGGCTGAGGAAGTACCATGATACTACAGGTGATTTCCCTGCCATAATGCCATACATACCGATCCTCCGATGTCGTAGGCCCCACCATGAATGCCTTTGTTAACTTCTTGATGTTATACTTTGTACCCGATCGTCTCCAGTGAAACAAAGCTCTCTGTGTGAGCGGATTTCCTAAGTACTGTGCCAATAGATCTACCATGCCGCCCATTGATATCTTGCCACTCTTCCTGTCTCCCATTGCTAAACACTCCTGCACAAAATACCCTACAAGGTTCAAGTAGAAATTACCCTCGGAAGTCATTGCCCAGAGGAAATGAACATCCAAACCCGGACATTGCGTTAGATCACCATGGTAGAAAACCCCAATTACCAATAATTGGTGAACATAATAGAGTACCAGTGAACCAGGGCAGTAATCTTGCATAGGTTCTTCTGATTAGTCCTTCTCAACTGCTTCCAAAAGTTTGCTAGAGAAAAGGGTATCCCTTGATGGTGTGTTTTCTGGACCTCTCTGCCATACCTCCATCCAAAGGCACGCTACCTCCGGTCATCTTATACTCCTTATCATCTAGATTGAATTTGATCACCTTGTGTCCATCATCAATCATGACTGGCCATAGAGTAGCTAGGAACTCTTGGGTCCACCTGATATAGGTCTTAGAGTGCTTCTCAAGAAACCCCTCTAGACCTACCCCTCCCAATAGATAAGTAACATGCTTGAGTAAGCCTAGAGCAGCTAAGGTGCCTTTGCATGCAATTCCAGTCTCCAAGATACTCCTCTTTAGTTTCACTCAAATTCCTCCACCTCTGGATTGCAGTTTCGGGGATGTTGGATAGTCCCATGAACTCTTCGGTCATGAACGTGGGGTTGTGAAGAATGGGAGTCATCGGCTCGTGGTTTGCACCCTTTGATGGTTTCTTCCTCTTCTCACCCCATTCAGACTTTCATTTCTCCGAAACATTCTTATTAGGAGGCATCCTAAGAAAATGAAGGTAGGAGGGGTAATGTGATCATAAACAAGGCATGGTCTACAGTGTCATTTAATAAGACAACATTCTCCCAAATAGCCTAACTATTCAAAACATGATAATCTAAGCATGAAGGCTATTCAAACAAGAGCATTCCTCATCAAACAACAAACCCATGTAAGTTTTCACCAAACCATCAATAAGATTATAAAATCAAGATTCACCCCCACCCCCTAAATCACCCAACACATAAAGAACACATCATTCAAGCATAATAGAACATCAAACCACCCAAGCTTTCTTCAACACAAAATCAGGCATAGAAACCCTAACATATGTCTCAACAACACACACTCATTCAAGAATCATGCTTTTTATAACACCACCACAATGTCAATAAATCATATAAACAAATAGTTCAATGAATTACCTGGAATTTGAAGCTAAGAGTTGCAACATTCACACAAGAAGAAGCAAGAATTGCTAATTTTTGAGAGAAAATCTTCAAATTTCAAGTCTCACCAAGAGTGTGTGTGAGTGAGTGTTTATTGAGAAGGAAGAATGTGTCAAATGATAAAATTAGGTGGAAGAATGTACCATGGGTTTAAAATTTCAGCATAGGTGATAAGAGAGAGAGGTACGGATAAGGATGTAATTTTAAAAATTGAAAATTAGGGGACAATAGTAACAATCAATTAATTCCAAGGGATGTTGGAAGTGCTATTTGCATAAAAATTTCTAAGGAATTAGGGAATTTCAAAAATTTTGAACCAAAAATGCATTTTTAAGCTTGGAATTCAGAATTTTGGAAAATTTGCATTTTTGGAACAATTTGACAATGGTTGTGTAGAGGCCTGCACAATGAGTCATACTTACCTTCGGACCCCTTGTCCGTCATAGGGAATTAATCTCCGTGTCTCAATAAGTTCGAGTCTGTGAATATAACTTTGGCTTTAGGAGGAGGTTGAGGAGGTTTTAAACTCTTGACACTCTTCCTTTCCCGCTGCAAGATAGTTAGCATGAAAAAATAGTCTAGCACAGACATCCTATCAATCACATCATGCAATTCATCGGTCTCATCAACAATATTATCAACACGGGGCTCATCCAAGTATTAATGCTCATTAGTAACACAAGATTTTTCATGGAAATCATGCTCATCACATAGGATCACACCTTTGCACATAAAAGAAGAATTTGTCAAATCATACCTAGATTTATTGATGTCAAACTCCACTTTGTCCGCATCATCTTCTAGATTCAAGCTTCCCAAGGGGACATCAATTTTGGTCCTTAATGTTTTAATAAAAGGTCTCCCCAAAAGTATTTGGGGTGCACTTCCATCGTGCGCCACATCTAGGAAATAAAATTCCGCCAGAAAAACTAATTTGCCAACTCCCACCATCACATCCTTTGCTAGCCCACTAGGGCTAGCTTGGGAGTGATCGATGAGTAGGACAACCACTCTAGTTTACCTAAGCTCACATATTTCTAGGCATTCATATAAACTAAATGGGATCACATTGATGGATGTGCCTAAATCTATCATGACATTTTCAACAAGTTTTAAATCTAAGGAGATAGGGATAGAAAACATTCCGTGGTCGTCGAATTTTACAGGCAAAATTTTATGGTTCAAAATGGTGACTCCCCCCAATTTTTACACGTTGTAACTTCTTAGTTGGTCTACTTCTCTTCTTTGTGCATGCAACTTTAAGATACTTAGCATACAATGGCATATTTTTCAATTAATTTCAAGATAGGGATTGTTACCTCGACCTTTTTGAAGACTTTTCAAATGCTTGCATTATTGGTCACCACGTTTGGCCTTCCCCTCAAACCATTTGCAAATGGAGGTGGGATAGTAACTTGTGCCTCGTGCGGTGTTAGCTCTTTGGAAGAAGTTTCCTTAACTACAATATCATCCTCTTCGATGTGTGCCTTGGTAACCTCCAATACCCTATCGTCCTCTTGCATCACCTTCTTCTCAAACTCATGAACTTCCTTCCCACTTCTCAACTTGAGTGCACTCACGTTCCTTGGATTGACCTCCGATTGGGAAAGGAGTTTGCTGGACTCCTTTGCTTCAAGTTGGCTCACCAAGGTTGCAAGTTACCCAACTTGAACTTCAAGATTCTTGATGATCGAGAAAGCTCTATTGCTAAGATCTTCAATCTCACACCTTGTCCTCTCCGTGAAGACTTTATGCTTCTTCCCCAATTGACCAATGGCTTCTAAGATCTCCTCTTAATCCAACTTGTAGATCGAGGCATAACTGTTGGAAGGGTCTTCACCTCTAGGGTATGGTTGAGGTGGAGCTTGTCCACCCTGATATCGTTGAGGTTGGTTATGTTCCCTGAATTGGAAATTTGGATGACCTTGATACCTCGGGTAGAATGAATTTTCATAGGGATCTAGACTTGCATCACCTTGGTTTCTCCGGAACCCTTATGGTTGACCCCTAGCAAATTGAGTCTTTCTCATTTATCGTACTCAATAGCCTTCACCTCTTGCAAATCGCCTTCAAATTTGGGATACGCCTCACAGTTGTGGGCAAGGTTGCACACCCCACACACTTTGACTTGATGCACTTTTCCTCGCAAATTCCTAGATTACCCTGTTTTCCCCCAAAAGAGTAAGAATCTCACAGCTCTCAAACTCCCCAAAAAACATAAGCAATCTAACTACCCCAAAGTAAAATGTGGAAAAAGGTAAGCCAAAAAGATAAATGTTAAGCTAGCTTACTTTTCTAAAAATGATCCCGAAAAAATCAAAGAGTCGTCATAAAAAACAATCCACTACGGAAGCATGTATCATCAACCTAGTTTTTTTTCTCTCAATTTCTCTTATTTTGCCTAAGAGCCATTTCGGGTTTTCATCATAGCTTTAACACACAAAGGGTACTCACTTCTCACCTTTTCCCCACGGTCTCTCATATTTGCCTAGGCTCGTAAGCCTAGCCGGGCCTAGCCTCTCATTTTTACCGAGGCATTTCGACCTATCCGGGATTTTCCTAATGTTACCCAAGTAGCCCTTTCGGGTTTTCGACTTGTCTATGTTCTTAAAATTTTTTCATTTTTTCAGAAATTTTAAAAATGATCTTAGAAGAGATTTTAGCTACGAAGAAACAAATTAAAAAACCATACTTGCTATCTGATACCCTAGACTCCCCACACTGAAAGCTTGCATTATCCTCAATGCATATACAAAATAAGAAGAACATATGTCAAGGGAAAGAAATAATAAAGCACTTATAATGAAAAATGAACAGTAAAGTTTACCCTTAATGGCACGATCATGGATTGCAAAGAACAAACTACCATCACTCCAATATACAACCCTAACCTCTAGTTAAGAAATTTTAATCCAAACACTATCATGCATCACATATCTTCTCCCAAAGTCACTCAATCATGGGCAACACTGTGTAGGCTGGTAATAATGACACACCCTACAAAGTGTCATCCGTTGATTACTTTCCCGCATTTGTTTTCTTTTCCAATAAAGTACAAACAAAAAAAAACACATAGAATTCAGAATTGTAGTGCAAGAGTTCTCGTTTTGCACCAAGAAGTCAAGAAATACCTACTTCGGAGAACAACAAACAAAAAAAAATACTACTAGCTACTCTACTAACAGTTATGCATAATTGACACTTAGACTGATAGTATCCCTGGCAACGGTGCCAAAATTCCAACCTTCCATCCCCTGGGGTTGTTAATCATAGCCAATTAACCTAGGCGAAGGCTAGGGGGTCATAATATAGAAATATGTAATTATGCACCTTGTTCTCACTGCTACGCTACCTGGAGGGTAGTTGGCATCCACAGAGATTCTAGGTCTAATGTACCAATCAAAACACAACTTCATATGGGTTGTCAATCCACATAAGTGAAAGGAATAGCTAGTAAAGCAAACATGAAGGGGGGGGGGTTGTTTTTCAATCTAGAAAATACTAAGGAAATAAGTAAAAAAGCAAAGTACACTATTAAACTAAGCACTTGGGGAATCATTGAGCAATATGGTCAATCTAATGCTTCTATCCTTGATTCATTCACATAGATATTGAGGAAAACCTAATAGAGTGTTCATAATACGTGGTGTGGCCGATGGCATACACTTCCTATTCCCTGTCAAGGCGGGTGCTCTCGCAACCTTCCATTAACATTGCCATTATAATTAGGGGAGTACAACAAGGTTTGACCATTATTGTAGGTCTATTTTTCTCTCGTGTGATTATGTCCCAGACTTCCACCACAAATGCACTACTTCGCTCGGGTCCTGTCAATTAGGCCCAAGGGTTATTGGCACCTTATCTATAATCTAAGGCATCTTACAACCCTAGTTTGCTACTATTAGCTATCTCTACCCAGAACCTCTCAGACAACATTACCAAGTCATCTAAGGCTAGTGCAATGGCAAGTAAGTCTATGCATTCTCGAATTCCCTCATGCACAGATCCAAGCAGACGCATTCTCTCTTACCCATTCTAAAATCTCAGTTTCTTTACCCAAAGGGACATCGATATTTGCACCATACATAAATATATCCTAAATTGTGTGCTTATATGGGGTGTACAATTCATGCATTTCAAATAATCAAGCACAATCATAATAATATCATGTACACAAATTAGGAAGAACTAAAGAATCTAAAATGGCAAATAGATTAGGCCATGCTCCTACAATCTATCCCCAAGCTATAAAATACTCTACAAAAAGATATATCCATGGAAAATTTGGAGTTATATGCCATGGATCTAGAAAAATAAGAAGAAAAGATAAACAGAAAAAGAAGAAAAGATAAGGAAAAAAGGAGAAAAGCTCTACAGAGAGCTCTCATCTTCCTTCTACCTAATAAAATCTACATTATGTCTACTTAGGGTTTACTATAATACTAAGGGTCCTATATATAGCTGAAGGGAATTGGGCCTAAAGATAGGCCTAAAATAGGCCAAAGTTAGGTCAAAACCCTAGTCACCCTTTCCCTCTTGTGGCAGAATCTTTCTCAAATAAACTGCTCAAATCTGTGAACCTTCTAGAGCTGGGATTTAGTGCATTAGATAGAGCTCGGAAAGATTAAGATTTCAACATATGGTAGGGGGAAATCAAATGAAAAATTGGAGAGTTGTGACCAAAATAGTGAGATACCATGGTTCAGCCGTCCTTAGCACGGGACATCGCAAATGCCGTGGTCCTTGTTGTGTAATTGTCCTTGGAGTGGCTGTAAGATCTAGAGCGGGTTGTGCCTCTTTATGTGGCACGATATGCTAGGATTGGTGTGTACCGAGTCGTACCTCTGGCGCGGGCCGTGGCGTCTGGCGTGGGGTGCCAACATTATTTTGATCTTGAGGTTTCTCACCTTGCTCGTGGCTGTTGATGCGGGCCATGGTTAGGAAGGTTGATCCACTCAATAACTTAGCATGGGCCGTGTGTTTTCCCACACCCCGCTGGCTAGTCTTGGCATCTTGGACATGGAACAGAGTGAGAAGTAAAAAATGGGATGTCCCACGCCCATACTTAGCCAATTTGGTGGGAACTTGAGATATATTCTTGTGGCCCATAGCATTTGGTGTAGGCTATGCCAGTGCCTCACGTGGAACATTTTGGCACGAACCATTGCCTCGTGCGGAATATTTTGGCACGAACCTTTGCCTCACGCCATGGCCTCATTTTTTGGTGTGGAATAGCTCCTTTAGCGCAGGTCGTTTGATATGTCCATTTTATGTGCATAGTTTAGTACCTTTTGGGGTCACTTTTGTGCTCTTTTATTATCAAGAGCTTGTGTTTTACCTTGAAATTCTCTTAGAAGAGGTATGAGCAACTTTACGCTCTTTAACCTATTCTAAGTGGATTTTGCATGACAAAGGAAGAGCATGGAGGCTTGAAGACCGGAGGCCATTAAAGATCACATTTCAAAAAAATTTGAAGACTTGCTTCAAAGATATCAAGACTTAAAAACCGGGGGGCCTTCGAAGACCATTTTTGAAGACTTTGAATACTTTCTTCAAAGAGTTGAAGACTTGAAAAATGAGAGGAATCATTGTGAAGATAAGTGTTTACAACAAGAAGAAAAAAAGAAAATAAGGTTAAGTTCTGGCACCCGTCGCGAGTTGCGATGAACCCATCGCGAGTCGCGACCACCGGGTGGCCAGAACCTAACCTTATCCTTTTTGTACTATAAATAGCAATCTCTTTCCACTAATTCACATCTCTTCTTTCCTGCATTTTTGGTACTATTTCTAACCCTAGTTTCTACCATTTTTTCATCTTTGAATTCTCTTGTATTATGTTTGGTTTGTTAGCATTAATTAGTATGAACTACTATAGCTAAATCTAGTTCTCGGGATCAATTGATTGAAGCTTCCAACCTTATGTAGTAAAGTTCTACATTCGCTCATTTATGAACATTTATTGGAGAAAATTTATTATGCCAATAATGTTGTGTTTTACCTCATTTATACCATGGGTTGTTTGAGTATATGAAATGTTTGTATGATTGAAATGTTAGTGTTAGAAAAGTTGCAAGTTTCTTAACTCATTTGATATGAAATCCAAAAGCATGGATTTAGAACTTCTTGTGTATAATGTGTGGTAATTCTTGCTAGATGAGTATGTTAGTGTGGATTGTTTTCATATTTATCTTATATATGCAAAGAAAGGTTGAACCTTGAATGTTGTTTGTTCTAAGTTTAACCTAATAAATGCTTTGTTTGGTTAAATGACTATGTCTTTGGTAGAAGGCTTGTTGTTATCAAAACTATGGCTCTTTGGGTGAAATGCCATTGATGAAATACCCCTATGATGTTGTTTGTTTTTGGTGATCATTAATGAGGTTTGCAAATGGTCATTGTTTGTCTTTGAAAACTACTCTTAAGGAGGAATGAATGTTGATCTTTGAATGAGAAGTGATAACATTCCCCATAGACAATAAATTTAATTGAATGAGTGAATGAATGAATGAGCTATAAGAAGTTTGGAAGTGAAAGTCGATTGCCCCCATGGCACCGTTAATTATCATTTGCATCGTATCTTTAGTTGTATTGCATGATTAGCATAGTTCTATTGCTTTGCTAATTGTTTTCTTTCAATTTGATAACTTAGGCTAAAAAACCAACCACCCCCCACACACATTTTTACATGTTTTTATATGTATCTATGTATGTATATGCTTAGTATGTTTTCTCCTATATATATGTTTTAAACACTCGAAAAGATCCCTCTTCTTGTGGATGACCCCAACTTGACAATATCTACATAATTTAAGATAGGAAGCATTAGGGATTAAAAGTATTAACTTTGAGAAGTATGGCGACGACCTCCCAAATTTTTGTACCGCTGCCGGGGAAGAGGCGTTTATTTTTAAGTGTTGGGCATATTATGTGTCATTATATACTAATTGTAAATGTTCATTAGTTTGCTTTTATTTTATTTCTTAGTTGATTTTTCCATTTTCACTTGGCTTGGAGACGTATTGTTCGAGTTCTTGGTGTATGGTTCATACGCGATCCTCTTTACAAGAACCCCTACACTACGACCCCGAGTTAGAGTTGAATTTGAGACGGGCTAGGAGGGTTTCTTTGGAAAGTGTGAATAACACCCCTCCTAGTGACCATTTTTTGGATACCTCTTCCTCTATGGAACATCAACTTGAGCACGAAGATGAGCATCCGGGAGGGGGGATCTCAACATCCTCCTCTCGAAGGGCGAGCTCCTCCTCTTCAAGAAAGGGAGATTCCTTTGGGGCAAGCATTGTTAAGAGACAGCATGGCCTCCAACCTCGATAAAAAACCAATGTGCATTGAGTATCCCGTGGTTGGACCAAACGGGAACTTTGAACTAAAGACGGGGTTCATCAACATGCTACCCATCTTTCTTGGTAGGCAAGGGGAGAATGCCAACAAACACCTAACTGAATTTCACTTCTTTTGTGGTGGTACGGTTCCCCATGGAGTGGATGAAGATTTCTATAAGTTGAATGTATTCCCGTTCACACTAAGGGATGGTGCAAGAGATTGGCTCCACTACCTACCACCCAAGAGCATCAAGAGTTGGCTCGATATGAAAACAAAGTTTCTAGCCAAATACTTCCCGGCCTCGACGTCTACTACCTTGAAGAAGGGCATAAGAAACATCCTCCAATGACATGAAGAATCTCTCTTTGAGTATTGGGAGAGGTTCAAGAAGCTTCTCACAAGTTGCCCTTACCACGTTTATTCGAAGGGGGATTTGGTTTATTAATTCTACAATGACCTTCTTGATGAGGATCAAAGATTGGTAAGGAGTTCTTGTGGTGGCACCCTTGGGAACAAGACTTCATCCGAAGCAATGCAATTGTATTAGGAGCTAGCGGAAGAATCAAGAAACTTTAGCTCAAGGGACGATTTGAGAAGGAGAAATCCAATGGCCACAAGTGACTCTTCCAATAGTGGGAAGCCCGAGGACCAAGTCTTGGCCCTTGCTAACATGGTGAAATTGGTGATAACGAAGCTTGGAAATGCATCACATGTTAAATCATGTGAAATTTGTTACTTAGTGCATCCTACGGACACTTGCCCTACTATGCAAGAGGACTATGTCGAGGAGGTTAGTGCCATGGGATATCAAGGAAATCAAGGCTACCAAGGCAACCAAGGATATCAAGGTGGCAAGGCTGCGAAGGTCACCAAGGCTACCAAGGTTATCAAGGGTACTAAAACCGGCCGTGCAATTTGGGAAATTGTGATAACCCAAACCTCCGGTATAGAAAACCTCAAGGAAGTTAAAACCCTCAACCGTATCAACCTCCTTAATAACAATATAGGTCACCTCAACAACAATTTCAAAGGATCCAAGATAAACCCCGAGACAAAGGGGAGAGCTCGGGCCTAACAAAGGATGAGGTGATGCAAGCCATTCATCGGTTAGGCATATGTGTGGAGAAAAGTGAAAAATTCCAAGATGAAGCTATGACAAGCATCAAGAACTTGGAAACTCAAGTGAACCAAATAGCTCAAGTGGTGAATCGGATGGAGGTCCGAGAAATAGGCAAACTTCCCTCCCAATTGGAGATCAACCCTCGACAAAATGTGAGTGCAATCTCATTCAAAAGTGGAAGGGAGGTTAAGGAGCTCCAAGCAAGGGTTGTTATTGAGCGAAAGATTGAGAAATAAGAAAACCATGAGAATAAGTCTGAGGAGTTGGCCAAAGAGTGCAAGGAAGAAGAAAGCGAAGTTGAGATTTTTGTGCCAAGACCGAGATCGAACCTTAAACATCATCCCCACCCCACAAGAAGTCAAGAGGGGAAGATATCCCTATTTATGTACCGGAACCACCATTCCCAGAGGCATTAAAGGATAAGAGGACTAAGGAGGACACCAAGGACATCTACGGAGTCTTTCGTAGATGCGAGGTAAATATTCCACTCTTGACTGCTCTAAATCAAGTTCCTAGGTATGCTAAATTCCATAAAGAATTGTGTACCATCAATAGGAAACAACAATTGAAAAGTAAGAAAAAGAATGTGAAGTGTGAATATGTCTCTGCCGTGTTCAATGATGAAATGCCCCCCAAATGTGATAATCTGGGAATGTTTACAATCGTTTGTGAGATAGGAGGTAAATGTGTTAACAAGGTCATGTTAGACTTAGGTGCTTCAGTCAATGTGATCCCATATTCCTTGTATAACAGTCTAAATCTAGGCATTTTTCACAAAACTGGGGTTGTTACCAACTAGCTAATCACTCTAGCACATACTCGAAGGGTATTGTGAAGGATGTGTTGGTAAAAGTGGATTCTTTGACATTTCCCGCAGACTTTTATGTTCTTGAAATGGGAAGTGACAATAGTGCCAAACCTATTCTTTTAGGAAGGCCATTTCTAAAGACTTCAAGAACCATAATGGATGTGCACAAAGGAAAATTGACCATGGAATTTAAAGGGCGGAAGGTAGAATTTGACACTAATAATTCTATTGATCATCCTAGTAGATATCATTCTTGCCAAACTATTCATGTTATTGATGACGAAGAGCAAGATGTAATTGAGCCCAGAAATGATAGTTCCTTAAATGTTTCCATAGATGATGTTTTGAGTGAAGATTTGATTTCAAATGTTTCTAGTACTAGCTTGAAGGAAACCAACGACGAATGCACTCTTGGGAATGCAGTATCCAACACTTTTTGTGTGTCCGCGGGTAAGCCAGTAAGGGTGTTTCCCCCTCCTTCTCTTGAGAAGACTTCGGTGGAAGAGTACAAACCACCACTGAAAGTTCTTAAATGTTCATCTCTTAAAAAAGGATAGAAACCCCTGAATGCTCACGTGCTTGAGATCACCATGGAACAAAAAGGTGAGTTGCTGGAGATATTAAGGGAACATGAAGAAACCCTAAGCTACTTGAAGAAGGTTTTATTGGGGAATGATGCAAATCCCAATTGTTTTGACCCAGATCAAGGAAAGGAAGCCAATCATCTCGGTTCATTTTGTGAGTAAGCTCCAAAAATGGGAGTGAGTCATGCCAATGACATTAAATAAACTTGGTTTTGATCATCCAAGTCATCATTTGTGACTTTTTGTTGATGTTGCTTGGTTTTGGATTTTGTCATTAGTTTCACTGTTTTGCTTTGTTCTTTTCATGGGTTGTTTTTCCATGATTTTGTAGAAATTTAAAACCAAGGCATTGGACTTTTGAAGGAAGAAATGCTTGGAGTCAAGAAGGAAAAACTTGGATAAGAGGTGAAATCAGAAACATTTTCTAAGTACCAGGTGGGTAGCTGTATTAAGTCACGACCACCTTGTCACTAGTCGCGATGGTCTCAGAAAATTTTGTGTTCATTTTGGGTTTCACCCTCCACTTTTTGCGAGTCGCAATGGCCTCATCACGAGTCATGAAAGACCATCGTGAGTCGTGATCAAGTGATCGCGAGTCATGACCAGTCATAAAATTTTGCTAAAAAATGGAGCTCTGAAGCTCCACTTTTGCTAGTCGCGATGGCCTCATCGCAAGTCGTGACAGACCATCGCGAGTCACGATGAAGTGGTCACAAGTTGCAACCAAATCAGAAATTTTGGGTGAAAATAGTTCTACCAACCTACACTTTTCACAAGTCATGATGGCCTCGTCATGAGTCGCGATGGACCATTGTGAGTTGCGAAGAAATGGTTGTGACCCGCGACGTAAATATTAACTTCAGGTACCCATTGACCTACCCATCACAAGTCACGATGAACACATCAAGAGTCGTGATGGTCATGCATGCCTGTTTTAAAATGGGCAAAAGCCACTTAGAGCCTTAACATTCCACCACTTTCCCTTCAGCTCCCCACACTTTCTCTCCACCATTCCTCCACCGCTCCACCTCATTCCCACCGCCACTCACCGCCGCCACACACCACTCCACCCTCAAAGTTCTACACGACTTCCCAATCCAACATTTTCCCAATTTCTACCCACAAATCACCATAAAATTTTGAAGAACACAAACCCTAGAATTTGGGGGTTTTGTAACTTTGTACAATCCGATTTCAAATTGATTGTGGACTCCGTCCTTTATTCTTCCAAAGCATCTAAGTGGTACATTTCTTCACTTTATTGAACTTCAATTGTGATTATGATTGAATACTCTATTTATTGGATATTTTTTAGATTATGTGTGATGCCTTAGGAAGTTACATTGTTGGAACTTGGTTGATTTTTGTGAATATATTGTGCTTGCAATTTGATTTGATGGGGATCGTGTGCATATTTTGTGTTCACGGCTTGGCTGGATGTAGGATAACATCATACTCACCTTGAGTGTGTTGAGTTGTTTGTATTGGTCTTGTGTTTGCATTGCACTATTAGTGTTGATTTGGTTGAGAATGGATTGTGGTTTATGCCCAAGAGCATCCAGATAAGAGCCGTTAGCTCAAGGAGGCATTAGACATGCTGGGTGATCCCAAGAGCGTCCAGTTTTGTAGATGTGCCAACACTGGACGCTCTTGGGCTCACCCAGCATGTCTGATGCCTCCTTGCCAAAGGGGGGATGGAAGGTTTCATGAGCAGGAACTCCCCCTTTTATAGGTGATACACACTAGAGTTCCTATCCATGGTCAGAATATGAAGCATGAGAGATGATCAACCATGCAAGAGGTATATCACCTTTTACTTGGATGATATATCTTGACAGATGACTGTCTCGCAGGTTGAGGAGGCATTTGGATGGGACACTGCAGAGATACGGGCAAGGTTAGACCCACAGGCCAAGGAATAATCGATCAAGGATGACATGCAATATTGAAGTGTCATCAACGTGAGGCCAAAGAACTCCCATGACAAGAGCAATGTCATCATCCACCCTGTACTCCGTTATGTGCAACGGCTGTTGGCTGGCACAGTACTTTGGTCGGCGGAGCCAAAAAATATGCCAGACAACGACATTCACTTTCTATGGCACTTGACACATGAGGGACCAGGATACGGTTTATGGGCTGAGTTGTGGATGAAGAGGATTATAGAGGTGGCAGGAAAGCCAAATGGGATGATTATGGTTGGAGGTATGATAGGCTTTTTAGCGGAGTACCTAGGATTGGTTCCTCCGGCTTACTTTCTGTGCTTAGGGAGGGGCACTTCCTACCTTATACTACTGAGAGGTTGGTTCAATTTGAGATGCTCAATGCCACCCAAACCACGGGGGTATTCCACTGGTTATATGGCGCTAGGAAGGTCACATTTATGGCACTTCATCAGCCCAACCAAAAGAAGCTGTAAATTGATAAACCTCTAGCAGACTTGGAGATTTCACCTGACTCCTTATGCAGAGAGGACTTCCAGTGCTCCATGACCTTGGTCCAGCCCCTGTCCAGTGCGATGATAGCAGCCCTTTCTCCGAGCGACTTTAGCAACACTCCCCGCAGCCTCCACCAGAAACCGAGCCGATGCAGGAGAACAATGTGCACCTCACTACTCCCAGCCTCCACCAGATTTCTATGAGTGGATGATGCAGACCATGCATGATGGATTCTATTGCCAGGAATGTATGATACTGGATTACAATGTCTTTGTCTCCCAGAGCTTGATCGATATGGATGAGGAGATTGATCACCTATCAGCTCACATCCATGAGATGCATTCCTAGGCAGGCTGTGTCTCAGGCCCCAATCCGGGAGCAGAGAGGCAGAAAGCTAGAAGGCATAGGAGCATGGATTGCCTGGCTCATTATCATCAGCGCTATTTTGGTGGTGACCCTTCTTCCTCACATCAGTGATTTGTGAGCACCATATACTTACCCTTTCCATACTTCACTTTGTACGCTTTGACCCTATTGTCTACATTGAGGGCAATGTAGTGTTCTAAGTATGGGGAGGGGTATCTACTGATTACACGGTTGGGGTTGTAGATACTTTGAAGACTTGCTACTTTTGGACAACTCTTTTGTTTTGTTTTGGATATTTTTCCCTTTTGTTTTGGGATGCTTTTCTTTTGATGTACTTGGACAATGTTGTCTTTGATACTTTTCTTAGCCTTAACATTTGGAAAGCACTTTGCTACTTTTTGGATTGGAGAAACATAAAAAATTTTGAAAAAAAATATAATGAAAAAAATATTAATAAAAAGAATCCCGCTAAGTTGAAAACCTCAGAGGGCATCTTAGGCAACATTGGGGGTTTGGATAGGTCAATAGCCCAAGAGGGTGACCTAGGTAAAAATAAGAGGCTAAATGTGTGGAAAAAGGTGAGATGTAAGCTGAAGAAACATGACGTGTGGCTAGGATGAAAACCCGAAAGGGCTCCTAGGAAATCAGAGAAATTGAAAAATGTAAAGTGTTCACTCATTTGCCGGCATTAGAGTTATAAGGTTACAGTGGCCATATGGATGGATCGGGTAGCTTGACATCTTCAGGACCTCTTGGGAGTGGAAAATTTAGAGGGAAAAGATGAAGTAAGTTATGAAACTCTCGATCGTTAATATACTTCATTTTTAGGTTGATATATTGATATAAAGTGGATCATGAGTTTTGAACTTTATACATGTCTTTAGTTTCACCTTGTACCATTGGATTTGGGATTGTCAATTCGAGATTTGGAAATATTTTAGAGATAACAATGAATTGATAGGTTGATATGGTTTGGGTAGATTTAGGAATGGGGGTTGTGGGAAACTTCTCATTTGACCTTAACATTGGGATGTGCAATATTGAGAGTTTTGTGAGGTATTAATTTGGGGGAATAGTAGTTAGGATGTGGATACGTCATTTCCTACGTATGCTTGGATCTTTTCTTACTCGAGGGCGAGTAAGGTTTAAGTGTTGGGAGGTTTGATATGTCCATTTTATGTGCATAATTTAGTACTTTTTGGGGTCACTTTTGTTCTTTTTTATTATCAACAGCTTGTGTTTTATCTTGAAATTCTCTTAGGAGAGGTAAGAGCAACTTTACGCTCTTTTACCTCTTCTAAGTGGAATTTTCATGACAAAGGAAGAACATGGATGCTTGAAGCTTGGAGGCCATTAAAGATCACTTTTCGAAGACTGTGAAGACTTGCTTAAAAGACATGGAGACTTGAAGATTGGAGGCCGTCGAAGACCATTTTTGAAGACTTTTAAGACTTTCTTCAAAAAGTTGAAGACTTGAAAAATGAGAGGAATAATTGTGAAGACAAGTGTTTACCACAAGAAGAAGAAAATAAAAAAGGTTAAGTTCTGGCACCCATCGCGAGTCGTGACAAACCCATCGCGAGTCGTGACCAACGGGTGGCCAGAATCTAACCTTATCCTTTTTGTACTATAAATAGAACTCTCTTTCCTCTCATTTACATCTCTTATTTCCTGCATTTTTGGTACTATTTCTACCATTTTTTATCTTTGAATTATCTTGTATTATGTTTGGTTTGTTTGCATTAATTAGTATGAACTCTTGTAGATAAATATAGTTCTTGAGAGCAATTAATTGAAGCTTCCAACCTTATGTAGTAAGATTCTACATTCGCTCATTTATAAACATTTATTGGAGAGCATTTATTATGCCACTAATGTTGTGTTTTACCTTATTTATACCATAGGTTGATTGAGTATATGAAACGTTTGTATGATTGAAATGTTAGAGTGTTAGGAAAGTTGCAAATTTCTTAACTCATTTGATATGAAATCCAAAAGCATGGATTTATAACTTCTTGTGTATAATGTGTGGTAATTCTTGCTAGATGAGTATGTTAATGTGGATTGTTTTCATATTTATCTTATAGATGCAAAGAAAGGTTGAACCTTGAATGTTGTTTGTTCTAAGTTTAACCTAATAAATTCTTTGTTTGGTAAAATGACTATGTCTTTGGTAGAAGGCTTGTTGTTATCAAACCTATGGCCCTTTGGGTGAAATGGCATTGATGAAATACTCCTATGATGTTGTTTGTTTTTGGTGATCATCAATGAGGTTTGAAAATGGTCGTTGTTTGTCTTTGCAAACTACTCTTAAGGAGGAATGAATGTTGATCTTTGAATGAGAAGTGATAACATTCCCCATAGACAATAAATTTAATTGAATGAGTGAATGAATAAATGAGCTATAGGAAGTTTGGAAGTGGAAGTCGATTGCCCCCAAGGCTCTGTTAATTATCATTTGCATCGTATCTTTAGTTTTATTGCATGATTAGCATAGTTCTTTCTAATTATTGTCTTTGAATTTGATAACTTAGGCTCAAACACCAACTAACCCCCCCCCCCCCCCCCGCCTTTTACATGATTTTATATGTATCTATGTATGTATATGCCTAGTATGTTTTCTACTATATATGTTTAAACATTTGAAAAGATCCCTCTTCTCGTTGACGACCCCAACTTGCCATAATCTACTTAATTGTAGATAGGAAGCATCACAACTTAAAAGTATTAACTTTGAGAGGTACGGCGATGACCTCCCACCATTGGTTTCATCCATGAATGACTCACGCCAACCCATTTGTGCCTCAGCCTGCTGAACTTGTTTCCTTCACCACGGGTGAATCGTTAGTCCGATTTAAGAGTTTTAGTAGTCGATTTTATAATGCTCGGGAGGAAAAATCCAGTGGAATCATCCTTGAAAGCTGATTCATCTCAGATCATTCTCAGAATTTGGCGCAGCTCATCGGACCATGATTCACCATTTCTCCCTTGGTTGTTTTGAACTCCAATGCCGCCTATCTATAGCTCCAATCTCGTTCTACGATGCATTGATGTTCATGGCCTTTGTCTTCTATCATTCTAGAGGTGAATGACCTTCGATCTCTTCTACCGTCCTTGCGAATGGCCTTCAATATCTTCTACCGCCCTTTCGAACGGCATTCACATAGAATGTAACCAAAAAGTACCCACTAGCGACCTAATAAAGATGATCACAAGGAAGATCAAGGAGGCCGTGGATACAAGATGTCCATTAGTACAAATTAAGTCTAAAAAATGTGGGATTTAGACAAGAAAACCAAACATGGCTGTCCAAACCCCTTGTCACGTAAACTCAATTAATACTAGCAAACTAGCTAAAAACTATGCCGAATGTAACGGTTAACGCACGCATACTGAAGAGATCAATCACAAAGGAAGATCTAGGTGCTCGTGAATATAAGGTATCCATTATTTCCAATTAATTCTACAAAAATCGGGATTTAGATAAGAAAATAAAAAATCGTCGTCTAAACACTTTTTTGTGTAAACCTAACTAAAACTAGCAATCAATCAAACAAAACATAATGACAAATGTTTTGAATGCAATAGTTAACGCATGCATGATGGTGCAGATCACTTATGGCATTGAATCCAATGATTGCTTTGGATTCAATGTCTCTAGAGTAGTTATTTTCTGGAAGAAATATTGTTATTCATTACTTGATATTAACTTTGTGAGATTCTTAGATTTCCCTATTTTTATGTCCTATGAATATTTGTTCTTAATTTATGCTTTACATTCTTGTAATATTTATGCCATGTCAAGGTTTTCAATTCATTCATTTGTTCGTGCATAGTATAATATCGTTCTAGGCTTAAAATGCTATCTTGGGAGTGTTAGATTAGATCTATTGTGAGTTCGAGAGTACCAGGGAGATGAATGCATTCGTGTTATCTCGAGAGTATCGACCCGATCGTTAGACTCTAAATATAGGTGGCTAGTTGTGTAATAGACTGCATGTTACGGGTGTTAAACTATTCCTTAACGAGGGGAAACCCCTTGGCTTACCCCTATATATGAGCATAATAGCTTGTAGCGACTAGGGTTTTGTGTAGCGACTAGGGCCGGGTGAATCCAAGAGTCATCACAAGATGTAAATTCCTTTGCCTCTCTAGGCCTAGGGATTGGTGTCCATAGTGAAGTGCCTAGGATGGATTGTTCTCACTCTCGTACCTAATAGTTACGACCTACGCAAGGTTGAATTCCTTTAAGTAGGGGCTAGTCAGCACTAGGAGTAAGATTGGCGAGGAAAGAGGATCGGATCCAATAGGCCAGTCAATGCAATTTTCCTAATTATGGAGACAATGTGCTAGCTTCTAATTGGAGCCAAACCATTGTGTTACAGACACTATGTGGCATAGCCATAAGATAGTTTTATATATCTTACATGTGATAGAATCTAGGATCAATGTCATCAATAAGTTATGTAACACATATATCCCCAAGGCTAGTTAAGTATAGTTATTTCCGTCTGTTTTCATGCTTGTTAGTTTTTAGACAAAATTCCCCCAATCATATGTTTACCACACTAGTTATTCCCGACACATAATCAGAGTGACGCCCAATTGTGGGTTGTGTGTAGTTAACTTTCAAATTCTAGTATCTCTGTGGATGACCCCGGACGTGCCACTAGCTATTCTATAGTAGTTAGTTGTGAGCACGAGAGAAACATTACAACTTTTATCTTTAAAACGTGCCCGTGGGTAATTTGGTAAAAAAAATAACCCCGCAGGTGCAGTTTAGTAAAACACAAGGGTTTGATATTGAGACTAGTCTGAATTTCCTCAGTCCTATACTCCTCCATCTAATGCACATACTCAGCTACTGATCATGAAACTCAGACGCACATCTATCAACCCCAATACAACCTTCTTTACCTATGGCCAATCCTCCTACACCTACATTCAATATTTCACTCAGACAAAGCACTAGAATAAAACATAAATTTGTCTGAATCAGGGAAATATTTACTAAGGTTGTTCATTATCAACCTTCATTTCCCCTCCTTACTGCAGCACATGGATGATTTGTTGCTAATATATCTCATGTACAAGAGCCACAATCATGCCATGAAGCAAAAGACATTAAGGAATGAGTGAAAGCTATGGAGCAAGACTTGAAGGCACAGGAGGATAACAGAACCTGGACTTTGATACCAATTTCACCTAGAAAAAGACCAATTGGATTAAAATTGGGTTATAAGGTGATGTGCAGACAAAATGGTTCACCGAAGACATATAAAGCTAGGTTAGTGGCCACAGGGTACAACCAGATATAAGGCATTGATTTTCTGACATTTTTTTATGAGAACACCCGAGGGTGAGGGTTGATTCATTGGTACCCCAAGCCAAAATGAGCGAGCCGTAATTATCATAGTAGTTTATACAAAAGGCAACAAAATTGCCTCCAAAAGAAATACTATTAACTTCGAGTCTATATATGTGTAGAATCTAGGCAGAGTAGTTGCAATTCCAAAGTAACGAACCTCCACATCAAGTGTTAATTCGTTACTTTGGCCAAGCAGCTACCTGTCATTGATTTGAGCAAGTAAGTCTGCGATCGGTCGAAAGTCCCTTCGGGCACACAGAAATCTCTCCGAGCGTACGGTTGTCCCCTCGAACCTGAGAATGACCCCTCGAACACTAGGGAGTCCCTTCGAGCACTCTGAAATCCCTTCGAGCACTCAGGTGTCCCGTCAAAACAGGTGGAAGTCCCGTCGATGGCACGGAAGTCCCATCGTGTAGTCGACAGTTCCCTCGAGCACACGAGTGTCCCTACGAGTAGATCCTTCTAGCACACGGAGGTCCCCGCGGGAAAGTGAAAGTCCCTTCGTGCTATCAAAGATCCCTTCGAGCAGTCGGTATTCCCCTCGTGCATACAGTTGTCCCCTCGAGCACTCGAATGTCCCCTCGAGCACATGAGAGTTCCCTCAAACACACGAATGTCCCCTCGAGCACACGAAAGTCCCCTCGAGCACACGAATGTCCCCTCGATCACACGAATGTCACCTCGAGCACACGAGTGTCACCTTGAGCACGCGACCCTCGATCACACAAATATATCCTTGAGCACACGAATGTTCCCTCGAGCAAACCAATGTCCCGTCGAGCATTCGGAAGTCCCCTTCGAACACACGAAAGTCCCCTCGAGCACAAGGATGTCCCCTTGAGTATATGAATGTCCCCTCGAGAAACGGGTGTCCCCTCGAGCCCACGACTACGCTATCGATGGTCATCAAAACATTTTGCAAATGGAGCTGCTTTTCTGGTGGGTGCGCAATCATAACCATCCCAGATTAAAGATGTGGAGTGTACATGAGAACCTGTAGTAAGCCAAAATGCACAAACACTTCAGCAGTATCTATCCTATTTAAAGGTCATGAGTCCAGTGTGAAGAGTCATCTAAAATGTATATGATTATAGCAACATATGCAGCATACTATCAAGAGACATCTCTAATCCAAGGGATTCCACATCTATCTAGATAAAGGAGTCCCTTAAGAAGAGGAGGGGCTAAATTCAGTTCTAGGTCACCATCTAAGTTATTATGGAAAGCGAATTTAACAAGGAAATTAGCTGCACTATTAGCCTCTCTAGGGGTGTGTTGGATTGGGTGTATCTGATGTTTTAGATTTAGAGATTGGCAGATAGAGAAAGTCCTCCATGGTGAGGTATTTGGGTTTTGAATACCCTGTACTGCAATTAAACAGTCAGATTCAACCTCACATATGTTTAAATCCATATATGAACATAACTCATATCCACATTGGATGGCTATCAATTCTGCCTATAAAGGTGATGGGGAATGGAAAAATTTTGCCCTCATTTTAACCACTTTTCCCTCACAATTCCTAACTATCACAGCTAAGGTAGAAAAACCCCCCGTAATCCATGTTGCATCCGTATTTATCTTGTATCCGATAAGGGGTTTCTGCCATTTCACTGCTGTAAAAGATTTCCTTTTCTTTTGTTGGATATGGGGAATAATGTTTACCTGCGTCCAGTATCTGTTCTTGTCTAGATTACCTATCAAAAGATTTACTGAGAAAATTTGATAGATCATGCCTTTTATTTCATGGATACAAGCATCTTGGGAGAAGGATTCATTATCAAACAAGATTTTATTCCTTTTAATCCATAGGGTCCAGATTGTTACAAGAAGAGCAGCAATGGTGATATTGGACTGAATACTGGATTTTGCCTTAAAAGAGAGATAGAATTCAACTCTGCTCTTCAAGTTTGGAAAAGAATTTTGTTGGATCTTTAGAAAATTAGTTACACATTTCGAGACAGCAGTAGATGTGGTGCAAGAGTTGAAAAAGTGATCTAAAGAGTCACTGTGTTTCTGACACAGAGGACATTTAGATGCTAAACAGAAACCTAACCTTCTTAAAATGTTGTCGAAAGGGAGTAATCCATTCAGAGCTCTCCATAAAAGAATTGACATTTTTTTATGAATAAAAGAGGACCATACCTTTTGATAATGAAGGATCTTCATCTTTCTCTGTCTGAGAATTTTGTATGCTGACTTGATGGAGAAACTTCCAATTGTAGCTGGTATCCAGATGAGCCTATCCTCATGTATATATTCCAATTTAGCTTCCTGCAAAAGATGACACTAATTGGTCGCCAAAAATGGCTCCAGTTGAGGGAGGATAGATGCTTTGTTGTTAATAAATGACCTAAGTGAGATGTCCACAAAGGGGATGTCTCTTCCTTGAGGACATTTATAAAACAAAACTCCTTCTCCAGTCCAGTTAGCGTTCCAAAATGAGCAATCACCGATTCCATGTATTACTCTGGAGTTGCTATTTGCTATATCTGTAATAGCACAGATTCTGGACCATGTATGAGAGGTTTTGTAAGACTTAGAGAGTGACCATAAGAGTGATGTCCATTGCGTGGAATTAAGTTGCAGTTTCCACCACAATTTACATGAGAAAGCATCAACAGTGGTCCCGTGGGAAACAAAAAAATCTGATTTTGAGAAGTTGACCTGTTGTCCTGAGGTTTGTTCATAAGCAAGCAAGAACTTTTTGAACCTCTTCATGTTTCTAGGGTTAGTATTCAAGAAAACTGCTGTGTCATCAGCATACATTAAATGTGAAACCAGTGCACAAGTCTTAGGAAGACAAAAATGTTGAAGGTACCCTATGCTAAAAAGTTTCTTTAATCCTCTGGAGAAGGCTTCGGAAAGAAAATTATAAAGAAATGGTGAAAGAGGATCGCCTTGTTTAATGCACCTAGAAGATGCAAAAAAACCGGACGTAGCTCCATTGATTAAAACAGAAAAATTTGTAGTAGATATGTTATGCATAATAAGTTTGACAAATTTCCCGTGAAAGCCGAAATGAAGAAGAATGGAATTCAGGAATGAGCATGAGACTCTATCAAAAGCCTTTTGCATATCTAGTTTAACTATGAGATTAGGAGCTTTTGATTTTCTGGACAACATCCTGGTCATCTCTTGCATTTGTAGGATATTATTAGTGATTTTCCTGCCTTTAATGAAAGCACTCTGCTCAGGAGAGATTAGGTTGTGCATTAGTGGTTTAATCCTTTCCATAAGCATTTTTTAGAAGACTTTATTAACAAAATTGGATAGGCTAATAGGTCTAAAATCTGAGAAAGAAATTGGAATTGGTTTTTTGGGAATTAAAGTGAGCCAGGTGCTTGTGATGGCCTTAGGAAGAATGCCACCGCTTATAAAATCATTTGCTGCCTCCAGAAGGTCCTCTTTAATAGTTTCCCAGAAGAATGTAAAGAAGTGGCCAGAGAAACCATCAGATCCCGGAGCACCTGATTTATTTAAATCAAAGACAGCAAATTCCAGTTCCTGGATATTTAAAGGTTGAAGCAGGAGTTGGTTTTGTTGATCAGTAATCAGAGAAGGAATTTCCCCTAAAAAAATTTCAGATAGGTTCCTATTTTTTGGGGAGCATCCTCATTAAGGAGCTCCTTAAAAAATCTAACTCCTTCATCTTTAATCAGCTGTGGGTCAGTAATCCAATTCCCATTTCCATATTTTATTTTACTGATTTTAGATCTAGCTCTCCTTTCCCTGACAGTGTGGTGAAAATAACTGGTGTTTGCATCACCCTGTTTAAGCCAATTTAACCTTGCCTTCTGTTTTAAGAAAATGTTTTTTTCTTTCTGGGATCTAAGAAGTAAAGCTTTGGACTTATTGAGATCCGCTAAGTCAGACTCTGCTTGTGACTGTTGAAATTTTATTTCCAGGTCACTGACTTTAGCTTCAGCTTCTACCAGGTTTTGATTGACATTTCCAAAAGTGGTTATGTTCCAAACTTTAATGTCAATCTTAAGTCTCTTAAGCTTATGCACTAATCTGTACATTCCTCTAGCGGGGGATGGTAAATTCCAGTTTTTTCCCACTAAAGTGTGGAAGTCTTGTCTATTTGACCACATTTCTTGATATCTGAAAGGCCTAGGAACCATTTCTTCAGAAGATTGAATGGACAGCAATAATGGAGAGTGGTCAGAAGTCAATCTATTTAGTACCTGAATTGAGCTGTTTGGAAAGAGTTCCAACCAGTCCAAATTGCTTAAGCCCCTGTCTAATCTCTGAAACAGAAGGTCCTTACATTTATTTCTGACTCTATTATTACACCATGTAAAAGAATTTCCTACAGTGGGGATGTCATGCAAGTCCAGATTATTAATGAAGGCATTAAAGTCTTTCATGCTTCTTGTGGGGGTAGCTTTCCTTTCTTTATACTCAGATATTGAGACCACATTATTAAAGTCTTCGATGTATATAGCAGGCTCCGGAGGGGGATTTTGTAAATCATTCCAAAGATCTTCCCTCGATTGTCTATTTACACTAGCATATATAAAATAGCAGTTCCAACTGACAGGTGAGGAGATTTCTGTAATTCTAGCCTGCAGGAATTGATCTGACTCTTTTAAACTGATTACATTAAAAGCATGGTTCCATAAGATCCATATTTTAGCATTTTCAACAGGGAGAGCATTTTTGAAGCCTAGATCATGCATCAGAGTGTTTATTTTCTTTTTTTCATGCCAAGGCTCTATCAAACAGAGAATAGCAATCTTGTGAGACATCATAAGAGATTTGATTCTATCCAAAGATGTTCCGTAGCCTCTAACATTCCAAACTAACATGTTTCCTATTATGTTGTATTTAATCATTTAAAACAGGTGGCGGTTGCTTTCTGTGAGGATCTAAGGTTTCTTGTTTTAACAGCAGTGACTTTACTATTATTTGATTGCTTATCCTGATTCTTATCAAGTTTATCTGAACATGATATTGGTATTGGTTTGTGTGTGCTAACCTTTGACTGTGAGCTTTGATCTACCTTTGTGTTCTGATCAGTTAAGGACTGAGCTCCCTTCTTTATCACAGTAGGAACTGGCTTAGGTTGCTGATTCGGCCCCTGTGTCAGTCCAACATCTATGATGACCAGTGGATGATGGTTGAAGCCAGCATCTGGGGTGACAGGTGTATTTGTTGCTAAAGTAGTGGAGAGCTCTGTTTGTCTGGCATGGGGGCTGATTTCTTCAATGGGGTGAAGTTCTGTTGTGTCTAAAATCTTTTCATTTGTATTATGGGGTACCACTCCTTCTTGAGATTCCAGTGTTTCATGGAATATTTCTGCTGCTTCCTCCTCATTATCTCCCTCATTTAAAGTTTCTAAGGTCTGAAAGGCATTTGAAATCTTGACAGTTTTTTCTGTTGTTTGGGATTCCTGGATGGATACTAACTCAATCGGGTGTTTTTTCTTTCTCCAACAGGTGGTGGTGATAGGCTTAGAGATGTCATCCAGTGAATAGAAGGAACTGGTTCTTTTCTTATGAATACCAGGGAAGGCTTGTACATTACTATTTTTCAGATGAAGGCCTGTCTTACTTTGTTATAATTGACACCCTCCTTCCTTCTGAGAGGCTGATAGACCCGAGGATTCTGCAACATCTAAGCCCAGTGTAGGATGGGAATCTAAGGCATGAAAGGGTTCCACCTGTTTTGTGGCTTTGTTATCCTGTTTTCCATTTATTTTGGGGTTCGGAAGATGCTTTTTCCTCATTTCTGGGTGCAAGAAATTACACGTAGCATTACTAAGACCAATTATCCTACACTGAGTACAGCTTGAAAGCAGTTCATCATATTCAATAGGGTACTCAGCTACTTTGCTACCTATTCCAACTACTATGGTAGATGGCAACTGAGACATAAGGTCAACCTCAACACACACTTTGATTGCAGATGGCCTAGTCAGTGCACTAGTTGCTGCGTCCATTTTAAGGAATCTACCAATCTGACTGCTCATACCTATGATTGCAGATGTATTATAGAAATGAATAGGGAGTTTATGGATTGTTACCCAAGCTGGAACGACAGATGATTCTGCTATTGGGGAGAAGTCCGGTGACCATTTTTGTACTTTCATTATTGAGCCTTGAATCATCCACTGTCCCTTCATCCAGCATCGCTGATAATCTTCACTCTCCTGAAATCTGATAAACACGTGGCAGTAATCCAGTGATCCCAATTGGAACTTTGATTTGAAACCTATAGACTTAAAAGTGGCTTGAAGATTATCCATTGATGGCTTTCCTCTGTTGAACTTCCCAACCAAAGCATTCTGGTAGTGAGACGCCAGTAACTCGCCTTTCTCCGATGGGAGAATAAAAGCAATTTTTCCCTTGTATTCTGTGATAGGGTGTAGATTAGGCGTGTCGGGTAAAGAGGTGAAGAGCGGAGAGGGTTTAGCATTCAGCGCTTGGAGGAAGCTCTTACTATTGGTGGAGGGTGTTTCTGTTAGGAGGATTGGCGGTGGCAACGCCATGGCCGGTGGCCAATTGTGACCGTTATCCACCGCTTGTGACCGTTATCAGGCTGATAAGGCGAGAAATTAAAGGTAGGAAGGAGTGGTATGTCAAAAGTCGCACACAATGTCTCACAAAATCGCACGCACAAACAGTAAAAGTCGCACACAATGTCTGACATATTTTCTCCTGTGGCAAAAAATGTGACTATTAGAATGTTCTTGTCCCTTGTTGCTTTAAGGGGATGGTGTTTGTACCAAGTGGACACCAACAATGCTTTCCTACATGGTTCCTCAATCAAGACGTTTATTTGGTCCCTCCTAAAGGTTATAAAATCCCTCAACCTAACTTTGTTAGCAGGCTTCATAAGTCCCTGTATGGACTTAAACAAGCATCCAAGCTGTGGAATCTTGCCTTCACTCATCACATAAACAAGTCGGATCCCAACAACCCTATAGTGATCATCGCTTATTCACCTTACATACTTATGAAATCAACCCTGTCTTATTGGTTTATGTAGATGATGTCCTTAATTACTGTTGGAAACTCCATGACTGCCATTCAATGTACAATCTTCCTTGCACTCTATGTTCACCATTAAGGACCTCGGTGAAGCTAAATACTTTTTGCAAATTGAGATCCTTAGATCAGATGATGATATTTTTCTACATTAAAGGGAATACATTTTGGACTTGCTTATTGATTTTTGGACAGCATGATGCTAGGCCATCTGCCACTCTTTTTCCTTTGGTTTGGAAGGTATATGATAATTAATCTCCTTTACTTCCTCAACAAGGTCAATTCTGAGAACTTATTGGCAGGCTTTTGTATTTTAATTTCACCAGGCCAGACATTAATTGTGTTGTACAACAGCTAAGTCAATTTGTCCAGAATCCTACTTTGCGTCACTAGGATGGTGCCTTACATATCCTCAAGTATCTCAAATCATGCCCAGAAAAAAACTTGTTTTACGCTAATCATTCCTCCCCTCAATTCACTGCATACTAGTGACTTCCAAAAGATTTGTCACTAGTTTCTGTATTTTTCTGGACACAACTCTCATATCTTGGAATCAAAGAAACAAACCATGGTTTCCAAGTCATTGGCTAAGTCAGAATTTTGAAGTTTAGCTGCTACAACTTCTGAGATGAAGTTGCTACAACTTCTGAGATGAAGTTAATTTGTTATCTTTTAAAGAATTTAATAATTTCACTGAAACTTCTCATTCCTCTTCTCCGTGACAGTCAAGCAACTATCCAATATCCATCTCACTCATAATCATGTGCTTCATGAAATGAGAAAACGCCTAGAAATTTAAAATAAAATTTCAATCAAACCGTCATAGATGGGGTTTGAAGGTGTCCTTCCCTTTTCATTAAGCTCATATGTTGCCAAAGGTTGGTTAAGTTGCCCGAAGGCTTACATCAAGTTGCCTGAATGCTTACATCAGTTGCCCGATGGCTTATAGCAGTTGCCTGAAGGCTTACATCAGTTGCCCCTAATGGGAATCATAAAGGTGCTAAAAATCAAGTTACAAGTTTAAAGCCTTTTTATATGTATAATAAATTGAAATGGGTACATAATACGATAAATGGTCAGAACATTGCGTACACTTCCGACTAGTTTGGCTCGAACCACTTGAAGTTCAATATTCAGATATGAGTCACCTTCTCACGGAGTATCCAAAACACCGTCCTAATCAACCTCTAAAGCAACCAAAACAAAAATGAACAGCTCCTGATGAAAGATCTGGTTCATCTCTATAAAATTGAAGTCTTTTATAGAAAGTAGGAGATGACCGAGGTCATTTTGGTCACCAAAAAATTCTTTCATAGATGTAAGTAATTTAGGATGTTGAATTTCAAGGTATTTTGGGCTTCCATCTTAAAACCAATTGGTACTAAGTGGAGGTGACCCAAGACCTTATATATAAGTCATTAACTTTGTAAGAAACCGATGTGGGATATATCTTTCAACACGCCCCCTCACGTGCAACGTGGAAACAAACACTCCACGACCCACATAGGGCCAAATTAAAGGGGATCCACACATCGGCCCAATAACCCAACCCGGGCTCTGATACCATGTTGAATTTCAAGGTATCTCGGGCTTCCATCTTAAAACCAATTGGTATTAAGTGGAGGTGACCCAAGACCTTATATATATCATTAACTTTGTAAGAAACCGATGTGGGATATATCTTTCAACACAGGAGAAGGTACGAAAGCATCTAACACGACATAGGTGATCAATCAAATATTTTCCAACTTGCTCGGTCTACAAATCTGGAATGTATATTATGAACGGAATCACCAAAATTAAATTGGTGTAACTACCTTGACTCAAATTTCTCCTATACCCACATATAGACCAGATCAGAAGCCAACTAAGTTTAACTAAGCAAAAAGAGCCGTCGAAAAAACTTAGAATTGGAATAGAACAAACACGACTAAATATTCCAGCAAAATAAACCTAGTTTTAAAACTACCCCAATAATAATGAAAAAAGAAAATAAAAAGTGAAAGCAAATAAAAACTAAAATTTAAAATAGCCTCCCACGTGAAAAGAAAATTTTAAGTAGAAAAAAAACGGAGAAATACCCCCTTGTAACCTTGATATCGTCGGAGATAGACTCTGCTTTGGTTGAGGCAAGTTGACTCGTTGCTAAGTCGATCCAATGAGTTGACCATAACTTGTGTCGAAGCCAAGTTAGCCGATACTAGATCTAAGTCGGCCAATTGAGATCCGAATAAACTCGTAATCCTACCGGGCTGGTCGCTAACAACAGGATGTTGAGAAAAATGACGGGAAATCAACCCACCTCATGGTCACCTGAATGAAACCCACTTCGTCGTGTCACTAATGTAGGACAGAGGTAATTGTACTGGTAATTTAGAGCAATAACACCGGTATTTTGGCCCCCCATAATTCTGGCGCGTATGTATAGGGGTGAAAAAATGCCACAAGTTTGCATCGGTAAAATGAACCAGTGTAGAATATTATTTGCACCGGAATCTTAGGCCGGTGTATAAATTTTAGAATCACAATATATCTGCAGCGGTATTATTTGGAACATCGGTGTAGACATTTTACATCGGTATTTAACCTGTGAACCGGTGTAAAACTGTGATTTGTACACCGGTATTAAATATAACACGGTCTTTGTTTTGTAGTCAGAATATAGTTTTTTTGCACCAGAATAGATTGCACCGGTATTTTACACTGATATTACTATACTTTATTCACCGGTATTATTTAAATAATTAGAATTAAATTATTATGCAATTTTTTTACACCCGTACATGCACTTCATATCAGTGTATTGTTTGGCTAAATTTTGTAATGCCTAATTTGTTTCCGATGGTCCCTCCCGGATCATTTCTGGGGCAGCGACAGCCAGAGATACTTGTGAACTGTTATAAATTGGAAAATTTTGAATAGGTATAAAATTTGAAATATTATATAACGATAATTTTCTCGCAAAACACGCCAACATTATTGTAACTAAGAATTAGAAGAAATGTCTTAAACATGGGATGAAACAAAGTAAAAACTAACACAAGTTTAGTATAACCAAACACCATCCATAGAATTTTAATATCATCAGCCATTCAAAATAAACCATCAACCTATTATGTCGTTCTTATCATCCAGAAGTTGCAACGTAGTTTTCGTCTGGTACTGGTAGTCTCCAAGCCAAGCCCCAACCATCTCTCTACTATACCTTGAATTTCGTACACATGCAACGCCCCTTTGCCCTCTGGAAAAATATGTTAATTTCGAACTTACCATGTTAGTCAATAATGTTGTGTTTACTAGAGATTAATAATATCAATTTTTGAGATGCAAGGTTTACCTTCAAGATATTTTTTGTCTCTGGGTGATTAAAAAATTCTTCCATGAAGAGCATGATGGAGTACTCGCATTGCCACGAACCATTCTGGGTTCGGTACTGCACGGGAAAGGTAAATGTAATTACTAACCTTAAACATAAAATTTGAGGGATGAAATGACAGAATGGCTTACCATGATACTGTTTATTTTCCAAGTGTATTCGGGTTCTGGCTCCGTCTTTCTCTTCTCCCTTTGGTATGCGCAAGCAAGCCTATCAAGAAAGTAAATTAAAATGGTTACTTCTTCTCGTATATTACGAACTGGTATTTTTTATTTGATTAATTTAAATACCTTGAAATGACCCTGAGTTCGACCAAGTTTTTTGGTTTGATACCCCATGACAATGTGTCCAGAGTGTAAACCTCCTCCATTCGGGGACAGATAATGATGAGATACCAATGATCATTGTTGGAAAATTATGTTGACAAATTAATGAAACAGAAGTGGTTTGAAATGTGAATGTAATTATCAGGAAGAAATACTTACATTCTTATGTAGGGTATGATGTAGAACTCAACATCTGTTGCCTTCATTGTTTCCCAAATTTGTTTGAAATGGAGTTCGACCTCCTGCTCGAAGTTGTTCAGGTTTCCAAAGTTGGATGGGCAGAATTGGACGTGGCCTGAATTAGTTTCCCATATTTTCTCCCACAGGTGCTTGTAACGTTATTTATACATGAAAATGAATTCTTGATAAATTAAAAAAAAGTAACGCTGTAAGTTTTGAAACTCACTCCATCCACACATTGACCTGCGCATTATCGATCCAGGTCATTGAATGCATGTTCCCCAGTTTCTTCCCAAACTCGACCAGAACTTCTATTCTAACACTGCATGTGTAATGACATGCGAATGTCGATGGTTGGAATACTGGGAAGAACATGCAGTCTTTAATCTTTATCATTTCAAGGATAGCGGCATTTGCTTCCTTTATAAATTGCCACATGATCGGCCAATATGTCATGTCTCGTTTGCTAACAATCTGGGAACATGAAATGATACGAAATGATCATTTGAGCATGTCGTATTGAACTTTCATTGCTAATGAATAATAATGGTACTCTTTTTAGTGCATTACCTATTTTGGTAGCATATTTAATCTTGATCTTGTAGATGGCCGGAAATTATCCGTCGACTGAGATTTTTGCTCGTCGGTATCCTATTACAAGGATTAATGAATATGGATACGAAAAAGTACTTTGAGGAATTGAAAAATAATGTGTTACAAGAATGTACCTCATCGTCGCTGGTGAGAATCATAACCTCCACGTCATTGTCATCCGTATCACCTCTGGCATTAACATCATCGATGTCACTCGGTTGCTCACTTTCCTTGCCTATTAGGACACCTGCCAATCCACGATGCTATTGAGCGTCTCTCCAACATTTTCAAAGTGGTGGTCTTCCAAGGGCAATCCCGCCCTAGGATGGAGGAGTGGCTTGCATACTTTCACACGAGTAACACTTCCTTGTTAGGCATCCCGATGACAAGATACCTGTCGCAGCCCATGGGCGACCATTTTCTTCTTCCCGACAATGTCTTTAATGAAAAAGAGTTTTGCGTTCTACTCATGTTTTTATAACATTTAAGTGAATAGATAAAATGGTTATAAAGATATTTTAGATGTGTAAATAAATGTATAGGACATGCATGGATTATTGAAGGTGTACCTCTTCATCTCCTTCTTCGTCGTTGGGCTCTTAACTGGACTTTGTAGCAGCTGCAGCAATGTCATTCATCGCCTTCTCGAATGACTTCTAGGGATTTTCAAGGCCTGGCTGAATCTGAACACCGCTTGTATATGCTAAGCCCTTCACCAATTGCTCCAGGTACGATACCATGGCTTTCACGACCTGTTGATCGTTAGATGTCTCTTCTGGGTTGTCTCTTTGGCTGAGGTACTGCTACCACACTTGCTGCGGGAAAGATGAGGAACGACCACCGCTATGGGTAGACCCATCTGAGCTCCTCTGTACCTTCCCAGGTCATCCTTCTTCTTTGTGACTTTTATAAGGATATCTTCACCTGACTGCAGTTTCAAAGCTCATTTTTCCTTAATCTCATTCAATTTCAACTGAGAATCACATAGGAATGCAATTGTGTATATGAATAATGTGAAATACATTTAAAAATAATTTAAATGTTCAATTTTAGCTAACTTACAACGCCCGGTGCGATCTTCTCAACCTCTTTCAATGCGTACAACCCTTTATTATCTTTGTTTGCCTCAAGGTGGACAAGAGATCTATCACGTGTGCAATCCTTTTGACTGAGTTATTGTTCAATCTCCTCGTCAGTGAATCCCTCGGTGGTCAACCTCATTCTCTCCTTCTCTTTCATCTCCTTAGTCAATTTGTCACAGATGTATCGATTACCCCTTCTACCCATGTGGTGCATGTAATCCATGCCCCTGTTGCATTCAATATTTGTCACCCTGAGCCTCTGTTATTGTAATAAATAAAACTTTAGTTGAATAGAATTTGTGGGAAACATATCGCTTAACATGTACTAATTTTTTTATCATACCTGAAAATCTGGATGACGGCGCCTCTTTTCAAACAAGTGTCATTTGTCTTCATCCATCCACTTGTACTTCTCCTATGCCGATATTCCTGTTTTATTGATACCTTTGTCCACGTCGTGAATAAACCTGTTTTCCACCTTTTTCTTCCAATTCCAATGTTGGTTTTTTGCCCTTTTTGTAACCTCCTTCTTTAGCATTACTAGTTACTTGTCTGTCACAGGTGTTTCAATTGTGAAGCTCTCCTGGAACAAATTATATGAAAAGGCATGTCATTAATCACGTCTTCACTAAGACTTTATCATGAATAAAATTTTTAAATTACAATCTTTGAGAGTCTTACCAGAACATCTTTCCATGCCACTTCTTTAACATCTTCAGGGACATCGCTCCAGTGTTCACATGCGCCAAATCTGATGCGGTGCCAGAAAAGCCGATTCTTAATGCTTACCGCTTGATTCATACGGAACTCAAATGCAATAAGAGTAGGAGTGTTATGCTTTGCCAACATCAAAGACTGGAACATGCTAGTTCCTCGCCTCCTCAAATAAATTTTTACCTTCAACTTGTCCCATCCTTCTCCATTTTCCCTCCAGCTTTTGTCAAGTTGTCGTCCGCTTCATTAACAGTTGGCCTTTCTGTGATGGTGCTCTTTCCCTTCTCCCTGCGAATTGGTGTTTTGGCCAACTTTTTACCTACGTCCACTCCTTCAACATCCCTTACAATAACATAACCCTGTTCCGCGGTTTCTCCTTTCTCTTCATCAAATGGGCCATTTGTTTCCGTTGCATCTTTCTCAAATTTTATCTCTAATGGGATCCTTTTTGGCGGTGGTTCTTGGTCTGCCACATCCACCTCCTCATTGACCACATCTTTCACCTCCTCCCCCTTCTTTGTAACCAGTTGCTTTCTCTTCGTGTTGAATTTCCCCTTCTTCGGCGACATCTACAACAGTAGAATTGAAAATTCTCAATCCATAATGGTATACGCAATAACGGTACTTAAAGATCAACATTGATAGAACGTGGCATAGAACTTGATCAACAAGTTCATAAAACTTTCGAGCAAAACATGGAATAGAAATTGAACAATTCATACATGTAACTACATTATGTAAGGCATAAAAGTTTATATATAATGGCATAGAACTTGAACAACTAAGGCACGGAACTTGATATAGAATAAAATGGAACCTTATAGAAGTTGATAGAATACCATACCAATGTCTTTGCATTCATAAAATAGGCATACAACCGAGCAATTCTCACTCCCCCCTAACGTGACTATCAACATTATCACCAACCAAAAACTATAGAACTACATCACCCATCCACAAAAAAAGCAAAACATTTACTCTCCACAATTGTATAAACATACCATTCAAGTTACCCTTTCAACGTTTTGTCAATTTACATGTTTTTGTTCATAGAAGCAATTGATCGAACATGTATTGTGCATGAGGGATGGAATGGTTTTTTGAATAAAAATTGACATGGTAACCCATGATAACATAAACCCCAACACTTACCTTCACCAATGGAGCATTTTTGTTGCTAGTCCCTTTTGTCGAACTCGCCAAGAATGGATTGCCAAGTACTTTCTTCTCTCGCCAAGTTACTATCTCATTTTTGTTGCTTCTCTTGTGTTTCTCCACACTTTATGGGGATACAATGGGAGATGAGGAGTTACAATGGTTGATGAGGAGTTGTGGTGGTTCAATTAAGTGTGTATTGAATGATTGGAGTGGTGGATGGTGGTTTTGAAAGAGAACATGAAGGTGTTTGATGAGAATAGGAGGAGTTGTGGGAGTTATGGGCGTTTCAAATGGTTTTGGATTCATAAGAAATGTTTTTTACACCGGCAATATGTATAGTATCGGTGTAAAAATAGTGAAAACGAGAACGAATTTTGGCTAACTGTTCAGCACCGATATGTATACTGGTGTAGAAATGAAAAAATAGCTACGTGATGTTGCTTTAAATGAATTTTCCTTTGACCCGAGAGGAACACATGAAAATTTAGGCAAATTGTTGTACACTGGTAACAAGTACCGGTGTATAAAATACAAATACCGGTGTAATAATGCATAAAAAGCAGCTGCCTGCGGCCGCTTTAAATATTTTTTGGAAAAGAATGTTCGACTAGAGAGGAATTTATGAAATTTTAGACTAACTGTTCAGCACCGATATATTTACCGGTGCAAAATCATTAATTACTGGTGTAAAGTTTTTTGCACTTTATTAAAAATCAAAGAAATTGAAATTTTTGAAATGAGCGCCAAAAAATTGAACACATACACTGGTACTTATTCAATATTACCGGTGTAAAAAAAAGGGTTATTTATTTAAATTCTCACTTATTCCATTTACCCCCCGTGCATTTTTCAAACAGCCTCAATTAATTAAATTGACATTTAATATTGTGAATAGACATTGTACTAGTTGTTTGATGCAAATATCGACCACATGGGATCCGTACATTGAAGTTTTTAAGCATTGTTTAATTTCATAAAATTTGCATATTGACCCCAAACATTTCGTTCCACCCCTTCAAGCTCTTTTTCACCGGCCCAAATGGAATTTTAGGATGCTCCAGATTGAATAAGTAACATTTCAGTACCTCAACAGTACCCATGAACCCACAAAATTGATTATATGCATTTATTGCAATTAGATTCCCCAAATTGTGACATGCGATTACGATGTGTTAGGAAACTACATAAATTACCAAATTTAATATTCCGAGCTTAAATTATAATTGCAACAGATTTGTGTCTAGGTGGTGATTCGTCGTGAAGCGCTAGTAGGTGTTGTAGAGTAAATGACAAGGATTTACATCATTGTTTCTATGTGTAATCCGAACATCTTCGAAACTAAATACGTAGTCCGGACCCGTTTGTTTCCCTACATGTTTTACTTTGAAATACAAAAGGGTTGTTTTGTGGACCTTCCAGTTCGATTGGATTGCAAATTCAATTTACGAGTAAACTTTTTTACGTTTTGCAATTTAGACCCTCCAAGAATCTTGGAAGGGTCGGAATATAAAATTGGCTTCACATGTATGAAATTAAATACACAACAATCGTGTCAATGCATTTGTAGACCGTACTGGTGGACAGAAGGCTCTGTAAAACCAACAGTGAATCTTTGCACTATATTTTCCAAAATTATACTATTGCCCACAAATTCACTAGGGGAACCTCTATAGCTCCCAATGCTACAATTTTTTGCAAGTCTAACCATTCTTGGAATATAATGCACCAAATTTGGTGGTCCTGAAGTAACCACTTAGGCTAACTATGTTCGGCCTATCTTTTTGGTCTTCGTGAGTGTATTTGTCCGATAGAATTTCAATAAACGCGGTGTACAAATTTTTTTATTTGATTCATCATCGTGCATGTTTGTCAAAAGTATGAATGTCAAACTGTCTAAGTGTAACACAATCAAAGTTGACTACAGAATCTACTCTTTCTAACAGCTTATACAAGTTTTCTATGAATAATAACGAGAAAATGGTTCTACCCCGTCAGCTAGTCCTGTTGCATCACCATCACGGGTACTTGTGCCAACATCTATATCCTCGACATCGCCTTCACGGAAAGCTGGTAAATTTCCAACTGCTGCCAACACGTTAGGAAATTGATACGTCATAACCTTGGCCATATGTTCCTGCCAGGATCTTTGATATCTGGATTCTTCAAATAAGTTTGCTACACCGACCTCCAACGCAGCAGCTATGGATTCAATAGTAGCAACAGACTCCCTCGCTTAAATGTCATGGGCAAGGGCACTAACTCCCTCTCTTGAAAAAAAGCTCAGAGATGATACTACAATAGGCATAAGATCCCATCTGATCCCGTTCCCTCTGCAACATAGGACAAATTTGATGACCAACATGAAATCGAAGCTCCCTCTTTATTGCATACAAGAAGGTAAGGCGAATTTTGTGAATTCTGTGTTCACAGTTACTGGATGGATTCTGGACGCCACAAAGTGGTACCGCCCATTCATTTCTGGAGTTAGAATTTTCTAAGGTATTTTGCTCCAACTTGGTTTGACCAACTCATCTGTGTCTGTACCTACCCTAGTGACTATTCCAATGATCTCCTTCTCAATTTGTTGTTGTAGAATATAGCCGCCATCACCTAGCAAATGGAGTGTGAGTAACTCGTCCTTATCATTTGGAACATTGGGCAACCTAAACAAGCCATTGATAGATTCTGGTTTGACATGGAAAGTTTTTCCTCTACAATACATGTGTCGTAGCTCGGCCCGCACTTTAAGTTTGCATAGAACTCGCTTACAATGGTCAGGTTGAATGGTTGAAGAGTCTCATAGAATATTTCTCACCCAAGCTTCCGGATAGTGTGTTTGAATGGAGAAAATGCTTAAATTTCTATTCAATTTCTATCTCTATGTGATGACAGTGTCCTTTGTAAGATTCATAGACCAACCTAGCCTCCTCAGACACGAAAGTACCATCCGGGTAAGTGTGCGGTGATACTTTTGGCAATGATGGGAATGGTGAATGGTGTATCATTTTCAAATTGGATTTGGGAGGCATTTCCAAAAAAATACATTGAAGCATTTCATCAAACATCTTACATACAAGTTAAGATATTCATGATGTCACATTATCTATGATTCTATTTCATATGAAAGCTAATTAAGCATACCATAGAGGCATTAAAGTGGTTTACCTGATTATATGCCAACCTATGTAGGATTCCAACAAAGATGGGTAGTGATGGAGATGGTATTGAGTGAGAGATATAAATTATTGTGAAATTGGGGTGCTGAGGGAGTTTTAAATAATGAAATGTTTTTTATACACCAGTATTCTACATGTACCGATGTAAAATGCGGCCTAAAGCAGCTGATTTTAAAAAAAATTCTATCTAATCTAACCCGAGAGTAAATTTTAAAAATTATTTCTAAGGACGCAGCACCGGTACAATTACATGTGCAAATTTAACAAAAACAACTGCGTTAGACTGCTTTAAATGCAAAAAAAAATAACATTTTTGGACCCGAGAGCAAAAAATAAAAATAAATTCTAAGTACTGTGCACCGGTAGGAATACCGGTGCGTAAGTACAAAATAGAGTACCTCTCATGTTCTTCTACACTATGTAAAAAACCAGCACCTAGTAAAAAATTTAATTACACATTTTTACCAATTCAATTCATAAACACTCCGTTGAAATCACGGATCATACCAACCAATTCATAAAAGAGTGTCAATTAAATAGATTACAGACTAAATCGCTTAATGATCATACGATTTTTTACAAAGCATGGTAACAAAAAAAATGACCAGGAACGATCAATCAATCGCTTCCGCTTCAAGATATTTTCCCCACCTACTATTTCACCTCTCTCATCAATCCGCAGCCCATCACCATGAGAACGTCTTCTAACAACGGGTCCCCCAACATCTTCCAAACCAGGAAATACTGATGGAAACTAAGGACCAACAGTTATAGCGGGCTGATCAATCTCCTAATCAAAGTAAAACTTCTTCCCATGCAATACCACATGATACTTCTCATTCAAAGGGTCCTTGATGTAAAAAACATGTCGTGCTTGAGTAGCTAAGATGAACTTGTTATCTTCATATCCTACAGGTTTCAAGTCGACCAACGTGAACCCCATGGGCTTCTCAACAACAACACCAGAATCGTGTTCCACCCAGCGACACTTTAAGAAAACAACCTTGAAATCTATATAATCCAACTCCCAAATTTCCTCAATCGCCCCATAGAAAGGCATCACAACAACAACATGATGTTTATCTTTCTTGCTTGCCTGCCACATAGATTCAGATTCAATATATACACCACTATTTTGAGTGGTGCTCTTCTCGTCCTTCGCCAATGTTGAGAAACTAAAGCCATTAATGTCATAACCCAGGTATCGTCTAACGGTTCAATTTGTCTTCCTTGCAAATGGCCGTAGGTTACTGGGCATCCCTTCGACATTTCAACGATCGTAAAACCAATTAACAAACCTTAAAGAATGCTCGACCTGAATTTTATTCTGGGGCAAGTCTGGATGAATCTCTTCCAATAGGGAAACATGCTCTTCAACATATGTTACAGTCTTGCTACTATTACGCAACATATACAGGTGAGCAGTCATCAACTCAGTGTGATAGGGTGTATGAAACGTACCCTTGGAACGTGGAATCCCATTCTGCCTTCCGCAGTGGGGTTCACCTGAAACACCAACCACTTTTCTTCCAACCAAGTACAATACTCGATGATCTCCTTATTGACGTACCTCTGAACAATTGAGGGATCGAACCGACTACGATTATGAACATAACCCTTGAAAATAGCTATATGACACTCAAAGGGGCACATTCGATGCATTCCAACATGCCTGCACATACGTATCTCCCTAACCAAGTGTACCACTAGGTGCACCATGATGTCAAAGAATGACGGGGAAAAATACTTCTCCAAATGGCATAGAACAACAGCAGCCTCCCGATCCAGTTCATCTAGCTATTGCCTGCTAATATTTTTCCTACATATCGAGTTGAAGAAGAAACACAAGCGCATAACTGAAAATCTAACTTCCTCATCCAAACACCCCATGTATTGCTACGGGCAAAAGCTGTTGCCTAAGGACATGACAATCGTGTGATTTCAAAGCATTAAGATGCAACTCATCATTCACAAACTGACTAACATTGGAGGAGTAATCGGAAGGTACCTTTATTCCTTAGATTCTATCACACACCGACCTCCTCTGAGCAACATATAGATTGTAAGGGGCAGGGGGGGCAGGTACGTTCACTTCCTTCTTACCTCCGGTGCCAGATACAACCGTATACCAAGGTCCACTAAATCTTTCCTCTCGTTCAAGCTATCCTTAGTCTTCCCAAGAATGTTCAGAAGCGTCCCAATTAGACTCTCACAAACATTCTTTTTGATATGCATGACATCTAAACAATGGCAAACCTCCAAATTTTTCCAGTACGGCAAGTCGAAGAAAATGAACCGTTTCTTCCACGATCCGCTTACAGCCCCACCACCCTTTGATAAATTCTTACCGAGACAAAATTTAATTTCTTCACCTTGTTGTGAATAGCTACACCGGTCAAAGGTTTGGGTGCAATTCTCCTCTCCTTCTCACCAACGAATGCAACCGCGTTCTCCCGTAACTTGTGACCTACATGCAGGAATTTACGGTGACCCAAATAAATAAACTTCCACCCATTTCTTAACTGATGGTAATCTGTCTCACTCTCACAAACTGGGCAAGCCTTGTGACCCTTGACCACTTACCCGGAATGGTTACCATATGCTGGGAAATCATTTATGGTACAAAAAAGCATCGCCCTCAATGCAAACTCTTCACCACTACATCCATCAAACATTAAGTCCTCAACCAACTAAAGCACCTTCAAATCATCTATCAAAGGGGCAAGATAAGTGTCTATGTCATTTCCAGGTTGTTTCGGGCATGAAATCATGATAGACATCAATACATATTTTACCTTCATGTACAAGTATGGGAGAAGATTGTAAATGGCAAGCAAAACCGGCCACGAACTGTGTTTCGAAGACATATTCCCAAATGGGTTTATACCATCAGTACACAAAGAAAATTTCAAATTCCTAACTTCGGATGCAAAGTGTGTGGATACATCATGTCAAATTTCTTCCACTAGTCCGCGTCAGCCGAATGTCGAATTATATCATCATCTTTAATACCTCCCCTATCAATGTACCATGTTGAGTTCTTTGAATCCTTTTCATTCTTAAACAACCTTCTCAACCTCGGAATAATGGGAAGATACCGCATACATTTTCCAGGCACCCGCCTCCTCACTGGCACAACATGCTCTCCACCGACAGCCACATTTCACTTCTTCTTATAACGCGACATATTACATACTGGAAAAAAAATCTTCGATCACCCCTATATAGCACACAATCGTTCGGGCAGGTATGTATCTTTTCATACTCAAATCCCATCGGACACAAAATTCTCTTAGCTTCATAAATGTTATCAGGAACCTTGTTACTAGGTGGAATCTTTTCATTCAAAAACTTAAGCAATTTATTCATGCTAGTATCATTCCATAACCCTACATCTTTCAAAATAAACAACTCCATCAAACACGGCATGGCCGTGTCTTTCTTCTTGCAACTGAGATACAATGATGTATCCTTCTCACAAAGGAAGTTAGCGAAAACCACGGGCCTCCCTCTAAACTCATTAATAACTGATGTGTCCATTTTAGATGGTTATTTTAGGGTTTTTAGGATTAGGTTTTGTGCAATTTTGTGCTCTACATGTGGCATTTTGCCTTGAAATCATCTAAGGAGGGATAAAGGCGGCTTTGACGTTTTTATCACTTTTTAGATGATTTTGTGCGACAAGGTGATTTGTTTGAAGACTTTGAAGATTTGAAGACTTTGAAGATTTATCTTTGAAGATTTGAAGATTTGAAGACCTTTACATTTGAGCTTTGTGAAGATTTGAAGAAGTGAAGAGATGAAGAAAGGAGAGCAAAGCAACGGATGAATGATGATCCAGGGTTCTCAGAATTTTCCGAGAAGAATCAGCCTTCAAGAGTGGCACCATTGGATTCCTCTTCTCGAGCACTATAAAATCGACTACAAGAACTCCCGAAACGGATCAACAGTTCACCCGGAGGAAGCAAAACAAAACAGCAAGGCTGAGTTACTGATCTGGTCGCGAGCTCGTCGCGAGTCGCGACGGCAGCGTCCAGTCAGCTCTGTTTCAGCATTTTTCTCCCCTTTTTCTTCCACTATAAATACCTCTTCCTCCCCTTCATTCCACAGTTTTTTCCCCTTTTCTTCTTGCATTTTAGGGCTTGAAAACCCTTGGTTTTCTTCTCTTTCTTTTCTTAGTTTTTGTAGTTTAATTATGTCTCTTGTTATTCTAGAGTAGTTTTTGTTCTTGGGAGCAAGGATTGAAGCTTCCACTTCTATGTATTGAGAACCATTTCTATCTATCTATTTGGTATTTTTGCTATTGTGCTCTTATTGTGCTTTGAATGTTAATTGTTGATTCCATTGATGTTGTTGGGAGCTTGAGGATATGAATGCTTGTATGAATTGCTAGCTAGGGTTTGGGGGATTTGGGTTAATTTCCCCCCTGTTCTTGTTAGGAATGTATGAGTGTGAATTAGAGCTTTTGATTGTGTTAGTGTGTTGACAATGTGCTAGACGAATGTGATTGATGTTGAACTCTTCGTCATATTTGTTTTGTGTAGCAAACGAGAGAGTCATATGCTCGTGGATGAATGTGCTTGCACGTTCATCCAATCTCGTGTAATTGCATGAATTGGTTTAATGCTTAGTCACGGTGTAGTGGTCATAAGCATTGCCAAGCTTGTTGGTTCTTCGTGATTAAATGCCACCGATGATACCTTGAGTCGTGGTCGCGACTCGGGAGTCATTGGTGAGGTTTGACGAGAGATGTGGAACTCACTCTTGCAAACTACGAACTAAGAAGGATAGGAGTTTAGTCTCCACGACAAGTAGTTGAAATATTGAATAGATGGCTTGTACTCGTTCTTGAAGCATTTGTTATTTGGCGTTCATGTATTCTTGATGGTATGTTTCACTTCATGTGTGCCATGAGTTGTTTGAGCATAGGGAGTGTTTGTATGGTTGAATTGTTTTGGTGTTAGGAGCGTGACGAACTCCGGGACTCCTTTGCATGAAAATCTATGAGCATGAACTTAGAACTTCTTGTGATGTATGTGTTGTGATCCTTGCTAGATGGGTATGTGAATGTTGAGTCATGTATGCTATATGATGGAATGAGTGAATGATTCAATGACCTACGTATGATTTGGAAGTGGATATCCATTGCCCCCAAGGCTTTTTATCTTTGTAGTTTTAAAACCCCTTTTCTTTAGTTTCGTTTGATGATTAGCATAGTCACTTGACCTTGCTAGTTATCATGTCTTTTTATCTTTGTTAATTTAGGAAACCAACCAACCAACCCCCCCAGTTACATGCTTTTATATGTGTGTATATATAGTTACTCCTAGCCTAATATCAACCATTTGTGTGCTTAGACGCTTAGGAAGATCCCTCTTCTCCTTGGACGACCCCGATTTGCCACTATCTACCTAGTTGTAGAAAGTAAGCATTTAGGGCTTATAAATTATCTTTTGCACGGCGGGCGCGATGACCACCCGCCTGTCAAAATGGCGCCGCTGCCGGGGAAGAGGCGTTTATTCTTAAGTATTTAGGTGTATTTGGTTGTGTATTGGCTAGTTGTTTTTATTTTCCACTACTTGGTGGTTGTTTTTGTTCGGAGTAGGTATTACTTGAGTTCTTGGTAATTTATTTTATCGAGAATCCTTGCACTATGATTCCGAACTTTTGAAAAATAAAAAATAAAAAAATATTTTAATGGAGCGTCTCACCTTGAGGGAACTCATGATGAGAAGAGAGGCTCAACAAGCAAGGTTTTGTAGGATGTGTCATTCCGATCATCCTACCGAATCTTGCCCTTTGTTGTGGGAAGAGCACTATGACCGAGAAAGAACCCTTGGTTTCCAAAACCATGGGTACTATGAAGAGTGCTACCAAGAGGTAGGAGATATTGGTTTTCAAGGGCAAGAAGCTCAAGAATGGTATCCGTACCACAATTCTTACAATCCGGAATGGAGTGGTAGTCCGGATTTGTGGTATGAGAATGAGCCGGAAAACCAATATTACGAGCTACCTAGTTGGCCATCACCACCCTATACCATACCCCAAAACCAAGCCCAACAAGGAAGTTCAAGTTTGACACGTGAGGATGTCTTAAATACCATAGCAAACTTGAAATCCTTTACTAATGAGGAGCCGGATACCTAGCTCTCCTCTAGTGTTGAGGCCATTGAGGGGCATGTGAGGAACATATTAGAGGTATTGGCCCGAATGGAAGCTCGTGATTTCGAAAATACACCATCCCAACTTGAACTAGATGATTCGGTGAGTGAGGTCACCAATAAAAATGATTTTGAGTTTGAAAGGGATGAGGAGTTGGTTGTAGAGGATAGAAAAATGGAGGAAGAGGTGATAGTGCTACATCCATTAACATCGTCACCCCTTCTCCCACCTAGTGAACCAACTCTAATATTTTCGGAAGTTTTGAGGGAAACAAGAGAGGAGCCAAAAGTTTATCCCAAGGTCCCTAACCACTCAATTCCCTTTGAACCATCTCCACCTCCACAAGACTTTCCTCTTGGAAGTTTTGTGCCCCCACCTCTCGTATTTTGGATGCTCATGGTGAAGAGCTTCAAGCCTTCACCATACGGATAACATTAGGGTCGTGCCGATGACCTTAAAAATACGGAGCTTCGTCGTACCGACGACGTTAAATAAATTCGGCATTTCTTTTAGTTTTTGTTTCTTAATTTTCGTTTTTTTAGTCTTTGTTTCTTAGTTTTTGTTGTTGTTTTGTTTTGTTCTTTTTATGGCTTGTTTTTCTGTGATTTTGTAGCAAAGTGAAGTGCATTGCAATGAAGGAGATGAAGGAACGAGATCAATGAACGAGGGAAGAAAGCTTGGACAGTTGGTAAGCAAAAGAAAAATTTTAAGCCTGGGATACCTTGCCGTCGCGAGTCGCGATGGGCTTCGTCGCGAGTCGCGACGAACAGGGGAGAAAAATCACTCCCAGCGCCAACTTTCCGCGAGTCGCGATGACATCGCGAGGCACCGTCGCGAGTCGCGATGAACACCGTCGCGAGTCGCGATAAACACCATCGCGAGTCGCGACGTGCTCAGAAATTTTTGAGCTTTCGGACTCAACTTTCCGCAAGTCGCGATGACATCGCGAGGCTCCGTCGCGAGTCGCGATGAACTTCGTCGCGAGTCGCGACGTGATCAGAACTTTTTGAGCTTCCGGACTCAACTTTCCGCGAGTCGCGACACACTTCGTCGCGAGTCGCGACGAGTTCAGAAAATTTTGAGCTCTCGGACTCACCTTTCCGCGAGTCGCGACGAACCTCGTCGCGAGTCGCGACGAACCTCGTCGCGAGTCGCGACGAACCTCGTCGCGAGTCGCGACGAACCTCGTCGCGAGTCGCGACATACTCAGTAACTGTTGAAAATTTTTTGAGCCCGGATTTCAAATTTCCAAGCTTCCAAGTTTCCAAATGATTTTAAACATTGCATGATCCTACCTTCTTCTCCACCCAACACTCCCAAGAACCACCACATACCCACTCATTCCTCCACCATCCTACATATGTTGACATATGAACATTCTTGCATCTTTTAGGAAACCAACCAACCAAAACCCCCCCCCCCATTTACATGCTTTTATATGTGTGTATATATAGTTACTCCTAGCCTAATATCAACCATTTGTGTGCTTAGACGCTTAGGAAGATCCCTCTTCTCCTTGGACGACCCCGATTTGCCACTATCTACCTAGTTGTAGAAAGTAAGCATTTAGGGCTTATAAATTATCTTTTGCACGGCGGGCGCGACGACCGCCCGCCTGTCAATAACCTTCTCACACATGTCATCCAACATAGAATCCCTAAAAAATTCTCCTTCACTACTAACTCTCACTTCCGGTGGTGATTTTTCCCCATGAAAGGTCCACACAACATAATCTTTTGCAAATACCCGGCTACACAAATGGAGTTTCAGGATGTCCTTCTTATCAGTACAAATTCAATTTCCACAATCACGATAGAGACATAATATTCGCTTCTCTCGACTAAACGCATGCTCCAAGAACTCATCCACGAACATAATATATTCATCGCTCACCCTACTAACGTTGGCATCACATGCTTACGCCTCTCGATGATGCGATACAAATCTACATATCAATGAATGTCCAACAATCAAACTTCAACACGTTTAATACAATAGAATTTTACATGATGACTTCCTAATCATGCAACATCATAAATGCATAATATACACCAATATTCCAGATTACAATTACAACATTCTTAACATACCCAACACTATAGGAATCAAAATTCATAGCCGTAGAACTACAACAACCTTGAGAACAAATTACAAACTAATATCTACAATTCTACCCCAATCACCATCAAATGATCAAACACAAAATGTAAATGTCTCTACTAACCAAAATCATACATGAAATCATTGATATCCATAAATGTAATTTAAAAAAAGGTATCTTCAAGGGTCTTCATTGTGGAGAATTTAATGCCTTCATCAACCAAAAAATACCATCAATAAACCTCTTCTTCCAAAAAACCCATTTTTAACCCGCTAAAAAATGGGTAGGTGTGCATTTAATGCAATTTTCTACTCCGGTATTTAGACTTTACCGGTGCATTTGTAGCCTTTTAATCCGGTAAAAACAGTTACCATGTAGATATTCAGCCAAAATACGCATATTTTCCTGTCCTGCACCGATACAATCACAGTACCGGTGTGAAAACTAATAGTTTTGGCGCTAAATTTCTACAAAAAGAATTTTTTTTTGCACCGTAAGAAAATACCGGTGCGAGTTCTATTTCTACACCAATTCTAACAGTAACCGGTGTACAAATGAAAATTTTTCCTACATTTTTTAATTCCCGCACCTGTAATTTCCCATTACCGGTTTAAAAAGTTTTCCTCTTAGCGCCAAATTAATAAAAGAGGTAAATAAGTACACACTGGTAATCCTGTACCGGAGCACATGTTAGCAATTGCACAGGTACAAATACCTATTCGAATAATACCAGTGCAATATATTTGACGTTGGTACACCGGTGGAACCAACACCAGTGCGAAAATAGGTAACTTTACACCAGTTGACAGAATACCGGTGCGTATGTACTTATTTGCACCGGTACTGATGTTAATATGACCGGTACAATTGGTTACATATGCACCGGTATACATGTGCTCATGAATTTATACCATTGCGTATGTACTTGTTTTCTAGTAGTGTGTTGTGCCGAGAAACAAACCTATCTGAAACGAACCCGCCACCACATTTTCCCCATCTCGCCGCTGGTCTCCGTGCCGGAGTGTAGTCATCATCGCCGCGAGATTTTTTAATCAACGATGAAGACACTAAGTAGAGACAGGGAAAAACTATTTCCCGGGTTGAATGCCAATCGGTGAGAGACGTCAAGAAAAACATAGGGAAACGAGCTTTTATTTGGTCTTCGGCGAGTCATTTTCTCCCGGGATAGCTTGGTACTGGGGTAGGGGTGATGGGGGTGGGTTTGGGGTGGGAGGACGGCATGATTTGGTTATTTCCGACGGCAGCAGTCCCCCTTGTGGTTGTTAAATTATGGTTTGGCTTTTGTCCTAAGAGAGATGGGGGAGGGAAACTTTTGACCTAGAAATTGATTGTCTCTATGAACAAGATTGTTTCAAAGAAAGATTCCGTTGATTCAAGATTGCATCCGGTTCCAGCTAGCTGACTATTTACAAAAATCTTTCTAGCTATTGTATTTTTCCATGATTTGTCCAAGATGAACTTATGTGATTCACACAAGTTTATCTTGAAGTCGGGGATGAAGAATATGTTGGAGCTTCACCAGCAAGAACAGCAGCAAATATGTGATCAAGCTCAAGAACAAGCTTACTGTTCGAATACAAATTGAGCACCAGCCTTGTGCAACTTATTTTTGTTTTGTTAGCTTCATGTGGTTAGTTGTTGATAGTAATTAGTACCTTTTACAAATAAAATAGAGGTGTCTGGAATTAATAGAGGTTAGATTACAGTTAGAAAATCACTCTATAAATGGAGTTGTACATCAAGAATGATATACAAGTTTAATTATCAGAAAATCACTTTGTTTACTGTTTTTCATAGCTTTTTCATTAATCCGTTTCTTTTTATCTTTTTATCTTTCTTGATATCCCACAAATTTTGAATATCCTTTTGATAAGAATTCCATATATAAAAAATAGATCTCTGTTGTGGAAGGTTTTGTTGTAAGAAACAAATCGAAATGTATTCTAAAGACATGGTAATTTGGCTTGTGAAAGAAGTAGGAGAAAATTTATAAAACCTTATCCTGGTAAAATTTATAAATGTTATGTGATTGTAGAACTTTGAAAAACGGTAATGAAATTTGGATATAGATGTATGTCGCACTATGTACGCTTTCATTAAAGAGTAATTTAATCCTGTTAGTGCCAAGATTTATTCAAAATATTATACTTTTCATTTCCTCCAAATTAAATGTACGAACATTACAAAAATATGTGCAGTATATACATTATGGTGTAGATTTTTTTGTCGGCTTTGTACTCTGGATAAAACAATGCTCATTTACACGTTACCCCACTAGATTATGTTTCTCCGCCCACATAGATAATCCCTTCGATCTAATCTCCTATTCCCTCTATCTCACTCATTTCTCTCAACTTTATAGTCAAAACTTTCTAAAATCATGTTTGAATATCGATAATTTTAGTTATATATATATATATATATTAATGATGTATAAAAAATTAATATTTTTTGATTTCATCTGTCCTAGTTATTTCTGCAATTTAACTATTCATTTAGTTAAAATTACTTAACTTTGATTTTAAATTTGAATCGATAAATAAGTTAGGATATTGTCATATTTTATCTTGTTATATTTGTAATTGCATGAATTTTTATAATATCAACTTTTTATAACATGTATTTAAACATAATTATAGATATCAATGATCAAACTTTTTTTGAGTCAACTGACGAAAGTCAACTTGTGCAGAATTGGCTGGGACAGAGAGAGTAATATATTATACAGATAATTTAATAATATCTCACATGATACCATTAGTGTTTATATACCAATTAAAATTTAGTGTCAAATATGTGTTAGAGAAAGTTTACTAAAAATGCGTGGGATAAAGGTAGTATAAATATGTGGACTATATCACTATAAATTGTATAACCATATCCACATGTATAGCATCTCAGCATTGCTTATAATATTATTCTTGAAGAATTAGGGTTTCTCTAACTTGCTTCTCAAAGAATACATGGCTTCTTCAGCTTACTGTACTTGGTTGACAGCAATGGTAGTATTGTTAATGTATTCTGTCCCTGAAGCACGCCTTCTGGTAGATTCGGAAGCACGCCTTCAACCATCTCGTTCATATCCTGCCATGCATGGAAAATATTGGAGCCCTGAAAGCCAAACCCTTTTGAATGACAAGGGGTTTAGCCCATCCCAGATGGAGTTCTTTGTAAGAAGAAGCTTTCTTGATTCCGACCAAGGGGGTGATCGAGATGTGCCGAGCGGCCCAGATGGTCATCACCATTAGCTATTTCGATTGCAGCACAATAAGGAAATAGAAATTCTTGAAGAAGATTTCAAGTTCAGAGAGATAAGTGAATGTTGGTATGCCTTGAATATGTATTAGCCGCTTCGACAGGTTAGTACGGGGATCTCGCTGAATTGTGTTTTGGCCCAGTTTGTTAGGGTTTAGTGGAGATAGCATATAAAGTGTCTCTCTTCTCTCTGTAAACATTAATTCTGATATATAGTGAATCCGTCTCCCGTGGATGTAGCCAAATTGGTGAACCACGTAAATCTTGTGTCTTGTTATTTTCGTTCATATTTTCTGTTCTTTCTCCATTCCGCACAACAGTGAAAGAAGGGAAAGTTTTCATTCAAAGAACACTGCATTCGTACCATTCTGTTTTCATCCATCACAGCCTTATGGCTTTATACAGCAAGGCAAAAAAAATAAAACAGAGTAAGCCAATCAGAGCACGACATGTGTCTTGGCTGTTTATCAAAACAGAAAGAAAACAAAACGCAGTCTCTTGTGGTCGTTTCAAGCATTTCAAACTTAAACTGAAGATGGCGCCAATCTTTGAGCTGCAAACTTTCCGCCATCAGTTTCATCATTGGGCTTCATCATGCTTGCACTGCTTCATCACCTTTGCACTGCTTCATCAATTCTTTCCTTGTACAAATGGAAAGAATTTCTATTTCCTTATTACAGCAACTTAGTTTCATATGAAATATAATTCATGCTGCTCATGTGTTCGTCGTTTTGTTGTTTTTTTCTGTTCCTTTGTTTCTGTGTTTCTTTTCGTAATTTTCTTAACCGCAATCCCCCTACACAGTCTACACTAGCTAGAGATGCTGGTGTTGGGTTCATTTTTCTTTGAAATGGTACTGATGAGGGTTTAAAAACACCTTTGAATCAAGAGACTTTACTCCAAGAATCATCTTTGTTAACATTTGCATCTGTTCTTTTCACTCCTGTAGAGTCCTCGGGAGTTGGACTTATTTGTGGCATATTGTGTGAACTAGTAATGTGGTGTTTTAACACCATATCAATCCAGTTTTTCCAGACAGCAAGTTTCTAGCCACGATTTATGGAGCAAATTATGGAGTATAATCATGCGATCAGAACAGAATATTGTGAAGATCAGTGTATGATTTCGTGGCAATCTAATTCTGGTAAACAAATATTCCTTGTAATAGTTAGGAATTAATTAAGTAGTTTATTTATGGTAAAAGTCCTATTAATAAAGGATTGTTCATTTAAATACCAGATTAGAATTAGATATTTCCTTAGTCTAGAAGTCTATTCTTGGTAGAGTTAGACAAGGAAAGAGTTGTACGCACGGGGGGAGTACGACGGGATAAAAGAGAGAAGAGACATCGAATACGGGTGACCAAGTATTCATCTCTACGTTGAGATACTTTCTTGGAGCTGTCTGTCTGGAGTGTTTTTGGAGGTTTGGAAAATCAATCAATAAAGTCTGTAAAGATCAGAAACAAGGAAGCCTTAATTCCTCGGGAGGAAGAGATCCAGGAAGACGTGTTGATCGTGGGGGTTCAACGACGTAGGATCGGTAGTGAGGGGATCTCACAACATTCACTCAATAGGTTAGCAATGGATTAGTATTTAAGTTAAGCTTCTTGTACTAAAGACTACTTTCTAGTGAATGGTTTCTGATCTGGGCAAGGCCCCGCAGACGTAGGTGTATTTGCACCGAACTGCGTAAACAAGTTGTGTGTGCACTGCGTATTTTACTTTGTGTTTTAACACCAAACAGTTAAACAACTTGTCATAAAAGTATAGACTTTAGGTGGAACTGAATTTCAATTGGTATCAGAGCACGACACTTGCTGACCCCTATACAGGGAGAGTGAGATCAGGTTTCACCATGGCACCAAAGGAGGGGGCTTCAGTCACGCGACCACCGTTGCTGGAACAAGGAAATTATGCTTATTGGAAGGCACGTATAAAGGTGTTCATTGGAGCATTAGATGATCAAGCTTGGAACTATGTCATAAATCAATACACTCCACCTACAAGTGACGAAGCTGGAGGATCAAGCTCACTGACAGCTAAACCATTTTCCAAATACTCTACCGAGGAGCACAAAGCACACGTGTCCAACTCAAAGGCATAGAATGCCATCTTTACGGCAGTGGATGAAGATCAGTTTAAGATGATTTCAAACTGTGAAACTGCTAAGGAAGCGTGGGATGTGTTACAAACTTATCATGAGGGGACAAGCTCCGTCAGAGAATCAAAGCTGCAGTATTACACTTCAAAATTCGAAGAACTAAAAATGCGCAAAGATAAGACTATTTCTGAGTTCAATGGCGAGTCCGAGATATTGCAAACAAAGCTTTTCAGTTCGGCAAAAAGTATAAAGATCAAAAGCTTGCCAGGAAGGTGTTGAGAGCATTACCCTCACGTTTCAACATGAAGGTCACAGCGATTAATGAAAATGGAAGGATAGGGACACTGACACTTGATGAACTTATGGGATCACTGGAATCGTATGAGATGGAAATGTTGCAAACAAAAGTAGGAAAGAAAGAGATGGTTTTTTCAAGCATAACCTCTGGAAAGTCAGAAGACCATTTAGATAATGAAGAGTCCGATGACATGGCAAACATAACCAGAAACTTCTCCAGATTTATGAAGAAGATGGGCAGGAAGCCACAAGAGAAGTCAAGTGGGAACAAAATTCCAAACGCAAACTCCACTCCAAGATTTGGCCAAGTAACTGGTGTCACTCCAAGATTTGGCCAAGTAACTGGTGTTGAAACACCAAAGTTTAAATCAACAAATCCAAACCTGAACAGGAAAATCCAGTGTAGAGAGTGTGAAGGTTTCGGGCACATACAAGCTGAGTGTGCCAATACCTTTAAAAGGCAAGGGAAATCGTACACCACAACCTGGAGTGATGATGACATAGGAGATGATAGTAAGGATGGAGAGGATTATACCAATCATGTTGCTTTCAGTGTGACAGTGGTGGAGTTAAAAGACTCTTTTGAGGAAGGTCTCAGTGGGCTGAATAAAGATGAGAGTGATAGCTCAGATGAAGAGACTAGGAGCATTAGTGATGATGACATTCGCAAGGAAAGCATGGAAATGTACAAGATGTGGTTAAAAGTGGCGGATGAAAACAAAGTGCTCAAGTCTGAAAACAAGAGATTGAGTGAAGAAGCTAAAATGAAGGAACTTGAAAAGGAAAAGGCAATTGGCGAATTGGAAATATTCAAGAAGGAATTTACTGAAATGGTGCAACGAGCAGAGGCAGCAGAAAAATCTATTAGACGACTTAATACAGGAAAAGCTAAGCTCGAAGATTGTCTAAGAATGGGACAGACGACCAAGTACGGAATTGGCTATGAAGGATCCTCACCGGTAAATTCACGGAGTAACAAGGCAGATCACGGTGCGGCTTCTCCAAGAATAATCGAGAGAAATTGCCCTACCAAAAGGATTAGACGATGTGGCTACTGTGGAACTCAAGGGCATGTAAGAAATAGATGTTTTAAGCCGCTTAGGACACTGTCTTTAAATTCAGCAGATCGAAGATTCAACACCGTGTTAGGATATGATACAAGGCAACGTTTCAACACTGGAGGATACACCACCGGATTCCTGAACACACGTGTCAACCAAAGTTTGCATCACATCACTCGACCAGTAAAACAGGTATGGGTTCAAAAATCTCAAGATGTTTGTTTTTCAAGTTTTGTATGTTTTGGGGCACATACAGGAAATTCTTGGTATTTCGACAGTGCGTGTTCAAGGCACATGATTGGAGTTCCTGAATTTCTGCAAAAATTCAAACCTGGATTTGGTAGACATGTTAGATTTGGTGATGGGAAACGTAGCAGAATAATCGGCAAGGGTGAGTTAGCCATCAAAGGGCTTCCAGTGTTTTAAGATGTGTTGCTAGTGGAAGGTCTGAAGGAAAACCTATTGAGCATCAGCCATATATGTGACAATGAAATGACAGTGTTTTTCGACAAAGAGAAATGTGTAGTAAACCATGGTACTGGAGTATTCACTGGATCAAGATCAATGGATAATTGTTATCTGCTCGATCAAGTTGTCACCTGCTTGAGTTCAAAGAAGGAAGTCAGTACTCTGTGGCACAGAAAATTGGGGCACATGAATTATAAATCCTTATCACGTATTTCCAGACTGAATGCAGTCAGAGGTATTCTTGAAATCAGTGACAACAAGGAGATTGTTTGCGGGTCGTGTAAAGAAGGAAAGCAAATTCGGATACCACACCATGCCGTACATGATGTTTCAACGTCAAGACTTTTGGAGCTTCTGCATATGGACTTAATGGGGCCGGTCAACACCCCTAGTGTGGCTGGGAAGAAGTATATTTTTGTATATGTAGACAATTTTTTGAGATATACATGGGTATCATTTCTCAAAGAGAAGTCAGAGGCTGCTGATGTTTTCAAGAACTTAGCGCACAGGCTACATGTAGAAAAAGGAACCGCTCAAGTAAGAATTGCACGTATCAGGAGTGATCATGGAAAAGAATTCGAAAATTCTAAGTTTCATGACATCTGCGAGACACTTGGTATACACCACGAGTTCTCTACCCCCATAACTCCTCAACAAAATGGTATAGTAGAAAGGAAGAACCGGACGCTGCAGGAAATGGCACGATCAATGCTAGTCGAGAAAAAAAATTCATGCTAGATATTGGGCTGAGGCGGTACACACAGCATGCTACACTATCAACAGAGTATATCTGCGTCCGTTCACTGAGAAGACACCATATGAGATCTGGAAAGGGAAGAAACAAGATGTGTCGTATTTTCATGTCTTTGGGAGTAAGTGCTATATTCTGAAGGACCGAGAGCCCTTAGCTAAATTCGAGTCTAGAAGTGATATCGGTATATTCTAGGGCTATTCCCCTACTAGCTGAGCTTTCCGAGTTCTTAACCAACGCTCTGGAGCAGTCATGGAGTCTATTAATGTGGTTGTTGATGATTCAGAAGAAGAAACTATGGGTGAAAGTGATACTCTCGATCCAGTGAATCCTACTGGTGTTGAAACACCAACACAGTTAACCGGTGTTGAAACTCCGGAAACAGTAACACATGAATCTGAACAAAGTTCAACCAAACACATGCAGTTACGGGATCAGCCACGGGTAAATTACAGAGAATTGGCAGGATTATCATGTTTTATCTCTCTTACTGAGCCCAAGAATTACAAAGAATCCTTGCTTGATGAGTATTGGATTTCGGCGATGCAAGAAGAGTTACAACAATTTGAAAGAAACAATGTTTGGTATCTCACCCCGCGGCCTGCTGATGTAAATGTGATCGGAACCAAGTGGATCTTTAAGAACAAATCAGATGCAGATGGCAACGTCACAAGAAATAAAGCTCGACTTGTCGCTCAAGGGTACACCCAAGTAGAAGGGGTTGATTTCGATGAAACTTTTGCACCCGTGGCCAGATTGGAGTCGATCCAACTAATGTTGGCCGTATCATGCATCCTAGACTTTACTCTTCATTAGATGGATGTCAAGAGTGCATTCCTGAATGGTCTAGTGAAGGAGGAAGTTTACGTGGAGCATCCTAAGGGATTTGAAGACCCACATTTTCCTGACCATGTTTATCGATTGAACAAAGCATTGTATGGACTCAAGCAGGCACCCCGTGCATGGTATGAGCGACTGACAACCTTTCTGATTCAGAAGAGATATCGTCGAGGGGGAGTGGACCGTACACTGTTTGTGCTGTATAAGGGGACAAATATTCTAATTGCACAGATTTACGTTGATGACATTGTCTTTGGATCCACCTCTTCAGTTTTGGTGAAGGAGTTTGTTGACTTAATGAATAAGGAGTTCGAAATGAGTATGGTAGGAAAATTGTCATACTTTCTGGGGTTGCAGGTTACTCAGGAAAAGAATGGGCTTTTCATTAACCAACAGAAATATGCAGAGAACTTGATCAAGAGATTTGGACTTGCAAGTGCAAAGGCAGTACGCACTCCAATGGCTACTACCGATAAACTTACAAAAGATGATCAGGGTCAAAGTGTTGATCAAACATTATACAGGAGTATGATTGGCAGCCTGTTATATTTAACTGCAAGTAGACCAGACATCTATTTGAGTGTTGGAATTTGTGCCCGCTACCAGGCTAATCCAAAGGAATCACATATATCAGCTGTGAAAAGAATCATTCGATATATAAGTGGAATAGTGGAGTATGGAGTATGGTTTTCTAAGAACAAGGATTCGCAGTTGGTAGGTTTTAGTGACTCTGACTGGGCTGGGAATGCTGATGATCGTAAAAGTACCACTGGAGGATGCTTCTTTGCTGGTTCAAATCTTGTCAGCTGGTACAGTAAAAAGCAGAACTCTATATCATTGTCTACGGCTGAGGCAGAATATTTGGTTGCAGGAAGTTGTTGTGCGCAGCTATTATGGATGAAGCAGATGATGAGAGACTATGGATTCAATGATGTGAGTTTGAAAGTCTTATGTGATAATAAAAGTGCCATTGATATCTCCAAGAATCCTGTGCAACACTCTAGGACAAAACACATCGATATCCGACATCACTTTATTAGAGATTTGGTCGAAAAAGGAGAAGTCACAGTTCATCATGTACCAACATCAGAACAACTTGCTGATATCTTTACAAAGCCTCTGGATGGTGAGACTTTTGAAGGCCTCAGACAGCACTTGGGTGTGTGTCGAATGTAAGGTACCCAGATTTGTTTATTCTGTTGTACTATTTACTGTTCTGTTATTTTTTATAGTCGAAAAAATTGGAAAATTGAAAATACCAAAAATATGTGAATCGGTGTTTAAACACCGAGGGCTAGGGTTACTGGAAAAATATCTTATTTGGGAAGTAGACCAGACGGGCTAACCTTGGGCCAGAAAGTTATGATGATGGGCTTAAATGTGCGCATGATGGTATTCTGAAAGAAGAAAAAGTAGGGTGGCTTTTTGGTTTTCGAAAAAGGACCATGAAAGCAACTGGTTTGTAATTCTCACACAAATTCAAGTTCTTCCCAACTGTTCATCTTCCCAGAACAGAACTCGCGTGAGTGCCTCACCAGAAATCAGAAATTTCTCAAAACCCTCAGATTTTGTAGCCCACACAAAAAAACCCCTTGACAATGGTGAGTCCCACATTCCAGAAATTAGTTCGAGATTTTGTCACTGTGCGAGTGCCTGAAAATCCGCAAATTGAAGAACTCTACTCCGATGTAGACTTGGGTGAGCTTTGTGGAGGTCGAGAACAGAGGCTGACCGCGTGGGGTGGAGTAAATCGTCGACGACCTCAGGCAAGGTTTGATCATTCCTTCGTTTATGATGGAGGTTATTTTTGCTCTGTTCTCGAGTTCCTTGAATGGATGGTTCAAAACAGAGATTATGTTGACCTTCGGAAATTCAAGAATTTGCATGGAAAGGTTAATGGATTTAATTTGAAGGAACTGTTAACTGGTGGTATTGGAGAAATCTGTGAAATTAGTGATTTTCATGCCACGTTAGTTGGAGTAGATTTTGGTGAACAGTACAAAGTGGGGGATGAAATAGGTCAGTACTTTACTATCTATACGAGGATAGCCTCGCTGCACAGGCCTGTTATTAGGAGCTTAGGGGATGATGCTGTTGTGCAACCCTGGGTTACAGTGGTTAAATCCACTGATTTTTCTAGAGCAAGTGGCAAAGAGATAGAGTGCTTTAATGGTTCTATGTTCCTGATTCAAGAATTACTGAGACGATTGCCCATCCCAGTGGTGGAAATCAGTGATAGTGAAGAGGAGACAGGGTGTGCAGGGGGAGCTGATGAAGCTGAGACTGTTTCGATAATGAATGAACCTGAATATGCATCTGTTATGGGTGAGACTCTGCCAGAATTTTTGAAGTCATCTTCTGAGAATGAAGAAGATGGGGAAATTGCTGGAGAAAGTTTAGGAGGTGCTGAAGTGACTGGTTCTGGTATTCAAACACCACTTGTGAACTCGGATAATGATGATCAGGATCCTGTGAGTCAAGCACAGGAGGAGAATGTGGTAGAGAAAACTGGTGTTGGTGTTGAAATACCACCAGAGACCAGATAGACACATGGATCAAAGAGGAAAGGCATTGAAGTGGGTGTTGAAATACCACCAGAGTCTGGAGGAAATCTTGTTATTCAGAGGTCAAAGAAGGCCAAGGGCAGTGCGGCCTCATCTTCCAAAGGTGTTCGAAAATCTAAGCGGTGCAGAGATAAGAATATAGACACAAGTGAGGATAGTGATGAGCCGATTGGGTTGAAACTGAAGAAGTTACGTGCTGACCGGCAGCAGAGACCAGCTGAGACACTGGAGTCTCGTGCACAACCTGCACCTGAGGCTAGTGAAGCAATTAGCCCTGAATTTTTTGATGAGGGAAGCCGAGATAAATGGGAGTTTATCTGTGGTAGAAAGATACTGGCAGAAAGGCCAGCTGATTCCGAGAAATACAGGGATTGTGGATTCACAGATTATTTACACTATCTAAAAGTGTTTAAGACTGCTACATGTTTCGGTGATTATAACAAGAAGATTGTGCTGGAATTTTATTCAAATATGAAAGTGGAGTGTGAAGACGAAGAATCCCCTTGGTTTCATAGGGTGTATGTGCGAGGGGAGGTTTTTGAGTTCTCACCAGAGGCAGTAAATAAATGTCTGAAGCGTGGCACTTCAAGGAATGACCAATCGGTGTTCAAACACCAGATGCCAGAAAATTATGATGAGGTGGCAGTGGAGCTTACTGGTGGAGTGGAAAGTACATGGCCTGTGACTGGTCGTCAGCAGATAACTGCATCCAACCTTACTTCCAGGTATTATTGCTTGTATATGGTAGCCGTACACAATTGGATTCCCTCAGTCAATAACACAAGTGTCACCAAAGAGATGGCTACACTCCTATATAGTCTGGGAGCACGTCATAGGGTCAATATGGGTAAACTGGTGTTTAATGATATTATGGATTGTGCGCGCAAGACCAGGAAGGAAGCATTGGTACATCCATGTGTTATCACCATGGTGCTGCAAAAAGGGGGAGCAGCTACAAGGGACACTGATGAGTGGATTTCTACTCAAGCCTTAAGACCGACGCTCAGGACATTGAGTGGTCGGATTATCAAGGACTTACCCTGGACACCTCCGGAAAAAGGTTGCTCGGATGCTGGTGCGGCGAGGTTGAGTGCTATTGAGGCACGAGCTGTAGTATGTCAGAAACTGCTTGAACGACATCAGGCTGCTGTAGAAAAGATTCAGGGGGAGTTGGCTGCATTGGACGCGGAGCGAGAAGAATTGTTGGCGGCAGCAACGCAGGAAGCTTCAGAGGAGCAGGATGCTGATGGTGGTTCGGATGATTCTGATGACAATTTGGAATAAACGGCATTCTTGACATATTAATGAATTCAGGGGGAGAAACTTGGAGATTTTGATGATTTTGACTGATTTTGATTAGTTGTTCGGATTTTGTTTGATTTTTGAATCAGTTTGGATGTTTGGATAATTGTGTTATCTGGTTGTTTATGTTATCAGTGCTGATGAATTCACAAATATGCCAAGGGGGAGATTGTAGAGTATTCGGGAGTTGGACTTATTTGTTGCATATTGTGTGAACTAGTAATGTGGTGTTTTAACACCATATCAATCCAGTTTTTCCATACAGCAAGTTTCTAGCCACGATTTATGGAGCAAATTATGGAGTATAATCATGCGATCAGAACAGAATATTGTGAAGATCAGTGTGTGATTTCGTGGCAATCTAATTCTGGTAAACAAATATTCCTTGTAATAGTTAGGAATTAATTAAGTAGTTTATTTATGGTACAAGTCATATTAATAAAGGATTGTTCATTTAAATACTAGATTAGAATTAGATATTTCCTTAGTCTAGAAGTCTATTCTTGGTAGAGTTAGACAAGGAAAGAGTTGTACGCACGGAGGGAGTACGACGGGATAAAAGATAGAGGAGACATCGAATACGGGTGACCAAGTATTCATCTCTACGTTGAGATACTTTCTTGGAGCTGTCTGTCTGGAGTGTTTTTGGAGGTTTGGAAAATCAATCAATCAAGTCTGTAAAGATCAGAAACAAGGAAGCCTTAATTCCTCGGGAGGAAGAGATCCAGGAAGACGTGTTGATCGTGGGGGTTCAACGACGTAGGATCGGTAGTGAGGGGATCTCACAACATTCACTCAATAGGTTAGCAATGGATTAGTATTTAAGTTAAGCTTCTTGTACTAAAGACTACTTTCTAGTGAATGGTTTCTGATCTGGGCAAGGCCCCGCAGACGTAGGTGTATTTGCACCGAATTGCGTAAACAAGTTGTGTGTGCACTGCGTATTTTACTTTGTGTTTTAACACCAAACAGTTAAACAACTTGTCATAAAAGTATAGACTTTAGGTGGAACTGAATTTCAACTCCGACAATTTGTTGCCTTAAAAGTTGATTTTATGGATGCAATCATTAAACTTTTTTTTTTCTCTTTCTCAAGTATCGTTAAAAATTACGAGAATTGTTTAATTTGCTCGAATGAAAACTTGGATAGAAGGATTAATGATCGAATTAATGGAAAATAATATTTGCCTGCACAGCAGATTAGAGATTAATTGACATACCGGAAGTCTGGAACCTACATTGCTTGCACCTTCCTTTCTCAAAATTTACTTTACATTTTTTTTCACTGATTTTAACTAATTCGTTTCACTCTCAATAGCTTTATCACGAAAAATATCGTTCTAATAGCTTTTAAAATCAAATTATAATTATTTATATTTTGAGATTATATGCTTTAAAATATTTCAAAGTGGTAAGAAGTTAGTTACAATAAATATAAACAAACGTCAAATCACCTTATTAGTTACATTAATTATAATATGATCCGACTAACGGTTAGCCAGTAAAAAAATAAGACTTTAGGTTTAAAATTAAAATATACTATGGGTAGGTGTCTTATCGTCAAATTATGGAGGGCATACCATATTTTATCACTTATAAACTCCATTTGTTAATTAAACTCTAAATTTAATTAAATTATTTTTAAGTTAAATTTTTATTTTTGATATAATATTTCTAATATTTTCACACTTAAACACACTTTGTTACCTATTTTAACTTATCAAATATAATATTTAAATTAGAATATATTTTTTAACGTAAAATGAAAAGTGGCATGCCCATAAAAGATTTTCCCAGCAAAATAATATTATATTTTCTTGGAAACGTCTCAGGAAAGATGGTCATTTCATAAGATTATGGATAGTACTCGGGGGCTTTTACCTTAAATGTTGTAAATTTTTATAAAAATAAAATATTACATTTTATAAGTTCAAACAAGTAATAATATATATTTGAAGGTGAAAATATGAAAATATACTATGTAAAAATGTTTCCAAAAATTATAAATTTTATATGTAATTTAACAAATGCAGTGTATAAGGTAAAAAATAAGTGGACTGTCCATAAGCTTATGAACATGCCGCTTGTCAGGAGACCCACTCTATTTTCTAAAGGAAAAAAAAGTTAAATACATACAAACTTATAAACAGACCAACTTTCGTATTATTTTCCTAGCAAGATAATATTATTTTTTCCAAATGAAAATGGTCAAATACATAAAAAGTTATTATGATACAATATAGCCGGACAAAGTGCAGTGCGGCCATGCAACCGCACATTGCCCAAAATGTTTAGGGATCTATTTTTCTAAAATATGTTTATATGTATTAATAATATATTTAGTTATATGTTTGACCCAGTTTACTACCATCATTTCTTTATACCATTCAATTTTTTATTTAAATTTTGTAAGGGCTCAATATTTTCAAAAAATTCCACGCGCAGGGGCCTAAAATAAATTTTTTTGCCCAGAACTTTAAACTATATTTTACCGGCCCTGAATATAAGTGGAGAACTCTCAGTATATTGTGTTTTGAAATTAATAAAATATTATGGTGTTTATGAATATGTCATTGTTCTTTCCACTCTGATGGTATAGTTATATACGTGTGTGTGTATTTGGTTTGACTAGGTAATAGATAAGATTAATGGAAATAATTGGTTTGACTAGGTAATAGATAAGATTAATGGAAACAATTGGTTAGTTGGTCGTACTCATAACCTACTTCCTCTATTTCGTCAATATTAACACTTATCGAATACAGATACTTCTTTATTATTAAAAAAGGCAAAGGGTTGGAAAGACCGTCTTTCTATGGGTTTATGGAAAAATGAGATTTAATTAGAATAATAAAAGGTAAAAGATTTTAATTGCAATATTAAAAATTTATTATGTAATGTGCACTAGTTATAATGTTTATAACTCAATTCACGCAAGTCGAAAATTTTATCTTCATTTTTTCTAATTTGCACTTTAAACATTCATCTTTCCACGACTTATAGAAAGACCGTCTTTTAAGAGACAAACTCGTTTATAAAATTCGAATTTGAATAATTTAAATATATGTTAATCATTAGTTTTAATTTTTTCTATTTAATCAATTTTCTTTGTTAATTCTATATTTGTAAAAAAATTGTGCTTCATCCATTCTATTTCAAACTGCTTTCAATAGTTAATTTGAAAAATGTTTGATTCTTAATATCTTTTACTAAAGATAATTAAAAGTTGCAAAAATTTCATCTTTTGAAAATATGTGTTATTATGAATCTAACTAGGTATCACTCAATAGTATTTATACTTGTACACCAATTCAATTTAATGGTCAAAGTTAAGAAGTTCACAAAGTCAAGTTTTAGGCTGACTAACTTTTAGACATGATCATTTTATAATTGATTGTAAATAACGTGACAATTTGATATTTGTTTTTATTTATTGCAATGAGGTTCCTAGCTATAACTTTGGAATTTTTTTAACAAGTATCGCAGTGTATAAATAATCATAATTTGACCGTAAAAGTTCGAGATTTTTCATAATTGATCAACCTATTAGTAAGTTTAACAAAATACTTTGTTTAAGAAGTTTTAATCAGTAAATAGTTAAATTACAACTTGAAATGAGACTGGTAGAATGTAAAACCCACAAATAATTGTAACTTTGTGTATTGATATATAGTGAGTACAAAGGGTATACAAAGTAGAAACAAATATGGAACATGATATTTACAAAACCAATCAGAAAGGGTATCCATTTCTTATCCTGATTCTAAATCAAGTATATCTTTACTACCCCCGCCCCCCTCGCACCCCAAGCGAAGCGTAGGAATGGTTGCAAAAGAAAGTTTGGAACATAAGAACTCAAACAGAGGACGAGGTAATCCCTTTGTAAACATGTTAGCAAGCTGCAAGTCTGTAGAAACAAGGGCAAGCTTGAGCTTACCATAAGACACCATGTGCTCGGCTCTCTTATGCGAAACTGGATTTTGAGAAAGAAATAGGGCACTGTTATTATCACAAAGCAAACAAGGAGGTGCACGAGTCGATATACGTAAATCCCAAAGAAGATTCATCAACCGAGCAGTTCCGCAGCAGTGTTTGCTATAGCACGATATTTTGATTCCGAACTAGAACGAGAAACTGTAGGTTGCTTCTTAGCACTCCAAGAAACTAGGTTGCTATTGAGGAAAATGGCCCAACCACATGTAAACCTACGAGTTTCAATGCAATAAGCCCAATCAACATCAGAATAACCCATAACTGGTAAAGCGAACGAATTTGTCCGAAACTGAAGTCCATAGTGGAGAGTACTACACACATAGCACAACATTCGAATAACAGCTTGGAAATGGTCATCACTAGGAGCCTGCATGTAATAACTGACCATGTTCACATTATAAGATATATTATGACGTGTAATCAACAGATACTGAATTGCACCAACTGAAGACTGATAAAGTGTGTGATTGCTAAACTGCGACCGGAAGAGCTAACAAGCTTCAAGAAAACCACAAAAAGAATGGCAACAAGCGCAAAATCCTGCATCCCGGGCGCACAACAAAATGTCCTTGGCGTATCCGGCCTGACCAAGGAACAAGTCGTCGGAAGTACAAACAACCTCCGAACCAAAAAAATATTACAGAGTGCCCAGATCAGTAATCTTGAATTCTTGATTAACCTGATTAGTAAACTTCTGAATGAGACAACCATAATTCCTAGTAAGAATAACGTGATCAACATAAACCAACAAGTAGAGCAAAGAGGCACCATGTGAAAATATAAACAAAGATGTATCGAAGGAACTGCATACGAAACCCATACTAATAAAAAAAAGAAGCTAAAATGCTGAAACCAAGCACGAGGAGCTTGCTTTAATCCATAAATAGCCTTGCGTAAACGAAAACCAAGACGCATCGGGTCTTTGTATCCAGTAAGCTGCTCCATAAAACTGGAGAGTCAAGAACGTCATTTAAAAATTCATTCTTGCCATCCAGCTGTCGTAAAGACAAGTTACGAGTAACAACAAGGGATACAACAATACGAATAGTAGAAGCCTTCGCCAAAAGACTAAATGTATGAACATAATCAAAGCCAGGCAATTGCGAGAATCCCTAAGAAATTAACCTTGCCTCATGCCTGTCTAGAGAGCCATCGTCCTTATACTTTAAATGATAAACCCATTTGGAACCAACAAAATTTGCATTGGATTGACAAGGAACCAAATCCCACATCTGCTGAGTGCAAAAAGCATCCATATTAGAATCCATGGTAGCAACCCATTAAGGATCTTCGATGGCCGAGCGATAGCGTCGAAGCCCGGTCTTTGTAAATAAAGCACTTAGTAAACTAGAAATATCATAGTAAGAAAAATTCTTGTACCTGCAAGAGCCAATGAAAAAAATCAAGTAGTCATCGGATGATGAGAAGAAGAACCCAATGCCGAAGATGACACAAATCTCGAGGCAAGTGCAAAACCTAATGGCAATGGCATCGATGGCATTGTCGGTGGGGAAGGCACGGGAAAGGAAACTTGCGACGTCTGGACAAGTATCAGAACCACTAGAGCCGTGGCTGAGGTTGCTGGAGACGCGCTAGCCACGCGTGTGCGGCATGCGGTAGCGATCAGCTGTGCACGTGGCAGCACGTGAGGCGTGTACGATGACGGAGCAGGTAGCAGACTGAGCTATTGATCAACGTGCTGAAAATAAAGGAAATTATTAGATAAAAAATGTGCTCCTGGTACAGACTTTAAATCATACATCTCCAAAATAATTGACAACTGGCTGGAGAGAATGGCTCAACACTACCAAAGGCACATGCAAAGGTACCAAATAAGCAAATCCATCAAGTGAAAGAAAATAAGTAGCACTATCAGTATGGGTAGTTGGAAAAAGCATCTAATCAAACTGAGCATGACGATTGACTAATGATGTACTTCTTTTTCGTGAGAGGATTAAAATAACGATAACTCTTGCACTATGAATCGTAACCCAAAAATATACAAGACATACTCCAAGGCACTAATTTACGCATAACATAAGGCCTTAATATGGAAAAACTCGACAACCAAATGGATGAAAGGTGGAGTAGTCAAGAGAAACACTTAAAATAATAGAGAGTGGAGACTGACCAGATAAAATTAGAGTAGGCAGTCTATTGATGATGTAGATAGCTGTAAAAATGCATGATACCAAAAGGAATTATGAAGGCCAGAATGATAGAGCACTGAAAAACTTGTCTCAGTAATATGATGATACTTCCTCTATATCCGACCATTTTTCTCTAGAGCGTAAGGATAAGAAAGTTGATGATGAATGCCCTTAGGTGTAAAATGAGATCGCATGTAATGATACAGAAACTCGGTTCCGCCATCAATCTGAAATACTTTAATGGCGGTGGAAAATTAGTTCTCAAGAGCCTCAAAATGCATATAACCCTCTACAAAATTAGACTTTCATTGTAGAGGATATAACCATGTAAATCGAGAAAAATCATCAACAATAATGACATAATAAAGGTACCTGGTGCGAGAGACAACATGTGAGGGTCCCCAAAGATCACAATGAACTAAATCAAGTATGTGTGGTGCGCGTTTTAAGTTATCATTTAAAGAAAAATGCCTGCCTTTAGTCTTCTCACAAGAAGAACCCAAATGAGGCTTAGGCAGCAATCTAGTAACAGACAAACTACCAGTTCTACATAAAAATGAAATAACAGAAAATGGAACATGTCCTAAACGACTATTCCATAGCTAAAATGAGGCCTTTCTTTATTTTAATTAACCAAAGAAACTAAAGTTGCACCACCATAATCTAAAATGTAGAGACCTTTCTCACTATGTCTTCGGCCCACAATCTCCTTAATAACCTTGTGCTGGATAGTAAAATAATTTCATCAAAACAAACAACGACATTTAGATCCTGGGTTAACTTGTTGATACATAATAAATTCTTGGAAATATTCAGAACAACCAAGACATAAGAGAAAGTAAGAGAATTAGAAATCCGAGAATCGCCAGTGTGGGAAATATGCAAAAAGTACCATGCCAAAATAAGCACGAAGATTATTGTTATAAGGAGTGACGCTATCTAAGTTGGATGTAGAAACAATCATGTGATTTGCAGCTCTAGAGTCCATGTACCAATCAAAAGCAATATGATATTGTTGAAATTGTTGTGGCCGAGTTGTATCTGCGGATTGGCAATGTCATCGCGAGATACGTGATAGAGCTCATATAAATATTCGGCAAGATGACCGGGATGATTACACCACTGGCACACATAAGTGCCACCACCACGGCCACCTTGTGAAACTTGGCCACGGCCACCTGGAGCCGGGGATCGACCGACGCTTCTTCTATGATAGTGTAATTGAATCCAACTCCGGTGGAGGATTAATAATCATCTGAGCTAATGAAAACTGAGAAAAATTTGTCATTCAAGCCATGACAAAGTAACACAACAATATCATCATTCGTAAGAGTGTGACCCATGACATGCAAGAATGTCCTTCAACCGATTAGTAATATTGAACAGATTGATCATCCAGGCGAATGCCATACATGCGATCACATAGATAAAGACGATAAGCACAAGAAATGTTATGATATTTAGCAAGCATCCCATACCTAAGTAGCAGTCACCAAACCATCGACTACTAACATCGTGTATGAGTAAAGGATGAAAAAAGAAATGCTTAAATGAGTTGGTCAGATTGAATCCAAGCATCATAAGCCTCTACGGAAGCTTTGGAGGACTCAGCACCATCAGAATTCTTATCAAAGGATCCCTTAGAGGCTGAATCAGTTGGTGTATCTGGGCATAGGGTAGATCTATCAACAAAACCAATCAACTTAGAAGAACGTAAAACAGAAGTACCTAAGTACGCCAGTGAGAGTATTTGGAACCATCAAGCTTGACAGTGATACACCTAATCAACGAAGGAAGTGAATATAACGTCATTAGGAACAAACAGGAAAATATCCAAACAAAAAAGAAAAATCAAATCACACCAGCCACACAACAAGCTTATGATTGGCAGTGGACGACTGATCTAACTTTCGTGCGTGGGCAAAGGTAGGAGGAGTAGCGGAACAGGAGCAGCAACGCACGGATCTGGTAGATCGGCGCATAAAAAACACAACTGGCAGCACGTGTGGTTGAACACGGTGATGCGTGTAAAGACAAATGGCGGCATGTGTGCGGCAGATGACATTTGGCTGGGAAAAAAAGGCAACAAATGATAGTGAGAGTCAATGGCGATCGGTGGTTGAGCATGGCAGTGGGCGAGGTTGAGATTTGAAACCAAAGGGTAAAAGGAATATTTTTGGGAAAATGTAGAAAATATTTAGAGAGTCCTGACTAATACCATGATAGAATGTAAAACCCACACACAATTGTGAATGTGTGTATTGATATATATATATATATATATATTCATATATATAGTTAGTACAAAGAGCATACTAAGTAGAAACAAATATGGAACATGATACTTACAAAATTAATCAGAAAGGGTATTACTTTCCCATACTGATTCTAAATAATTTATCTCTATTAGAGACACGGGAGTATCACACTAGTAAAGGCAAGACTATTAAAGGCGGTTTAGTGCAAAAAAAAACACAAAACCACCTTGGTCAAGCGGTTCCAAACTCGGAACCCTCATTCTGGACCAGCAAAAATGTTAATTAAAGGCGGTTTTTTGTATGTTAGGGCGATTCTGAAATAACCGCCTTTAATTGATGTTAATTAAAGACAGTTTTACTTATAACTACCTTTATGTCTAATTAAAGGCGGCTGTGTCAAATAGCCTTTAAAATGGGCTGGTTTTGAGTTTGGAACAATAGGATGATTAGCCTTCCGAGTTCGAAAAGGATTCATCCTACATTTCTGAAAAGATGATTGCCTTTCCGAACTCAGAATTCGATCAGGGATCCTATTCCAAACTCATAACAAGGCTGGTCCCGAGCTCGGGACTAGTTGTGTATATACAAAAAATCTGGTCCATTTATTTGAACTCATGAAAACAAAAACATTGTTAGGGTTTTGCTCCCTTTCACAATCCATTGATGTAAAAGTGAAATCAATATATATCAAAGAGTGTCATTTTCCATTGAAGAAGGTAGGCATTGTTTAGATATATTGTTGGAAATTATCTTCAAATTATGGTTTTTCATGTTTTGAATTACCCTGGGTTTGTCCACAAGGATGCTAGGGATCAATTACTAGTTAGAAATACAACCTCCTGCGGGTCGTCAATCAGTACGAGTGAAAGGAACAGTTAGTAGTGTAAACATGAAATTTGGAGGGGGGGGGGGTTTGTTTGGTTCTTTCAACTAACAACTATAAAGCATGTAATTAACAAACAAGTAAACTTTTTATACTAGGCACTTGGGAATCATTTAGAAAAATGGTAGTTCTAATGCTCCAATACTCGATTCATTCACATATAGACGTACAAAAGACCTATGAGTGTGTTCACAACACGTGTGTGGCCGATGGCATATACTTCCCCAACCCTGTCACGGTGGGTGCGCCCGCAACCCTCCATCAGCACCGCCATTGTAATTAGGGGAGTAACTTTACCATCATTAGATTCCTAATTTTTGGCTCACATATGTGTCCACCGGTGGGCAAGACATTCAAGCACATCCACTTATAAATGAGCCTCTGCTCCACCATCAACTGGCCTATGTTATATCTATCCGCCGGACCGGGGGCTCCAACCCTATGGAAGTATTTCCTAGCCATTTCTATGGGGTCAATTGGGGTGGCTTCGGTGATAGAGGGCCAAGATTGTTGGTGATACATATCTAAGGGTCTGTGGCCATCTTTGGGTTTCACTTTCTTAGGGGGATGAGTACTCGCTACCTAGGGAGTCCATTATTGTGTACTTATTAACTGGTATTTCTTTTCCATTAACCCTATTACAATCACGGTTAGTCAAGCTTTATCCCAAATTAGCATAAAATTGGTAAACCTCATCTATGTACAACCCTTCTTCTAAACATAACAAATTATCTAAATGTTGGCTCTTGAAACACTCCAATAAATACACTAGACACAAATCATTAACCGACAATGCATGAACAAATTTCGAATTGATAACCTTACACTTGGAGAATTTGACATACCTCTCCTTTGCTCTTCCATTAAAAAAATGCCGGGATGTGGTGATCTGTGTGTAGGGTTCATGGCTTTGATCGCTCGCCGCCTTGGTATTCTTCTTGGTGTACTTTGGCCTTGACATTGTGATCGGACCGGGAAAATTGTGATTCTTGGAAATTCAATCGCTACCTAGGGTTTTTGGTTTTGAATTTGGGGCTTTAAAATGTCAATTGAACTCAGCATTGTATTGAACTCAGCATTGTTTTTATATATTAAAACACGTTTTGAGTTTGGAAGCTGGTCCGCTCTACTTTTTAAAGAGCGGACTGGCTTCGGAATTCAGAAGCAAATTTTGACGGGAAAAAATGCGGGTTTTTCAAAGGGTATTAAATACCCTAGGAAACCCATTTTTTCTTTTCATTTTCCCTCTAAAAGACCTCTCTCTTCCCATTTCTCTCCATCTCCAATCCATTTTTTCTTCAAGGGTTGTTTTATGGTAAGATTACAACAATCCAAGTCCTACATTTATCCTCTCTACTTGTATTTTCTCATCTTCTCATTTTTGCCTTTGTTTGAAGGGGATGATCATAACAAGTGCTTTGGGACTTGATGATGCAATAGGTCTTAGGGAATTGAAGGTCCAACTTGTTTGATGTAAAGGTTGGTGTTTTAAAACCCTAGATTATTTAGTGCTCAACAATTGCTTCTTGAATGGTGGCCAAATTTGAGGGATTTGATTATTTTGAATATTTAAAAATGTTATTTAGTGATGAAATTGTGTTTGTGGGCTTTGTCTCATTAATGTGCCATTTTCTTATGAAACTAAATTTTTTGTTGTTAGAGTCATGATTTAGTGGATAATATTTCGATGTAGGCTCAATCATGTCTAGAAAAAGGACCTGTGACGATACGTCACGCTGACAAAATAGCCGCCCCCAACTTTGGAAATTGGTTTTGATGATGACCATAATGGATCCCATGAGGTAGGAATCGGAAAAAATCATTGTAGAATATTAGAATGTAGGATAGCTAGAAAAGAGTTCACTCTATTAGTTTTTAATAAGTAGGGCAAATGTTTGTCCAAATAGCGTGCAAAATGGTCTAGTTGGGTAGCAAAAGTGGGTAGAATGAGGGTGGACATAAAGTATGATAGTTGGCACGAGGTTCCCCGACACTATAAGGAGACCCTATAGATGGTGTGCAAGGTACCATATTTAGAAAAATTAACTTTTTTAAAAATAAATTTCCCACCTAAATTTTACCATATCATCTCTCGAAAAAATTAACTATGACTAATTTTAACTTTCATTGTCATAAATCCCCATTGAGACCATTAGAAATCGATGCACCGGAATGTCATTTCTAAAAAGGTTGGCGTTGACCATAATGTGTAAGAGTTGGCTAGAGCACAAATACACTATGTCACAGGACTACATATTTTCTTCTGAGAAGGGTGATCGGTTGTGGATAACTTACATGCACATTCAGCCGGAGAGTTGGGAGATCCACAAGAGAAGGGCTTTGGAGAATGATTCTAACGTTATTAAAAAGAAATTGACTTTAGAAATTATTTAGATATACTTGTCTTTAGTTATGTCATGCCTCTAACAAGCTTGTGTAGGGAATAAGGCAAGAAAAACAATGCAATCCTAGTCTGAAGGTGATTCCCCATCATTTGACCCGTGGGGGGTATGGATTGGTGGCCCTCAAGTACGTTGAGGAACATTTTGATACAGATGTTAAAAATGCAATCGAGGCGGAAATGATAGAAGAGGAGACAATGGCTACAATCTAACCAATGGAGGTGGAAGACATGGAGAGGTGTGATTTATTCCTCAAAGGCCGACAAAACAAGAAGGGTCTACACGAGAAGCCTGAAGAAAAGGAACTTAAAGAACAAGGGGTAAACTTACATATTACCATAGATTTATGTTCTGAAATTCACATATTTGGAATACTTAGGAGAAATTGAAAAATGATGTATTGGAAGGGAAATTCATTCCCACGTTTACGAACGACATCCTTTCTGCGGCTAGAAACAAACCCGACCATGCATGCCATGTTAGGGGAGTGGTGGGTACTTGAACCAACGTGAGACATTTGGAATTACACGGTAATATGGTTGCCATCGTGTGTTCAAACTTTTCAAAAACACACCCTAGAATAAGATTAAAAAATAGCGCAACAAGACATTCTCATTCGAAAGTTGATCCAACACACCGACCTTGTGCTTCCTGAGAGTTTAGATTATTTGACAGACAATTGCACACTACCATCAAGAGGATCGCACCATTCACCAAAAATATGTTGAGGTCAGTCGGGAGGCAATCATTGAAACTCCGGAAAACGAAGCTAACAACTACGACAAGGCCATCCTCGCTTGTGATAAAAAGGTAAACATTTAACATTTATCAAATTATTAAATCAAAGTTTTTGTCATATTTAAAAAATGTAGTTGGTGTCGATTAGGGTTCACGTATGTGCGAGCTATACATAGACCAAGACATTGGTTATAGTCCACTCAATGTAGCAGATGAAATTTTGAATGAGTTAATGAAATATCATCACAGCGTACCAATTAAAGAAGGTGTCTCAAGAGTCTCTTTGGAGAAGGAATTTTTAAAGGGTGCCCTGTTTCCATTTCTGGACGGAGAATACAAGAATGTTGGTTCCGCTCGCAACATGTTTCTTTTGTGGCCGCATCAACTAGTATATATCTATTTCCTAAAGGATCACCATTTGAAAGTCAAACAACCAACAACGCCAAAAGTGGTCCAAAGTACACCGAAGATAGTCAAAAATTCACCTAAACTGGTCCACACTACACCCAAACCGGTCCAAAAGGCACCAAAACCGGTTCAAACAACGGCAAAAAGGATTTGACAACCAGTTTCAAGGGCACTACACCCGAATAACGCACCTCATTTCGTGAAAGTGCTATGCAACTAGCTTCAACTGCATCAACACAACTCAACTTACTCATTCATGGGAAACAATGGCATATTTGGTGCCAAGAGAGACATTATCGCGACGTGGAGTGATTTCGAGGACCTTTGGAAATGTGAGCAAGTTAATCAAACGATAATGGTCACATACATCCTATGGGTAAAATTTATATTAACAGATTACATTCATATTTACTATTTTATTTTATCTAATCGTTTACGACTAATGCAAAAAATTTCATAATTTCAAGGTACATGTATTATATGTACAATCAAAAGAAGAAGTGGGTCAGATACTTGAGCCCGATGATGACTCAAGAGATCAGTTGTACAAACCAAGAGAGAATCCACTACATCCGCAAAAACCTTAGGAGAAACGATAAGAAATTATTCACTACGGCCTAAATTGAAAGGTTATATTCAGAATGTTCATTTTGTTTACAAACATCATTGATAGATTTTAATAAAAATTACACTATATTTTTGTACAGGAATCATTGGAGATTGATCATCATTGCTCCAGAAAAAAAAGTGTGCCTATTGGATGGATCAATTACACTTCCACCCATTGAACTTATTTGTTGAGATTTTGGAGTCCGCTGTGGAGGATAATAGCGAAGGTGTTGAAAACAATTTTTAGGTGGTCGAAATCAAGGTATAATATGCATAAATTGCTTCATTGTTTTCCCAACGAGATGGCCTTATGGTTCACAAACATGGGAGTGTGGCTATTACGTAATGTTGTAAGCAATAGAGTGCATATAGGCCGTGAATTTGGATTTACTTGAGGTTGACAAGGTAATTGTACATTTGGTTGTAACATACATTAGTAGTGTCTCAATGTCAATAATAATATTTCCAACTAACTCACTATGCAAATAGGTTTTCCCAAAGGCAACAAGGCCCTATTCGAAACCAAACATCAACAACGCTAGGAACCGTTTGGCTAGGCATCTCATTCTAAACCGCTCACATCCTCTTGAAACCCTAACTTGGTAGAGTAACACAATTTAGGTAACTTGTTATGATGTAAAGGTTTGGAATAGAATTTGATCAATTTCTATTCCTATTTATAGATTATTGTATACTTATAATTTTTTTTATAGATTTTTGTTAGCTCGTAGAACAATTGCGTGTATTGAATTACATTTGTGGCTGTTGAAAGAGGCCTATTTTTTGTCAGTATTTTCAATGAAAATTGATTTTTGCCATTGGAGCCGATTTGGGTTCCGAACTCGTTAGTGAAATCTGCCTATCCAAAATTATAGGGCCGATTATGTTTCCGAGCTAGAAAGTGCAACATACCAACAAAAAAAAGCCACAGAAATTACAGAGGCGGCCCAAAAATTGGACCCGATCAAGGAACCAAACATGCAAAGGGAGCCGATTATTGCTTCCGATTGAGGAACCCATTAAAGGCACTTATGTTCCGAACTCGAAATGACTCACCCGGTTCGGCCAAATTGACCCAGATCCGAGTAAGGAACTGGGTAAAGGTGGTTTGACATGACAATCCAAGGCGGTTAAAAACCGCCTTTAATTCAGGTTCCTAGTTCGGAAAGACTGCCAGTACCGAGGGAGAGGGTGTAGGTTCCGATATCGGAACCTTTTAAAGGTTGTTCCACCAGTCTTTTTAAGGCAGTTCATAACCGCCTTTAATTGTTGTTTTTTAAGGCGGTTCTCAAAATCACATTTAATTGATAGCGATTAACGACAATACCAGAGAAGGCACTTTTACAGTGTGTTCTCTAGTCCGATAGAACCACCTTGACTTTCCCTTCACTAGCATCACTTTAATAAATATTAATATGGTGGAAACATTGGATTACATTATCTGCACTTTCCCCTAATATTTCAGTATTTCAGTGCAACGAATTCGAAATTATTCAATGTCATTTCAATAGCTGAAGTGTGCAATAGTGCATGGATAATTTCATACTCAGAATGATGTATGGTCGACCATTATATATAAGGGAGTGTGTCGTCATCCGATTGAACCAAAGAAACTTAGTCGCACTTCTCTATGTATATACCAGCTCCATCTAATTTCTAACACTATTACACTTTGAAAGAGTGAATACTGTGGTAGTTCTGTATCAATCAATAAAAATAATGCACGGATAGCAAATGAAATATACAAAGGTAAATTTCTAATGTTAGTTTTAAAAGGTTTGATATTTGTTTACACTAAAATTCTCTCAATTGACGCGTCCGATGAATGAAGTGTAATATAAATCTTGGATGAAGAAACTCAAGGTGAGAATATGAAATGTCATTTCTGATAATGTCACCAAGCTAAAATTGAGAGAAGTATATGATACATTTTGAGCTTGACCGAAACCAACTTTTCACATAAAAATCAAGTGAATATTCCATATTTATATGGTGCTCTTATGTAAAATTGGGTCGTGAATAAGGAGTAGATCATTCTTGTTTTCAAAATTAAAAGAAGCAATAAAAAGTGGTTCCTTTGATTTATTTTAGGAACCGCCTTCTTGAGCAACTTCCAAACTAAGAACTACCACTAGTAAAGATCAACTCATTAAAGGCAGCGATAGAAGGTGGTTTTAAAAAAAGATGCGGAATCGCCTTTAATTGAGATCTGGAAGGGGTTCGGAGTTTGGAATTCACTCCCAAACCATTTTAAAGGCCGTTCTAATTGGTAAAAGGAACCGTCTTTAATGGTGATCGATTAAAGGCAGTTCCTCCTTTAAAATCACTTTTTTTTGAAGGGCAAAAAGAAATTCTGAGTTGGAAGTTCTTTCCCAAGACACATTTTCATTTAAAAAGCGGTTCTATATAGAACCGCCTTTAATGGGCTGCCCAAGATCTCCATACTTGGTATGCTCACCAGTCCATAAACTTACTCAAGCGCCTTAGGTTACATACCAAACCAGTGCCTCCAATTCCTATCGGCTCCTAAGATTTCCTTCTGCCACCAGCGCCTTTCACCGATGCCTCACCCCTGCTTCACCAGTCACCCCTCCATCGCCTCTCACTCCACCACCGCCTCACTCAACCATCTTACCCTCCATTGCTTCCACCCTTTCATCTCCTTTACACCTTCGTTGCCTCTAACCCCACCACCGCCGTCGGATGCTCCACCGGCGAAAGCCACCGCCACCGTGTTGTTGAAGACCCTCTGCCGCTGGTGTTGCTCCTTCGTCATTCACCGCTGAAGACCCTCTGCCGCTGGTGTTGATTCTCTATCGTCCGCCGCTAAAGACCCTCCGTCGTCTGCCACTGAGGACTTTCTGCCATCCGGTAATCAAGTGCAGTAATCAAGTGCAGTAATCAAGTGCTTATATGTGCAATAATCAAATGCTTAATTGTTTTGTTTGCAGTAATCAAGTGCTTGCATGTGATGTGTAAAGGTTGGCTCGAGGTGCTACTGATGTGCTGTGTTGCTCCGATCTATTGTTTTGCTGCCAGAAATATTAGGTTTCCAACAGCTCTTTTTTAGTATGGGAGGAAATAGATTTTGAGTTCGGAACCTATTTCAAGGTAAACAGGTAAATAGTATATACGGTGGAACCCACGGTAGGGCCCCAAAGGAGCTCTACCAAATATAGTAATAATCCAACCTTAGGTTATGTGATGGACCTAAGGAGCAAGTCCGAGAGAGAGGGAGTGGGAGGGGGGGTGGATGTGGGAGTGCATGCCTAAAGGATAGCACTCCCCCATCCCCCCCCCCATTTTCCAAAGTAAGCTAACTACCAACCCTAAGCAAGATGATCGAGCAAAGGGAGTACAAAACAACCTGGGAAACACAGGCTATGGAAGACTAGACAAATGGGGTGAGAACAAAGTCACTACCCATAGTCAAATAATCCGCTTCTACCCCTAACACATGGGGCCTTCTTCATTTGAATTCCTTAATGCAGCCAAGAGTTGTGAGACTCGGGTCTTGAACTAATGTCGTAGATGGAATGTTGATGAAGGTACAAAGATCCAAAAATCAAATCTGAAATTCCTAATGCAGCCGAGAGTTCTCGGGTCTTGAATATCACAAAGAGATTGAAGCCGATGGTCCTAGTTGCACCATATTGGTACGCGTGAGAATCGGCTTCTACTATGTACATCCCTAAGTTGAAGATAGAGGGATGTTATTGGCCTTCAAACATTCTCTTGGTGGCACCGAGAGTGGTTAAGTGGGCAAAGGTATGATGAGGCCATGCCTCTTACTTTTGTAAATCCCAGCCGAATCAACCTCTTGAAGATGAGAGAATGGATACACTTATACCGCGTGCATCAAGCGTGGTGATTATGTAATCGCCCTCTCCATTTTGAGAAAATGGACAACTTTATACCAATTTAACACAAAGTGTAGCACGGGCATAGAGCGCATAAATAACCGTTAAATCATAAGTAAAAGCTAGGCTTAGGAGAAAGAGCATCGAAAGACGAAGTTCTTACTCTTGCTCCTAGATCTCCAACAGTCGAAGATCCCCTCTAGCACGCGAACCATAAGAACCTCCTCCGAAGTCTTTCCACGCTTTGAAATTTCCTGGATTCCTCGAAGCTCCCCCTGACTTGATGCTCCCCTCGGGCAGTCCGAAAATGCGTACCACCTCGAGCAATCGAAGATGTATCTTTTCTCGAACACCCGTTCGATCACTGAAACACCTAGAGCACTCGAGAACATGAATACTCCGTTGCACACTTGACCAAGCCAGAAGCTCGAAGACCTCCTGTGGTGGTCTCAAAGACAGAACCACCTCGAGTACTCGAATACCGCTTATTGTTGCAGAACCACTTGTATTACCCGAAGATCTCCAAGACTCGCAAACCTCCCGAGGCTTCCTGGGGCACAACTTAAACAGAGACAGAAAACCACCTCGTGCTCAGAAAGACAGAAAAATCCTCGGACACTTGAAGCACCTGTTAGTCTCAAAAACCACCTCTAGTACTCGAGGATCTCCCATACACAAAAACCTCGTGAGGCCCTCAAAGTCTCTAATAGTCGGTGATCCCCTCGAGTATATGAACAACCACATCCGCCGCCAAAGTTCACAGACCACCTCGTGCTGTCGCAGGCATAGACCACCTCGAGCACTCGAACGTCTCATAATCTCGAAGACTACATCTGGTACTTGAAGTTCCCACATACCTGGAAACCTCCATAAGCATTCCCAGATCTCCGGTACATGTCAATGGCTCGAGTGCCCTCTGAAGCAGTCAAACATCTCCAGTACATATCGAAGACCTTCATCAGCTCGATGCTCCCTTATAGTACTGTAACGTATCTGCACCATTCGAGCACTCGAACACCTCCAGAACATAAATATACCCCCACGTGCTCGGGCGGGCAATGACTCCAAGACCCGATGAGCAGTCGAACGTTATCTTCACTTGGAAAGCTCCTCGAGCAATCGAAGGCATCCTGTAGCACTCGAAGTCCTCCAATATTCGAACCAGAGCCTCCCTTTTTGCACTCAGGAACTGAAACCTTTCTATGGCTCGAATGCCTCCTCGAGCGGTCAAACTATTTGTACCCTTGGAGGTCTCCCCAAATTCTCGGAAGGGGCTTCTACAGCTTTGGAAACCTCCATGAATCAATCAGCTAAAACATATGCTCTTCTGGGAATAATCGATTAATTACCATGAAGTAATTTTTCTTGACGATTTTTACCACACGATCAACACTAGGTTGAGCACCATTCATAACAACACTATTTCTTTCTCTCCAAAGGCGATAAACTGTGGTAATCAAGGCTAGAATTCCCAACTTCTTACTAACCTTTGAACCCTTTATTTGCCTCTTGACCCAGATCATGGAGCTTACAATTGTGCCTGTTTGTCTCCTGAGGCCAATCCAGGTTCTGATACGCCCCCATACAACTTCCGAAAATTCGCACTTGAAAAACAGGTGCTCATTTGTATCTTCTTCAAGATTGCATAAGGAACATATTTTATCCATATTATCCCCCTCCTCTGATTGGTGTTTGTCCTTCGTATAGAGTCTCTGGATTGCAGCCAGCCATACAATAAAAGAGAACTTGGGCGGGATAAACCCACGCCAGATGCTATTGAAGACCTTATCCTCCGACCGATCTTGAACATACACATTCGGATAATGATGCCGATGCATGAAGAAGTAAGCCTTACTTGTGAATTTCCCCGAGCTAGACCATGAACACAAATGATCCTTTAGTTCTTGCATATCCCCATGAAACATACCTATCATTTCATCCCTCAGCTTACACAGGTCACCAAAGTAGCTCGAAAATCTCTCCCCAAGCCTACCATTTGATTCCTCGGATTTAAGCACCAGAAGTCCTCGCCTTGAAGATAAAAGGACTGAATCCATTTGACCCACAAGCTGTCCTTCTTCATATGGATATCCCACAGCCTTTGGGCCATTGAGGCACAATTCCAAGTGACAAAGTCCCTCAATCCGAGACCCCCAAAAGATTTTGGGGCGCATAATTTTTTCCATGCAACCTTTCCCTTATGCTTGCCTCCCCATAAGAAACGTTTACACTTTTGTCCGAGAACATCCATGACTGTAGTCTGTATAATGAAGTTCTGAATCCAGAATCCAGCAATACCTCCCACAATCGAACGAACAAGTTCCAGCTTTTCGGCATAGGAAAGGGTGTGACCCTTCCATTTGGCAATCTCCGAATCGACCTTCCCAAGTAGGGTTCCGAATTGAGTGACCTTCAACTTGCTAGAGTCAAGTGGCACCCCTAGATACTGTACTGGAAAGCTATCCCATGGAATACCTGTGAAACTTAGGTCCTCCTTCAAGCTGACTCCGAAAAACTTTGATTTTTCTGCATTGATAGACAGCCCCGAGGTGCATTCAAATTCATTCAGCGCACTCATGAGAATGTGGACCGATCCTGTATTAGCCTTGGAGAAAAGCATAAGATCATCAGCAAAAGCTAAATGAGTGATCTTAAGTACTTCGCACCTCGGATGATAAGTAAAATGCCGTGACTTGGTCCTCTTCTTCAACAGCCTCGAAAAGTATTCCATGCATATGACGAACAGAAGAGGCGACAATGGATCCCCTTGATGAATCCCACGTTTCCCCTGAAAGTGATAGCAAAGCTTACCCTTGACCGCAATCGAGAATGAAGAGGTGCAGACACATGCCATGATTCGATCCTTGAGTCTTTCCGGGAGGCCAAGGCCAATTAGAACTTATTCCAAGAAATCCCACGAGACCGTATCAAAGGCTTTCTGTAGATCCACCATGATCATGCACCTTGGGGAACTCCGAGCTCTTCCATAGCCCCGTACGAATTCTTGAGCTAACATGACATTGTCGGAAATGTTTCTACCTTTCATAAAGGCTCCCTGGCACAGGTCTATAATTTCTGGCAAGATTCCTTTGAGCCTGTTTGCGATGATCTTGGTGATGATCTTGTAAACCACATTGCAACACGCAATTGGTCTAAAGTCACTCACTTTCAGATTATCGGGCTTCTTCGGTATCAGGGAAACCGAAGTATGGTTTAATTGGGCCAGTATTTCACCTGTCCTGAAGAACTCCAATACTGCAGCTGTCACCTCCTCTCCTACCGTATCCCATTGATTTTTGAAGAAACCCGCTGTATAACCATCCGAACCCAGAGACTTGTCATCCGCCATTGCAAATAAGGCTCTTTTGACTTTGATACTCTCTACTTCCTGATTCTAGAAGGCCCTGTCGATATCCGAGAGAGTGTTACCCGAAATGATAATGTCATGTTCGATGGGGACCCTACTTCTCTTTGTACCAAATAAGCCCTTGTAAAAATTTGCGAATAGTTCCCCCTTGCGTTGATTAGATGTCACAATTCGATCTTGGATATCAATGATTGCTGGTATGCCTCCACCTTTTCTTGTCGAAATCATGGTATGAAAATTGTTAGACCCCTTATCCGCCAAAGTGATGCGGTTGATCCTGCCCTTCTGCGCGAGAAAAAATGACTCCGCAATATAGTAAAGCATAGCTTCTTCTTTAACATCCTCAGTGCCTCAATCTCCTCGGCCGAGGCATTCATGGTATCAAGATGATCGAACGCTGTACTGTACTCCATATCCGCACTCCGTGCCTTTTCTGAGATATGATTGAAGTCAACATTGCCCAAGTTTTTCAATGGGCGCTTCATCCTTCGCAACTTTCTGGCCACCGAATATTGATAGGAACCTTCCACCGATGGTGTCCAGTAATCCTCCACAGCTTGTTTACAACTCGGGTGGTTTAACCACATGTTTTGGAATAAAAAAGGTCTCTGCTTACCGTCAATCTCTTGTGCCATGTCAACCACCATGGGAGCGTGGTCTGATTGGGCTGAGATTGGGAGAAAAGTGGTACGACAGGCATCACCATCCCATCCATGATTTAAGAGAACTCTATCTAGTTTCCTCCAAATCTTCCAATCAGCATTGTGCCATGTTAGGTGCTCACCAACGGAAGGTGCATCCTTCAAACCGCACTTTAAAGTTACATCTTGGAACTCCTTCATGGGATATAAGCTGGGGGCCGTGGCTCCATAATGATCGTTCACACTAAGTATTGCATTAAAATCCCCCAGAACTATCCAGGGGAAATTCAGGTTAGCACCAAAAGCCTTCAACTCCGCCCAAAGCGGTAAACGCGCCACTCTACCTTCACTATGGCCATACACAAATGTACTGAAGAATTCAATTCCCGAAGAAAGGTTACGAACCTTGAGATGAATTCATTGCGGAGACTTGTCGAGGACATCGACCAAGAATCCTTTTGGGTCCCAGATGATGAGAATCCTCGAGTTCCGCCACAGCTCAAAGTTATGCGTATGCTTCCACCCTTTGAAACCCTTCAAGAAGATATTTAACGCCTTATCCTCCAACTTCGTTTCCAATAAACCACACAATCCTACCCTATTAGTGGAGATGATGTTTTTCACCCATCTTCTCCGTACAGGGGCCGAAAGACCCTTTACATTCATTGCTGCTGCATTCATTGGGAACCGGAGGTCCCTCTAGGCTTCGGACCGCTGCCTTCCGTGTTTTTACAACCAGAGCTGTCTAAATTACTCCTTGAAGCCTGTAACATACGTTGAAAGGACTTGTGAATGCCCTTCCCCTGTTCCCGAGTACGCGATTTACTCTTGCTCCGTGCTCTGGTTAGTGCCCCTGAAGCAGAGAGGGGTCTGCTCTTGCTTTTGCTTCTGTTCAGTCTTCGGATTTTGGAGCCACAAATTTCAGGATGAACCATTTGTTGTGGCAACTTCCCAGCTCCCCCGATCGGGTGATCATCTGTACCGAACGGTATAAGCTGGCTGTCGGATGGAAGTTCCCGCACTGCATTCACAGATTTCGTGCCCCTGTTTTTCCTGATCTTTCTAATTTTTGCTCATTCAGGACTCCTACCGCGTCACACATCCTGAGTAGCATGAGCTTCCTCTTCATTATCTCCATCACTACGGTCCCCAGGAGGAGGCCCTGCTGGTAGAGTCTTTTTTGCTGGTGGCGTGGAGTTTGCTGGCAGAGCCATTACCAATTGGTTGGCCACCTTCTGCCCAACACCTATGACAATGCCATTCCCTTGGTTTGCAGCCACCGCTCTCACATTATTCCTTGTCGCATGGTCATCAGCTTTGCCCTTTCCCTTTCTCAGTCTCTCCGAAGTTGCATTATCAGAAGAGACATCTTCAATGATGACATTTTTTCCCCTTGAGCTGAGCCAACAATTGGTGTTTCTCCAATGTTATTGGCATGCATCTTCTTGACCTATGCTTGATCCCTGTTGCAGTTTATCCAAAGTGCCTTTGTCCTTTGCATTTGGACGCTATTCTCCTTCATTTCTGTAGCATTATCCCGCCCTTCTCCCTTATGTTTCCAGAACTCATCGTACTCATCATTCAAGTGGTTATTATGGCCGCAGTTTGGGCACCAAGGGCGGCAGTAGTCATAGATAATTCTCTACATGTGTACCTCTCCACTTGGAACGCGAAAGGAGACCTTATCTTTTAGCTCCTTGGAAGTGTCGATCCAAATGAGGAGGCATGCATAAAATCCTCTGAGCTAAAGGGTGGCATTATCCATAAGAATCGGCTCTCCTATGGATGTAGCAATCTTTTCTAAGGCCTTCTTGTGCCAATATGACTTTGGTAGGTGCTCCATCCTAACCCAAACTGGCTTGATAGCCTGGACCTTTATGTCATACTGTCCAGATTCCTCAATCTTCAACATGAAAATTTTTTTTCCATGGAGATAATGGTCCAGCCCATTCATCACCATGTCCCTGTCCTCCGCACTATTGAATTTAAACATGACATATCCATTCTGCTTGCCCTGTACAGTACATGGTACCTTCCATTTCGCAACCAAGAGTGTGCGGATGGAAAACATACCAGGGAAGAATCCAGGGAAAACACCCAAGAACCCATAAAAGGGTTTATGGAGATCATTGTAAATCTCGTCTTCAGTGAGCACGAAGTCGTTCACATCTCCGTTGACATCAGGAATCTCTATAGGTGTCTTGTTCATGAGGATGGCTGGATCATCCCAGAGCCACCTCCTCTCAAGCATGGGATCATTCCATTCCCTTGGGTGGGCTCGTTGAGATTGTCGAACTTGGTTAGCTCCCTCAGCATTTCCCTGGTTCTTAGGGTCGGCCTTGCTATTGATACCCAAAGAGGAGTGTCCTTTTGCCACCATTGTAGTCACAAAATTAGTCCCACACAACCACAGGTTCCGAAAAATAGTTCAGAAATACCAACCAAGTGGACAGAGTACAAAAATAGAATCACCGCAATAATAGGAAATTAACCAATAAGAGACAACAAGGCATGCATGCAGTGCATCAAATCAAGCATAAATAACTCACATTTAGTTTGGATGGCATAACCTGGAGATTTGGGCGCCGCAAATTCCAGTCAAAAGGTTTAGGTCCTCCAAGTGGGTTGCTTCAAATTCGCCAGATCCTTCAAGCGCTTCCAATGTAGATACAAGTAGACCGATTAAAGGCTGAGGAAACCCATAATGAGACTTGTTGAACTCTTCTTGGAAATGGAAACCCACCAAAGATTGGACTTTTGAGCAGAGTATTCAACTGGCTGTGAAACCAGAACAGGAACAGAGTTCGGTTTCAAAACCAAGTCAGAATCTGAATCCGAAATCCCAAGGAAAAGTACCACGATCGGTCCGCAATAGAGCTCTAAATATCGGAAAAAGAAAAACCTAACTCCCAGGTCGAATGAGATCAGAAACCCTTCACAAATGTCCTATAGTTTTGTGCGGAATCCAGTGGGGAATCCGTTTGACCATATTCTATCGGTGAAAAGTTAGTGAAAGTGAAGAAATCGGCCTCCAAAGAGATGGAAGAAAGGCTTTGCCCTTTTTCTTCTTTTTTCGCATCAGAGCCTTTTTCCGCAATTCTTCGGAACCTATTTCAAACCCTATTAAAGGTGGTTCTATCGACCTTTGAAAGACGGTTTTTAACCGCCTTTAATTGATATTTTTAAGGTGGTTCTCGGAACCACCTTTAATTGAAGACGATCAAAGGCGCGACTAGAGAAGACACTTTTAAAGTGCCTTCTCTTGCCTGATAAAACCGTCTTTTATGACCCATCCCCCACTAATCGATTAAAAGTGATTCTATTGTAATACCAATTTAATGGACTGTATTTTTGGTCAACTATATAAAAAAATCACATAGGTTTTCACCTTTTGACATTTCTTTCTACAGGGAAATAAAGGCAGCGACGCCTCTTTTTTGTTATACTCTCCAGCGGCTATTAGATTATTACACTCTCCAGTGGCACTTTTTTTCACTTCACCTTCAGGCGATCTCTTCCCCTACGACACATTGCCACCACGCCTCCACTCCGGCGCCACTGGTGGCCTTCGCCTCAATGTTAATGATCACCCACCTCACCTCCGTTTGGGACACCTGGTTTAAGTTCATAACACCGATTGCCCTCCTCCCCTTCGTGAAGGTCCGCCATCTCTATAAGTAACACCTAAACCATATCAAGGAAGCTCAATGCATATGTGTCTGTAACCTTTGGTATGAGTTTTGACCTATGTAAACTTTTGATTTGGCTTCAGTTTTTAGGTCTGTAAACTTTTGTTTAACGTTTGATATTGATGATGTGTTGTTGATGATGGTGTGATCTTGTTGTTTGTTGTTTTCCTTTGCTTCAAGGTTGCTGAAAACCTCTCAGTTTCTGAATTGTTTTTTAAAGAATTTCCCATATAGGTTCCAAATTTGCAATTGAATTTGGATCCTAATTACCGACATTAACCACCTTTAATTGTTGTAAGATTAAAGGTGGAGCCAGAGAAGGCACCTAAAACGTACCTTTTGTGGTATGGTGAAACTGTCATGAATCAACCCTTCATTCACTAGAGAGAGCATAAGTGGAGGCGTGATTGGAGTAGCACAAATATGTCTCGGAAGATGACTTGACCAAGATAACTCATCGGAAGTGTTAGCCATGACACCATACACAGATTTCATACTAGATCTAAATATTATAGGATGTACTTTCTTACCGGTAAAAGAAATCAGGTTTCAACCAAGGAAAATGACATATCTATAGGTGCCACAACAACCAAACAGTGAGTCGTGTCCGCATCCGAGTAACCAAGAATAGCAGGAGACCGTGGAAGAGCAAAAAGTTAACAAAAATGGATAAGTTTCGCAAACATCACGCAGAATCTAGTAACAGCGTGAAAATAATCATCACTCGGAGACTAAACAAATTGGTTATCTGAGTTCATAACATGAGCTAATTTTGGACGGATGATAGTCAAGCATTTTAATATCCAACAAGACATAGGTAAGGGAGACCATGTGATCTAGTACTGCGAAGTTGAGTAAGAAGTAAATGGTGTAGAAATCAGCGTAAAATCCGTCATACCAGCCCTTTGAAGAATATCTCTAGACTTAAAAGAAGGTCAATTGATGTAGAAGATAGCTCCAAGCCGAGAAAATAATGAAGAGGCCTAAGATGTGTGCAGTACAAGAAACAACACCTATTACTTTGGCCTTTTTAACTAAGTTTTTTGCCTTAGTGCAAAAAATTGAGGTAAAAAGTTCTTTTACCTATTTTTTTGAAGTAAAATATAAATTACCTCGATTATAAAAATATTTGAGGTAAATAATAGGTTTTTTCACTTTGGTTGTAGGGTAGTCGAGTTAAATATCATGCAAAAATGAAGTAAATAGAATGATTAACGTTGATGCGACTTCGGCATCAGGTGTCTTTCCTTAAGTTTCAGTCATTTGTGTGATTGCCAACATCGCACTTATAATCGATCTGACCAATTAGGTATCGACTTAAAAATGCGATGTCGCATTTGTCGGGATTTATTCAGTATTAAGTTGGTCCTTTCACCATTTTTAATAAAAAATCCCTAAATTTTGTTCCCCATTGAAGATGGTTCAACAAAATCCAATTCCTCATTGTTGAAGGAGGGCTACATGGCGTGGTTGTCTTTTAATTAAGTCCATACTCAAGAAGTAAGTATTCCATTCCTCAATTTGTTTTTTCATCTTCAAATTTAGTTCTAGGTAATAGTTCAATTGATATGATGTGTTTAACTATGTGTTGATTGAATGTATATATTGGGTTGATGTTATGTTTATATGTGTTTCAGAGCATGATATATGAAGGTTTACATATCGACACATATATGTATATATGTTTAAGGAATCCATGAATTGAATGAATGTTAGTGTTTGTATTAATTTCTTGCCAATATATATCTAGGATGTTAAACAATATTGTGCACTTATTGTCATAATGTAGGAATGTCTATCGATAAAATCCATTGTTTTGATAATGATCGAACGAGTTGGAGTATCAATCTTTTGTAGCTAACTTTATTAAATATGCATTTGTGAATGCTTCCAAGGAGAATTAGTTGTATGTGTATTGTCCTTGTTAGAAGAACAGGAACACTGCCCTTCATTGAGATGCAATTGGTTTGAAGGATGATTTATTCATACGTGGTTTTGATCCAACATATAAAATTTGGTTTTGGCATTAGGAGAACGTGAATGATCATACTGTAAATAAGGTAGGGGCCGAGAATGATGTTAAGATGGATGAGTTGGTTGAGGAGATTGTCAAGAACTGCAGTGGCAATCCTAAAAGTCTTTCAGAATTGCAAGGACATAATAAAATACTTCTATACGATGGATGCCCTGAAGGAATGAAAGTACGGAAGGCTACGTTGCAGTTGATGAACGTGAAAGCCAAGTATTCCTATAGTAATGTTGGGTTCTTGGGTTTTTTGAAAGTGATGATAGAAATGCTTCCAGATGGGAATAGAACGCCAAAAATGGTATATGAGGCGAAGAAGGTACTATGTCCGATAGGCATGGATTATGAAAAGATACATGCTTGTCGGAATGATTGTATCTTGTATAGGGGTGATCACTTAAATGTGGTTGAATGCCCAAAATGCAATGCCCCAAGGTTCAAATTGAAGGAGGTGGTTGTTGATGGAGATAGTGGTAATCGACGAAAAAACAATGTTCATGTCAAGGCTATTTGGTATCTACCTATTGTTCCTCGATTGAGAAGATTGTTTGACAAATGCAAAGAATATGACTTTTTTTTGCAGATCGGACAGTGGTTGATCCCAAAGTCATTAGTCATCCGGCCGATGGTGATCAATGGAAGAAGGTTGATGCGGCCTTTCTCGAATTTGGGAATGAGCCACGTAACTTGAGGCTTGGTTTGTGCACAGACAGAATAAACCCATTTAGTAATGTGACCAGAAATTATAGTTCATGGTCAGTGATGGTGATGATTTACAACATGCCCCCATGGTTGTGCATGAAAAGGAAATACATCATTTTGTCCCTAATGATCTCAGGTTCAAAGAAACCGGGGAACGATATCGATGGGTACCTATCCCCGTTGGTGGATGACCTAAAAACGTTGTGGGATCCTCGAATGACAATGTGTGATGGGTTTTGGAAGAAGGAGTTTGACTTTAGAGCCATGTTGTTTTGCACTGTTAATGACTTCCCGCATATGGAAACTGGTCTGGCTATTCAGTTAAAGGTCACAAAGCATGCCCTATTTGTTTGAAAGGCATTGATTATTGTCAGTTGAGGCATAGAAGTAAGACGGTGCATCTTGGGCACCAGAGATGGCTTCCAACAACTCATATGTGGAGGAAACTTAGGGTTGAGTTTAATGGGAAGGTAGAGTTGGTGCCCCTTCCTCCCTTTTTAACAGGTTTGTCAATCTCGAACATGTTGCGTAATTTTTTAAATGACTTTGGAAAGAGGAAGAGGAAACTTAAGGTTGCTGGTAGTTGGAAGAAGTGTTCCATTTTTTTGAACTACCATATTAGGATAGTATTGATGTCTGACACTATTTAGATGTGATGCATATCAAAAAGAATGTATGGGATAGTTTGGTTGGTACTTTGATGAATATTCCCGGTAAGATAAAAGATGGTATGTAGTCTAGGAAAGATATGGTTGAAATGAGAATTAGACATGAATTGGCACCCGAGGCTCGTGGATCGAAGACTTACTTTCATGTTGCTTGCTACACTCTTTCAAAGCATGAGAAGGAGTTGATATGTTTCAAAGCATGAGTGGCTGAGATTGGGAAATTCGAAATTGCACGATTCACATTGTTTGATTCAAAAATTTCTACCGGTTGCTATCATATCCATCTTGCAACTCACGCCCAAAAAGTGCATTACCCGGTTGCGTTGCTTCTTCAAGGCAATTTTTTGTAAGGAGATTAGGCGTTGGAAATTGTAAGAACTTTAACAGGAAATAGTAATCGTGTTGTGTGAGTTAGAGATGTATTTACCTCATTCTCTCTTTGACATTATGGTGCACTTGTTGGTTAATTTTGTATGGGAGATATTGATATGTTGTCCTGTTTATCTTTGATGGATGTATCCCTTCGAGAAGTATATGAAGATATTTAAGGGTTATTTGAAAAATCAATATCATCCGGATGCTAGTATTCTGCAGAAGTATGTGACCAAGGAGGCTATAGAATACTGTACATAATTCATGAATGTCGAGGTAGTTGGTGTACCAAAATTGCGCCATGCAGATAAAGTCGACGACAAAGGTTTTCAAAAATGAACTACAAGGTTACTAATCCACGGCGAGTTGATGAAAGCACATTAATATCTCTTGCAAAACTCAGATGTGGTTCGTCCGTATGTGGATAAGCACATGGCCATTTTCAAGGAGTGGCACCCCGATGTGTCAGAGAAGCAAGTACTAGGTGAACACAATCATACTTTCATTGATTGGTTACGCGTTACAGTGGTCGAAGACAGTTATAGTGACACCTTGAATCGGTTAGCCTTGATGCCCTCTGCAGTTGCGATTTCCTTACGGGCTATGACATGAATGGGTTTACCTTCTCTATCCTAGAATGGGACACACACACCACTACACAAAATAGTGGTGTCGGTGTAGTTGCCAGAGCTTTACATGTAAGCAGCGCAAATGATAAGAATCCGGTGTATGGGAACATATCTTACTATGGTGTTATTGAGGAAATGTGGGAGCTTTTATTCACAAGATTCAAGGTACCACTTTTAAAATGTAAATGGGTTGATGGCCTTGCAGGTGTATCGTGGATGACCTAGGATTTACAGTGGTTGATTTGAGCAGGACACAATCTACTGGCGATCCTTACATTCTTGCTTCACAGGTTACGCATGTGTTTTTATATTGCTGATCCTAGTGATTCTAGCAAATCATTGGTCATTCATGGAAAAAGTCAATTTGTGGGAGATTCTTTTCCATCTACACTATCCGAAATTAGTTCACACAGTTCCTCAAGAACCAGCAACATCAGGCATGATGAAACATATGGGGTGGAGCTATCTTTGAGGAGGGACCATGAAGATTGAGTGTGGATTGAAAGGCACCCCAAAACGAAGAAGCAAAGAAGAAGAAACAGATTTTTTTTGCACATCAGTTTAGATAACATAGACGGCTGTTTATGTGACTGTTCATGTTTATATGAAATTTAAAAATCAATTGTCTATCCATGTTATCTCGATATTCAAGCTATATGATGGTCTAGGGTAGTTAAAATTCAACATCGAACGCAAGTGGGTTTACAATTTGGTGAAAGCGATACCATGCATGCGAACTCACAATGTTCCTATACTGATTGTGAAGATGGGAATACGAATTCACACTACTTATCGGTGAGTAATAATTTTAGAGATAATTATTCTTGCCAATCTCGTACTAACTCCTCTGTTGGAACCAGTTCCTAATATAGCATAATTAAATATACACATGCGATGTCGCCTACCTATCGGTATCCCCTCATCCTTAGCGATCCAGTGGTATTCGATAGTATTGCCATGTCGCAATGATGCAACTAGCCTCTAAAATCATCACTTAATCAATTAAGCCATAACAAGGAATGATTTAATTAATGGAACAATTCCAGGTTCTCCACAACCAACCACATATTGCACAATCCAAAAAAACCAAATGCCATGAAATCATTCAAACATGTAAAAGGGATGAAAAGAAGTACTAATATGCATGGAATCTAAATTCAATCACAAAACAAACATTATTTGAATACTAGAAACTTCACAGAATGCAACAGAATAAAACACAGCAAATCCAACTTAATCCAAGAACCAACATCAAATACACATTAATAAATCAAACAAACATTCATCATAGCCGTGTTATGGAGAAAGATGAGGGTTGAGATCTTCATCAAATGAATTATTCCCATGCTCCTCAGGTATTTTTCCACCATCGGACTCATCGCTTGAGGTATCTCTTTCGCTAACGCTAAAGTTTCATCCATCTTCCTTGTCGGCCACGACAATAGCCTTACCCTTATTCTCTTTTGATTGAGCCTCGTGCACAGCCTCCCCGACATCATCCCCCTCTGTCTTATCTCCATCCTTCTCCATCTCATCCTCACTTTCCTGAGTTCCATGTGCAACCATATTGGCAACACGAAGTGCACTGATAGCCGTAGCCAACATCGCCTTCAACTCAATCATATCGGCGGTTAACTGCTGGATAAGTCTCATCATTACCTAATTCTACGCCTTAGTCTCAGCCACATCCCTCGCAAGTATCACCCGTGCCTTATTTTTTTATTCCATTTAGAGAAAAATAAATTGTTAATTTCATATAAAGTTTATAATTTTATTACAGATGACGGGGAATAAAATTAAATTCATACCTGAGGCTGTGATAGGAGTGTTGGTTTGAGCTTGCGATAGTGCATATGTCGATGGAGTATCATTAGGCCTGGCTTGTAGAGGAACTTCTTTGGGGGAATTTGTGAGAAATCCATGCACTCGCCTCCCAATGCTAGCACCATTATCATAGTACTTTGGCTGAATCTTCACGTTTGATTTGATCCTAACACCTTGCTTCTCCAACATGGAAGTGATAACATTTTTGTAGGGGAGGGTCCGGCTCTTCGGAGCGAGGGAGACTGTGTGCATCTTATTGATGATGGTAAAACTAGGGTCAATTGCTTTCCTCTCTGCAATGTGGTAAAATAGTACCGTTCGATTGATAGTGCACTCAGAGGGGTGTCCGAAAGGGATCAACATTTGTACAATCATATTGTACATCATTATTTGCACCACATCCAACACATCAATCTTGACCTGCCTCGACCCTAGTGTCTCCATACCCACATTAATATTGAAGTACTTCTACACCATCGTATTGGGGTTAAGGGCTTTTTCCGGATAATCCTCATCTGGTCTAGAAGGATATGCCTACTGTATATTTGCATTGGAACAACCTGCTGCTCTTGGTCATCTCCTCCAAATGTAGCTCCAATCGCCTTGTTAATTACTTTTGATGTTAGGACCATGGGCGTTCCGTTCACTTTTTTGATACAGTTTGTGGCTGTTAGACGCGTGAAGTTGGCATAGAATTCCTTCACCTCCGTTTTATAGGTTGGCTTGTCGAGACAAATCAATCCCACCATTCCCAAAGGTTTTAATGCCTCCAAGAAAAAATCCAAGTGAAACCTCTCTACATCCTCTGCCCGCATGACCCTAACCTCTTTTACTCTCCTCTCCCTAACCATTTGAAAACGCTTTTTGTTTCCTCTTCGAAGAAGCACTTCTTATCAAACGTTGGTAGGGGAGGGGCATCAATCATCCTCCCCTTTTTGGAGTGGGATGAACCTTCTTCACTGCTCTTGCCCTTGCCCCTTTTGCAATTTGCTTCATTGGAGACATCTGCTAATCAAAATTTTTGCAAATCTCAGTATAACAGAGTAGAAAATGTACTGGAATGCAATTTTATCCCAATTTTTCACATACATCATAGACACTTCGCAATAAGTGAAAGGTTATATGCAAAGTCGCAGATTCATGAGTATGAATGTGCAAAATTGCAATAACAGACCACCCAGTCGATATATGTTGGACTTGTACAGAAGCAAACAAAAATTAACATGGAATCAAGCATCATGAGTGTTCTATAATTTATATTAAAGAAACCAACATCCAGATGCAAGACATGAACACATAAATAACATGCATTGACTGAGATTTGCACAACCAATAAAAGAGATGCACCAATTCCTAACCGATTTTTAGATACATAAAACAATTTTGAATCATTGTGCAATGAAGTGCATATAACATATTTCGAATAGAATAACCAAATGAAAGTGTTCTAACAAGCCAACAAATGTGTAAAATAAAGTTTTACCTTTGCTAGGGTTTGATTGCCGGTGATTCCTCAAATGAATGTGGCTATGATTTCTTGAATGAGACTTATTACCCTTTTTTATGGCAATATATATGTCTACATTGGTTGTTATTTGATGGATTTTGATGATTTTTTTGTTTTTTTCAGGTTGAGAAGGTTTATTTGCGAGTTCGATGAGAAGAATGAGATTAGGGTTGGGGGTGACCAGTTTATATACTACGGCGTGAAGGGTGTCATTTTAAGGATACCCACGATGTTGTAGATGGCCTCGTATAGGGTGACAAATATGGAAAATAGGAAGCGATGCCGCACATCAAACTTAATGGGCCGAGTGTTTCACCTACGGCCCAAACAACTTTTGGTGGGCTAATGGTTGGGGGAATTGAATCGTCATTTAGTGTTTTCGCTGATGAATTCACCTAACTCGGAAGGCAAACCAACATTCTAGCGTTGTCGTCAACCCATGAAACTGGGCTAATTTTTACAACTGGCCCAAATGTAAAAACTAGTGGGCTTGGCCAGTGGTGGGGAAAACCCACTATTGGCCCAATCTTGCACACATTTCGACATAACTGATTCCTTTGTGACATATCATCGATGCCGCACTTAAAGGATTTGCATTTCAGCCCATCCCCACTACATGCTAGCCCATTTGGTAGGGCTAACGTGAATGGTATGGAAATGGTGTTAAATAGTACTAGTATTAGGAAAGTTTTAATACGGCTATGTCCTGGCCTCTAAATTCTTCATCATAAAAAACCCTACTAATTGATTATAAAAGTATAATTATCATTTTGATCATTGATATAACTCCTATTTTAACACTGATTCCTATGATAGGGTTGACTTATCAGACTCTTAAAATATAATCCAACCTAATTCCATGGACTGAAAATAATCACTGGTCCTCCCTTGAAATATTCAAGAACAGTCGAACCATGAATTCTAATAGTGTTTGATGCGGTTCATTATCCGTGTGGTTTAAATTAAGTTACTATATAATCAACGAAGGTGGTACATATATGCCATGTCATATTTGAATGACAATGTCTAGCCTTAAACCATCCTGTATCAAGAACCATCTATTGTGAAAGCATTAGTCATGTAATATGGTTGAAGATCATGCAATTTAACAGAATACATATTCGTAATTGAAATATTCGATAACAATTGTCTTAGAAAAATATCAAATATGTCGTTGACTATTTAACGTACGTAGTAGACTTCTACGATCATTTAGGGTAAACTAGTTATTCATTTCAAACCCACACCTATATCATGACGAATCACTTAATTAGTTTGATGTTTATGGACTTCTACTAAAATTCCTATATAATATACACATCCATCACATCTATAGCCTCAAATGACATGGGTAAGAAATGTACAGGTCTGTAAAAACTATAATCATCGAACGAGTGGTTTTCATATCCTCACTCGTTGGATGGGGTTTGCAGTCTGTGGGTTTTGATTGAAAGACTATGTAATCAATAACATATGCTGGTAATTATAAGTTACTCCTACGTCAATGGACATGTCTTGCTTTAAAACATCCTGTATGAATGACGGGATATTGTGAAAGAATTAGTTGTGAAATATGGTTAAATATCTTAAGCTTAAACACACTATCTTTCTTTAATCAAAATAGGCAATAACCGTTGGGGATCAAATGTGCGGTTGTTGGAGATGTACGAAGTGGCCTCTTGTACACTGGTTAAGGAATGTACAGGTTTTAAGGACAATGATGTCATCACAAGGTAATTACTTCCAAACCAATTACATGTTCTAAACTTGTCTTACAATGGGAACACTTCATAAGGAATTACTTTGCCCTTCACATAAATTTTAAAAAATTGAACAAAACCTAACATGGGAAGTCGCTCAGACATTCTTTCGTAGCGACTGTGTTACAAATGGAGAGCAACCTCGCAGATTCCTGGGGAATGGGCCAATTGGTCCATCAAGAGGCCCAATCCAGGCATTAAACCCTATGTATTGTCGAGATAGTAAATTCCATCAGTTATCCCGATGTTGGGCCGATATATACGCGTGGTCGGATGTTCAACAAAGACCATCCTATTGGGCCAATTTTGACCTAAACGGAGAGGTAAAGTGATATCGATCAACATGTCGCGAAATATGTGCGACATTGCATGACTGGCGGGAGAGTACTCTTATGCGTCATACTTGGTAAAAAAAACCCAAATCACTTTGAAAAGGCATTTATTGTCAAAATTGGCGCTCTCCACCCCCCAAAACCCCCAACATTCATCTTCTCCATTTCCTTCAACCACCAAATAATAAACCACCACACACACCCAAATCTAACATAACCCTATCAATTCCAAATAGAGAAGGATGAGGTCATCAAGGTGGGGGATTCCATGAATAAAAAAAGTGGTAAGTTTTCATTTTTATCATAAATTGATCAAATTGTTTATGCACACACCCCCTTTAATCATTTATTGAAAGAGTATTTGAGGTTGGTATGTTTCATTCTTCTTCTTTTCCTTAACTTTAAGATTATGGACAGTAACCATGTAGGAATTTTGTTTTCATTGAAGTTGTCATTTTTTTCAAGTGAATATGTTTTACACACATGTGGGAGCATGCTAATAGAGATTTTTTGGATATGGAGTTTAGATCAAATATTGTATTTGGATATAGAGGAAACACTACATGAAGTGTGGATTTTGTGTACCATGCAAGGGATTGACTTGTATGGTTAAGATTGCTATGTTCCCTTTCCATCCATAGTAAAGGTTTCATATGAAATATTATATAGCATTCATCGTTTCATTTTATGTTTATTGAACTCTACATGTAGGTGTTCTAGTCGTAAACCACGATAAAAGGAAACGGCCAGAAGAAGGGGAGATATGAATCGATCAAAGAGACATAGGCAAGGTCGGGGTTGGTTAATTTAAAAAAACATTGATAGATATGGTGGAGAAGGGTACAAAATGTCCTATCAAATTTGATGACATGGGGAATGCAATAGGGGATCAAAGTAATTGGTGGTCTAGTTACATCGGTTTGATTGCTAGGACAAAGGTAGACATCTTCTTTTACAAGTTGTGGCCTCGTATTGATGATGCTTATAAGGATAGACTATGGAGGGCCGTGCAATATGCCTTTGAAATCGAGTGTGATAATATGCCAAAATTGAAGAAGAGAACTATATGGCTCTTTGGTGAGAGATTGAGGGATTTTAAAGTCAAATTGGCTAGGGATTACGTTTTTGGAAAGAAGAAGAATCGCAACCCCAGAATTAAGCATCCATTCATAAGTGAATTGAGTTGGAAGGGTTTTGTTCCAAGAAAACTAGCGGACAAAAAATCGATAAAGAATTTACATTAGAGTGCTTACAAGTATATACATAATATGCACATTTTTATAAATTTACACATGCATTAGATTATTGGACAAACTTGATCATTCTTGAGTATATATTTGTTGTTAGTTTCATAATGTGTTTGTTGTGCATTATTTCTAGGGTTCTAGAACGCTAAAGGTCTACCCTTTGCCCAGAACATAGTAGCATTGGCTAATCATAAGGCGTCGCACACTACTAATTGTGGGGTAGGTCGATAAAGTTGACTCCTTTACAAGATCGTGAGTACACTTAATTTGGAAACTTGATTAGACTGACAACTAGGGCAAAGTTTCACAGTTACCTTCCAATGCATGCAATGTACTTACCAACGGGTGTCCGATATCGGTCAGAGTAAGAGCATTGTGTTACCAAGAACATTAAAATTGTTGGTTTGTATTATGAACTATCTATTCTAATGCTCTTACAGGGTGTAGGGGGAAAAAGTGAACTAGAAGGAAGGAATAAGATCCACCACACTTTGAGTGGTGGAGGGTTCACAATAGCAACAAGAATAATCATGAAGGAAGTCTTCAAGGCGAGAGTGTTGGAAGAGGTGGAGCATGGAATGATGGATGAGGAAGCAAGGACATTAATAGATTATCCTCTGCTCGACGAGGTTCCCCGATTTGAGAAATGGCTAAAAGACTACAAAGGCGTGGGAAGAATATGCAGGGTAAGTTCCACACCAAAGATGTGGAAGTTGTTGCCAAACAAATTGTAAGTATATCTTATGTTTTAGATGATATGATGGGAATGAATTTGTCCAAGAAATATTTACATGATATTCATTATTGGTAAATTGTAGGAGAACTTAAAAATGAAGCAAGATTCCAGTAAGTTCATTGGTGTTGGAAGGACATACTGCTTAACAAGAAAGAACATCCAAGCCAGGTCCGGGGTGTCAGAATGCTCCCTACACATAGGGACATCATTGTGAAACCCCGAATGCATAAGGTTGATACTGTATAAATTAGTCACCAAAAAAAGATTAATGCATTGAAATCCTCATTGAGTCAACTAGTGGCTTATGTCTCGCAAGAATCCAATGGGAGCAAAATGCCACTAGACGTAGAGAGAATTATTGCATGTTCTAAACCAATAACCTCAACTCCACCTTTCCCTTCTTCTCCAACAACATCAACACATGATATCTTGGAACCTTTTAGTAGGCTCACCCCATCGTTTCCCACCTGAACGACATCTAAAATGTTTGATCGACTAAGAATGAAGTTTGTAGAGGCCACCCAACTCAATATGAAGGTATAACTAAATATATTACACCAATCATTTTCCAAATTATTTTAAACTAATTACCAACTCTTGTTTTATTAGACAATTCATCGTGCATACTACTTGCCGAACGTGTTAATGGAGAGAGCGACATTATGTCAGAAGGTAAATGTACACATCAATACGAGTGCATCATCATAAGCCAGTCGTGAATGATAACATCGTTGTAAATGTCACAAAGAGCCTTGTAGGTGGTATTGCTCTTCTAATCCGGGAACCTAAGGCTATGATAGTGAATATGGCGTTAGGAATCTTTGTTGAATGGCCCATTCGTTTTGTTGATATTTTAGAGAACATACCAACAAAGAAGGTATAACATTGATAATCTATATGCTATTTCTTATGAGTTGAGATAAATTTTTAGGAAATAAAATTTGAGGTTGATTTCATTTAGATCGAGACAAGGATTATTAGTAACCTGGAAAAATTGCCCAATACATGTGGGGATCCAAAGCTTATAAAGTCCCGTGTCTCTAGAATTAGGCCACCACTATTCAATCCCACAAATGATGGTTCCCTAAAGAACATGCACACGATTGTGACACCACACCCAATCTCATGTCCTTACAAAATCCCATTGGATAAAGTTGGTATTTTAGGGTACAAGGTAGATTCAATTATTGGGAGGGAAGATTTAGTATCTTTGTTCCATTTCAATAATCTGCCCCCTCTCATGATGCAACTAAATTGCGTGTAAGTATTAATGCATAACTCTAACTTGATTTAGATGCATACTTATTGCGTTTGGGTTCGAGCAGGCTAAACTATTCATGTTTATAGTCTCCTGTATGTAAAATCCATTTCCAAAATGAAAGGGTGGATAGGGGTTCATTGCCCAACAAAGATTCCACGTGACCATGTTGCAATGGAAGAGTGTTTGGCCTACTTCAGCTCCTGGTTGATGCAAAAGGACCATATGATATATATATATATATATATATATATATATATATATATATATATATATATATATATCGCACATAATTATGGTGGTGAATCAACTAAACTCACTTTTATAAAATGTTTTGGTTTTTATTGATCAATATGTGATTGTATTGAGGATAATGGGGATTTCATTTTTTAGAAAACATTGGATGGTTGCCATCACCGTTTTTCCTTCTAAAACGGTGTACTAGTACGATCCATTACATCAAACACCGCCAGAAAACAATTTTATTCACAATTACCAAGATAATGATGGATCACATAATTAAAAAGCACGGAGAATTCACGTGGAAGTCCCTAAAGGTTAGAATTTAATTCGACATTGTATTATTCATGCGCTATAGTACTTATTAGCGTGTTCGTGAGCAATTTGTCCGATCGACTAGCGTAAGAAACAAATGGCCCCATGGGATAACGGTTACTATTGCATGAGGTTGATGAAGAATTTGGTCATGCAAGTGGGGGAGAATCAATTAGATCTACAAAAGGTGTTTATTATTCTCACCTGGGTAATCTAATCAATAACATCATACAACTTTGCATGACCTATGTACCTTTTTTCACATTACACCTTGTGGTTGTATTTTAACGAGGACAAAGAACCGTACACCATTAAGAAATTGGACGAAGTACACGACAGTTGGGCAAAACTTTATGATGGTAAGGAATTTGAAGCATTTACTTAACCCAACAACGACATGAAGAAGTTGGAATAGGTTTATTTTTTATTGCGAGCATAATTTTCTAAAATTCCCATTGATGCTTTCCAAGGTATTTTTTGACACCTTGATATAGATCTCCAGCTAGCTATGGAGTATCAATGGTATAGTTCATTTTGTGAGAATTTTGATAACATACTAAGTGTATGGATTGTGTAGTGCTTCTCGTACTGGTTTTTATGCCCTGTTGAATTGTGTATTAATATTGTATCTGATAGGGCGTTTGACACCGGGTATTCAATTTTTGAAATATTTTATTTCCATTATTTATATGAGGACCAACTTTGCACACTAAAATAGACAATTCGAAAAAGCCAAACTACACATGTGATGTCTCATACTTTTATCTTGGCTTACCGATGGGACTGGCCAACTGGCGACATCGCACAATGATCCACGAAGCTTTATAAGACATCACAGATAGATCGAAAGTGTAATCGTTCTATACAACATCGCTGGCACTTAGTCCATCCCATCTTTTATTACTGCTGACATAATTCCCAAAAATACAAAGCAAATACATTAGATTTACAGCGGTTCACAACCGTAGTTAAAAATAATTGTCATTGAAGTCGGTTAATAAAATATACAATTTCGGAAAGGTTGAATGACGTCGCGAATCACAATCAGACGACATCGACCGCCGCGAGTTTGTACGCTTTTCGATCATCATTTAGGAAACTTTAGAAATAACTACAGTTATCCTGCAAAAAAATCTGATGTAAAAAAACTTATTTACGGTGGTTGACAACCACAGTAATAAATGTTGGACTGCGAACTTGGCACATTTTGATGCAATATCAAATAAGAATAATAACGACGTCACAAACAATATGTACGATGTCGTGCAATGCGACCTCCCTGTAAGATGGAATGTCGACAACCCTCACACGTGTAGATTTTTCACACTAATGTCTCCATTGTCATTGGTTCTATATTATTTACTTAAGTTATTTTTATGTAAAACCAAAGTAAAAATGACTTTTTACCTCACTCACATTTACTTCAGTTTTTCAGGGGCAAACAATTGAGGTGAAAATGCCTGAAAAATCGAGGCAATAGGTGTTGTTTGTTGTAGTAGTGTGAGAAATAAACTAGCGTAGGAGATTATGATAATTTCCAGTCATTATGATATTGTCAACATAGACAACAAGATACAGCAAGAACGAACTATAAGCATAGATAAACACAATAATGTCAAAAAGTGTTATAAATAAAACTAGACCAAAAAATTAAGGCAATGAAACAGATAAATGTTGAGACGTCAAATGCATGTATTTTCTGAATCATTTAACATCGTTTTTGTTATTTTTTTGTTGGAAGATTTCTATATTCAAGTAGGTTTACATGACAAGGGGTTTAGATAAACATTTTTAGTTTTCCTATCCAAATCCTTCATTTTGTAACCTATTTTGAGTCTAATGAATTTTTGGTCCTTACGGGCATCTAGATTCCATTTTGTGAACTTAATTTGTAGATGTCTTATGAGCACTTCGGAGTAGTTTAGTGAAGGACATTTTCAAGGATGGTAGAAGAAGGAAGGTCACTTACAAAGTGGTACGTAGAAGATAGATTGAAGAAGGAAGGCAAAGGTAGCAGAGGAAGAATAGTCCAGGTTTTTGGAGCCAAGTTGTGAGAATGATTAGAGATGAATTGGTGTCCATAGATAGCATCATTGGATTTGTCTTCACGAGTTCTCTAAAAAAACTACAAGAACTCCCAAAACAAATCAGCGGTTCACCCGTAGCAATGGAAATAAGAAGAGGGCAGATTGAGTAGTGCTGGCTGCAATACATTGATGCGGCCCACAATGGACGGATTGAGTAGCTTTTACTGTCTTCACTTTTTAGCCTCTCACTCTCTCTCTTTATCTTCATTCACTCACTCGAAAAATCTTCCCCAAATGCTAGTTTGCATTTATTTTTCATCATTTACTCTATGTTTACCATGGATTCTTGCTCTTTTGTTATGGATTTTAGTTATCTAGGCTAAATGTACTCTTTGGAGCAATTGGTAAGCATTTCTAGTATGAATTTGTGATATCCTATTTTGTGCTTTGATTATCAAGTATGTTTTTTTGCTTTCTTGTGTGTTTAATGCATGATTAGGACTAGGGTAATCAACTAGTTGATTATTGTGGGTTAATTGTTTGTTAGGTTTTTGGTCAAACCCGTAAGCCTTTGACTTTTTGTCAATGTGATTATCGTTTGTTAGCCTTCATGCCTTCTGCTACTACGATTTCTTTCACTAGCTATGACATGAATCGGTTTACCTTCTCAACCCTTGGATGGGCCACACACACTTCAACACAAAATAGTGACATTAGCACTGTTGCAGAAACATTACATGTCAGCAACTTAAAGGATAAGAATCCATTGTATGGGAACATATTATACTATGGTGTGATTGAAGAAATTTGGGAACTGGTCTATACAAGTTCAGGGTCAAAATTTTCAATTGCAAATGGGTTGAAGAAATTGCCGGTGTATCAATTGATGAGCTAGGTTTTAGAGTCGTCGATTTTAACAAAACACATTCTATTGGCAATCCATACATCCTTGCATCATAGGCTATACAGATGTTTTATGTAGATGATCCCTGCGATTGTAGTAAATCAGTGGTCATTGAAGGATAAAGCCAATTTGTGGGGGAGGTTAGTACATCCTCGTTGTTAGAGATTATTCCACATACACAACCCATTGGTTGTGATGTCAACCAGGAAAAGATAATTGGTGTGGAGCTAGCATTGAGGAGAGACCATGAGGAGGGTGTTTGGATTGAGCGACATCCTAAATCGAAGAAGAAGAAGAAAAAGAAGACATAGATTAATTTGTTCCCATTTTGTAGGTTCTAAAGTTACATTATCCCAACATTTTGTATAATTGGTAACCATTTTCCATACCCATTTTGAATCGAATCACATTAGTAAAGGATTTGGGGATGTAATACCCGACCTAGCACAACTTGTCATCAGCCGAATCGGTATAAACGATGGCTCTTGTGCGACCTCCCAGAAGAGGTACATGGTCCATTAAAAATGGAGTTTGCAACATCAATTACATTGTCGATAAGGTAGTCTATTGAAGACAATACCTAAATCCACAAAGCCAAATAAATCGTGCGAGCTCGCAGACATGTCTGTGAAACTTCATCTCAACCGAGTAGTGTTTTAAGGCCACCTTGCGGCTTCGCACACTGCAAACATTGCTTTTTGAGTCTAGAGCTAAAAATTTCTAACTAGAACTTGGAATGTAAATCTATAGGGAAATTATTCCGAGTCCACAACAACCTAGTCCACAACAGCTCATAGCAAATATATAGAAAACACACCAAACATGATACATTATTGTATTGTACCATATGAAAAATGACAACATCATTAAATTCTAGTGTTCAATCTCCTACCGTGATAAATCTCCAAAACATTAGACACCATTAATAATATTCATTACATCATCCAACTAAGCATGAAATTTCATCAAATCCTATCTTCAGGCATCTTGGGTACCTGATTATCCTCCGTCTCAATCTCAATGCTGCCCTTAGATTTGTCCTCTTCATCCTCTCCACACCGTGACCCAGAGCTAGAACCTATCACATCATCATCATTATTGGCAGTGCATATTCATTTAGGTTCTCGACCTTCACGTTATCTTCATTTAGGTTCTATGATGCGGAGCGAATCATAGACGAACAAGCGTTGTCCTATTTGGAGCGATTTGAGGCCCTGTGAGCTGGGTTGTGGCGTAGTTTCCATTCCCTGCATCATGTGTGAGCTGGATGGTTTCAAACCTTCCTTTTATTCCATGCATGCGTAGCTTCCTTTTGTTTGGCTTTTATTGTGCTATTTTTGGCTTGGGATTTGTTAAGACAGAGAGGTATTTAAACCTCCTTTGTATGCTTTGACAACAGCTTTTGATTGATTAAGAATACATATTTCCTTTCCATTTTCTTGTTCTTGAAGGACTTGAAATTGATGCCCAAATCTGGTATTCGAGTGTCTTGAATCAACAGGTTTCGGAGGGGTTTCGATTGGGATATTTGTGCTCAAATCAACAATCGGAGTCGGACCTATTTATACGTAGCTTCTGCCTGCATCAGTTGGTATCAGAGCCGAAGTCGATCTTGAATCATGCCGCGAAGGAATCCTCCACGACAACAACGCGTAGATGACATTCTGGAGCGCGACGACAACAACCAGTTTGAGGAGCGGGTTGTACGGGTTCTCCAGGAGCATACGGAGCAGATAATCGAAGAGATAACTCAAAGGGTTTCCATCCTTTTGGGCGAGCAAGAACGGGGTCATCATTCTCGGGGTTCCATGGCGGATTCAATGGAGTATGAGGGCGCCGCCAATGAGAATCTGTGGCCTCAACGAAGGCCCCAACAGGTTCACGAACACGAAGATCGACGATGGGAGTTTGGATTTAAAACTGATATTCCAGAATTCCATGGAGGTCTTCAAGCCGAGGAATTCCTTGATTGGCTTGCAACAGTCGAGGAAATTCTAGAATTCCGAGGTGTTCCCGATGGGAAGCGAGTTGCATTGATCGCAACAAGATTTCGGGGACGTGCAACAGCGTGGTGGCAGCAACTAAAGCTTACTCGGAGTCAAATGGGTAAACAAAAAATTACCTCGTGGGAGAAGATGAAGAAGCACTTACGTTCAGCGTTTCTCCCTTATAACTTTCAGAGGATAATGTATCAACGCTTGCAAAATCTAAAACAGGGACTTCGTACAGTTGACGAATACAGCTCAGAGTTTTATCAGTTGCTCGCGAGGAACGAAGTGCAAGAGACCGAAGACCAACTTGTGGCACGTTACATAGGTGGTCTAAAACCTCAAATCCAAGAGACCGTTAACATGTTTGACCCAATCTCTGTATCAGCAGCACACCAGAGAGCCCTCTCGATGGAGAAACAGTCGCGACGTAGCAACTCGGCCCAGTTTATGAACCCGTTTGGAAGTAGTCGACCTATAGCACCAGGGAGTAGTATACCTCTTGGGGGATCAATCAAATCAGGCACTGATAAACCTATAGTACCGGGTTTTGCGCGCGGAGCAAGTACTAGTACCGTGAAGTGCTTTGCATGTGGAGAACAAGGGCACAGACAAGCTGACTGCAAGAAGCTCGGGAAGAGGGTTCTCATTACGGAGGAGAACAATGAGGACGCGGGGATTGAAGACCAACCATTATACGATGAAGCCGAGTACGATGAGGAACTTGTTGAGGGCGACGTAGGCCTGTCCCTGGTTGTGCGCAGGACGTGTTTAACACCTAAATCACCTGAAGAGGACTGGCTTCGAAACAACATCTTCCAGTCGACATGCACCATTCTCGGCAAGGTTTGTCGGTTTGTCATTGATGCTGGGAGTTGCGAGAACATCGTTTCAGAAGAGGCGGTGCGGAAATTGAGTATCAAGACCGAGCAACACCCAAAGCCGTATAAGCTTGCCTGGTTAAAGTGTGGAGGTGAAGTAACAATATCTAAACGTGCTTTAATTTCGTTCTCTGTTGGCGCGAAGTATCGTGATGAGGTTTGGTGTGATGTGGTGAACATGGATGCGTGTCACCTTCTCCTTGGTAGACCGTGGCAGTATGATAGGAGAGTGATCCACGACGGACGAGTGAATTCTTACAGCTTTATGTTTGAGGGAACCAAGATCATTTTGGCTCCCAACAAAACCACCAGCAACCCCATTTCGAGCTCCTCCACACCTAATGGGTCAAGTACAAACCTCTTGACCTTGGCTCAATTCAGTGAGGAGATGAAAATGTCCGAGGTGGTTTTTCTGCTCCTTGGAAAAGAAATATCTGAGGCGAGTCTTGTCCCTAACATGGTTGCTCCATTACTCGCCGAATTTGAGGACGTGTTCCCCGACGACTTGCCTGATGGACTACCTCCCCTCCGCGATATTCTGCATCACATCGACTTAGAACCCGGGGCTCCACTGCCCCACCGGCCACACTACCGAATGAGTCCAAGAGAGCACGAGGAGCTCCGGAGGCAAGTGGAAGAACTCCTCGCAAAAGGGCACATTCGAGAGAGCAAGAGTCCAGTGGCAGTACCCGCCTTATTAACGCCAAAAAAAGATGGTTCTTGGCGTATGTGCATAGATAGCCGAGCAGTCAACAAGATCACAGTGAGGTACCGCTTCCCTATTCCTCGCTTTGATGACTTACTTGATCAGATTAGTGGTGCCGAAATTTTCTCACGCCTGGATTTGAAGAGCGGGTATTATCAAATTCGCGTGCGTCCTGGAGATGAGTGGAAATCAGCGTTTAAGACGCGAGAGGGGCTATACGAATGGATGGTGATGCCTTTTGGGTTGTCCAATGCCCCGAGCACGTTCATGCGGGTGATGAACCAACTTCTGCGTCCGTTCATTGGTCGGTTTGTCGTTGTCTACTTTGATGATATCTTAATCTATAGTGCCAACCTCGACAAGCACCTCAAGCATGTGCGAGAAGTGTTGAGTGTGCTACGAAGTGAAAAGTTCTACGCTGCAGTGAAGAAGTGTGTGTTCATGACAACGTCAGTTTTGTTCTTGGGCTATGTCATCTCAGGAGATGGACTACGAGTAGACGAGGAGAAAGTCGCAGCAGTACGAGAGTGGCCTAGGCCGAGCTCGATCTCTGACGTACGAAGTTTCCACGGTCTTGCATCCTTTTATAGGCGTTTCATTCCTCACTTCAGCGGAATCATGGCACCAATCACGGATTGCATGAAAGGCACCAAGCTTGAGTGGACAAGGGACGCCGAATCGGCATTTAATTTGATAAAGGAGCGACTCACTAGTGCGCCCATTTTAGTCTTGCCAAATTTCTCCCTACCTTTCGAGCTACATACTGACGCCTCAAAAACAGGAATTGGAGCCGTCCTTAGCCAATAGGGTAGACCTGTGGCATATTATAGCGAGAAGATTAGGGGTGCACGGCTCAACTACAGCACCTATGATGTTGAGTTCTACGCCGTGGTTCAAGCCGTAAGGCACTGGAGGCATTATCTATTTCATCGCGAGTTCATACTTTACACTGACCACGACTCTCTCCGCCATCTCCACCATCAAGACAAGGTTTCAGCTCGACATGCGAGGTGGATATCTTTCCTTGAGGGGTTCACTTTTGTCGTAAAGCACAAATCAGGAGTCACGAACCGTGCCGCAGACGCCCTTAGTCATCGAAACAACCTGCTAGTCACCATGCGAGTCAAAGTGCCCGGGTTTGACTCCTTCTGTGAGCTGCTCCCAACAGACCCTTATTTCTCAGCAATACTTGCTGACATCCAGGCTGGTAAGCGCTCTGATTTTTTACTCCACAATGGGTTTCTATTTCGTGGAAACTGGTTATGTGTTCCCAAGTGTAGTTGGCGCCTTCAGATTATCCAGGAGTTGCAGGGAGAGGGGCATGTGGGACGAGACCGCACACTCCAACTTGTTCAGTCTTCTTATTTTTGGCCGGGAATGCGCAGCAAGGTAGACAAGTTTGTCAAGCGGTGTCGTATATGCCAGTTATCGAAGGGTGGGGCAACCAATGCGGGACTTTATATGCCTTTCCCTGTTCCATCTCATCCGTGGGTCGACATTAGTATGGACTTTGTGTTGGGTCTTCCGCGAACTCAGCGCGGTTTCGACTCGATTTTCGTTGTGGTTGACAGGTTCTCCAAAATGGTGCACTTCATTCCTTGCAAAAAGTCCACTGATGCTGTGAATGTGGCCCAGTTGTTCTTTCGTGACATTTACCGACTACATGGTCTTCCGATATCAATCGTGTCCGATCGTGACACTCATTTCCTCAGCCACTTTTGGAGAATCCTATGGAAAATGGTGAACACCAACCTTGACTTCAGTAGCGCTTATCACCCACAAACGGACGGTCAAACTGAGGTGGTTAATCGATCTCTTGGAAACCTCCTTCGCTGCCTCGTTGGTGATCACACTAAGAGTTGGGACCTGAAGCTTAGTCAAGCCGAGTTTGCTCACAATCATGCTTTCAATCGCAGCACGGGATTCAGCCCTTTTCAAGTTGTTTACTCTAACCAACCGCGCGGACCTTTGGACCTCATTCCCATTCCGGGCACCGCCAAAGTGCATGGAAAGGCTGCTGAATTTGTTGCAGGCTTGCTGGACATTCACGATACGGTTCGTGATAATCTATCCTCTGCAAATGCGCGATACAAGGAGCGTGCCGATCTCCATCGTCGGCACGTTGAGTATGAAGTTGGTGACTTTGTGTGGGCTGTTCTCACCAAGGAATGCTTCTCGTCCGGCGAATATAACAAGCTTGCAGCAAAGAAGATTGGTCCTGTGGAAATCATCGAGAAAATCAATCCGAACGCTTATCATCTTAAGCTTCCAAGCCATATACGAACTGCTGATGTGTTTAATGTGAAACACCTCATTCCATTCCATGGTGACTCGTCCGACGACGATGATGTGGACCTGACTTCGAGGACGAACTCTTTTCACCCCGGGGAGAATGATGCGGAGCGAATCATAGACGAACAAGCGTTGTCCTATTTGGAGCGATTTGAGGCCCTGTGAGCTGGGTTGTGGCGTAGTTTCCATTCCCTGCATCATGTGTGAGCTGGATGGTTTCAAACCTTCCTTTTATTCCATGCATGCGTAGCTTCCTTTTGTTTGGCTTTTATTGTGCTATTTTTGGCTTGGGATTTGTTAAGACACAGAGGTATTTAAACCTCCTTTGTATACTTTGACAGCAGCTTTTGATTGATTAAGAATACATATTTCCTTTCCATTTTCTTGTTCTTGAAGGACTTGAAATTGATGCCCAAATCTGGTATTCGAGTGTCTTGAATCAACAGGTTTCGGAGGGGTTTCGATTGGGATATTTGTGCTCAAATCAACAATCGGAGTCGGACCTATTTATACGTAGCTTCTGCCTGCATCAGTTCTCGACCTTCACGTTATCTTCATTTTCCACTGGCCCCCCTCCTGTAGTCCCAGGGTTAAGAAGGGCCCTTAGCCCAGCCTACGCTGCCATCATCCTCTGTTGGTTTTGCTCCAAACGCAACGTATTAGCCTTCATCTCCTTTATACCCTTTAGGAGGATGCTCCTGCAACTGCATCTCAACCTATATGCTACAAAAATAATGTCCAACACAAGAAGAAATTCATTACTTTGATAAACTATGCTAGAAAAATAAATATGACCAATTTTCATACCGGAAATGAATGGTTCGACTGCTAATTGAGTTCCTTCTTTTCCATGGGTGGCAGTCGGATTAAGATCACCCTTGGAGATATTGCAATTAACTGACTCACCCGCCTCCCAGTGCCAATGCTTTTGGCCAAAATAATTCTCATCATAATACCTTGGGGAGATCATCTGATGGGACCGGATAGGAACACTCTATTTCTCCATGAGGGCAGTTATTACGTTTTCGTATGGGAGGGTCCTTCTATTATTGGATTCAGCCACCATGTGTATCTCCTAGATGGTGTAACCGGGGTCAACAATCATGTTCTTGCATATGTTCCAGTGGAGGAAAAATCTGTTTATTTTGGCTTCAGAAGGATAGCCAGCAGGTATCACGCAGTGACGGATGAGGTAGTTCTTCATCTTCTCCTCTTGATTGAGAACATAAATCTTGATTTGTCTCAGCTTGAATGTCCAGTTGCTGACATTCATATTGAAGTACTTTTCAACCATCTAATTGAGATCGAGGGCCCCTGACTCATCGTCTTCAGCTACCTAGTTAGGCCAGTTGTCACGATAGTAGACTTGGAGTATTTCAACCGGGTTTTTTGGATCTTTACCAATTGTGCACCTAACAGCCTTGATTAACTCACTTGTCAATACCATATTGATGTGATTAACTCGAGTTCTGTACCTCCCGGTACTGAGACAAGTGAAATTTGAGTAGAACTTTCTGACCTCCATCTTATAAGTGGGCTTATCCAACCAAATTAGCCCCTCCATCCTCAACGATTTGAAGGCCTCGAGGAATACATCTAGGTGGAGACACTACACATCACCCGACTTTATGCATCTCACCTCCTTCAGCCGCCTCTTGCAGATAACTTTAGTGTAGCGTTTCTCATTTTCCTCAGCGAAAACAAGTTTCTCGCCAAAGGTTGGTGGTGGAGGGGATTGCTTCGCCTTCTTCACACGAGACGTGCCCACCTTGCCACCCTTTGCCCGGGACATTTTGGTTGTATTCTTGAATGGAATTTGATGGAAAACATTAGAAGCAATAAGCAGTGATGTGTTCTACTAATTTGCTGTTGCATGATATATCCTAACCGAGGTCGATGACAATTTGACTGACACGATTTACCACTGCAAAATTGCACATTCAATAACATTTATCAATTTATGAATGTGCGACCTCCCAGAGAAGTTCGGTTAGGCCGATCTGTAAGCGACACATAGATGAATGGTAAAAAAATGCCTAACGAATATGAGAACATTATCATACACTACTAAACTAGCCCTAAAACATAATCAATCAACTAGACATAAGATAAAGCTTGCACATTGGACTAAATCTACAAATTACAACCACATATGTACTCAAACCATAATCGTAAACAACTAAAACAATAGATAAAATTAAAAATTCTGATCTCGTCTAGGGTTTGGGAATAATGTGGACTCTCCTGCAATGTTAATGGCTAGTGATAAACAAGGAGCAGTGGGAGAGCTTCGATTTTTATAAAGGAGGCGGTTTGGCGGTTGAATTAAATGGTTTTGTGGCACTTTTGTTGAAAGAGGAATATATGATTGTGCGACTACGAGTTCATGGAATGCGATGGGTTAAATCTTCAACTAATTAAGTACTCCTACATTACATTGTTGTTTCACTACATGTACGACCTCATTGTAGTTCTCGACATAGCAGTTCTCTGCATGAATAGTGCACGAGGTCGCACGAATGGGTTACTGGGCCAAATAAAATAGTTGGCCCAATTGTCAGAACATTTGGCCTTCTCGAACTGCCCCTCTATAACCATGAACTCGCTTAACCGTTGGTCACATCAATATTATAAGGAGACACTAGCAACCTCGCATATGACACTGGCCCAATTAAAGTTTTTGGCCCAAATTCATTTAAACACTAGCCCAAAAGCCAGGCCCAGGGCAATTTTCCACCAAATATTGATAAAATAAATATTAAAAACAAAAAAATAGATGAGATCATCAATTTAATCTCGAACGGTGTTTCATTCACCCTGACTAAGTCCTTGATCGAACTGTTGTATTGGTTACCCTTTATAATTGTGATACGTTGTACTGGATTACCAATTATGATCTCGAAAACTTACGACTAATGCTTCTTTGAAAGACTGTTAATCCTCTAACATAGTTCAATGAGCGATGGTACCAAATTTGATACGGTACTGAATTACTCTTTATAATCATGATACATTGTACTGGATTACCAATTATAATTTCGAAGACTTACGACTATTAATTTGTTCTCAGACTGTTGATCCTCTAACATGGTTCAATGAGCATTGGTACAAAACGTGATAAGTTGTACTGATTACCCTTTATAATTGTCTAACATGTTCGTACAATTTCTTTAGTAATACCTTAGGTCCGTTCTCCCTGCATAACATGATTATCCTGTATAATTGTTACAACTGCTACCTACTTGTTTCAACTAACATCGATTTTGCAAGACTCTTAACAATCCTAATATTTTCCTAAACAAAACGGAAAAACATTATTGCCCGATAGTATTGACTATTCATGAAGAACATGGAAGAACCCATTGTAATTACTATAACTATCATCTAGTAGTTTTTTATATGGTTAGCTATGCCACACCCTACACAAACGTGATAAATGAACAATTACTGTTCAAAACATTAAATGTCTTAGAGGATTGAGTGTTTGTAGGGATATCAATAATTCCCTGTTCAATAAGTATAACTAACATTACAGTCTTGTATAAAATAAACTGTAACAATCCCTAAACGTGTCCTAAATGTATCTTTACTCCTCTAATAACATCAGCTATGACTATTGATGAAAAACAAATTTCTATATTATAACTAATTTTGGAAATGGTAGACATACCCTAGTTGTAGACGTTGTTGCTAACCTCTTGTGTATCGAGGAGAAGACGAAGACATAGCGACGTCATTTGTAATCGTGAAATGGGTCGTTTGGTCCCCAAACAGGCAAAACATATGGATTCAAACCCACAAAGATATCGACGTCATGCAAACAACGTATTATTTGAGGCCTGAAAGAACGTATTGCGAAGTCGGACATTCATATGGGATTCCACTAATGAGCCACTTTTGACCCACTATAAGACTTAAAATGAAGGACAAGTGGGTGTCGTATGTATCACGCGACGTCACAAGAGTGGCGGGAGAATGCAAGTATGCGCCTTACTTAGCAAAAAAAAGCCCAAATCTTTGAAAGAGCCTTTATTGCCAAAAATAGTGCCCTCTATCCTCCAAGAAATAAATTTCATCTTCCTCAACTCCTTTCTCCTACAAGTTATCAATCACAAAAAGAAATCACATCCATCTCCCGATTAGATGCTTAATAAAGGTCTCCAAAGTTGGGTGTGTGGAGGTCACCAAAGTTGGGATTCCATGAATCAAAATTGTGGTAAGGTTTAATCTTTCACACCATATACACATGATTGTATTGCTCATTATACATTCATTCACATTGAATTTTGAATGAGAGTTTGTTACTATTTGGTGTTTTATGTATCATCTACTTTGTGATATGGCCAATACAGGTAGGGTTGTGTGTGGTTACTTTAAAGATTACATTTTTTAATGTGTATTGAGTGTACCACTTGTTGAAGTTTTTAAATGGTGCTTATTTGATATGGAAATTTCATGAAGCATTTAATTTTTAACATTTCTTTTAATCATATGGAGATCGTCTTCATCGAAGATGTATATAGTGTGTAACTTAAGGGATGTTATGGTGTTTTTGTGGCGAAATCCTTGATTTAATAGCCTTTTCCAATCATTATTTGGTGTGCGTAATTCACTCAGGGGTTGTGGATGACATAGTGTTGTGTGATTTATTGCATTTCTTTTTAGGTTGTGGTGTGGTAATCCATGATAAGAGAAAGTGGACCCAAGGAACTAGAGGTCAAAATGGTTTGAAAAGATGTAACCAAGGTCGGGGTAGGGCTATTTGCAAGGAATTAATGGACATGGTGGAAAAAGGTATGAAATGTCCAATGGAATTTGACCACATCGAAAATGCGATAGGCGAGAATAGAAATTGGCGGTCTAGTTACTAAGGATTTATAGCTAGGACAAAGGTTAACATTTTCTCGTACGAGTCTTGGCATTGGGTTGATGCGACTTACAAAGGAAAAGTTATGGAAGGCCTTTTAAATGGCATTTAAAATTGATTGTGAAAACATGGAAAAGTTGAAGACAAGAACAATACGCCGCTTTGGCGAGAGATGGAGAGATTTCAAAGCCAAATTGGCAAGGGATTATGTTTTCGGGAAGAACAAAAATTTGAACCCAAGGATTAAGCATTTGTTCATAAGTGACTCTAGCTGAAAGGGTTTTTGTTGTAAGAAAAATGGTGGACGAAGCATCGATAAAAGATTAACATTTACATTGTTTGAGGTTTATACACAGTGGATACATAATTATAATTGTAAACAAAGCCATTTTTTTATAATTAGATGAATTTATGCATGATTTTATTATGATTAGAACATTAGTTATGAATGTGGTTTTTGACTATTAATGCGTTATTATTATTGACGTCCCTGATTTCCTTAAATATAAGTACTAGGATCTGGTTGTGCAACGTCACATAGTACCCATCAGACTATTGTCCATTTGTACAGAGTGGTTTGCGACATCGTATGACAACAAATATTAGGCACTGTCTTCGTAGATGATCATATCGACATCACAAAATGTCCATTCGTATGATGGGAATTACCTACCGAGCTTGAATGATGTCGTACAGAGACAAGGGAACTATGATACAATTTCACCTATTTATTTGTTTTAGTGATTACATTAGGACAATGTCTTGATTGTATTATTCATCAAGGTCATAGAGCTAAACATAGTGACGTTTCACAAGGATACAAAATGCGACATACCATGAGTTGGGGTGGCTATGCAGTAGTCACAAGAATTATCATGAAGGAAATGTTCGAGACAAAAGTGTTTGATAAAGTATAGCAGAGCATGGCAGATGATGAGGAAAGGATTTCTATGGAATATCCTACACCGGATGAGGTACCTCGATTTGAAAATTGGTTAAAGGGATATAAAAGTGAGGAAAGAAGGGAGGTAAGTTCCACGCCAAAGAAGCGGAAGTGGTAGCCCAACAAATGGTGAGTTTGCTAACATTTTAGTTGTATTATTGTATTTGAAAATGTTCCAAATAATTTTGACCTAATATATGAGTTTGATTATTGATAATTTTTAGGAGGAATTGAAAAAAAAGAGACAGGGAAGTCTGTCGAGGTTGGAAAGAAAAACATACTAGGTGTAATGCTTAACAAGGAAGTACATCCGGGCAGGGTCCAGGGAGTCGGCACACTCGCTACACATAAGGACATCTTTGTTAAACCTTGAAGAACGAAGGTTGATATTTCCTCAAGTAGTCAACAAGGAGAGATTGATGGTTCGAAATCCACATTAACCCAACTAGTGGGTTATGTCTTGTAAGAATCAAATGGGAGGAAAATGCCACTTGAATCGGAGAAAATCATTGCAAGTTATAAACCAACAACCTCAACGACCCCTCATGCTTCTTCTCCGGAAACCTCAATACATGAACACCCAGAGTGTTATAGTGATCCTATCCCACCTTATTCGACTTCAATAACACCTCTTGCATTTGACCTACTAAGAACGAAGTTAGTATAGTCAACACAATGGAGAAAGGAGATATAATTGAATATATTACACTTTTCATATTAAAATTATTTTATACTTTGTTCTTAATTACTGATTCTTTTTTAAACAGGATAAGTCCTTGTGCATTCTTCTTGCCGAACGTGTTGATGATGAGAGCCATGTTGTGGTAGAAGGTAAAGTTTACACATCCATACGATTGCATAATCATAAGCTGGTTGCGAAGGAGAACGTGGTGGTTAAGGTCACTAAAAGCCTTGTTGATGGTATAGTTCTTCCAATCCCTGAGGCCGAGGCAACTACACTGGACAAGGCCATGGGAATATTTGTTGAATGGCCCTTTTTTTTGTCTCTATTTTAGACAAGGTGCCCCCCGAGAAGGTAAAAATAAATTAGGTGATAAGGTTATGAGCACACACACAAGTTTTTTATATAGTTTTTCTAATTTGTTCCACGTAGGTCAAGGCAATCATTAGTAGCCCACCAAATCTTCAAGTACATATGGGGATCCAAAACATACAAAAGTGTGTGTCTCCAGAGTCAAGGCACCTCCATTCAATCCGTCAAAGGATGGGTCTCTGAAGAATATCCACACGATTGTAAAAGCTCACCTTCCCTCATCTTCGTACGAAATACGAAATTACCATGGATGAAGTTGGTATTTTGGGTTACAGGGTAAATCAATCACCCGGAAGGAGGATTTTGAGGCATTATTCTATTTCAACAATGTACCCCCACCCGTTATGCAACTACATTGCATGTAAGTATAAAGGAATCCATGAACCGAATGTTCAACATTTTTTAAATTATTGCATTTCCCCTCAATTTATCGAGACTAACAATGCATATAGGCTTTTGCATATGCAATCAATTTTTAAAATGAAAGGGTGGATAGGGGTTCTTTGCCCCTTAAAGATCCAACATGAACATGTGGCGATGGAAGAGTGTTTGACCTACTTTAGCTCTCGGTTGATCAAAAAGGAAAATGCTATATACATCGCACCTTATTACGAGAGGTGAGTCAACTCTACTTCCTTCCTAAAAAACTAATGTTTTGATTCTATTAAAGATTATTGGATTATAATGAACTAATGAAAATTTTATTTTTTTCTAGTAAACATTGGATGGTCGTTGTCTTCATTATTCCCACTAGCACGGTGTACTGGTTCGCTCCATTACATCAAACGCTCTCGGAGACAATTTCATTCGCAATTGCAAAGGTGATGATGGATCCCATAATCAACCCATGCAAGACATTCCATTGGAAATCCCTAAAGGTAAGAATTCAAATCCAAAAATTAACATGACATAATTATTGCTATAAGTGCATCTATATGTGATCCTAATCAAATTGTGTGAATTGATAGCATAAAATAAAATCAGCCGGTTACTATTTGATGCGCTTTATGAAGGATTTCGTAGTGAATGTGAACGAGAATCAATATGACCTAAAAAGGTAACTCAAATTCATACAGTATGTTTCAACTAAAAAAAAAGAACAACGCTCAACCTTTGTATTGATTTTGTGATTACTCTGTCTTGTAGTATTTTCTTGAGGACAAATTACCATACACAATTATGCATTTGGACAAAGTACGCGAAAGTTGGGCAATTTTCATGATGGTAAACAATTTGAAGGATTTTCTTATCCCATCCACTATATAAGGAACTATTATTAGGTTAAGTTTTTTTGTTCAGGCATCATTCTCTAAAATGCTCATTGATACTTTCCAAGGTTAATTTTTTATGCCTTGATATAGATCTCTATCTAGTTATGGAGTATTAATGGTATAGTTAATTATGTGAGAATTTTGATATCATTTTATTTGCATTGAAGGTGTGTTATGTATCCTTCTTGTCTATATGCATTACGCTTGTTGTAGCTACATGTCCTTTGAATGGTGTTTGAAGCCAGGAACACATTTTTAATGAAATTTGTATTGCTGTTTATATTACATGTAACGACGTCGTTAGTGTAGAATTTACCATTATGTTCAAACGATTGCAAACCCGCGACGTCGCTAAATGTTCACCATGGATTAGCAATGTTACCATGATAAGAGCGACGTCGACTAGTACGATCTCGCAAATACCTCGTTCATCTTGGAAACAGCTGCGACGTCGCACTAACCCTAGCGAGCATGCTATACTAAAACGACGTTGTTGTATCAACATGCCATGTCATCGTTGCACATGTGATGACCAATCGGGTCGATCACGGCGAAGTCAAACTTTTCCTCCAACGTCGTACTTTCAAGATGACGTCGCATATGAGTCAGATGGTGGCTCGTAAGTAAATATTTACCGCAGTTTTTATGAAATAAAACCGCAGTAAAAGGAAAGAATTAATGTGGTTTGTAACGCAGTCAAAAGTTGGTGAGTGTGAGATGTCGGTACTGGAAAATGCGACTTCATGTACACGAATAGAGGACTTTGCACATTAACATTGTGACTTTGATCTAGGCAAAGTTGCACATTTCTTGGTATGTCGACCGCCTCACCAAGCTACCGACGTCGCACTACATTAGGTATGAGTTTCGGTCATTGGAGTATTTACCTTGGTTATTTTTGCAAAAAAACCGAGGTAAAAACTACTTTTTACCTCGATTTTGAACCGAGGTAAAAAAAACATTTTTAATCCACCACATTTACCTCGATTTTGTTTAGACAAAAAACTAAGGTAAAAACTCTTGTAAAACCGAGGTAAAATGTGTTGTCCCTTGTAGTGGTGGTAACTTAACTAAAACTACTTTTAAGGGTTTGGTTCATTTGAAATTAATTAACCTAAACTACTAGATATTTTAACTAAATCCATGCATATATAGTAACTTGGGGTATGCCTGAATAAATTAATATATATGAATTGGCTAAGAAAATAGTCCTTCTAATACTCCATGTCATTGCTTTCTAAATCTTGTTTGCCGGTGGTGGATGGAAGAATGTAGAGCTCTCCAACAATTCTATGCTGTAAAGAAAATTCCGAAATTATATAAAATGCTCTATTAACCCACAACATATCGAATGATAAGAATATTAAACGAAATAAAGAGAAAATATGTTAGAGGCAGTCCCCCTGTCATCGATATGCATACATGCTATTTCTTCCTTATTATTATGGTTTTACTTTTTTTATACTCATGCTATTTTTTTGTTCATTTCGGTGGTATATTTTTTTCCTTAGCAAAACATCTCGTTTATTATCATTTACCACAAGTTATGGTTTAAATTATTTAAATCAAGCGGTTGTTTCACTTATGCGATGAATACAAGTTCAATGAGTGTATAATTGAAATAATTGTTTGGTGGACAAAGAATCATTAAACATGCACAAATTTTTGTTTTAGATCGACTAACTGATAGAGGAATGAGAGGAGGTCATTTATAATAAGTATGACTAATAGGGTGATTTCATATTTATATTTATTTATTGCATTGAGGTAACTATAATTATAAAAATATTTTCAAATGAATCTCAACATATAAATAATTATAATACAACCTCAAAAATTATGAAAATGAGATTTTCTATAATTGTCTAACCGTTAGTCCAAACCTACTCTGAAAAATGTGAGAATCACAATTACTGTAAACTTAAAATTCCCACAGAATATGGTATGCAACTTATCGAGACTCTAACTTTTAGTTGTCAGTCTCCCTATTCGAAATGATATTAAAATAATTGTTTGAATATCACATGTCAAAGTTGTGAAACTACTGAATATTTGTAGCGATTGAAGAAATTCTTCAATTCAAGTAACCAAACACCCTATATCATTATAGGAAATGAAAATTAGAAGGTAGTCTCACAGGTGACTTGTCCATCAGCTATGGTCAGGGGCCTAATTTCAATTGGCAAAATTAGGGAAGGAAATCGATTGGATCGCAACCGGGTCATAAGAAAAACGGGTCAGGTAAAAAGAAATATTTTTGGATCTTGTTTCTCCTTCTTCTTCGCCCAATTTCCATCTTCTTCCTCTTTTACTTCTACGTTACGCATCTTCTTCTTCTCCAAATTAAGCGATTTTTTTCCCGTTTTTCTACCTTCCTTCACCATTCCTTTATCATTCCTTCTCTATTGCTTCTCCTTCTCTGTTTCTTCATCGCCTCGATGAATACCCCCAACTTCAAATGCTCCAATCGAACACGACCTACAAGATGTTTAGATTGTGAATGAAATCGATGAAGACCTAATCAACGTTGAAGACCTAGTGGAAATCAAAATTAGCGAAAATGTTCTTAGCCTTTGCATCATAAGAATTCAACCTACTAAATCTCAACATGATTCAAATGAAATTCACTTTGAATCTATTGATAATTGACCTCCTTCTAATCAAACTCATCGGAACTATACTCAATAAGGTGACTACTGCAATCACAGACCTTTTGACATAGAATTGCATATGAATGATATGTGTGGAGCAGTGAAACTGTAAATTGAACTGTTATGAACATGTAAAAATATGTGCCAAATTTTAACAAAACTAAGTTGATGTTGCTGAAACATTTCATAGACTATGCATATGTTACCTTATTACACACATTTTATATTAAGACGCGCATTTTTTAAAACAGTAAATATGAGTTATGAATCTATGCCACAAGGTAATATGTAAGTTAAATGTGTAACACGCCATCTTAAACGTCTTTAATAGGTTCCAAAATTGATACCTATGTAAGTTGGCTCGGGCCTTTATCACGTCTCAAAATCAGAATTAGATTCTGCGTTTGGAAACTAAGGAGGCTTTATCTGGCCTTTAGCATACTCAGAACTTGGAATAAGGTTCCGAGTCTAGATGCTGAGGAGGCTTGGTCAGGGAATGTTCCAAACTCCAAACCTTATAATACTCTCCCACGTATGTAACCGCCTTTGTTTTGTTCTTGCCTCAGGTATATTTTTTGGGCCTCTTGGGGTCAAAAAACGCTTGATGAATGAATTTAATCACCATTTGTGCCTAACTTGGAAGGTGTATCCCTTCTTTTGGTTCCAAACTCAGAATTAGATTTTGGCCCGGCAATTTAAAAGGTAATATAAAAAGGGGAACCACTTCCAAACTTAGAAATTTAATCGGTTCCTCTGGTAAAACGTCTATTTCATTCATATACCCATATTAAAATAGCCTTGATTCATAGATTCATAATGTAACAAAATACATGACATAATCGTATACCCTGATAAAAATCTACAGACAACACTTTAAGAACTAATCTATACATAAGCGTATAGATCACTCGAAATATATTCCGCACAATTCATATCATCTATATTTACGTAATGTGTGTTCCTCAACCAGGTTAAGATTCCCTAGAGTCTTTGATCAGGCATGAATTAGATGCCTAGCCAAGAAAGTTCTTGTGAGATTGATATCATCTTTTTAATGGGGCTTGAATACCTTCGGAAAATCTATGAATAGGAAAATACTAATAAATATTACCGAACAATTAAGATACAAATTATGCTACACAAAATGGTCCCAAGAAACAAGTTTATACTTACTTTGTAAATTTCAGGTAATCCAACTATACTTGTTGAACACACTCCGCCGTGTATAACATGATGTAATAGGCACACTCCCACGTTTTGACTTGTTTCTTGTACTAACTTATAGAAACTAAGATTATGAAAATTCTTCCAATAAATAAATAAATTATATAGAATAACACATGCAAAAACTCGAACTTGATTTCAACCATGTCTAAACTCATATCACATTTGTCGCTAGGGTAAATGATAGCCAGTCCCAAAATTTTGACAGGTTGGAAATGCAGGGAATCCATCTAGTACAAGTGCTTGTTTGTGGGGACAATAAAAATTTATCTCCAATGGTACCTTCACATGAAAGCACATTTACGTAGACATATTGCTAAAATATTATTAACAAATGAACTAAACATCCTAACCATCACCTCCCAAGGTATAGCGCAAAAAATAATTTCTTATATGTCTGCCCTAGGCTCTTGTGTATGTAGTCGATCCTCTCTTGATACGTAAACCCAATTTCTTGAGTCATCACTGGGTACAAGTACCCCATCCAACCCTTCTCTTTTTGATTATCAAAATAGTATATGTACCTTTAAAATGCATTTGGGGATATCAAAACTAAACATGTGCGAAATAATAAATTGCAAATTTAAATACATATAACACTCACAATAAGTAGGCGGGCATTAGCATTTGGTTAACTTGCTTACATCACCGCTGATCTTCAAAATCACACCATAACGCAGTGATTTCCCGCTTTTGACCAAATACGCCTTCATTTCTCAAAAATGTGTATCTTTGTTTGCACCCATGATGTGCAACAAAATTATACAAGAATCGTATGAAGTGTTGCGATTCCCTAATGAATTGGGCTTTTGCAACCGGAGGTCTAACCTTATTGGGTGCCTTTTCCACCGGTTTTGGTGTCATTGGCCGGGTGACTTTAAAATGACGATCCTTTATAGGATCGGCGTATAATAGATGATGAGACCATAAAAGAAACATTCATTGAAAGGGTCATGCTCATTTGTAGTGGCCATCCAGAATTGGCACACTGGCATTGAGCACCACCAAAAACTCCAATGAAACTCTACATATACAATCCACAATTTGAACAGAATGGTGATGTTGCATTGACTCGTGCAAAAGTTTATCGTCTACGTGTAGTGTTCTACCCTTCTCACCTTGATCAATGTATAGCTCACACAAATTTTATGTCTACATCGTATAAAAAGTTGTGTTCAGGTGACAAAAATTTAAGAAGAACTAATGACATACAATGAATTCCGTGCCTTTTTTTCATTGGCTAGGATGGCTTTGTCGAGATTATAGTCTCCATTTGGTTATGTTTGAATAATTGGCCCGTGGTTAATCTAAATCTCTCTAGGAGAATGACATGATTCTTGGGATGGAGGAGTCCAATCGGGCGTCAAATCATCTAAATTCTCCAGTAGAGCAAGTCTGGTGTGTTGGATTAGTTTATGAATTATAATGTCTTGTTTCTCTATCTATTTGTCCCAAATAATTTAATTTTCTTGCAAGGTCTGGATTCTTATTAGTTTTGCCCAATCGTATAACCGAAAATTCCAAATGCTTCTAATTGGAACAAGAACGCACCCACTCCTGTAGCACATCCCGGGTGGTTGAGTTTTCCCGTAGGCTCACAAAGGATGTCATTCTTACCCATAGGAATGAATCGACCTTCCAATTGATATTCTTCAACTTTGCATACATGTACAATGAAAACAAAATGAGTTCATAGAAGGGAAAAATATGTGTTGAAGAGGGAAGGAAATACCAAGGGATTATCACTCATTCCACAAGCTAAATTTCGGTGGGCTTTTCATACCTTCCCTCTTTCTTTTGTCAGCCCTTTAGTAATAGATCCCACATCTCAATTTTATTCTCATCAATGGGTATTACCAATGACCTTGCCTCATCTTCGGTTATCTCCCCTTCGATTGCAATTTGAACCTCTGTTTAGAAACGGCCTCCGTGATGATTTTGAACCCCGTCATTTAAACATAAATGGTTAATTTTAATATAAACGATAGGAAATTTGGGGGAATGCGACTTTTTTTTAAAATGGTTCCTTGAACTCAATCCATAGGCAGTTATTGTACTCTCACAAGACCTCATGCTAATTATCGTATCGTATTTCTACCCTTGTTCTACCAACCTTTACCATCCAACTAGACCATTTAACATGTTCTTTGGACAAACACTGTCCCAATTTGTTGAAAACCAACATAGTCAACTCCTTCCTAGATATTCTACATTCTAACTTTCTATAATGAGTCTTTGAGATTCCTACCTCATCAGATCCATCTTTGTTATTGCAACCATATTTCGAAGTATTGTGATTGACATTGTGTGAATGTAAACTATCATCACGAGCCCTTTCCTTAGACATTATTGATCCTACATTCAGACATTATCCTAAATAATATTAAAACTATATCAGTAGGCCAATGTAGCATTAGAGAATGTGGCGGGGGGGGGGGGGGGGTTAGAAAACTAGATTGACTGCGTTGAACTCCAATGCTGCATATCTTTGGCTCCAATCTTCTTCTACTATGCTTTGTTGTTAGGGGCTTTCATCTACTACCATTATAGTGTGAATAGCCTTTGATCTCTATACCATCCTTGCGAACGACCATTAATATCTTTTACTGCCCTTACGAGCGGCCTTCATATAGAATATGACAAAAAGTACCCACATGCGACCTAAAAAGGATGATAACAAGGAAGATCTGGGAGCCCGTGCATACAAGATGTCCATTACTACCAATTAAGTCTACAAAATGCTGGATTTAGACAAGAAAACCAAACATGGCCGTCTAAAACCCTTGTCACGTAAACTCAACTAATACTAGCAATCACTACCACAAAGACCCCCCCTCCAGCACCATTTTTTTGGGTTGTAGCACCGGTTATTTCTGGGAAAAAACCGATGCCTGAGTAACCGTTGAAACGGTTGCACTGGTTGGAAAAAAACTAGTGCTAAATTCCTACTTCTAGCACCGGTTTTTTTGTTAGCACCGGTTTTTTGGTTAGCACCGGTGCTAATTTTAGCATTGGTAGCACCAATATTTTTGTTAGCACCGGTTTTCAACCGGTGCTAAAATATTTACGACGACTAAAAAATATCCCTTCCCCTGAAAGAGGCAACACGTTGCAGCTTTCAGAGTGTGAGATTTTTTTTAGTCGTAAATATTTTAGTGCTAGTTTTTCAACCGGTGCTAATTTTAGCACCGGTTTTTTAACATAATCAAATTCTTAGGGAGAGATATTCACATAATCAAACATGTAAAACCATGTTCCAGAAACTAACATAAATAATGTCATAAGAGTCTAGCATGGCACAAACCTTACTCATGCTCCATTCATGATCGGGGGAATTTTCAAATAATGAAACCAACATCTCAGGTGCAGAAAGGTTAACAAAATAATCAAATCCAAGTCCACCTTAAGAATTAGGCTCACATAGTCCAGGATAAGGAGTTGTCTGGGAAGTGAAAAGATTGAATCATCTAAGGCACAAAAGGAGAAGCATAGTCAAAAGGGTTTCACAAGATTAAAAAGAAGAAGAAAAAGAGGTTCAAAGAATTGCTCATGCCCAGAATCACTTAAACTAGCTTCTAAATTTGTTATTTCAAGATATTACGAACATGGATCTTACGATCACACGACTGCAACAAGCCTACAATGTAAATAAACCAATTTCCCTATATCAAAGTTATACCCAGCATGTAAAAAGGTCTATGAAACCGCAACTGACATTTTAAAAAGTAAAAAAAAGACCTTTAGATTTCTTCAAAACAATGAAAAAAGTTAAACATGTGAACCTGACCTTTAAAACATTTAATATACTTAAAACAAATATGCAAGAGTGCTCACATCTTCGGAAATTGTGATTATGTTTGGGTGAAGAGGATGCAGTATGTCATTCACCAGAATGAGATATAACAAAGCATCCTTATCAACGTATTGGTTGCAGTACCTACAAAAGATGCTATCTGTTATGAAAGGAATAATCTCCGGTAGAAAACTGTCACGACATGATAAGAGTACATCATCCTTAATGCGGATTAAAACTTAATACAGCTAATATGGCCAGAGTTATAATTGAGGATGGGAAAACAATTTCTAGTGACACTAGAGTTGTAGCTTTAAAGTATGTAAGTAATGAGTACATAAACCACATGATAATCAAAGTAAAAAAAAAAGTTTACTTAAATCGATAAGTTAAAGGACTTACTCCTCCATGTCACCCATAAATGAAGCAAAACCATTATGTGTGTACATCATTGATGTAAGCAAGTGAAAATTAAAGCCATCAATATGATACTCCTCCACCCACCCGAGAGGCATTAAGCCAGAAATTAGCTACAGTACCAACTTCTAACAAAATGCAAAGCCTATTAAACTGACTTGAGGAAGGCCAGATATGCTACAAATTTAAATTTGAAACAACGAAGTGCAACACATTTTGATCTCTATGATTGAACATTCTCGTACCCAAAAATTTATGATTGCCTCGCTTACCTACAATATATTAAAATTGCTCAAAAATATATTACACTTATACATCCTCAGAATGGATATAAAGTATGAAGTATCATAGTATCAGGACCCCAAAGAGGAAATAATGGACTACACAAATACAATGCCTTGATACAAAGGGCTCTATCAGTGACCATCATAGAAGAAGCCAGCACAATACAGGCCAAACTCTCAGTATTATGAGTACAAACATTTTTCCAACGAAATGGATAGGATTCCATTTTTATGAGTTATTACAACCTTTGTTCTCCAAATGTTATATCTTTTATTTTTAACTAGCTATAAGCATACAGCCAGGCCCATGTAGTAAAAATTGCAATATGTCGAATCAACAAAGAAACTCGGTTAATGCTAAAGCAAAGAAATGTGAAAATCTAGTCATCCTACATGCAAACTAGTCCTTGTTGACATTATGGTATTATGAAATATAGACAAGTCACTTACAAATGTTTGATGACACACAATTTACTAGAAATACAATGGCATCTAAACATGACATAATTCACCCGTCAACTCAATTTATTAGATTACCAGAATGAAAATAGTAATCATTTGAACCATTATAAAAGCGATAACCTAATCATCTCATCTGCTGCAGCGTAAGAATGGACTATGTCTAAGAAGACCAATAATCCAAGACCTGCAAAGAAATGGAGAAAAACATCTATAAAAAATTAGCTACATATCAAATCGGGTGAGGTTGGTTTCAGAACTGTGAAGAAGAAGCCATATATGTAATGCCATATTTGTCAGTTATAAGAAAAAATAAAGAATAAGGAACCATGTCCAAAGGAGAGCAAGAAGTGGAAGAACATGTTACAAGGGATCAGAGGAAAAGAATGAGGCAACATCGAGGAATTATTGACAAGTTCTTACCATTTTGGATGAAGACCTGTTTTAGGGGGTGAGCAAACTGGAGTTTGCCCCCACCTCGTCCCACCTCCACATCTGCCTTGTCCCGTCACTATTGCTGCCTGATCTCGCTGCCTCACCACCTCTGCTACCCATGCGGCACCACATTGCCATGTCGTCGCCTCACCACCTCCTAGCTCTGCCCTAGCTTCGATAGAAACCCACACCACCAGTCACCAGAAAGGACCGTGCCCCTACCTCCACCCTAGCTCCACCACCTCCTAGCTCCGTCACCTCTTAACGCTACCCTAACTACACCAGAAACCCACACCACCAGCCACCAGAAAGAACTATGAGTCACTGCTACCCTAGCTCTGCCACCCCCTACCTCCGCCCTAGCTCCGCTAGTTCCTAGATCCGCCAGAAACTCTATCCGCCGCCGCATCGTACCGCTTTTCTGCCGCTACTCCACAACTGCTCAAATCGAACCACCATCGCATCACCACTGACTTATCTCCAATCGAACGACCGGACCCACACCAATCTAACCACCGTCGATCATTGATTAGTCGAGTAGCGGTGAGGAAAACACGAAAGATGAATTTTGAGAAGAAAGAAAGAAAATGAAGAAATGAGGGCAGGGTATCACTTATTTCCAAACATTTTTTTATTTGTATTTATATATACTAATTCAAATAAAGTTTGGCCGTGGATTAGTTAAAGTCAACATTGTTATTAGTGTTTATATAGTGAAAATCGAGTAAAGTTAGACCATTGATTAGTTAAAGTCAGCTTAGTCACTAGTGTTTCTATACACAGAGAGAGAGAGAGAGAGAGTCAAGTAAAGTTTAACTGTTGATTAGTTAAAGTCAACTTAGTCACTAGTATTTATATATAGAAAGTAAAGTAAGGTTTGACCATTGATTAGACAAAGTCAAACATTATTATTAGTATTTAATATATACTAATTCAAATAAAGTTTGACTGTTAATTAGTTGAAGTCAACTTTGGTATTAGTGTTTATTTATGGAAACTCATGTAAAGCTTGACCGTTAATTAGACAAAGTCAACCTAGTTGTTAGTGTTTATATATTGAAATTCGAGTAAAGTTTGACCGTTAATTAGTTATAGTCGGCTTAAATGACAATGGTCGCTACACTATAACCCTTGTTTCTAAAAACTATATGCCTCACCTATCAAGGTACAATTAATATAGTAAAATTAGGGAATGCCAATAAGAATGGTGCTCATCGTTCTTTACGCATACACTCACATAGCCAAGAACTAACAAACCCACAACATTCTAACCAACACTCCCTAGGGGACAAACAAGACTAGCACGATTAGTCACATCCAACAATGGAGAATCAAAGAGTAAAATTAAAATGCATCATTTCAAGAATGTAGAGAGCAAATCAAACATGATATTCATAAACATATTAGATAGGGAGGCCTAAAATCTTACAAAATATCTACCAAGTCATGAATACAAATTAGATCCCCAAGTAAGTAATTTAATCCCTAAGTATTGAACCCAATTTTACCATTAGATTCAATGCCATTGGGTACAAAAATAAGAAATACTAATTGAAGAGAGAAGAGTTATTCCATTTCTCTCTCTACTTTCTATTCTAAACAAGTTGAATAGAATTAGAATAATAACTAACTCTCAAATCCTAGTAGACTAGTGCTTCTCAAATAGTATGTGGGAAAGGGCTTAAAGAGGCTGAAAACCAAGGGAAACCCTAGAAGCCACTTCGGTATGGGCCGTGCACTAGCACATGGCCCACGATGCATGATTTGCATAAAAGTGCACGGGTTGCTGACTAGAGACGGGTCCTAGAAAACTTGAGCGCGCGACCCATGCAAATCCTTGTGGGTTGCGTACTAGAAGAGCATTTTAGCTGTTTGAGCAGTGTGACCCGTGCAAAAACACACATGCCACTGAGTAGAGTTTATTTTTTTTGGTTTCTATGTGCTTGGCTGTGGGCCACAGACTAGAGTCCATGTCTTAAACTTCTGAGAGCATGGGCTATTCAGAAGGCCACGAACAATGCCAGGATTTAGTCATTGGGACCATCTTGGTGGCAGGAGCTGAGCAAAGGGGCACGGGTCATGAAAGTCTTCTAGTTCTTCCGGACTTCAACTCCTTTTTCTACTTTGGCACATTCCCATCTACTACCACAATTAGGCGTGCGACCTTAGGTTAACTACCAATTTTGTGAATGACCTACAATATCTTCTACCATTCTTGTGGATGGCCTTCACTAAGTTTACTCTAAAGTGCTTATGAGCGATCTACAATGAAGCTCACAAAATAGAATCTTGATGCTCGTAAGGACATAACATCTATTAGGTCTAAATAATCTACCAAACGAGGGATTGCAACAAGAAAAATAAAGGTTATCTAAACCCCTTGTGATGAAAACCCAACTAAACATCACATGCTTCTAGAGTCATGTCAACTCCCCCACACAGACCTTTACTCCTCCTCGAGTAAACAAGAATGAGCAAAAATCCAAGCGGAGCATAGCATGCAAAGAGTTCACCAAAAAAATCCAACCTTATTCCTAGACTACCTTGATTCCCCCAAAGGTGAGAGAATCTCATAACTCTCACTTCCCAAAGAAACTAAGATAACCTATCCAACCAACATACCAACTCAAAGGTGAACTTTGTAAAATGAGTGTGTGAAGCTAAGTTACTTTACCAAAGAACTTCCAAAAGACAATCAAAGAGAACCATGGGATTTCGTTTTCCACTTTCTCTCAATTTCTCTCATTTTGCATTGGAACCCTTTCGGGTTTTCATTCTATCATCCCACAATTTTCTTTTTTTAGCTCACTTCTCACCTTATTTCACACCATTTCCTATCACTTTTTCATAGGTTTTTAACCTATTTGGGCCTTTCCCATTGTTGCCCAAGTCACCCTTTCGGGTTTTCAACTTGGACGGGGATTTTTTTCATTTTTCTTTTTTTTGAGTAGCACAAAATGCCCCAAAAGTGGGTTTCATGCTACAATAACAATAAGAAAAAAAACTAACACCAAACAGATAAGAATTTTTTTGGAACTCCTAAGTGCCTAACTACTCCCTCTCCCACATTGAGAAACTTCATTGTGGTAAAGAACTCCCATAGATAGGAGCCAATGCACGTACTGCAAAGCCGAGTGTACTATTGTGGTACTTTTGCCCAAATGGTTCATATCCATGCCCGAAGTTTTTTCAAAAGTTGCTTAACAAAAATTAAATTCCTTGTTGGTGTGTCTTAGGAACTTCTTTCCCGTACTTCCACCCAAATGCTTGAGCGACTACCCTATGGGTCATTGAGTACCCCTTGTCTAAGTGGAATTTGGTGATCCTCCTACCGTTACTGTGTGATGTTTACTCCATGGTTGCCAATAACTCCAAAGCCCACCTAATGTACGTCTTGGAGTGCATCTCGAGGAAGCCCTCTAGGCCTATCCGAGCTAGTGAATAGGTGACGGGCTTGACTAGGCATATTGCTACCAAAGTCTCTTTGCACACAAACTTGGTCTCCAAGATGGTTCTCATTGGCCTATTGAGATACTCACATTTTTGGGTAGCACTAGTGGTAATGTTGGTCGATCCTATGAAATCATCAAAAACAATGGAGAAGTTAGGAGGCCTGGAGTTTTTGGCTCTTGTCTCCATCTTTAGCCAAACTCTTCCCTTTATCACATCGGGAGGTTGTTCCTGTCTACAACCTGCTTCTTTTAGGATCCATTCTACCACAACAAGAGAAAGATAGTAATTGCAAAAATACACAAGCATATGCATCAAAGATAACTTAGCAAGAATCATTCTTCCTAAAACACCTATTACATGTCAAACCATTTCATCTCAAACACAAGGATCATAAACTTCCCCCAAACTTATTTCAATACAAAACCATGCATATAACCCACATACTTCTATAAAAACACCAAAATTTTCGAAATTCAAGCTTCCCCACATATAACACAATCATGCTAATGAAAGCAAGTAAACACAAAGTACAAATATTTACCCAAATTTGGAAGCTAAGAGGTGAAGATCACACAAGAAAGAGCAAAGAGATATCCCCCTTGAGATATATTGCCCAATTTTGAATTTCTCAAATTGTGAAAAGGGGCATGGATGTTTTTGGAGTATTTAGAGTAGGTTTGTTAATGCTGGGTATAAAACCACTGACACTAACCGATTTGGGGAAGAAAAAAGGCTGCCGAATTAATGGGGGTAAAAGTGTTTGTTTCGGCAACATTTTAATTTTCACCAAAATTCTGCATTTCTGCCCGACTACAGTATTTTTTGACTGGTACGAGGCATGGCATGGCCGTGACATATGAAAGCCTCGTTCCATTTCTTCTTACATGAGCCTTACATGGCCTGTGCTCCCCAACACCTTCATTTTTCCAACACATTTTTCATGCAAGTCCTATTTTCTCCTAACCACAAACACAAGACTCGAACTTAAGCTCAATAATCAATTAGAATTCTCAACAAAGTTCTTTTATAGACAAACATAAAAGCATGCCAACAATCCCTACTGGAAAACATCAAAACGAAACACAATAAAGAAAGCACCGTATATCTATTGTCGTCCTCACAGCTTATTCTTCATGCATTCTAATTAAAACAAACTTTCCTTGGGTCTCCAGAGTCACCATTTGCGACTCCACCCATGATGAAATCTTTGTGGAGGGGTCTCTTCATGCTCCTTGCTCACAATAGAGAGTTTATGTCTATCCCTAGTTAATTTTGACTCCTTGGCCATTTCCCCGGGTTTAGGATATGGTCAAGAGGTTTTAAGTCCTCTCTATTATCTACTAACCGTTGCCCATTAGTGACCATAAAAAAGCAATTAATAATAGAAAAATTGTCACAAAACCCACGCATAGCATAGGTGTCATCAACATCATTTTCACAATCAAAGCTCAAGGCACTCTTTCTCTCGTCAATCTCATCAAGGCACTCATCATCAATATCAATCATGAAGACTCATCATATTGAATAAATTCATCACATAAAGTTATGCCATTGCACGCAAGAGAAGAAGTAGATGGTTAATGCTTAGAGTTGTAAATTTCAAAACAAAACTTGTCAACGCCATCCTCTAGGGTTAGTGTTTCCAAATAGACATCTATTTTTGTCCTTGATGTTTTTAGGAATGGTCACCCCAATAAAATTGAGGGTTCACCTCCATCGTGCACTACATCAAGTACATAGATGAAGAGATTAAAACATGAGTGCCTTTTCTCCACATACCCAAGAATGAAGAGAGATCCCTTCAGAAATGTCTGAAGTTGGTGCTTGAGAGGCATCGAATTGGCATGAGTTTGTGCATGAAGCATTTGTTGCAAAATAAGCCAGCAGTTAGAAGTAGTGATGTCATTAACTAAATCTAGAGAAGAACCAAGCCAGCCCTATTTTTTTTAAGAGGCAAACTCTGAGTTTTGGCTGCCAAAAGCCTACGGCTTGGAGGGATTGGATGAAGGCAGAAAAAACTAAGTCGAGAGAAGAAAAAAGGAGTCAATATCTTAAACCATTAGAATGGGCTTGATGGACTGGCACCAAAGTGAGTAATTATGATGATTAAGGTAAAATTAGAGAGCATGGAGTTTGAGAGATGGGGTGTCAGAGACAGCCACATTCAACGAATTAGGGCTAGTGCTAAGGAAATTACCAGAGTTGTTAACAGGGATAGATTTGCCAATGACAGCCACAGGAAGAGGACGGCAGTGGTGCAACATAGGTAGGGTTTAGGGTAGGGTTTGCAGGAAAAGTATTGAAGACAGAGAGGATCGGTTAGGCTAATACAATGTAAAGTTGTATAATGATTGTGTTAACCTTACTTTCTTTCATTGATCATATCAACTAGTATTTATAGAAAAGGTTTCTTAAAGAATAAGCAAAATTAGGTAACCTGAAGATATACAATAACTATATACGAAAAATACCACTTGTATTCTAATACTTAGCCACCTGGCCCATAAGAAGGAATGTAACAACTTAGAACAACATTAGATGTTAAAATCATTTAATACATTACCAAACACCACTTAACCTCGCATTGGAGAGCTCCCAATAACATGCTGGTTACAACTTAAATTAAAAAGGAAAATACATAATTGTATAGAATAGAAATAGAAAGAAAAGACTGACAATAACAGCTCAATTACACCCAATATGATCCGCCTATCCAATTGATAACCTCCTATCACCCCTCTCTAATGGTTTTCTACCAATATAAGAATGGGCTAAAACAATTGCTAACAAAATTTTGTTGCATTAGCTAGAGTTGCTCACTCCTCTGTTAACTTTCCTCTTCCAACTAGAACTTTCCTTTTTCTCTAGTAAATATCGATGTAAGGAGTTAATACCATCATACCTCTAAGACTAATGACAAATTTTCCTCGTTAATAACAAGCTTGTCCTCAAGCTTGGAAGTCAGGAAATTGTTGCTGAATGGTGGTCGCGTTCTCCTATGAACTTTCTTTCAGAGGTAAATTCTTCGTTGTACCAACCACTATATCTCTTTCCCCATTCCCCAATCTTGCACCCTTCTTTAAAAAATATTGAAAGGTTCCAACACTAGCAATTATCATAATCCTACATGGAATTACAGTTTGGACTACATGTTGATTTCCTATATATTTCTTCAATAGAGAAATGTGAAACACAGGGTGTACTTGGGTTGTATGGATGGGGCGAAATTCATACAATTGTATGTAGCCTCCACAGGGCGAACTTCATACTTTCCCTAGAGGCTACAGACTGTTGTCTGTAATTAGGTACTTTTAATAGCACACAATCCCCCTTTTCTATCTTCCATTTAAATCTCCGCACATCCGCAAACTATTTTATCCTGCTTTGAGCTCTTTGAAGGTATTGTATCAAAAGCTTATTCAAAGCTTCTCTTTGATGTTGAATGTTATCAATCGTAGGGATCAAAGCATCTCGGAAGGTACTGAGAGGAATCAAAAGCAGCTTTACTCCATATAAAGCTTTGCGGGGGCATCATTTTGATAACGTAATAAAATGATTTATTGTACCACTACTCTGCAGATGATTACCACTCACTCTAAGAATTTGTTTTATCACTAGAGAAAAAATTATGATAGTTTTCTAAGACTTTATTTAACCTCTTTGTTTGTTCATCATACTGGGTGGTAAGTTGAACTAAACTTATGCTGCACCCCATCAATGTTATCAATTCCCTCAAAAAGTGACTAGTAAAAAACCTATCCTGATGCGTGATAATGGACTCAGGGGAACCATGGAATCTAAAAACCTCATTATGGAATACATTCATTACTGAAGGAGGTGAAAAAGGAAGAGACTTAAAGATAAAATGTCCATACTTTGTGAACCTGTCAATCACTACCAATATTATGTCTTTATTGTTAGAAATGGGCCATTTCTCCTCGAATTCCATGCTTATCTCTGACCATGATTGTGATGCTACCGAAATCAGCTGTAACTATCTTGGGTTCAAGCAAAGCTCCACTTTATTTATTTGACGGGTATCACAATTCCTGATATATTCCACCAAACCTCGCTTCATATCCCTCCAATGAAATGGAGATAAAACTCTTTGGATTGTAGCTGATTTCCCCAGATGCCCCCCATATGGACGAAGCATGCATCGCCTTCATGATCTTGAGCACCCACAACAATTTTTCTATTTAATTTCAAAATACATCTGTCAAGTGAATATCTTGCAACATTCGCATCTCCCAAAACTACAGACACAATTAGTTCTTCAATATATGTAGCCTCTTTATATGATTTCTCAATCTGCATCATCCACATTAGAATGACAAAGGTTACTGCTCTATAGTTTCCTTTGATCAGTGGAAATGAAAAAACTTGCTCGAATTTTTCTTCCCCACCCCATCCCCCCTTACCGTTAGATACCTTCTGTTATCCCCAATCATAGAGATCCCTCATGTTGTTTTCAATCTCATCCTTTCTCTTTCTCCATCTAACACATCAGCAGGACCCATTGGAGTTGTTCGTTTATGTTCCAACACATCAACATGCTTGAACCATTCTCCAATCAATAAGTCCTACATCATTGGACTCCTTCTCATCTTAAACAACTGGATTAGTAGGTTCCAATAAAGTTGAAAGCTGGTTCCTATTTGAGTTTATAATATGATAATTCCTTAAAAAATTTCTTAATAGATCCCACATTCCCTACCTCATTTATATCATTCTCACCACTAAATTCACCAACCTCGTTTGAAGGCAAGGTGACACAAGGGTGAAAATGGGCAGCCCACCTGGGTGGGATCATGCTACACTTTTTCTTTTTTTCCTCCCTCTTGTACTATTAAAGGAATTTTTGGCCACCCACTTCATAGCCACACTTCTTCTTGGCCGAATTTCCTCCCCTCCCAACCCTAGTTCTTCATTTTCTTTCATCTTCTCCCTCTTTGTTTGTGTAGGAATTTATCTATTAAGGTTGGTATGATTTGTATTAGCTAAACTACGTATAGTGAACAACTTACCAAGGCTTCCAAGCCCATGTCTTAAGAACAATTTGTAGCCTATTTGATACTCTTACTACTATGCATTTATGGAGCATTGAATGTGTTTGTTAATGTCATTAATTTTTTTGGAAGCTTGAGTATATGAAGTACTTTTATGATATGCTTGTTAGGGTTTTGGTAAATGGTTTTATTTCCCCTTTTCTTGATAGGAATCCAAGAGTATGATTTAGAGCTTTTGATTTTGTTGATAAATTGATAATTGCTAGTTGAATATGAGAATTTGGAACTCTTTGTCATGTTTGTTGCTTGTTGCAAATGGAGAAGTCTATGAATGTTGATCGTTCTTGACTAATCTTGTGTAAATGCATGAATTTATTAAATGCTTAGACATGGTGTAGTGTTTATAAGTGTTGCCAAGCTTGTTGATTTTTTGTGCGCAATGTCATCAATGGGATACTTTTAGTCGTGTTTTAACTAAGGGAGTCATTGGTGAGGTTTGACAAGAGATGTAGAATTCACTTTTTCAAACTACTATCTAAGAAGGATTGAAATTTAGTCTTCACAACAAGTAGTGAAAGTAGTAAATATGTTGCATGTTCAATGATGGATAAGAGGCATGGAAGTGGAAGTCAATTGCACCCAAGGTCCTGTTAAGTGTTGGTTTAATCACCTTTTATTGTCCTAGATATGTTTAAACATTTGGAAAGATCCCTCTTCTCGTGGACGACCCCTACTTACCGTTATTTACTTTATTTTACATAGAAAGCATTAGGGCTTAAAAATATAATTTTGAGAGGTATGACGACGACCTCCCAACATCCTTATCACTAAGTTCACCAACCTGCCCAGACTCCCCTTTTATTTGCTCAGCAACTGTACCTTAATCTTTGGAACGTGGCCTCCTTAACAATGCATCTGCAGCCCTATTAGAGGTACCAGGTTTGCAATGTATTACAATCTCATGCCATGTAGTTCTGTCACCCACTTATGATGTAAAGCATTTAGAGCTGTCAATCTCTGACCCGAACCGAGAACCCGACCTGGACCGACACGACCGAATTAACACGAAATTCGATATGATCCGAGAAATATTGACCCGAATGCGACCTGCCACGATCCACTCAACTGGAAACCCAATTTTGACCGGAGAAATATTGACCTGTACTCGAACCCGACACGGCCGAATTCAACCTGAAACCCAAATATGACCCGATAATTTGGACACAAACCCGACCTGAATATGAACCCGGATATGATCCGATAATTTGGACCCAAACCCGACCTGAATACGAACCCGAGATCAACCCGAACCCGATTTAACACGAACTTAATTCAACCCAATAAATCAACTATATAACCCTACATGTAATCAACCCAAAACAAATGTAGTTATAAAAAGTCAATTAACATTTAATATGGAACCAAGTCAACTTAGTTATACGTTAAACTAATGACAAATGAGGCTTTTAGACATATGATTACTAGTACGTAAAGTCAACTCATAACAAATGTGAATACACAAGGTTAAGTTAATAATGCACACGACTAAATTTATAAATCGAATGAATAATAGTCAAATAACGAGAGATGTCTCATCAAAATTATGGTTTTGACTTAGTAATTATAGAGAGTCGACTAAATATTAATTTCAAAAATCAGTTTGAAAAGTATTGTAAGAATAATATTTAATAAATTATCATAAAATTTTGTTATTGACTGAGTCACCATTTGATGAGGTTATTTTATAATTAGTTGGACTAATAAGAATAGGGAAAGTTTTGGGAAAGACGGTCTTTCTATAAGCTTATGGAAAGATGAGGTTTATTTAGAATAATAAAAGGTAAAACATCTTAGTTGCAATATTAAAAGTTTATTGTACAATATGTAGTAGTTATAAAGTTTATAACCCGATTCATACAATGGTCTTTCCATGGATTATGGAAGGACCGTCTTTCAAGAGACTGATTCATAAGAATATTTGATATTTAATTTTATTCAGTGAGATATATATAATTATGCTAACCTTTAAAATGAGCTCAAAATATAAATAAATATTTTTAAAATAATTTGAATGAAATATTATAAAAATAATCATTTTTATTGTATTTAATATGTAACGATTTCTAACTAAACTAATTATTTCACTTCATTACTCATATATTTTTCCTTATATAACTAAACTTCAGAATTGTAAATAAAATTCTTTATTTTCAATTTAAATGTAAGACACAAAAATACTTAAAAGTAATCCTAATTTTTAATTAATAATGTCGCGCAATACGCAGTGGGACTTCACTAGTTTTTTTATTAAAGAAATTAGAATCAGAATATTTATTACAACACAAAATTGCACTAAAGTATTTTAAAACGTGAATTGAACTCAATGAATACTAAACACTGCTATTCAACTAAGATAGTAGGCACAAAAGCATCTCTAACATATTTATGGAAAAATTACGCTATGGCCCAAAAAATGTTATGACATTATCCTTCTCTCCAAATTACACAATTTTTGTTATTCTTGCATAAATATAGAAATAGAAAACAAATGTTTTGTTGGTGAAATGTTGGAAAGCGCTAGTACATGTTCTAGAGTAACTTAAACTTGATTACTTAGAAGTAAGAAAGAGAAATCGAAAAAGATTACATATATGTTCTTATGCACAATTGTTGATAAATATTCCTTTACGGACTTGAAAATTACAATGGTGGTATATAGGGTATCATCACGTTCAAGCGGATTTCAATTTGGAGTTACGAGTAAAGCTTTTACCTTTTGCACTTAGGTCCCTCCAAGAAAGTTGGAATTGTCGAATCACAAAATTAGCGAGACTAAAAAGCAATTCAATAATGTACTATTGCGAATTCGCGATTTGGGCATGTATGAGTGAACATAAAAGTTAACATTGAATACTTCTACATAGTTTTGAAAAATTACACGGTGGCCCAAAATTGTGTTACCCTATAATTCGTTGCTCCAAAATACATTATTTTTGTTATTCTTGCCTAAATATAGAAATATTAAATAAATTAATTTTTTGGTGAAATATTGGAAAACGCTAATACATGTTCTAGTATAATTTAAAGTTGATCACTTATAAGTAAGAAAATGAAATTGAAAATGATTACGGATATATTTTTATGCTCGATTGTTGATAAATATTTTGTTACATACTTGAAAAATGCAATTGGGGTGTATAGTGTTGCATCACTTTCGAGCGAATTTTAATTTGGAGTTACGAATCAAATTTTTAAATTTCGCAAGTTACAATTACAACGAAACAATACCTGAATAGTGCAGTTGTAACAATAATATTATTGAAATATAACCTAAACCAATCCAAATTTAATTGGGTGACATAATAACCAGATCTTAAATGAACCAACCCAAAATATATCTGAATTCAATATGAAACATTATAAAAAAATAAATGACATGATCAGACCTGAACAAAACTCCAGTACAAAAAATGACACGACAATAACCCGATCCAATCCAACCCGAAAATATTCTGACCCGACCCGACCTAATCCGAGTATAAAAATTACACGACAGTCACCCGACCCGATATTAACTCGACCTGACACGACCCAATCCAAGAAAAAAATTGACACTTTTTCAACCCGACACGATAGGTACCCAACCCAACCCAACCCGACACGACAAATAAAATCAACACGTTTCAATCCAACCTGTTTCAACACGACACGTTTCAAACCCGATATGAATGTGATACGATAACCCGAATTGACACCACTAAAAGCATTGGTAAGTTTTTGTTCAATCAAATACTTCAAAATTCTATGGTTTGTTCAGATAAAGAAATGGTTTCCCACCGAATAATGCCTTAATTTATCTATAGCCATAGACAATGCCAACAATTCCTTATCATATGTGGATAGATTCTTGTTCCTTGGACAAAATTCTTTAATGAAAAATGCGATACTTTTTTTTTTATTGCATCAGAACAACCCACATCCCATCATCACACACATCAGTCTGAGTTATCAATGGCCGACAAAAATATGGTATTTTCAATGCTGGGGCATTTTCAATGCTGGAGCATTGGTCATTTTCCTCTTAACTTAGTCAAAGGCCTCTGTTGCACTCTTATTACATTTAAAATATTCATTCTTCAACAAGTTACGTAAAGGTTTACAAATAACCCCATTTTGCAAAATAATGAGAAAAGTGCATATATATAACCCTATATAATTGATAAAAGTATAGATGTAATTCTGTGATAATGAAAGTGTAGATATAAACCTGCGATAATTGAAAGTGCAAATATAACCCTGGTTAGTCAATGCCGGAATAATGACTTTGGGGTTATATTTGCACATATGTATAATAGTTAGGGTTATATTTGCACATATGTATAATAGTTGGGGTTATATTTGCACTAAAAATCAACTCAGGGTTATATTTGCACTTTCTCCAACATATAGGGTTATATTTGCATATTATCCCAAAATAAATCGCCTATAATAACTCATCAACCCCAAGAGCCAACTAAGGGCATGGGCAGTGGTACTCTCTTAAAATTAAAAGACCGCTCAAGAGATCAAAAATCACCACAGTGGTGGTCTCTTGAGTAGTCTCTTAACAAGAGATCACTCAAGAGTCTCTTGCTAAGAGACCGGTCAAGAGACCGTTGATGGGGTCAAAAAATGATGGCACCCATGTGTTGTTAGGGCCACTGAAATGCAGCCCTTTTTTGGTCCAAATGGAACACGTGTCGCCCCCTCATTGGGCCACGTGTCCCACTAAGTTCATGCAATTTTTTTTGGATTTTGAATGGGACACGTGTCCATACTGGGGGAGACACGTGTCCCACTAATTTTCTGCTCTTTTTTAAAATTTTGAATGGAACATGTGTCCCATTCTGGTGGCGACACAGGTCCCCACCGTATATTTTGAAAAAAAAATCTTATTTTTTTTATTTTTTCAAAATTTCAATTTTAATTTTTTATTCCATCTTCCTCCACTTTTTACCTGTAAATGTAGATGATTTCAACTCATTTCATCACACTACTTCCAATTCCAGTACTTCTACCTCACTAATTCATCTTCTACATTGTAATCCATTTTTTGTGATGGATCTACGAAGAACATTGAAGGACAAAGATATGGTAATTCCAAATTCTTTCAATTTGGAAAATCCTTCTAAAATTCGAATTATATAATTGATTTTTGCAATTTTAATGTTTTTATATAATTTTTTAAAAATTGAATTCTCTTATTATTTATTTTTTTAATTTCGTTTTAATAATTTCTTTTAAAAATTTGAAATTTATTTTATTTTTTTACACCGAAGCATGATATTGACAAGAACGAGAAAAATAAATTATTTAATATATTTCAAAAAAACGAAATTATATTTTAAATATTAAAACATATCATTAAATTTCACATTCAACTTATTTTGGGTGGACAAATTTATTTAAAATAAAATTTAATGGTCAAATTAATGAATAGAATAGAGAAAATCAAATGGATTCCATAAATAGTATATAGTGGTCTCTTAACCATTGTGGAGAAAAAAAAGTATTGTCTCTTAAGTGGTCTCTTAAGCTGAGGTGGAAGAGAGAGATAAAAAAATAATATATTTAATTGATAAAAGACCACTAACTGTATCTACCACTGCCCATGGCCTAAGTTCTTTTACCATCCTTGGTATAGGCCACTGAAGAATGCTTTTAAACTTACTCTCACCCATTTCTTCTTCTCTCCCGAAACTAGCATGACCAAATATTCTCTACTTGAGTTTTAGCAAATACACATTTAGATAATTTGGCATAGAGTTTATGCTGCTGCAGTATTCCCAAAACAATCCTCAAATGCTCACAGTATTATGCCAAAGCCTTACTATATACACACTAAAGTGTCGTCAAAGAAAACAAGAATGTATTTCCTAAGATATTTACTTAAAATTAGGTTCATCAACCCCTGGAAAGTAGCTAGCACAGTGAGGCTGAAAAGGCATCACTACAAACTCTAAGTATCTGTGATGAGTTTGGAAAGTCGTTTCTCTACATCACCCTTCATAACTCTTTTTTTTTCCAGTGCCAAAAAAAGGCATAAAACAATAGCATATATTTCCACTTCCACTACAATAGCACACAATATCATATTCCCAACTGCCTAATTTTAAGTCCAAATCAAGCCTTCTACTTCCAGCATTTAACATATCAACCAGCAATAGACCTCTTTGACTTTGAGCTTTGTTCTTAATGTAGAAAATAACGCGATTCTTAGTTTACGGTTTTTGCACTTCTCCATGGATCAGGGTGCGATCAATCGACATTGCCAGGCTAAGAAATTGTAACCGGGCTGAACCGAGAATGACGCCTGCTACCAGATTTGTATGAAGGAAGCGACTTTTCGACATATTTATCGGAACTTGTGGCCTTGGCGGAAAGGACAGCGGGGTATCTAGCGGCAATGGAGCTGGCAGCGGCCATCAGATTCCTAAGAAGTGCTACCAAGTGTGAATTGCTAATGGCACAATATAATCATCATCTTCCTTCTCAAACTGTTTTTTTTTTTTAATTAAAACCACCAGTAGGTGGGGGGATTCTATTATGGCTCCCATAACCATCAGATTGGGATTTAATTCCCGGAAAACCAGTCCAGTAGATGTATACAAGAGAGAATTGGACACTAGTTGTCGCAATTCTTGCAGGCATAGTCTATGCCAATATCAAAAGAGTCCTGTACATGGAAAATAAGATGTCTAGCCCAACATATAAGCTAATCGTTTAACCGGACATGCCCTTCTGTTTGTGTACACCTCCACCACCCCTAGTGTCGATGTACACTCCAGCCTAGCATTTTCGGTTCTACGCCCTGATCCTTCTCCAAGAGTAGTGTGTGTCCTTCAAAAGTATTTCCTTCAGCTGTGGGATGCATGTAGGATCCGTGAAATGTTGTGGATCCCTTCTTTGTTGTCCATACTTTGCTAAGAAGTATGCTGCACCATTGATTTCTCTGTAGATGTGACTGGCTTGGATGCTATGTTTCTTCATTAGATCTGCCACCTGCCTAGCCAGTTGAAGGCAGTTCCATGGAGGCTTCAGTTTGCCATTGATGATGCTCACTGCATTCTGACTGTCCATCTCAAGTGAAATTTGATGAAAACCGATTTCCACTGCCAGTTGAATGCCATGAAGGGCAGACTGAAGCTCCACCTGCAAAGGAGAAACACCCTTAGTAAGTTTATGGAAACCGAGTCTAAATCTGCCCCCATTGTCCCTAATGAGTCCCCCAACAGATGAGGAGTTTTGGTTGCAAGATGCATCAACATTCAGTTTGAAACCTGTATCTGGGGGCTCCCATTTAATTGGAATCAGTTTTATTGGTGGGGGTGGATTCAAAAGTGAGATTAATCCTCGTTGGATCCATGTGCTATCTGAGGGGTTACTTGAAATCAGTGGCCTAACTATAGAGATGAGTCTACAGTTTGCCTTAACCTGCTTCCAGGTATGTAAAGGTGTTTGCTTAACATTCTGATATAGAACCTGGCCCCTTGCTTTCCACAGTTCCCATAGAATTAGACAAGGCAGAGAGTAACAGAGGAAGTTATGCAATTTTGACAGGTTTGTAATGTTCCAATAAGTTGTTAATCTATCCCATAAATTTGCAAACTGAGCCTGTGGTAATTCTAGGATTGCATGCATTTGTTTCCATATGAAAGAGGCATAGGGGCATGAGTTAAAGAAGTGTTGCAGAGTATCCTCATGCTCACAAAAAGGACATTTAGATACAGTGACAATCCCAAATTCAGTGAGCATATCATCCATAGGCATCAAGTTGTTTAGTATTCTCCAAGTCAGAAAAGTGATCTTAACAGGTATGTTTAGAGATTGTACCTTTTTCAATGATGATGATTCTCTATGTCTGTGTCTCAAACTTTTATAAGCACTTTTAACCGAGAACTTACCTTGTGGACTAGGAGTCCAAACCATGATATCCCTGTCCTCAGTGAGAGTGAGTTCCCTTTGCAATTCCTGTAAGAGGTCAGCAGAAATATGTGGTGCCAAAATAGATATTAATGGAGCCCTATTTGAGAAGAATTGTCTAACAGTTAGTTCTGGATTCAGTGGGGCATTTCCACCTATCTTATCTATCAATAGTCCATGGCCTGTCCAGTTAGAGCACCAAAAACTACAAGTTCCCCTACCCACAATAATTCTTGTGTGATTTTCTGCAAAATCTGAAACTGATTGGACTCTTTTCCATACATCTGAAGTCCTCCTATGTTTTGGGAGAGACCAGATAAATTTAGTCCAGGGGGCTATTCCCTGCTGCATTTTCCACCAGAGTTTAAGGGAGTAAGCATCAATTATTGAATCTAAGTTCTTTAAGCCTATCCCATTTTCATCTTCTGGGAAAGACATTCTCTCCCAAGATCTCCAGTGTTTGTGCTTTTTACCTTCAGTTTCCCCCCATAGAAAATCAGAACACAACATTTCAATTCTTCTTAGGATAAAACAATTTGGCTGTAGCACTGCAAACACATGTTGAGGAATAGAGGAGAGAACGTACTTAATAAGTATGATCCTGCCTCCTCTGGAGATCCATTTTGAATTCCAGGTATGAATTTTTGCACTGATTGCTTCCAGAATACTATGAAAATGTGCATTTAGTTTTCTACCCTTGTATATAGGACAGCCTAAATACCTAAAGGGGAAACTGCCCTCTTGCATGCTCAGAATGTTAATGATTTTTCTTTTTTGTGCTCTGCTGCATTTATTTCCAGTGTAAAAACAAGATTTCTGCATATTTACTTTCTGACCTGTTGCCTTTTCAAATGAGGTGATAAAAGCAGCAAAGTTTCTGAGGGATTTATCAGTTGCTTTTAAAAAAATACAAGTGTCATCAGCATAAATCAGATGTGTTAGTGGGGTAGTGTGCTGTGGAAGATGAAACCTAGCTAATGCCCTAGATTCAAATAATGTGTGGAGCTTCCTAGACATAAGCTCAGTGAGGATATTAAACAGAAATGGAGACAGGGGGTCCCCCTGTTTGAGACCTCTTGATGGCTTGAAAAAACCATAGGCTACTCCATTTATTAAAACTGAAAACCATGCAGATGCTATGTTAGACATTAAGATTTTGACCAGGGATCCATGAAATCCTAATTTGAGCAGTAAAGAGTTCAGAGCTGTCCAAGAAACCCTGTCAAAAGCTTTTGTCATGTCCAGTTTCAGAATTAGGTTAAGACATTCATTGTCTTTCTGCAAGAATCTAGTGGATTCTTGCATCAGGATCACATTATCAGCAATTTCCCTCCCTTGAAGGAAAGCTGATTGTTCACTTGATATAAGTGAGGGCATCAACTGTTTTATCCTCTCCATCAGAATCTTTGAACAAACTTTATTGCTAAAGTTTGAAAGACTTATAGGTCTAAACTCATTAAAAGTTGAGGGATGCTGATTTTTAGGTATGAGGGCAATATGGGTAGATGTCATAGCCCTGGGGATTGGTGTACCTGCTTGAAAGTCTCTTACAGCCTCAGTAAGATCTTGGCCAATAATATCCCAACTGTTTCTATAGAACAGTCCATGAAATCCATCAGAACCACTGGCACTGTTTTCACTAAGACTAAACACAGCAGTTTTAACTTCATCAGAAGTAGCAGGTTTCAGAAGCTCTGTGTTTGTCTGGGGGGAGATCAGGGGTGGAATGTCTTGGAGAAAAAGGCAAGGTTTGCACCATTTATGTCAGTATTCTCATCCTGTAGAAGATTAGAAAAAAACCTTACCCCTGCACTCCCAATGTCATCCTGGTCAGTTAACCAGTGGTGATGATCATCCTTAATTTTTTGTGTGGATAGTCTAGAGTGTTTCTGCTTAACAGAGTTATGGAAGAATTGGCTATTACAGTCCCCATCTTTCATCCATCTCACCCTACTCTTTTGTTTCCAGAATGTATCTCTTTCCTTAATTTTGATTAGGAGGTTTGTTCTTGCAGTGTTGAGGGCTCCTAGGGTTAAAGCCTTATCATTTTCATCATTTTCAGCCTCCAATCTGTCTACCTCCTTCTCTGCTTCTTTAATGTTCTGAAACACATCTTTGAAGACATCCTTATTCCACTGTTTAAGAAAAATTTTTAGCCTTTTAAGTTTGTTACTAAATCTTAACATTCCATAACTCTCTATAGACTGCTCCCAATTGTTCCTTAGGACCTGCTGGAAACCCTCTCTCAGATACCACATATTTTGGAACCTAAAAGGCTTTGGATAGGTTTTAGCCAGATTATGTAAACTTGTTAGAAGTGGAAATGATCTGATGTGGTTCTATTCAGTACCTGTATAGATATACTTGGGAAGATGAGTCTAAATTTTTGATTAGCTAAGCCCCTGTCTAGTTTCTTAGCTACTCTTTCTTTTACCTTGATATCTTTCCCTTTCAGCCTATACCCTGCCCAGGTGTAGATGTTTCCTACTGTGTGGGGTTCTTCCAGTTCCATGGCATTAATAAATATATCAAAGTCCATTATGCTATCAATTCCAGGATTAGAGGTCCCTTTGTACTCAGAGAGTGTTCTGATTACATTAAAATCACCAATGAGGAAATATGGCATTGAGGGTAAATTTAAAATTTTACCAAACATTTCCTGTCTTTCTAGTCTTGAGTGTGCAGCATAAACTACAATTAAATTCCAGACTTTCCCTATAACCTGATTATCAATTTTAATAACTGTGAAAGTAGGGTCATTATGGATGAGATGTATTTGAATATTATTGTTCCACATTATCCATATCTTTCCTGATTCAGAAGCTAGACCAGAATGAAAGTGTAAAGTCTTGGTGAAATCTTCAAGAGAATTTTGTTTCTGCTTAGGTTCAATAATGGCTAGAATATCAGGCTTATGGACCAGACCTAATTCTTTGATTCTTTCCACAGAGGTGGATAAACCATTTACATTCCATGCTAAGATTTTACAATTCATGGGAAACATTTTGTTTTGCTGCTAGCCTAGAGCTGATTCTGTTTGGTTGAGTGAAGAAAGTAGATTTCTTCCTCTCAACCCTTCCAGACTGAGTTTGTTGGTCTACACCTAGCAAGTTGGGGGCAGCGGTTACATGAGGTGCTGAGTGGGAGCTAATGGTGCTAGTGTGGAATAGTTTTGAGGTTTCCCCTAGGTGCAGAGGTTCCATATGATCATTATTCCGTTTCTTTACCTCCTGTGAGATGTTAGCATTATGGTCCTCACTCAATTTTTCAATCCTGCTAGCATCAGATATTTCATTAGAAGGAGCATTTAGCACTTTTTCCTTCACAGACACTTTCTCTATGTCAGGCATAACTTTGTCTACATGCACCTCATCAAGCAAATTCACAATCTCATTCTCAGAATCGATCACAATCGTAGCATGTGGTGATGTGGCAGTAAGTTTATTAGTTTTATGTGTTGTGGAGAAGGGGAGAACCTGGATAGAAGGAAGCACTTCAGTATTCTCCATGTGTCCTTGGATACTGACCTCCATGAAGTCCATTTCCAAGTCCTCAGCTAGGTCCTCTGCGTTTTGTTCATGCTCCTGTAGCTCATCCAACAGCTGAAAACGGTTAGTAGATTGAAGAATTTGTTTATCCAGATTACCTGTTCTCAGGGATGATGAAGGATCATCACAAGGTCTTGGCCCCGAGTTGGCAGGTGGTGGAGAGTCATTGCTCATCAGACCTTTTCCTTTGTCTGAGGGAAGTTCATCCATGTTTATAGCATCCAGGAATTCATCTTCTTCCTCCTCAGGGATTATGTTAAGGCCAGCACCCACTTTCTTTTTCCAGACCTCTACATGCTTCTTCCCAGCTTCAGGAAAAGTTTGAGGTTTCTTATATGTTCCGGGGATAGGACCTTGTCCTTTTGGTAGTTGACCTTTTACAGTGATCTTTTTGGTGCCATTACCAACCTGCAGATCGGCTTGTTCTGCTGAGTTTCCTATTCTTATTCTGCAGGTTGATACATTGTGTCCCAGTTTCTTACATTCCTTACAGTACTGTGGAGGGTCCTCATATACTATATTGTAATACTTGTGTTTTCTCAGGGTCCCTAGCCTAACCTTGCTTGGGAGGGGGTTTCTTAGATCAAATTCTACGCTCATTCTAACAGTGGAAGGTCGTGATAAAGTCTCAGTTGGGATATCAGCATATAGAAATTTACCTAGAGACTGACCAATTCCTTCAAGAGCATCCGGATGGAAAAAATGAGTCGGAGGCAGCTCGACGTTTATCCAGATGGGCGCAAATGGGGGTTCCTCGTCAATATCAAAATCCTTTGTCCATTTAAGAACTCTCATAACAGCTCCCCCAAGATTCCAAGTGTACCTGCTCCAGCATCGATGCAGATCCTCCTCGAGGTCGAAGGTGATTCTCACGTGCCGCGCATCCAAAGCTGTAATTTTGTAATCCCCTTTGAAGCCAATTGTCTGAAAATGGTGCCGGAGAAATGGCAAGGTTGGCCGGCCTCTGGTGAATTTGCCGATTAGGGCTTCATTGAATGGCTCTGCGATTAGGTCGATTTCCTCCTCCGTGAAGAAGCACCATGGTTCCCCTTTGAATGACAATAGAGGTTTGAGGTTCAGTTTCTTGAGTTTAGGGTTCACTTTGCTTGCTGGGTCGCTCTTAGTTTTGAGACAATCGGCATAAGCCGATAGCGGGCTTCCTCCAGGTGGAGGAGCCGCCATGGGCGAGAGGATTGGGAATAGATCAAGATATCGATTGTGATGGATCGGGCAATGGATCAGAGATGGATTGTGAAGATGAAAGGATGAACAGAGTGTGTAAAGGAGGGAGGGGTACAACACGAGGACTTCCCAGGGGGTCACCCATCCTAGTACTACTCTCGCCCAAGCACGCTTAACTTCGGAGTTCTGATGGGATCCGGTGCGTTAGTGCTGGTATGATCGTACCCTCTCAAACTGTTTGTGTTCTTCAGTAGGCCTACAAGGTCTGTAGCCCTCCTTCCGTTCGCATCGACGATAATTACATAGGCAGAGGATTCAATTGGAATTCTCACCACCTCTTCCGCCGCTGCGGAACCGCCTGAGACGGTGCAGTGGAGCACGGTGGCTCTATTGGAATCACCCTTCATAACTCTAATTCTTAGCTCTATTCAATTCATCTAAATGTTCATCAATAATAGGTATAGGAAATTAATCCTTAACAATAAGATAATTTAATTTCTTGTAGTCAATACACATTCTCCCTGATGAATATTTATTCTTCACTAAAACTACACGAGAAGCATAGGGACCGTTACTAACCTGTACCACCTAATTTTCTAGAAACTCCTTCACTTGTTTCTCTATCTTCGTTTTATAGGCACGGGGGTACCTATTGTTGATTTTGAAGGGTTGTGAGTTAGGCTTTAGGATAATCAGATAATCCATATCCCTCTGACAGGGCAGCCCTCTAGGTAGATCAAAGACATCGGAAATGTGAGAGAGGACCTGCTTAATGTCTTTTGGGCAGTTTGATGATCTTCATAGTATTAGATATTGTCGTTGTACCTTGACATGCTTCTTTTCCTATAGTCACATCGACTATGGCCATTTCAAGACCTCTAATTTCTACTGCTATACAACCAACATTATTTACCTCCAATACAGTAATTGGCGAACTAGGTTGCAGACTCCCTCCTGAAACTACTGTTATACTGAGCTCAATATTGTACCACCTACCTTGAAGCAAAATTTATTCAGATTCTAGTCCTCAATCTCCCCCTTTGTCTTTACCTACTCCAGCCTTCCTCACCAGGTAAATATCTCTCTTCTTACATTTTGATAGCTGATTTTGTACCACATCTCCGTCCTGCTAGGATTTTATTTGACAAATCAACTCAATATCTAAAGGTCCAGTTAATCCTTGCATCACCAGTGATACCCTTGGTTAAAGAATGACACATTTTGAGCTTTTAAATGAAAAGTGAGTGGACTAAAATGCTTCATCCAATCAAATTCCTACATCATATCCAATCCCCCAAGTTCCATTACCCTAAAATCAAACTATAAATCATGGTTTTTTACACACCATAATACATGCGAACAGAGGCTAGTACCATAGACCTTGCTCCAATTTGCAACCATAGCAAGGAAAGTTCTTGTTCTGAAACCCACTGTATTAATGAGTGTTGTTAGGTCAATAAAACTATTTATCGATCCAGTGTCAAGTAGAATGCTAATCACAACTCCTCGCAGCTGACCAATCATAATTAAAGTGTTAATTCTAGAATCCCTATTTACTCTTAAAGTTTTGAGGGAAATTAATTCAGGTTCTTCAACATCTATACGCTCCAAACCCTCAGCTTCTTCGACAAAAATCTCACCTTGATTAAGATATTTACATCCCATAACATGATAAATCTATCTAAACCTAAAGTTATGCACCATATTGAATTTATCTCCACACTTATTGCACAAATTGTGCTTATTTCGATAGTACTGTAGCTCTTGGAGAGAAATTCGTTTAAACCTGTCAGATGCGGAGGATTCCTTCCGACCAACATAATATCCAGAATCAGTATAATGCTCCATGCTAGCTTTATGAAACTTACGGAGCAGAGTCTAGGGAAGTTCCCGGATCCTCCATCGATGCCAACGTCAGTGTATAATCAATGTATGAATAGTATCTGAATAAATGGTGCTACCTTTCTAATTATTTAGATTCTCTATTTATATAAGGTAATCACCGAGATTTTTTCTGATCATGATCCACGTTGTTCCCTAGTCGTGGTTTCGTGAGTGACATTCATCTTCCCTTCTAGGTTTGCTTATATAGCTGATGGGGTGCGATGTATTGTTTTGGTCTTGGACTTCGCTTTACTAAGGGAGACATGGTGAGGATCTTCCTAAACTATGCAAGTTGTCCACTTATTCAGTTTACTAGGCTCGAGATACTATCTTTTTTTCAACTTCATGTGGTTAAGGAAGTTGTATATCATAAGTCCTTTCTAGCCGCAAACTTCCATGAGAGTGTAGTGTTGATAGTAAAACTTAATACACTAATCACGAAGCGTTGTTGATCTAAACCTAAAAACATGCATTAACTAATGCATTTAACACATTTTTTATTATGTTTTGGTTGGTTGGCTGATAGTTTTGATTAGGTTTACATTACAAAGGTTTTAGATTATCGTTGTTGGTTTTCTTATCTAAATCCCTAGTTTTGTAGACTTAATTGGATATAATGGACACTTTGTCCTCACGAGCGCCTTGATCTTATTTTTTGAGCTTATTAGTAGGTTGCTCATGAGCACTTTGGTGTAGTTTCATCGAAGGCCATCTGCAAGGGTGGTAGTAGATAGTAGAAGGCCATTTGCAAGGATGGAGTAGACTGAAGGCCATGAGTCAAAATGTAGTAGTAGATAGAATCAAGCCGGAAGAATAAGGGAGTTGAAGTCCAACATTGAAGACCTGACACAACTAGGTGAATCAACATGGGCCATGCCAGCCAGTACGATGGTGCCAGAGGCCCTTGGGACGGACCACTTTATTCCACACGGCCTGTGCCATCCGAATCCCTTGTGCGGCTAAGTATGGGCACGGGCTGTGCTATTTTACTCGGCCCGTGTTTCCCAAAGCTCAACACTCAAAGACCAACCCATGGGTTGTGAATATTGACAAGCCTGCACCATCTTTATGCTAAGAAATTAACTCCCACCCGACGCGCAACTACTTACACTGCTCACGTTATTCAGAAAGGGAAATCATGCATCTGGCTGGCGGCCTGTGAAGATTTACAGGACCCGTGCCATTCAACTAATCAAGAAGGAGCTTTCAGCCAAATTCCCGGGACGAACGATCCAGCCGCGAGTTCAGAGTGGCTGGGACTAGTGTCCAGGAGGTTACCCGTTCCAAACCACACAGGTCGTGCCAATCTAAGACAACAGTGATTGTATGCCATAGCACAACCTGTGCCAATGACGGGTGCTAGGGTTTTGGCTTCTTTTTGGGCTTTTTTCAAGGCCCAATTCCCTACTACTATGTATAGGAGTCTATGTCTACTGGGGTTTTATTATTTTCATTTTCCTAAGAGTAGGTAGAGAGAGAGAGAAATGAGCTAACCCTTCTCACTTTTTATTTCTCATTTTTTTAGCCCAAGAGCATTGAATCTAATGAAGTGTTTGGGCTCAATGCTTCGGGAGTAGTGATTTAGTTTGGTGATTTATATTTGTATTCATGACTTGGTAGTTATTTTGTGAGATCGTAAGATCCACCTATCTTTATATACATATGAAAATTATGTTGACTTGTGCTTTAAATTCTTGTTAATTGCATCATTGTTACACCATGTTGGCATACACCTTAGTCTACTTTCAAGTTGGCACATTTATTGATATCCCTAGGGTAATGAAACCTAGGTGTGATAGTTGTAACGGGGTCCGGGACCGTATGGGTGTATGTATGTGGGTCGTTGAGTTACTGTTATGATGACTGTACAGTAGTCTTAGTTGGCAAATGAGCCCAAAGGGTTGCATATAAAGATAGCTTAGTAGCAATTTGGGGTTAGCGTGATTGGAAACCTTAAAGTCAACGATAAGGTGCCAATTCTTTTGACTCTGTAGGCCTGGGGAGAAGCATTCGTAATAGAGTACCCGAGATGTAATTGCATGGGGAAGAATAAGACCTACATAGTGGCAGGGCCATTGTTGCACTTCTCTAATTACGGAGGCAGTGTCAGTGGAAGAATATGTGTGCACCCTTATGTGACAGATATGGTCTAGTGTTGACCATCAACCATACTATATGGCATAAGCATTAGGATATGTTTGTATGTCTTGAATGCGATTGAATATATGATCGAAATATACTATCGGGCATGCTACACATATATTCCCCAAGTGCTAGCGATATATAGTTTAACTCACTTGTGTTTTTGAATACTTGTAGTTTTTAGATACCCCCCCCCCCCCCACAATAATTGTCTTTCAATGTTAGCTATTCCTGACACGTGATCAGATTGATGACCTGATCGTGGCTGTGTGTAGTTAACTTTTAGATTCATAGCATCTCTGTGGACGTCTCCGGTCTTTCCACTATCTACCCTCTAAGTAGCTTAGTAGTAAGAATGAGAGAAAAAGAAAAGTCTTTATCATTGATTCCAAGCTGCTTTGTGGGTTAATTGATTGCCTAGTTAACAACCCCGTGTTAAGGCAGATCAAATTTTGGCGCTACTGCTGGAGATGCTAGCTTAAAGATTTAATGGTTTACTTTCATATATTGTTAGTTGAGTAGATAATGCTGTTTTTTTGTTGTTTTTTTTGTTTGATTGATTTGGTTTTTGAAGTTGAGCCTTTCTGATAGTTATTCCGGTTACTTCTAACCCATTTGGTAGTGTTTGTCTTTCGTTAGTAATTGTCTAGTTTCTAGTTTATGGTACATACCTGCAACACGAACATAGGAACTCTACAACACCTTTTGGAAGCACAGGTAATCAGAGAAGAAGGAGGAGAAGAACTAGAGTAGGGGTTTCACTAGAGCCAGCTACTGTTGAGGGGTATTTATTTAGAAGATAATCGCACCCTTAGAAAGTTTATGGCTCCTACTTGGAGAATCAACCCCCCTGCATTATCTTTCCTCCTTTTCCACCGAATGTGACAGGTGAGATCAAAAGAGATATGATCCAATGTTTACCAACATTTCATGGAATGGCCGACTAAGATTAAAAAAAACACCTGTCAGAATTTCACCTAGTGAGCACCAATATAATGCCCCTGGGAGTTTTAGAAGAAGATTACAACTTGCGATCCTTTCCTTTTACATTGCGGTATACAACTAAGGATTGGTTATACTACCTTCCCTCAGGATGCATCACCTCATGGATAGACAAGAAGTGGAGGTTCCTTCAAAAGTATTTTCAATCTTCCAAGTCCGCATGCCTAAAGAAGAAGCTTTCTAACATATTCCAAATGGCGAATGAGTCCCTTTATGATTATTGGGAGAGGCTTAAGAGATTGTTGGCAAGTTGTTCATACCACCCAATCAAAGAAGGTGATTCCATGTACTACTTCTTCAAAGTACTTTGTGATGAAGGTATGAGAATGGTCAATGTGGCTTGCATTAGTTCCGTAGCTAACAAGATTCCAAAGAATGCAATGACGTTGTTTGAAGAAATGGCCAACAGAACAAGGCAATATGGCACTAGGTCTCGAGTGAAGACATTGGAGGATCCAAATCAATCTCCCAAATTCGAAGAGCAAGTTCAAACACTTTCCTTGGTAATGAAGGAATTTATAAAGGGGAGAGCTCATCAAGTAAAGGAATGCAACATATGTAGTTTAGATCATCCCAGTAATACATGTCCGCAAGTAGTTAAAGATTTTAAAGAAGTAAGGCGTTGGATTTTAATGGAGGAAATAGAAAATTCGCAAAAGTAAACAACCAAAACAGTTCTGGGGGAACCAAGGATATGAAAGGCAAGATCCATATGTGAATACCTTCAACCCTAGATATCGCGATCACCCAACTTTTTCTGGCGCGAGGATAACCAAGGTTAAGCGTACAATCGAGTTGAACAACCTCAACCCTACCTAAGAGTAGAAGGACCTTGCAACAACAATGCCACCTTATACAAATCAGAACGGGAGGATATCCTAGATGCAATTTTCCAATTGGCAAAGAAAAATGATATTTTTTTGGAGTGGACAAGGAGAGATTTTGAGAAGTTAGGCACTAGAGCATTCTTGAGTATCAAGAATCTTGAACTCTAAGTTGAACAACATACCACCTCGGTGATCTAACTTGAGGCTAGGGAATCCAAAAAGCTACCTTCCCAACCCAAATTTAACCTAATAAATGTGAGAGCTTTAAAGCTAAGGAGCAGAAAACAGGTGTGTGAGGCCGAGAAATAAATTGTGCAATAGGATGATTTGATTGTGGAAGGCAAAATAACCAAGTTTGAAGAGCATGAGATGGATGCTGAAGAGGAGCCCACCAAAGAACTCCCCACAATCGAGGCGAGTCTGATCCCTCCACCACCTTTTCGTAGTGTACTTAGGGGAAGGCCGAAGGTAGCAACAAATGAGGCACACATTCAAAAAATATTTGAGAAGGTTGAGGTTAGCATTCCTATTTTGGATGTTATTGAAAAACGTTCCTTCTTATGCTAAGTTCTTGAAAAATGCATGTACTAAAAAAAGGAATAAACCAACTAGGAAAATAGGGCAATTGAAAATAGGGGGAGTGACTACTCTAAATCATAAGAATTTTCCTAAGAAATGCAATGACCCTGGGATGTTTTCAATACCTATTTTTAGGTGGAAAGATAGTTAAGAATGCCATGATAGACGTTGATGCATCTATTAAAGTGATCTCTTCTAGCCTTTATGAAAATCTAAACATAGGTGAACTGGAAGAAGCTAGGGTATTTGTTAAACTAGACGATCACTCCCAAGCTAGCCCTAGAGGTTTGGTTAAGGATGTGATGGTTAGAGTAGGTAGTTAAGTGTTTCTGGCGAACTTTTGTATCCTTAACGTAGTGCACGATTGTGATGCGCCCCCAATTGTAATTGGGAGACCTTTTCTAAAATGTTAAGAACCAAGATAGATGTTAATTTTGGGACACTAACCATAGAGGATGAGATTGATGTGGTGGGATTTTAGATTTATAAGTCTAAGCATGATTCACCTGTTTCCTCCCTTGTGTGCAATGACATATCTTTGTGTGATGAAAATTTTCAATGTGATAACCCTTGCATGATTAATGAGAATGAATGCCTAGATTAGTTCCTTGATAAGGATGAGATTGGTGAGAAAAATCATACTTTGAGCTTTAAATGATTAGGTTGATGATCCCTATGTTATGCATGACATTAGTGATGACAGTTCTATCGTGGATTATTTTTCTATGCTCACTAAATTGCAGCGGTTAGTGGAGAGTGGCAAGGACGTAGATAGGGATTCGAAATTAGCTAAGGATGTGCATACACTCTCTATGGCAAACAAATGGCGTAAAGGTAAGGATGACACCTTGTGGAGATCTCACCACAAATATGTCATCGTGAGTGGAGTCATAGATGGCGACTCCGCAGACCCAACGATAGGTTTGTTTTAATTTAAATGCATGACAAATAAGTTGTGATGACAACAATAAAAATATGGTGTTTCTTTTTCTTGCTTTGCTTTGATACCTTTCTGTAGTTATATTTTGCATGCTTTTGTGTGAGAAAGGATCTTGGTGTAAAACTCTTGCTGATTATTAAATCTAAGATCGAGTCTCATTTTTTGTGGTTAGGATGAAATAGGACTTTTTGGGTGTAAAAAGTATTACTAAAAGGGAAGGCAATGGGGGAGCATGGCCGTGTAACTACACGGCTTGTGTTAGACCGGGTCAGCACGTGGCAATCATGTGGCACAGGTCATGCCACTGCCTCATGCCATGCTGTAGATGGGGGAAAATGCAAATTTTCAAAATTTCACATTTTTACCCAAAACATGTTTTTTCCCAAAACATGTTTTTCCCATTAATTCAGCAGGTCTTTTATTCCCTAGGATTGTTAATGTAAATAGTACAATACTAAAGATGACCACGTTCCTTGGGCATTAATTATGTAAAGCTTTTGTCCACTAAAGTTTTTATTTCTACCCGAACCATCACTCTCTCCTTTGTACCTCCCTCAATAATAATCCATTTTTATATGAGCTTGGATTTTATGAAATAAAAAATCATATTACATTCCATTATCTATAAGAGTCATTTAACCCAATAAAAGTACTAAAAAAAATGTACTCTCACTTCACATTAGAGAAACTAAAAACCTTGAAGCTTTTTTCTCTCAAAGGAGAGCACTTTTTGCTTCTTCTTATGGGGATCTTCAACTCTTAGCTTCAAATTCCGGGTAACTATTTGAACTTTGTGTTTACTTTCTCTCTTTAGCATGAATGTGTTGTGATGGAAGCTTGAATCTCGAAATTTTAAAATGTTTTATGAAAGTATGTGGGTTAAATGAATGCTTTTATGTTAATTTAAATTTGGGGGAAGAGTATGATTTTTTTGTTGAGATGATATGATTTTCCAAGATGTGGTTGTTTAGGAAGAATAATTGTTTATTCAATGATCTTTTTGAGGAGGTGGTATGATTTGTCATGCGTTTGTTGTTTAAGAAGAATGATTCTTGATTGAATATCCCTTGTGTTGAAAGGCCATGAATTGCAATGTGTTAGCTATTTAGGAAGAATATTCTTGTTGAATGATACTTGATACATATCCTTGTATATTATTTCCATTACCATCTTCTTCTTGTTGTGATAGAATGACCACAAAAAGAAGTAAGCTTGAGAAGGAAACTATCTCCCTGGGTGAAAAAAAGGAAGAAGTCGGCAATAGTTGGGAGACAAGAGCAAACAACTTCCATTCCTCCAAACCTCAACTTTGTGGTAAATTAGTTCATGGGGTTGACCACCATTTTTGGGAGAGCTCCCTGAAGATGAAAGTACCTAAATATCCCAAAGAGGGTCATCTTGGAGACAAAGTTTGCATGCAAGGAGCCTCTAGGAGCTCTAGGCCAACTTGAACCCGTCACATACTTGCTAGGTCTAGTAGGCCTAGAGTGCTTCATAGAGAAGCACTACAAAACCTGCATAAGATGGACCTTGGAGTTTTTGGTGACCTTAGAGCAATCAACGGACAATGATGGGAGGAGAATCATCTATTTCCACCTAGATGACAAGGAATACACCATGACTCCTTGGTAGATTACTCAAGCCTTTGGGTGGAAATATGGGAAGGATGTTCCAAGGACTCACCGGGAGGGCCTTCCATTCTTATTGAGTAGTTTTAGGAGGAATATTACGGGCACGAAGAGAAGCCACTTTCTCAAGAGTACCTTAGTAGTCCACCAGGGTATGCGATACATGCACCAACTATTATCCATGGGAGTGTTTTTCCATAGAGAGATCTCGCAATGCCTCAATTGGGATGTCCAAATCCTTTGGGAAATGACCCCGGAAAGGAATTTCTACCCCAGTTTGGTAGAGGCCTTTGTTGAGTAATGCTTCGACGTGGAAAAAAAGGGTGGCAGGATACCCGTGGAAGGTATGGTCAGACATTTGGACCAACACTTGGGACATTCATTCTGTCTCCATTTTTCGTGGCAAACATAGGATGCCTGGGAACAAGATACATGATGAATTTCCTACTATATATATGTACAAATGATTAAATAGATGATACACAAATTATTACAGTTTAATCTTCAATATTGGTGTAATTTTACAATGGGTTGGATTAATAATGTCATGCTTGTAGTAGATGGAATAAATCCAGAAGAAGAAAGGAGTCGAAGTCCAACATTGAAAACCTGGAACGGCCGTGTGAATCAACACGAATCGTGCCAGCCAGCACAATGTTGCCAGAGGCCCTTGGCATAGGCCACATTGTTCCACACGGCCTGTGCTAGCCGAATCCCTCGTGCAGCTAAGTATAGGCATGGGCCCATTTTACATGGCCTGTGTTGCCCAAAGTTCATACCAGCCCACAGGGTGTGAAGATTGATACGCACATGCCATTCATTTACTTAGAAACTGACTCCCAACCAATAGCCCGCAATGATTTACACACCCTGGGCCGTTCTAAAGGGGAAATCATGCATCTAGTCGGCAGCCCCTTAAGATTTACACGGCCCACGACGTTTTGCTGATTAAGACGGAGTTCCAAGAAGGGGAACCGTGAAGAATGATGCAGCCACTCAGAGTGTCTTAGACAAGTGTCGAGTCGGTGGCCCATGCCAAACAACACGGGTTGGGCCAAGCCTAGAGAACACGTGCCATGTGCTATAGCACAGACCGTGCCAATGATGGTTTCTGGGTTTTTTGGCCTATTTTTGGGCCTTTTTTAAGGCTCAGTTCCCTACTAATATATATAGGAGCCTATATCTAATAGAGTTTAAGTATTGTTAATTTTATTTTCATTCTCTTAAGAGTAAGTAGAGAGAGAAAGGGCTAACCCTTCTCTCTAATTTATTTCTCATTGTTTCTACCCAAGGGCTTGAATCTAATGAAATATTTGGGTTCAATGCTTAGGGAATAGTGAGTTAGCTTGTGTATTTATATTTGTATTTATGACTTGGTAGTTATTTTGTGAGATTCTAAAATCTACCTATCTTTATATGCTTATGAACATTATGTTGGCTTCTGCTTTACATTCTTGTTAGTTGTATGATTGTTAAACCATGTTGGAACACACCTTAGTCTACTTTCATGTTGACACATTTATTGATATCCCCCGGGAGTGAAACTTTGATGTAATAGGAGTAGCGTTGTCCAGAACCGTATGGGCGTACGAATGTGGGTCGCCAAGTTACCGTTACGAAAATTGTATACTATTGTTAGCTGGAAAATGAGCCCAAAGGGTTGCAGATAGAGATAGTTTAGTAGTAAAAGAGGGTTGGCGTGATTCGCAACCTTAGAGTCAACGATGAGGTACCGATTCCTTTGCCTCTGTAGGCCTAGGGAGAAGCATTCGTTGTGGAATGCATAATGATAATACTATACATGCACAAATGATGGGAGGATATTTTGGCAAGATACACAAATGATTGTTAGAAAGTAAAATTTTTCCATAGAATTAGTTTAAAGATCTAAGATAATTACTATATGTAGTTTAAAGATTTTGTGTGTAGTGGAAGGATACATGAATGTGATGCTTGTGTGATTTGTGGGACTTCATGGGTTAAGATGTTTGTTTTGTAAAGATATAATATTCCATAGAATAGCAGATAAATGTATCTACATGGATGATGCAAAAAAAAATCTAGAAAAGGAGCGAGGCAAGATAAGGTCTTGAGAGGGCACTCAAGGAACGGAAGGGATCAAGAAAGGAAAAAGCACTATGCTCATAAGGAAACAATGACCGGAAGCTTACCATTTCATGAAACACCCTTGACCAAGTCAAGAAAGGAGATATGGAAGAATCATTAGTTTTTTCGATAACTGGCGCCATTGAGAGCCCCAAAAGACAAATGATCCAAGGACTATCATTGTGAATTCCACATCAACTGTGACTATGCTACATGTTCGGGCAATGATCCCTAAAGGAAAGTAGAAGAATTACTCCATCAAGGACGACTCACCTAGAATAAGATGGAGGAATAATCACTAGTGAGGTCGAGAAATTACGGCACAAAAAAATGAGCGCAGCCCAAACTCAATTGAAGCCTTAATATAAGATAGCATAAGTAATCGGGCAAGGAGAGAACATAAAACATTGTTCCCTAAACATAGTAGTATTCTCTATGCATGGATCTATCAAACTCACTTCCAAAAATGCTTGGAAGGCAAGGTATTTTCCGTCACCAGAGTCCACAGATAAAACAATCCACATAGATGAGATGATCACATTTAGAAAATAGGATATAGTCCTAAATGCGCCATCACACAATGATTTTCCAGTCATAATAGCAAAAAATGGGAAACTCCAAAGTTAACCAAGTATTTGTAGACGATTGAAACGTAGTGGAAATACTGTAAGCTGATTGCTTCAACAAACACAAATTCAAAAAGACACACTTGAATAACGAAACATCAACAATAAGTTGTTTCACAGGAAAATGGCAATTGCCTTTGGGAAATGTGCAACTCCAAATGAAAGCCATGCAAAGATACAAAGCGTGTGTGGCATTTTTTGATTTTTTTCATAATGGATGCCTCAATCCCATTCAACATATCAAAAGAAGACCCTAGATTAACACTGCTAAGGCTATCTGGTCCATTTACCCTCTACAAATATGAAATTTCCTACACCAACGGGCTTCACAACGGTGGGAGGCGGCGAACAAGTAGGAAGGAAGTGCATGTCTATCGTGATGAAGCCCATAACCATCATAAAACCTCAACCGATGGTGCATTAAATTAAACATGGGCTACCCAAAGACAACAACAATAGAGGATTAATTAGGCGAAGACAAAATGATATTGCAATTAGACGAGTGCAACTATGATAAAGATGTCGGAGTTGGTAAAATGAAATTTGGGTTGAAGGGGTTGGAGGCGTCTTGATGTGTCCATTTTAGATGGTTATTTTAGGATTTTTAGGATTAGGTTTTGTGCAATTTTGTGCTCTACATGTGGCATTTTGCCTTGAAATCATCTGAGGGATAAAGGCAGCTTTGACGTTTTTATCACTTTTTAGATGATTTTGTGTGACAAGGTGATTTGTTTGAAGACTTTGAAGATTTGAAGACTTTGAATATTTATCTTTGAAGATTTGAAGATTTGAAGACCTTTACATTTAAGCTTTGTGAAGATTTGAAGAAGTGAAGAGATGAAGAAAGGAGAGCAAAGCAACGGATGAATGATGCTCCAGGGTTCTCAGAATTTTCCGAGAAGAATCAGCCCTCAAGAGTGGCACCATTGGATTCCTCTTCTCGAGCACTATAAAATCAACTACAAGAACTCCCGAAATGGATCAACAGTTCACCCGGAGGAAGCAAAACAAAACAGGGCTGGATTTCACTACTGGTCGCGACTCGCGATGGAACTGGTCGCGACTCGCGACGACAGCACGAATCCAGCTCTGCAGCAACATTTTTTCTCCCCTTTTTCTTCCACTATAAATACCTCTTCACCCCTTCTTCTCCACAGCTTTTGGCCCCTGTTTTGGGCCAAAACCCTAGCTTTTATCTTCTTGTTTTCTTAGTTTCTATGTCTTTTGTTGTTCTAGAGTAGTTTTTGTACTTGGGAGCAAGGATTGAAGCTTTCATTTCTATGTAGTAAGGAGCATTTATATCTATCTATTTGGTGTTTTTGCTATTGTGCTTTTATTGTGCTTTGAATGTTAATTGTTGATGCCATTGATATTGTTGAAAGCTTGAATGAAATACTTGTATAAATTGCTAGCTAGGGTTTGGGGGATTTGGGTTAATTTCCCCCCTTTTCTTGTTAGGAATGTATTAGTATGATTTAGGGCTTTTGATTGTGTTGATGGATTGATAATGTGCTAGACGAAGTGATTGATGTCGAACTCTTCGTCATGTTCGTTTGTGTAGCAAACGAGAGAGTTATATGCTCTTGGATGAATGTGTGTTGCACGTTCATCCAATCTCGTGTAATTGCATGAATTGGTTAAATGCTTAGTCACGGTGTAGTGGTCATAAGCATTGCCAAGCTTGTTGGTTCTTCGTGATTAAATGCCACCAATGATACCTTGAGTCGTGGTCGCGACAACGGGAGTTATTGGTGAGGTTTGACGAGAGATGTCGAACTCACTCTTGCAAACTACGAACTAAGAAGGATAGGAGTTTAGTCTCCACAACAAGTAGTTGAAGTATTGAATAGATGATTTTAACTCATCCTTGAAGCATTTGTTATTTAGCATTTGTGTATTCTTGATGGTATGTTTCACTTCACTTGTGCCATGAGTTGTTTGAGCATAGGGAGTGCTTGTATGATTGAATTGGTTAGGTGTTAGGAACGTGACGAATTCCGTAGCTCCTTTGCATGAAAATCTATGAGCATGAACTTAGAACTTCTTGTGCATAACGTGTTGTGATTCTTGCTAGATGGGTATGTTGATGTTGAGTCATGTAATGCTATATGATAGAATGAGTGAATGATTCAATGACCTACATTAGATTTGGAAGTGGATATCCCTTACCCCCAAGGCTCTTTATCTTTGTAGTTTAAAACCCCTTTTCTTTAGTTTTGTTTGATGATTAGCATAGTCACTTGACCTTGCTAGTTATCTTGTCTTTTTACTTTCGTAACTTAGGAACAACCAACCAACCCCCCCTTTACATGCTTTTATGTGTGTGTATATATATCTACTCCTAGCCTAATATCAACCATTGTGTGCTTAGACGCTTAGGAAGATCCCTCTTCTCCTTGGACGACCCCGATTTGCCGATATCTACCTAGTTGTAGAAAGTAAGCAAAAAGGGCTTATAAATTATCTTTTGCACGGAGGGCGCGACGACCGCCGCCTGTCACGTCTATTATGAAAAAATTTCCATAGGAAAAATTATATCCTCTCCTTCTAACCAATGGCTACTAGAAGTCGTATATATCCCAAGGTAATTTCAAATTTCTCTGTAAATCCTAGTATTGCAGGACGACAACTTGTTAAAGCAATTAGCAAATAGTACTTCTACCACACTGCCATCATCCAAGAAGACCTTGTACACTTTAGAATCCCATATCCTAGCCATTATAATCAAAGGGTTGTTGTGTGGCATTTCATTTGAGACCGCGTCCTGCTCAAATAACGTAATAATCTCACTTGCGTGCATTATCATCTATGTAGATTTCTATGGAGGCATGTAGTTTTTACTTACTTTACAAGCATTAATGGAAGTAAAATCTATTTTCCCATAGATAGGAAATATATCTATATCCATGGGTCCATCTATTGTGCCTCCTTCTTGTTCAATTATTGTTTCACCTTAGGCTTTTTCTTTGGTTAGGGCTGTTCCATGCCTTTATTTTGCTCCGTGCCATAGGTATTTGCCTTTTATGGAGCATAGTCTTTTTTTTGTACTAAGTTAGTCACCCCAAGCAAATCTGCTCTTCTATTTGTCTCCAAAATTTACCGCAGTTGTCTTTGTCATGGCCACGGTCTTTGTGGAAGTTACAGTAGTTGTCATTTGTCTCTTATCCGCAGTTGCTCTCATTGGGGTTGTTTATCGTAATAGTTCCCTATGATTCACCAAGATTTCATTGCTTGACTTGCGGTATCCTTTCCCTCTCTTATCCAAAGCTTTAATACTGTCTTCTCCAACTCTTTTCTTCTCCTTGATCATTCTGGAAATGCATTTTTTAATCCTCTCTTGCTAATAAAAATTTCTCTACCATTTTCTAGAGGTCTCTTAGAAAATCATGCATGTCCACTGTAAGTTTTTATTTTAGAACTCTCACAATTGCATACGGTTCATGAATGCACTAAACTCAAAACTTGATCTGCCCAAGATTTCATCATGAAGTTTATAAAAATTGTTGATTCTTACAATTAATAACACACTCTTCTACTAATTATGCAGAACCTTGAATTCCGATGGACATTATAGAACTTAGTTCTCAAATGTTCAACATTATGGGGTTTCCGAGCTTGAAAGTACAAAATTTCATAAATAAGAAAATAGAATCATAGATATAAAATGTAAGATCCTAATTCAGTATTAATGTATTGTTTTAGTTACGACCTAGATTCTATTCAATTGACAAAAAATGATGTGATTGTTGATTATGTTGAATTCATTTTCATAGCTATGACCTAGACTTTGTGTAATTAACAAAAAACAAAGCGATAGTTGATAGTGTTGAATTGATGCTCATCAAACTGATTGTTGTTTTTACATAATGATGATGACTATTTCACAAAATGTCTGAAATGAATGATAAAATCAATTATTTTTCATTTCCTTGTTGTTGATTGTTAAGCACTGATCATTAATATTTAACAGCAAAAACGAGAGCACACATATCAAAAAATTACATTGATAGTCACCTCTATTCATCGATAATTTATTAAATCTAATATTCCAGATAATACTTGTCATCTTCAGTTTTCCACTAATGGTATCTAATCTCATTGTCGAAAAATATGTTTCTGATATTAACAAATCCTAATGAATCTTTATCAGTGTTATAATGATGTGCGTATCATACTGAATGACTTCCTTTCATGAGCAATGACAGGTAATTGGTATATATATAACTCACACAATCCTAGTCAAGCAAAGCCATGCATCACAGTAATCACTTTGTTGGAACAGATCGCTTGGGCTCAAGGCCACCATTCTCAGAAGAAGGGAAATACAATACTAGCCACCACCTAAAAGAGGAAATTCTGACATGTAACCACGATCACACGATTTAAGATCTATAAATAAAGGAGAAACAAACCAAGTAAGTGAATTTTGACCAGAAGAAACTTATAATGAGGGCAATCCTGACTTTTGCATGTACTCGAAGAGGCTAGACATATCGCATCCAATCTTGAGAACTGATAATACTCTGAAGGAATACCCCCACATTGTTGGCACCGTCTGTGGGAATTTTTTTAGCTTTAGGTTTTTACTGTCCCTGAGAAAGGCCGGAGCCTATGCTGGAGTCAACGCCCAAAACACAAGAATGCAACCAATGATTCCATTCCCTAAGGAAGCCAACAAGATGAAAATTAGCTCAATAGGCTAGGGAAGCTCACGACAACGATATGATTGCATGATTATAAGTTCGCTACACAAAGGAAGACCCATAACTTTGTACAATTAAGAATCAAAACCAATATATATATATATATATATATACTACCTCCGTCCAAATAAAAAAGGAGCATTTGCTTTTAGCTTGCTTTTTTATGCAAACTTATGTGGCATAGAATAATTGTGGAAAATTAAGGATATTTTGGAAAAGTTGCAGGCCCAGTCTGAAAGTCAAACTAAGCCAACTTTTGACTAAGTTGTAGGCCCAGTTGTAATCCCTCCGTCCCATAGAGATTGGCACTTTTAACTTTTGAAAGTCAAACTAAGCCAACTTCAACCATTAAATTTTGTTATTATATATGTAAGACTATTATCATGTTACATGTTGTTGGATTCATTATAACAAGTATTTTTAAATTTTTATTTTCTCTGAATTTTTTATACACATAAATAAAGATATTAATTATTGAAAATTGATTCAGTTGACTTTCAAAAGTCAAAATGTGCCTATTTTTCTGGGATGGAGGGAGTATTAAGTTTGGGAAATTAGGCATAATCACGTTCAGGTCAATTAGTTAGAATAAAGAAAACGTGAGCTACCAAAACAATGTGAAAAGATTGAAACCTCATAATGGAAAATATCGGTGTAAGAATTGTGCAACCAAGTCCTCATAAAACGTGTCTCGTAGAGCACACGCCAAACCCTGATAGAGTAGATTGCTCAGCCAAAGCCACATGGACAACCGCTAGAATACAATCCCACTTGAAACATAGGATTATATAGAAGCAATATAATTATGCCAAGCCACAATAGCATCACGAGAACAACATCATTACTAGGGTATATAATAAGAGAAGTCATTCCATGATCAATTAAAATATTCATTAATCTTAGATCCATACAAACATTAGGGATTACAGCAAAATTACTTGCCAAATCATGAAACTTTCCTTAGGAAGAATTACAACACATTATTATTTGCGAAATCTATTAGTAGCTACTTAAGTCTCTAGCTATATGCTAGTCAGACCCTGAAGGCCCCAAGGAGATAAGCTAAATAATGGTTGGCCATTTTCCCACTGTACCTCCTCTATTCATTGAAGGGGCCCCATGAAGGGGCACAATTCTTCTTATCAAGTAGAGCAGGAATAATGTCACACTGCAGCTAACCACTTCACCACTTCAACTGCTGCACCCCATAACTCGATTTAGCTAACTCAAAAACCTTTCCTCCTGCTGGAGATGGCAAGACTACTACCACCATAGATGAAGATATTCCATAACTAAATCAAACATGTAAAGTTTATATTCGGGAACAGCAAGAACTATGATAAGTTAAAGGATGAAGCTTGGAGATGTTGCTTCAATTGCTTTGATGGATTGACTTCATGATGAAGAATTGAAGAATAAGTCATCATCAAAATCTTGGATTTATTTTTCTAGACTGTCGAAGAACTGAAGATATCATGAAAAATACTATACTCTTTTTTTCCCACTAGGTTTTTAATGAGGTAGTGCGATCATGGTAAAATAATGTAAAATTATTTCATTTTGGATTTTGGAATTAAATTTCTACCATGTGGGCTTAGAAGGGCTTAATTTTTGAAAATCGGGTCCATTAGGGTTTTAGAATCTTCAATTTTATTCTGATTAGAATTAATTTGAGTAAGAATAGATAAGGCAATATTTTTCCAAGGATTAGCTTGGAAGAATTTGGTCATATCATTTTATTTTAGGCATTATAGTTAGATGTGGTTATAGCTTTTTAAAGCTTCCATAGGTTGATTCAGTTTCTGTTTGTGATTAGGGTTTAGTCCGAGATTGTTACTCACACTTTTATCAATCAAATATTCAAAAATTTGGAGTTATACTCATTTCTTGAGAGCTTTCATCATTGTTGCTTAATCCCGCTGGTTAATTAAGTATCAATACCATCGATTTGTGAACTAATCATGCAGGCTAGTTAGGGTTGAAAATATCGAGTTGTTCAAGATCACGAGGGTTTATTTTGATTAATTCGTGCTGCTATACTAGAGTTTGCAAAATCCCTCATTTAGTTACAAATCTAAAATTCCGCAATCCAATGTCTTCGCAAGGCGATTCATATCAGTAGGTATCAGAGCAAAGCAAAAGATCCATGTAGTCGAAAAAACTCAGGGGTTTTCGAGTTTCTTGCATTATTTATTTTTGATATTTTCTTTGCTATAAACTCTTTCGTGTTGTAATTAACTGTGTTTGTTTGATCTTTCTTAATAGGAGGATTGAATCTAGAGTTGAAAGACGTCGAGAGTCCGAGAGTTAAAATACTTTCATATTACTATCCGCCTTCACCTTCATCAATCGAGTCAGGAAGACGTCGAAGGGTATGAGTGTTAACAAGTATTATCCACCTTCACTTCCTGGTCTATATCTTAGTTTTTAGGTAGCAACTTATACAATTTATGTGCTTGTGATGTTTTTCGTCCACTCTTCTGAAAATTATTGCACGCTCATAATCCTATTTGTTTTCTTTATCATTCTTTGATTCCATGATCTTGAATTTGTTCTTAAACTCTTGACTACACCTTTTACAAAAACAATATATAGTCTTTGTGTCATTTCCATATGTAGTGTCATATTCTTGGTCCTTCTCGAAGTTCATTTGAATCGAGAGGAAGTTGTAACAGATTTCTTACTTCAAGTTTTGTTGGGCCATCGAGCGGTCATTATCGTAGGATTGAAAGGGGATGTTGCGATCTGGCCCGATCAACCTGTCGAGTTCTCTTGTCAAAGAGTCGCTTGTTTCCCCTCCCATCTGTGGGTCTCCGTATTGGCTGAGCCAAACCAAGGCATCGAAGCTTGGGGGCGTAGGAAGGAGATGATTTGAAGCTATGAACCCTGAGTGTGACCCTACCCCTATCGGGCCATAATATTACCCTGGCTGATAAGGGTCATAAAAGGGAACCTCCAGACAAATTCCTAAATATATTTGGCTCTTGAAACCTGGGATAGCTCCTATCGGCCCCACCATCGAATGTGGAGAAGTCTGTCTCGGCGCTGAGGGCATCAAGATAGGTGCAGAGTATGCTACCTTTTACGGAATGCTCGGGAGTGTCAGCTGGGGCCGTGTAAGGGTAACAATGTCAGCTTAATATGACACTCCCGGGGGGTGTATGGCAGGAATCTTGGCTGCAACACCAGGGGCATCGAAGGTTAGGGCCCCATCTGCTGTTGTATCTCCCTATGGTAGAGCATAGAAGGCTCTACCTGATAGCCAGTAGATCTGAGCCCACAACGCTAAATCTTGCTGTGACGGTAGAACCTGTCCAACTTGTACCCCTTTATGCTCAAGCAGTAACTCTCGAGATTTCTGTTTGCAAATCCACCGTAGCCTCCATATATTGTAGTTCGTTCACCCTTTGTCGATCACCTGACTTTTCGAGGTAGGAGCTTCAGCTCCACCTACCCAGGGTTCGACGCTGGCCTCCATGGTCCGTAGGGGTGCATCACCTCCTTTGCGAAGAGCTTCCAGACCCCTGCCTTCTGGGACCTGGTCCAGGCCAGCTTCCGAAGGCTCAATATCGAAGCTAGAGAGGGTGACACCCAGAGGCATATTGGATCTAAGCACTCTCTTTTTCCGGTACGTGGATTGTACCTATTCGTCGATTCCTAAAGCTTTGCCTTCTAACCGTTCACTCCTACAGAAGTCCCACTAGGCATGCCACTTGATGCACCCCAATTTACCGCCTCCGTTGCTCCTCCATGGGTGATTGGAATCCGCCAAGACAAAGCCCCCAGATGTTTCCATAGGGAAGAGGCTTCGATGGCCAAGTACGCAAACAGGCTACCCAAGTGCAATTAGGAATGAATAGTTGAGTTGTGTAGCTTTACCTTTGGCCTTTATATAGGTAGGCAAGTAGGAAAACTATTTTGTTTGCTTGTGGAGCAAGTACTCTCACATTGGGCCAGCCCAAAAAGCTTTTCCCAAAGGGCAAAGCTATGGACTTAAAGTCGGCCGCATGCATATTTAGGACCATACGGATTTACACATCATCACGCGACATGCAAATTGTGTTGCTTATAAGTGATTTAATGTCGTAAATGTTAATTTGCATCACATCTTGCGTCACACTTTATTATGCCTCGTGTACCTGTGTGGAATTTTGCGTCACATGTTTCCAATTGTGCCGTAAAGTTAGGACACATTTTTGTGTCACTAAAGTATGTGTCGTGAACTATTGCGACATAATATGCGCCATATAAGTCTAGTGATGCATAACTGTTCCTAACATATTATGCGTCATCTTAACTGTAGTGTCACATGTATGTTTACGACACATAATGTGCCATTTCCATTCATTGATAGATTTCTTTTGGTGACATATTTTGTGTCACTCTCATTTAGTGGCACATTGTTGTTTACAACACATTGTGCGTTATTTAAGTTTAGTGATGCACAACTATTTGAAACATATAGTGCATTAATAAAGTTATTGTTGCATGCCATTTGCGACATATTTAGCAATATTTAATTTTATTGACACATGTGATACAACACATCATGTGCGATTCTATACTTAATGAGATAGCTATTTGAGGCACATTATGCGATTTTTCTTAACACTACGGGTTGTAATTTACGAAATTATATGCTATACAATAATTTATGTGATGCTATTTCGCAACATATATGATAACAAATAAAAATGTCATAAACTACTATGACACATATATATCGCAAATAATGTGACACGTTTTACATCACTTACAAATTGTCATTTTTATACGTCATATTAATCGTCCTTAGTTTCAATGACATGAAATTGCGATACAGATACATATTTGTTGTACTCATGTCGCGTGTTTTACTACTTATGATTCGATGTACATACTGCAGAATTACAAGAAACCCCCTCTAGCACAATTATTTAACGGGTCTACACCAATTTTTAGGAGTACCCAACTTTTAAATAAAACTAAATAAAAATTAACTAGAGCAACTGCGTCCCAATTTGCCTAAACAAAACCATTAAATACATATGCAAACAAATGACGTTGACAGTAATTTGTGCATAACACTTCCACTTCATAGTGTAAGCATACAACACAACCTAAGCATACAACACAACTTAAGCATACGAACTCTTTCATCACTAACATGATATTTTCTCACCAAGTCAAGTCTATCTTTTTAACCTCCTTCAATATCTTGCCTCATCATCATTATTTTTCCCCATATCTCCAAGCTCTATGACATCGTTCTGCTCAACTTGATTGCTCGACTACTTTTACCTGGGTACTTTTACCTACACCTTCCGTCCCGGCTATTTTTGCACTATTTTTCTTTTGGGACGTCCCACCTATTTTTGCACTACTTCATTTCTTTCCATAAATGGATTGATTTTATTACTTGTTTATTCAACTTGGGCCCAACTTCTGAATTTTTAACTCAGAACTATTAGCCCAAATTATCCCATAACCCTTCCTAATATATTTTATACCCAATCTGCCACTAACCTAACTCTTCCCACCGAATTGAAATCTCTCCGACCACCCAACACCCTTCGTTACTCTCCTCTCCCATTAAACAACGCGTGTGACTCTATTTTTTCCCAATGTCTTTATCTGCATCAAGATTCTTCAACTCTCTGAAAAGTTGTCTTATCCCTTTATGCGATTAGGGCTTTCTCACTCAATAATTTCTTCCCACCCATTCATCTTCCCTCTCAGATTCTCTTCTTCTATGAAACTGGTCTTCCCTTCCAGATATTCCTCTTGTCTCATCTTTTAAATTTTTTCTGGGTCATGGAAAGAGGCAATTTTGTTGGTTGTGGGTTTTGTTCAGAATGTTATGTCTCAAATTCAGGTTCCTCATCTTGATAGGATAGCTTCTCTCTGGCGGGTGATGGTCCGCCTTGAAAGGCCCTGGCGCCAAAGAAGAAGGATCCAAGGCGGCGCTGCTTACCTGCCGGCGTGGTGTTCGGACTTGCAGATCCAGTGGGTATGTAGGTGACACCACCACCACTTAAAGCAGTACACGACCCCTGTTTTGATTTCAGGGAACCAATTCGAGATGGCGTTGCCCTCTCGCCTGCGTGGAGAACTAACTCCCAGTGAGTCTGTTGGTGGCGCCACCAATGGGAAACAAAAACCCGGCCTTCTAGCCTCTGTTTCCAGATCAAGTGAGCCTTGTACACTGTGCGGTTGTGTGCCCCAAGGAAAGAGTAGTGCTGAGCCCTGCTTTATCCCTTCTCCGGTGAAACGCGGTCGTTGTGAGGCTACTATTGGTTCTGGAAATGATGACGAAGGGTTCTCTTCTATCCCTTCGATTCGTGTACTTCCCTGGTATGCGAGACAGTCCAGGTCTCCCTCGGACCACATGCCAGAAACAAAGCCTCAGAGTTTGGATCAGATCGATGCACCTTTTCATGTGGCTGAGATAATGATATCGGGTCTGAGGGAGCTTCTTAGCTGGAATAGAGAAAGGGAAGAATTAAAAGTTAAGTCATGGGGTTCTACTTCATGTAATAAACTTGTGCTTGTATGATTACCGATTTATGATTAATAAAATAGTCCTATTTATGTTAATTTCAATGTTTAATTACTGATTGTAGCTTCTTCGTTTTTTCTTGCAAAGCCAAAATGGCACCGAATATGTTTTCAAACACACAAATGGGAGTAGTTCTGTTTAATGTGATTGAGATCAGCTTTGTGTTACTTGAATTTGCTTAATCTTTGTTCTAGGAAAATGGAACAATTTACTGATGTTAAGCATCAATAAACGATGAATTTGGATCACTGTTGAACAATTTACTGATGTTTGAGGATCTACTTCACTGATGGTATAGTTGTTTTCAGCCAAATAAATTTTTTGCTGCTTTGTAGTTTCATTTTTATTTTTGTTAGTTACTGATTCACGGTTGTGTTTTTTTTATAGATGTGGAACATGGGAGTTGAGAAAATATTTTTAAAAAGGGAGATCTTCCATTCACAGCCCCTAGAACATGTTTGTAAACAATAAAAAAGGGGAGTATATTGGTTCATGTTTGCGCATTTTATCCTTGTTGTGTGATGGTTTGTGTTGGGTGGTTACACCCTAGCACCTGTTCTGTGATTGTTCTTTTTCATATTGTGTTGTTTTACTGTGGTTGTGTCTATTCTTGTTTGGCTTTCTACTTAAATGTTCTTTTGGCCCTGAATGTGGAAGAGCCTTGACGTGCATTCATGAAGTGCATGATACTTGTGCATTCTCTTTCTCTCTAAGGCATGAAATGATATTATACATATATGATAATAAAAACTTGCATTAGTTTTATTTGGGTTACAAAAAAAACTTGTTTGTCACACCAATAGAAATAAGTTTTCAGGTTTCCAAAATGTCACCCTAGTCTAACCCAATAAGAATACTGAAATCCCTTACTGTTGTAGTTGATATCTCATGGCTTGCATCATGTCCCCCATTCCTTGAGTTTCCTGAATCGTAATAAGGTGTTCCAGGCTTTCACGAAGTATTCCCTCATCACAACTTAGCATCCTAGGTAGTTCTCCACTCCTTATAAGCGCATTCTTTGACATGTGAGGCAACTTATAATTGTTGCATCCCTTGACTCTTATGATTTCTATCATTGAAGTTTGATGGGCGAGGAAAATTTTATTGAGTGTTGCTGGATCTTCTCTATCATATGCATTGTACACTGCTATAAGTAGCCCATCCAGTGTTATGCTTGGGGTTTCATGTTGTAGAGACTGTATAGAGTTTAAAAAACAAATTACTAGTACATTAATATCAGGTGATTTAGCTGGTTGACATACCAAGTTAATGTGAAACCCGTCGGAGTCAGCTACTGCCCGGAATTGAGGATCTAAATTCTTTATGTGTGCCTTGCAATTATCTTGTTGAATATAGATGTACTTGCTCATGAATGGTGACTAACAATCTTTGATTACTGGTATGATTTCATCTATAATCTCTGCACGTTTCACAAGTCTAGTGATCTTTCCACAAGCTTAGTTTCCATAGTCCCCCTCGGATGATTAATGCTGGTTCTTTGTGCTTCAACCCTCTCAGTGAATGGGAACACGCCATACTTCCCATCAAAAATTAACACACCATCATGGCTGTAAATTGGCCTACTCACAGCACACATAAACATAAGTTTTGGAATGTGAAACTTGTGTTTGGTGGTTCTTAAGGCTCAGGCTCATCCAGTGCCAAATAATAACAGACAGTTGGCTTAGTCATGTAAAACCACTTCTCATCTATGTGAATTACATTCTCCATGGGCTGGAATTGAATGTTGGGTTGCAATTTAGATATGCATAATTCCATCCTTTGTACCTTGTGTTGAAATGTTAGTGTAGGCTTAATACTGTTTTTATGGCTTTTATTGACCTTTGCTGCCACATCTCGTTGTATTGTACTCTTCCCTACCCTCATCCATGCACTTGTTCCTATAATTATTCTTCCTTTGGTTGTAGGTATTGTTATCAAGGCCTCAAAATGAATTTCCTTCTTGTTGTAGCCCAGATGGGCGAACATCCTGTTTCTCATGTCCAGCGGCCGACCCATTGAAAGTTAGAGCTTGATTTTTTACCAGATGTAACTGATGGTTCTTTGGTTGCAATTGAACTTCACCGCTGCCTCAATTCTCTTTCCCTAGAGTATCTTCCCCCTTTCAACTATTGTCCAACATAAACTCAGCAATATGTTGCCTCTGCTAGTTTGTCATATTCTTCTCCCCCCTCATATTTGTGAAATACCTGATGACGAAGGGAAGATTCGGAAGCAGGAGAGCAATCAGTCCGCAATTGCTTGGTAGGGGTCGATGATTGCTGACATTTGACTTGATGGTACGGAAAAAAAATACTTGTCTTTTTGTTGCTGGGTTTTCTGGTTTGGATTATGACAGGGGGAATTGAATGCTAGTGAAAGTTGAATGCAGATGAACATTTTTAGAGCAAATCTGTTTGCTTGTGGGATTATTTTGGACCATGTAAATGTATATATAGTGGGGTAGAAATGTGGGGTTTGATGTTTGTAAATTAAAGTTTTTTTAAAGTTCATGTTCTTGGCTCTAAATTTGGAGCCTTGTTTTTTTGAATTTGCATGTGAAATCAAGATAATTTTTGGAGTTCCCTCCATTTTGACTGTGTTTGGGAGCAAATAATTAAAACCCAACAAAAAATTAGTGGCCCAAATAATTGGCTGAGTCAATTTCAGAATAAAGGGAAAAAGATAACAATTTCTGGATACCCCACTATAAAAGCATATAATAATATATCCTTAAAAATACTTCTAGTTTCTCTCTCCGTAGAATTAGCTGGGATGGAGGGACTAGTATGCAATAAGTACAAAATGATAACGTCAATGAATCACAAGTTTGTATATGATTTACATCATTACTTCATCGTTTGAAACCTCCACATATTCTGTCAGGTCAACCTACAATAGGAGCTCAAGTAGGCCAAACTCTCTTCCACACATGTTCATGTTGGAACTTTAATGGGCAAAGAACCCCTATCCACCCTTTCATTTTGGAAATGGATTGTACATGCAAAAGCCTATATACATAGTAAGTCTCAATAAATTGATGTGAAACACAAGAATTTAAAAAATGAAGGACGTTCGGTTGATAGATTCATATATACTTACATGCAATGTAGTTACATCACAGGAGGGGGACATTATTGAAATGGAACAAGGTCTTCAAATCATCCTTCCGGATGATTGGATTTACCTTGTAACCCAAAATACCACTTTCATCCATGTTAATTTCGTACGAAGATGAGGGAGGGTGAGTTTTCACAATCATATGGATGTTGTTTAGAGATCCATCCATCGATAGATTGAATAGAGTGCCTTCACTATAGAGACATGAGCTTTTGTAGCTTTTGGATCCCCACAGGTACGTGCTAATTTGGCTGGGCTACTAATCATTGCCTTAATCTACATGAAATAAATTTGAAAAGTTATGTAAAGAACATTTTTATGTACTCATAGGTGAAACCATCTAATTATTTTTTACCTTCATAAGGGGCCCTTGTCCAAAATAGAGACCACACAAAGGGGCCACTTAGTAATATTCCCACGGCCTCATCCACTGTAGTTGCCTCAACCTCTGGGATTTGAAGAACTATACCATCTACAAGGATCTTAGTGACATTAACCACCATGTTCTCCTTCGTGACTGGCTTATGATAATGCAATCGTATGGATTTGTACACTTCACCTTCTACCACAACATGGCTCTCACCATCAACACGTTCGGTAAGAAGAATGCACAAGGAATTATCCTTAGCATGAAGAATAGCTATTTTTTTTAAAAAAGTGTAAAATAATTTGAATATGAAAAAGCGTAATATATTTACTTATACCTCCTTGTTCTGTTCAGTTTCCTCTACAAATTTCATTCTTAATTGGTCAAATGCAAGAGGTGTTGTTGAAGTCAAAAAAGGTGGTACATGCCTACTATCAAACTTTGGGTGTTCATGTGTTGAGGTTGCCAGAGAATAAGCGCAAGGGGTAGTTGAGGTTGTTGGTTTAGAACTTGCAATGATTCTCTCCCTTCAAGTGGCATTATCCTCCCATTCGATTCTTGCAAGACATAAGCCACTAATTGGCTTAATGTGGATTTCAAACCATCAATCTCTCTTTGTTAACCACTTGACGCATTATAAACCTTCGGTGGTCGATGTTTGACAAAGAGGTCCATATGTGTAGAGAGAGTGTCGACACCCCGGACCCTGTCCGAATGTTCATTCCTGCTAAGCGCTACACCTAGTTTGTCCTTCTTTCCAACCCAAAGAACTCGCCGAACTGTTGTTTTATTTTTAATCCTCCGATAAATTACCAATAATCAATCTCATTTATTTAGTCAAAATTATATTGAACATTTGTACATATATTTTCCCAACTAAAAAGTTTGAAAACTTATAATTTGTTGGGCAACCACCTCCGCTTCTTTGGTGTGGAACTTACCCTCTGGCTTCCCTCGCTTTTTATATCCTTTTAACCAATTTTCAAATCAGGGAACCTCATTCGGTGTGGGATATTCTATAAAAATCCTCGCCTCATTATCCGTCATCCCATGCTTAACTTTATCAAACACTCTTGCCTTGATCATTTGCTTCATGATAATTCTTGTGACTAGTTAATCCAGTCAGAATAATCAAAAAGATTCACAAGCATAAATCTTAAAGAACAATCAAGGGCTACAAGCACAAACCCAAGGTTTTGGTTATGGAATCCATTAGAGAGAAAATAATTATTGAAAATATTATTGTGAAAAATGTCATCTCTGAAAATAAAATAGGTCCTTAAATACTAGTAAGAATTTGGAAAAAATAAAAAAGGAAATTCAGAATAAATTCTAAAATAAAACAAAAATTTGAAAACACTCAAAAGCAGTAAATCGCCGTTTTGAGGCCTTAAACGACCTCAAATCAGAAAATGGAGAGGCTATTCACACATTTGCAAGATCATTGTACTGCTCCTCGAGGCGGTTCTAATGCCACTTGAATCGCCTGATTTCGAGTCTGGATGCTCAAAACCATATGGGACCTTTGCGGCCATTCCCCCTGCATCACTAGTGCATAGCCACCTCAACTCATGGTATGTCGTATATTATTTCCTCGTGCAACATATCCATGTTTTTCTCTTAGACCTTGTGAAATCATCAAATCAAGTGGTTTGGTTAGTAAAATAAATAAGGTAAATGATGAGGAAAAATTGCAACACAATTCCCCTCTTTCCACTAGTGGAGGAGGCTTCATTAAAGTCACCAATGGAAGGCGGTTCCGCCAGAATTTTGTAAAACCACCTTCCCCGGGAAGTTCTGAGCTCGGAACTCATGTCTGACACCCCTCTCAATTTTGAAAGGCGGTTGGTGTATGTTCAAAGGCGGTTTGTTTATAATCGCCTTTAAATGATAGAGATGGAAGACAGTTCTACCATTGTGACTTTGATCGATCCTATCACGAAGTCAAAAAAATTGTCTGAAAGATGTTCCGGATCCGGAACAAGGATGTAGTTTATGTCCACACAAGGATCCTATGTTTTGCACCGGAAGTTGTAGCTAGAGTTTGAAATTTGGGTTATGAACAATCTGAATCCCATTTTTTAATATAGAGGACGGGGTTCCAAGTCTGAAACTCTGTCTTACCTATGTAAATTAATTTTGACATTGGGATCAGACATATGCATAGAAATTGGAACATTAGTTCAGAGCTCAGAAGGTATTATGAAAGTTTAAGAAAAGTGAAAATCGATCGTCATTATCACAGTGTAGGATCAGATAGAGGATAAGATTTCAGAAGACGTGTTCCAATCTCGGAATACGGTCAGTGAAAAAAAATGACCAACAGGTCAAGCATTACAGTGTAGGATGAGAAAGAAGATCAGCGTCTGAAAGACATGTTCCGCACTCGGAACACTATCTGTGAAAAATTTTTTAATGAGCAATACAGGTTAGGATCATATAGATAATAAGATTTCAAAACTCTTGTTCCAAGTTCAGAAGCATTTCTGTGCCACAAAACAAAAGTCATATAAAGTTCAGTTATACATATTTAGTATAGAAACAATGAAAGATTACAGAACTTTCGTTCCGAGTCCGGAACACGTTATGATCTCTGAACTATGTATTTCCTTTTCATTTGCCAAGAGAAAATTAGGTTCCTCACTCGGAACTTGGTCGGAAACTATGGTCACTTTTAAGGATTTTCCAATACAAAGTGGACCAAATGGAAAGACACATTTCTGATCTCTGAACTATGTCTTTCCTCTTCATTTACCAAGAGAAGATTAGGTTCCTCACTCGGAACATGGACGGAAACTATGGTCAATTTTAAGTATTTTCCACACTCAAAAAGCATTCAACTAATTGACTCCAATAAACGCTCTAAATCAAATATAACTAGCATACTAATGACCACATATGAAACTCGACAAAGTAAAAACTTAATTCAAATCCATCAATTAAAAGTAGTACAAGTTCATAAAAGTTAGCTTCAACATCTCAACAATTACATGCTCATCACGCTATTACATTACAAAATATCCATCATCTTCTTCAAACTCGAATTCCATCCTACAAACTTGAGAACTAGAGGGCTCATCACCATCGCCACCATCATTTTCTGCCTCACTCTCCTCCTCACCATCACTATCACCGCTAGAGTACTCTGGCTTGAAATTTGGCATTGACTCATCGTTGCTTAGTTAAATGTGGATGCCTTGAGAATCAATTGATTTTGAGTGTCGTGATTCTGTGCTGCAAATTCATTTTTGGACAAACTTACATCCTCTTTGATTTTGGCAAAATATTTTCGAAAGTTGCCATCCAACCCCTATTCTCACATGCAGCATTAAATGTATGAGTTCAATTTTTTTTATATAAATATAATTCAGAGAAAGTGTATAAACAAGTTAATAGAATGACATGTTAAAAGTACTTACATGACAAAGATCCCTCAGCCTTAACCCTTGATGCTTCTCTTGCTCGCTTGGCGGATTTGGTGGCTTTCCCTGGAATGTTTCAAACTCGCCTCTTGTTGAGTTCATCCAACTCCAAATTCTTGTGATTAAACCAAGCTTCAATGTAATATTCCAACCGGAGTGGCTTATGGGCAGGGATAACTTTCTGTTTGTTAATCAAAGCGGTTATCAAACCGCCATATGGGAGATCTTTCTTCTTCCCCACTGCCGCTTTAAGCATATACATCAAAATAGTATATCCAGGATTTAACTCCACCCCTCCAATACATAGTAAAAGAGAAACAATTTCCCTATGGTAAGCTCACACACATGACCACTCGACGGGAGTGTATTCTAGCAAAGCCACTCATATACTAACCTATGCTCAACACTCAAAACCCCTACATCATACTCATTAGCTCTTCTTGCCACTTCCTCCGTACAACCAAAATACTTGCAAGCCATTTCAACTGGGCATAGGGGGTCAACTCATTAACAATAGGCCAATTGTTTTGGTGGAATATCTCAAGTGGACCCTTACTCCCATCTTCCGAAACTAGTTTTCTTTGGTTCGTGTACTCGCAACCTAATGCATCATTTATGCTAAATTTGTAACAGGAATCATTACGCCATTTACCATTATGAGATCTATATTGTTCTTACTCTTCCCTAAATTGGCGTAGAATTACACAACCTCGTCATAATAAACTGGTTCTTCCAAATTCACTAACTTATCAAATCTAGAGGGTTTCAAATAATCAAGCAAATATCCAAGCTCAAGGAGTATAATTGATAGCGGGCGGTCGTCGCACCCCTATGCAAAAGATAATTTGTAAGCCCTTTTTGCTTACTTTCTACAACTAGGTAGATAGCGGCAAATCGGGGTTGTCCAAGGAGAAGAGGGATCTTCCTAAGCGCTTAAGCACAAATGGTTAATATTATGCTAGGATAAAATATATACACACACATAAAAGCAAGTAAAATGGGGGGGTTGGTTGGTTGGTTTTCCTAAGTTACGAAAGTAAAAAGACAAGATAACTAGCAAGGTCAAGTGACCATGCTAATCATCAAACAAAACTAAGAAAAGGGGTTTTAAAACTACAAAGATAAAAAGCCTTGGGGGCAAGGGATATCCACTTCCAAATCTAATGTAGGTCATTGAATCATTCACTCATTCTATCATATAGCATTACATGACTCAACATCAACATACCCATCTAGCAAGAATCACAACACGTTATGCACAAGAAGTTCTAAGTTCACGCTCATAGATTTTCATGCAAAGGAGCTACGAAATTCGTCACGTTCCTAACACATAACCAATTCAATCATACAAGCACTCCCTATGCTCAAGCAACTCATGGCACAAATGAAGTGAAACACACTATCAAGAATACACAAATGCTAAATAACAAATGCTTCAAGGATGAATTAAAATCATCTATTCAATACTTCAACTACTTGTTGTGGAGACTAAACTCCTATCCTTCTTAGTTTGTAGTTTGCAAGAGTGAGTTTGACATCTCTCGTCAAACCTCACCAATGACTCCCGTTGTCGCGACCACGACTCAAGGTATCCCATTGGTGGCATTTAATCACGAAGAACCAACAAGCTTGGCAATGCTTATGACCACTACACCGTGACTAAGCATTTAACCAATTTATGCAATTACACGAGATTGGATGAACGTGCAACGCACATTCATCCAAGAGCATATAACTCTCTCGTTTGCTACACAAACGAACATGACGAAGAGTTCAACATCAATCACATTCATATAGCACATTATCAATCCATCAACACAATCAAAAGCTCTAAATCATACTCATACATCCCTGATAAGAAAAGGGGGGAAATCAACCCAAATCCCCCCAAACCCTAGCTAGCAATTCATACAAGTATTTCATATCCTCAAGCTTCCAACAACATCAATGAAATCAACAATTAACATTCAAAGCACAATAAGAGCACAATAGCAAAAACACCAAATAGATAGATAAAAATGGTTCTTGCTACATAGATGTGGAAGCTTCAATCCTTTGCTTCCAAGTACAAAAACTACTCTAGAACAACAAAAGGCATAAAAACTAAGAAAACAAGAAGATAAAACCTAGGGTTTTGGCCCAAAACAGGGGCCAAAAGCTGTGGAGAAGAAGGGGTGAAGAGGTATTTATAGTGGAAGAAAAAAGGGGAGAAAAACGCTGCTGCAGAGCTGGATTCGCGCTGTCGTCGCGACTCGCGACCAGTTCCATCGCGAGTCGCGACCAGCAGTGAAATCCAGCCCTGTTTTGTTTTGCTTTCTCCGGGTGAACCGTTGATCCGTTTCGGGAGTTCTTGTAGTCGATTTTATAGTGCTCGAGAAGAGGAATCCAATGGTACCACTCTTGAGGGCTGATTCGTCTCGAAAAATTATGAGAACCCTGGATCATCATTCATCCGTTGCTTTGCTCTCCTTTCTTCATCTCTTCACTTCTTCAAATCTTCACAAAGCTCAAATGTAAAGGTCTTCAAATCTTCAAATCTTCAAAGATAAATCTTCAAAGTCTTCAAATCTTCAAAGTCTTCAAACAAATCACCTTGTCACACAAAATCATCTAAAAAGTGATAAAAACGTCAAAGCCGCCTTTATCCCTCCTTAGATGATTTCAAGGCAAAATGCCACATGTAGAGCACAAAATTGCACAAAACCTAATCCTAAAAAGCCTAAAATAACCATCTAAAATGGACACATCAAACCTCCCCACACTTAAACCTTACTCGCCCTCGAGTAAGAAAAGATTCAAGCACACGGAGGAAATGGCATATCCACATCCTAAAAACCCTAAAATAACTGCATAAAATGGCCTCATCAAACCTCCCCACACTTAAACCTTACTCACCCTCGAGTAAGAAAAGATCCAAGCACACGGAGGAATTCATATGGCCATATCCTAAACTAATCCCCCAAACAAAGCCTCACAAAAACTCTCAATATCATAAATCCCAAAATAAAAGCTCACATGAGAATTTTTCACACACACATCCCCAATCCTAAATCTAACCAAACCTACCACTTATCAATTCACTACCCATAAAAATATTTCAAAGCCCAGAATTGATATTCCCAAAGTCCAATGACACAAGATGAAGTTAAAACCATTTAAGAGGTTTAAGCACATACTTCACCTAATGCCAATATATCCACCAAAATCCAATGACATAAAATGAAGCTAAAGCCATATAACAGGTTCAAACACATGCTTCACTAAATGCCAATATATCAACCAAAAACGAAGTAGAAAGAGATAAGGAATTTCATAACCACACTTCGTTTCCTAACCCACTAAGCTACCCAATCCCAAGAGGTCTATAGATGTTGAGCTACCCGATCCATCCATGTGACAACCGCAACCTTATGACTCCAACGCCGACAAATGAGTGAAATCTTAGAATTTTTTTTCTCTCTTTTTCTCTCATTTTGCCTAGGAGCTCTTTCGAGTTTTCATCCTAGCCACACATCATGTTTCTTTAGCTCACATCTCACCTTTTTCCGCACATTCTAGCCTCTCATTTCGGGTTTTCGACCTATCCGGGCCCCCAATGTTGCCTAAGTTGCCCTCTCGAGTTTTCAACTTAGCGGGTTTTCTTTTTCTTTTTTTTTCTTTTTCTATATATATATTTTTTTCTATATATATTTTTTTCTTTTTGTTTTTCTATATATTTTTTTCTCATGTTTTTCCAATGAAAATTAGCAAAAAGCATTCCAAAACAAGCTAGCCTGCATATGATTCCTCTAACCCCTCCCCACACTTAAAACATTACATTGCCCTCAATGTAAACATATAAGGCAAGAATAATAAAAATCAAGGTAAGTGGGTAGAATGACACCCGTGTCTCCGCAATTCGCCGGTGATATGGCGCAATCCAAGCACTTGTATGGTCCCGAAATAGGTGTCGGAACCGGACGGGTGAGTAAAGATGCCGTAGAAGAACTCACCCCTTGAGAAAAGCATTGTCTACATGGCGCCGTTTGATCAAGACTAACACCACGAAGAACACATAAAACTCACAAGTATATAAGGATATGTAATACTAGGTTTAGCATCAAGAGTTAATAACCATAGTATTTTCAAAGAACAACCAAATCACACTCAACCAACACTATAAGAATAATCATGAAAAATATCCAACATATATTGACATGTATACAAGCATCATTATAGGATATGCACTTACGATCACAATGATGTAGTTGGCATACTACAATCAACAAATGTACTATAAAGATGCAAGAACATTCATATGCCAATATATGTCGGATGGTTGAGAATGAGTGGAGATGTGGTGGTTCTTGGGAGTGTTGGGTGGAGAAGAAGGAAGAATCATGCAATGTTTAAGATCAAATGAAAACTTGGAATTTTCATCGCGACTCGCGACGGGTTCGTCGCGACTCGCGAAAAGTAGAGGCCGGGAGCATAATTTTTGGAAAAATTTTCTGATCACGTCGCGACTCGCGACCTCTTAGTCGTGACTCGCGATGGCCCATCGCGAGTCTGTCGCGACTCGCGGAAAGTTGGTTCCGAGAGCTCAAAAATTCTGAGCTCGTCGCGACTCGCGATGAAGCTCATCGCGACGAGCATCGCTAGGTCATCGCGACTCGCGGAAAGTTGGTGCTGGGAGTGGATTTTTCTCCCCTGTTCGTCGCGACTCGCGACGAAGCTCATCGCGACTCGCGACGACAGGGTATCCCAGGCTTAAAAATTTTTCATTTTCTTACCAACTGTCCAAGCTTTCTTCCCTCGTTCATTGATCTCATTCCTTCATCTCCTTCATTGCAATGCACTTCATGTTGCTACAAAATCACAGAAAAACATGCCATAAAAAGAACAAAACAAAACAACAACAAAAACAAACTAAGAAACACAAACTAAGAAACAAAAACTAAAAGAAATGCCAAATTTATTTAACGTCATCGGCACGACGAAGCTCCGTATTTTTAAGGTCGTCGGCACGACCCTAATGTTATCCGTATGGTGAAGGCTTGAACCCCTTCACCATGAGCTTCCAAAAGTCGAGAGGTGGGGGTACAAAACTTTCAAGAGGAAAGTTTTGTGGAGGTGGAGATGGTTCAAAGGGAATTGAGTGGTTAGGGAGCTTGGGATAATCTTTCGGCTCCTCTCTCGTTTCCCTCAAAACTTCCAAAAATGGTGGAGTTGGTTCACTAGGTGAGAGAAGGGGTGACGATGCTAATGGATGTAGCACTATCACCTCTTCCTCCATTTTTCTATCCTCTACAACCAACTCCTCATCCCTTTCAAACTCAAAATCATTTTTATTGGTGACCTCACTCACCGAGTCATCGAGTTCAAGTTGGGATGGTGTATTTTCGGAATCACGAGCTTCCATGCGGGCCAATACCTCTAATATGTTCCTCGCATGCCCCTCAATGGCCTCAACACTAGAGGAGAGCCGGGTATCCGGCTCCTCACTAGTAAAGGAGTTCAAGTTTGCTATGGTATTTAAGACATCCTCACGTGTCAAACTTGAACTTCCTTGTTGGGCTTGGTTTTGGGGTATGGTATAGGGTGGTGATGGCCAACTAGGTTGCTCGTAATGTTGGTTTTCCAGCTCATTCTCATACCACCTATCCAGAGTACCACTCCATTCCGGACTGTTAGAGTTGTGGTATGGAAAACACTCTTGAACATTTTGCCCTTGAAAACCAACATCTCCAACCTCTTGATAGCACACTTCATAGTACCCATGGTTTTGAAAACCAAGGGTTCTTTCTCGGTCATCGTGCTTTTCCCACAACAAAGGGCAAGATTTGGTAGGATGGTCGGAACGACACATCCTGCAAAACCTTGCTTGTTGAGCCTCTCTTCTCATCATGAGTTCCCTCAAGGTGAGACGCTCCATTAATTTTTTTTTCCAAAAGTTTGGAATCATAGTGCAACGATTCTCGATAAAATAAATTACCAAGAACTCAAGCAATACCTACTCCGAACAAAAAACAACCACTAAGTAGTGGAAAATAAAAACAACTAGCCAATACACAACCAAATACACCTAAATACTTAAAAATAAATGCCTCTTCCCCGGCAACGGCGCCATTTTGATAGCGGACAGTCGTCGCACCCCTATGCAAAAGATAATTTGTAAGCCCTTTTTGCTTACTTTCTACAACTAGGTAGATAGCGGCAAATCGGGGTTGTCCAAGGAGAAGAGGGATCTTCCTAAGCGCTTAAGCACAAATGGTTAATATTATGCTAGGATAAAATATATACACACACATAAAAGCAAGTAAAATGGGGGGGTTGGTTGGTTGGTTTTCCTAAGTTACGAAAGTAAAAAGACAAGATAACTAGCAAGGTCAAGTGACTATGCTAATCATCAAACAAAACTAAGAAAAGGGGTTTTAAAACTACAAAGATAAAAAGCCTTGGGGGCAAGGGATATCCACTTCCAAATCTAATGTAGGTCATTGAATCATTCACTCATTCTATCATATAGCATTACATGACTCAACATCAACATACCCATCTAGCAAGAATCACAACACGTTATGCACAAGAAGATCTAAGTTCACGCTCATAGATTTTCATGCAAAGGAGCTATGGAATTCGTCACGTTCCTAACACCTAACCAATTCAATCATACAAGCACTCCCTATGCTCAAGCAACTCATGGCACAAATGAAGTGAAACACACTATCAAGAATACACAAATGCTAAATAACAAATGCTTCAAGGTTGAATTAAAATCATCTATTCAATACTTCAACTACTTGTTGTGGAGACTAAACTCCTATCCTTCTTAGTTTGTAGTTTGCAAGAGTGAGTTTGACATCTCTCGTCAAACCTCACCAATGACTCCCGTTGTCGCGACCACGACTCAAGGTATCCCATTGGTGGCATTTAATCACGAAGAACCAACAAGCTTGGCAATGCTTATGACCACTACACCGTGACTAAGCATTTAACCAATTTATGCAATTACACGAGATTGGATGAACGTGCAACGCACATTCATCCAAGAGCATATAACTCTCTCGTTTGCTACACAAACGAACATGACGAAGAGTTCAACATCAATCACATTCATATAGCACATTATCAATCCATCAACACAATCAAAAGCTCTAAATCATACTCATACATCCCTGATAAGAAAAGGGGGGAAATCAACCCAAATCCCCCCAAACCCTAGCTAGCAATTCATACAAGTATTTCATATCCTCAAGCTTCCAACAACATCAATGAAATCAACAATTAACATTCAAAGCACAATAAGAGCACAATAGCAAAAACACCAAATAGATAGATAAAAATGGTTCTTGCTACATAGATGTGGAAGCTTCAATCCTTTGCTCCCAAGTACAAAAACTACTCTAGAACAACAAAAGGCATAAAAACTAAGAAAACAAGAAGATAAAACCTAGGGTTTTGGCCCAAAACAGGGGCCAAAAGCTGTGGAGAAGAAGGGGTGAAGAGGTATTTATAGTGGAAGAAAAAAGGGGAGAAAAACACTGCTGCAGAGCTGGATTCGCGCTGTCGTCGCGACTCGCGACCAGCAGTGAAATCCAGCCCTGTTTTGTTTTGCTTCCTCCGGGTGAACTGTTGATCCGTTTCGGGAGTTCTTGTAGTCGATTTTATAGTGCTCGAGAATAGGAATCCAATGGTGCCACTCTTGAGGGCTGATTCTTATCGGAAAATTCTGAGAACCCTGGATCATCATTCATCCGTTGCTTTGCTCTCCTTTCTTCATCTCTTCACTTCTTCAAATCTTCACAAAGCTCAAATGTAAAGGTCTTCAAATATTCAAATCTTCAAAGATAAATCTTCAAAGTCTTCAAATCTTCAAAGTCTTTAAACAAATCACCTTGTCACAGAAAATCATCTAAAAAGTGATAAAAACGTCAAAGCCGCCTTTATCCCTCCTTAGATGATTTCAAGGCAAAATGCCACATGTAGAGCACAAAATTGCACAAAACCTAATCCTAAAAATCCTAAAATAACCATCTAAAATGGACACATCAATAATGTCTGCACTAGCAATAACCCTAAGATTGCTACATTTCCTGATTTGAAATTTCACATACCTCGCATCCGCATCGGTATTGAAGAATATGGATGATTGCCCCAACCCTTCATTTGGACTATGACTCCATGTTGAGGCATCCACATATCCACCGCCAGAACGTCCAACTTTATACCTTGGCATGATTGAATTAGGTTTATTGGCCGATTGAAATTCTAGGGTTTGGGTGAAAGGGGTTTTGTGGATTTTTAGTTGGGCAAATCAAAATGATTTTCCCGTTGCTGAAATAAATTTATGTAGTGAGATCAAGTTTCGAGTCAAGAACTTGATCTTTTCCTGTTATAAAATATATGAACCAGTTCCATTTGTGTAACCCCGTTATGATTTTGAAACATCTAATCAGGCACAGGTTCTACAGTGCATTAAAGGAAATTTTCAAATGGGCATTAATACTCATTCCAGAAAATCGTGAACTCCCTCTCTTTTTTCCCTCAAAAACCCTCCTTCATTCTTGCATCTTTCAACCCTTCAAAACTTCTTCCCCCAATCTTTATCTTTTGATTCCAACTACATAAAACCCTACTAAATGTGTGATAATCACATCCAAAGGCCTAGAGTTTTACAAAACCAAAGGCAATCCATGGGTTAGGGTTTTCAGAGTTCATGATTGTTCATGTGTATTCAAAGAAAAAGTCACATCCAAATTTGAATTATTTGGTCGGAAAGGTAAACATTTCAACATTTCCTTTGTCCTACTTGATGAATTCTAGCTAGGGTTATCATATCTACAAATGTCAATCTATTTTTTTGTAAGTGTAGATATATGTTTTAAGCATAAAAGTCAGATTTACATTTGATAAAATTTAAACCCTAGTTTTCGATTGTCATGTATGTTTTTAGGTATTTTAATTTCATGGAAGAGGAATCAAGATAAACATGTGGGTCAAATAGGTGGAGATTTACAAAACCTAGGTAGTGATGACGATGATAAGGAGGGGTCAGAGGCGAGATCTTTTGCTAGAACTCATTGTAGAACATTAGAAAGGAGAATGTCTACAAAACAATTAACTTTGTTGATTTTCAACAAAGAAGGAACTTGTATATCATATGAACAAGCTAAATGGTCTAGTGGTTAGGAAGGGTGGCAAGAACAAGGGTAGACATCAAGTACGATAGTTGGCATGAGGTTCCCAACGAATATAAAGATGTCATTTGCCTTGAGTGCAAGGTAACTATGGTATTTGGAATTATTTGACTACGAACGTAACTAAATTATATCGTAGAATAATCTTTAATTATTAACCTTGATTAATAATCCACGTAGAGACTATTTGAGTTCGATGCCCCAAATATGTATAATTTAAAAAAAAAGGCAACGGCCATGATGGCAAAGAGTTAAAGGGAGAAAATATATAACATATCGCGAGATTACATTTTACCTAATAGGAAGGGAGATCGTCCATGGTTAATTTATACAGATATTCAACCCGAAAGCTAGGAGATCCGCAAAAGGCAGGCTTTGGAGAATGATGAAAATGTGAGCCCAAACTAAACCTTGCTTATTTTTATTTTGATATAATGTATTAATTTATTTTTAAATTTAAACTGTTGCCTACGAATGTAGGGTACGAGGAGTGAAAAATAACGGTTTTCAAAGGAAAATAAAACACCTCATTGTAAGAGCCGTGGTGGATATAGATTGACGATCCTACAGTTAATTAAGGAGCATTTTGAAAGGGATGTCCAAACAGAAATTGGCAGGGGGGAAGACTGGGGAGGAGGCAAGATCATTAGTGATACCCATGGATGAAGAAGAGATTGACCGGTGCGATATATTCCTTCTTAGCCATCAAAATAGTAATGGCGAATACGATAAGGAGCTCGTGCGTGAAATTGCAGAACGAGTTGGAAGCACCATTATTCTCTAATGCTTTTAATAAAAGTGGTAATTCACTATAATAAAATGTTTTATTTAAAATTATTGCTTGGGCTAAATTAAAGATCGAGCAATTAGAAAGGCGCTTCATTGCCAAGGGCAAGCACGACATCCTCCTCGAGGCTACACAAAAACCAGATCACCCGGGTCGTGCAAGAGGTGTTGGATCATTCTTGTGTCAAAGAGATGCGTTCGGAATTCTTCAGTTGAACAGAAGGCCAAAACACCACGGGTTCACATCTCACTACCGCGGAAAATAGATCCGAGGAAATCGGTGTTAAAATAAATCCGAGGAAAATAGCGGGAAAAATGGCACCGGTTGAGGTATCACCAGTTAAAACCGGTGCTATTAGGAAAAATGGCACCAGTTTTACGTACGATTCACAAAAAACAGCTCTAAATTAAGCATTAAATGCTCCAAACTACAACTCAAAAATTAGATATAAACTTTTAATCCTCTTGTCTCTTCATTGATTGAAGATTTTAACTATCACAGGAACCCCCCCTTTAGCACCGGTTTTTTTGGATGTAGCACTGGTTTGTTTGGGAAAAATAACCGGTGCCTAAGTAACCGATGAAACGGTTTCACCAGTTGGAAAAAGCCGGTGCTATATTTCTACTTGTAGCACTCGTTTTTGTTATATTCTAGTGCTAAGATGTACCGAGATAGCACCGGTTTTTTCTAACCGGTGCTTAAAAACCGGTGTTAAATCTGGGCCCTAGTAGCACCGGTTTTGAAACCGGTACTAAAAGTGTGATTACTTAGCACCGGTCTATTTTAGCATCGGTTTTGTTACCGGTGCTATATGTTTGATTGGTTAGGACTGGTTTTTTTTAGCATCGGTTTTAAAACCGTCACTAAATGTATGATTGGTTAGCACAGGTAATTTTTTAGCACCGGTTTTAAAACCGGTGCTAAATGTATATTGTTTGCACTAGTTTTTTTAAACACCAGTTTTAAAACTTGTGCTAAATGTGTGATTTGTTAACATCGGTTTTTTTTAACACCAATGTCAAAACCAGTGTTAAATGTGTGATTTGTTCGCATCGGTTTTATCAGCACCGGATTTGCAAAAACCAGTGTTAAATGTGTGACCCCTTTGCACCCATTTTTTTTGTTGTAGCACCGGTTTATAAGAACCGGTGTAAACTTTGTGACTAATTTGGATACTGAAAGCTGCGGCGCACTACCACTCTTTTAGTCTGTCTTCACGCAGCCAGTTTTACGCTTGTTTTCCAAATCGGTGCGTTCTTTTTTATTGACGGCACCTGTTTTATTTGTGTGTAGATTACTTAAATTGGTGCACCAATTAAAATACCACAAATTCCAAACAAAAATTCCCAATAAATACAACAATCATCACGCATAGACAACAAGTAGGTAGAAAAAAGCATTGAATATGATCAACTATAATTTTTTATCTATCAAAAGAAGTACATGAAACGTGGTTCTTAGTGGCCAAAAACTGAATTACAACCCTACATAAGATATGGGAACCACCCTCTTCATTGAGATGACGATTATCAAAAGTGGAGGACAATTACCTTTCATGAGAGACAATACTAACTACTATCCAATGATGGAGAAAAGTCCCTGTATGACATTCAATTGAGCTATGCATGTTTGCAGAGTACATTTCGCAACCATTTCCGAGCAATGCTCCGCAGTTGATCACTCCCCAGAGGAGTGTAATCTTCTGGAATACATGCAATGGTATCCACATTCCCAAGTATTACTTTGTACCTTGTGCCAATATAGAAGAGAGTTTGCTAAAATGATTACAAACATAAAATTGATAGAGGAAATATAATGTTATAGGATAATACGTACATTAATGTTTATGACATTCCATTTATAGTTCGAAGGGTAGGATCTATTTTGATCGGAATTGAACCGTCGATATTTTTTTGAAATCCTACAATCGATGAAAATATATTTATATCAATATATAAAAATATATTTTCGGAAAATGGGGATCACACAAAATAGTTTAATGAGGTCTAACTTTTTCCAACATGTATAGAACAATGAATTTCATTGTACCAAATATTAACAGTAATTGTAAATAATCGAGCAAAGAATGTGCTCTACCTACAAGAACACGTTTACGGTAACATACAATTGTGTAGAACATTAAAGTAGATGGAATGTCAAAAATGTGTTCTACTTACAAATGAATCAATTTAAGGAATAGCCTATTACGTTTGTAAATTCGCCCACTCATCAAGTTGATGCAATATGCTTGATCGATTTCCGGTACGAAGACGAGCAAAAACCAATGGCTCCTATAAAAAAAGGAAACACCAAAATACCTAATGCGGTTTTGAATTCTTTAATTTGTTTTTTAAAAAAATCACAACATATGGGTTATTGCTTCCAGTGGGTTAAACAACACAAAAGAGAATAAAACTTACTCTCGATTGTACGAGAAGACGTATATCTTTTCTTGAGTGTGGCACATGACAGTTAAAACCCCGTCCGCAGTCAATTCGACCCTCTGATTTGCCTTTTGAGCTAGAGAATTTGAACCAGTCAGAATAAACAGGACGTGGCCTCGATCAACCACCCCATCACATAGGTATCTGGAAAAATAATATTGTAAATGAAACAAATTTAATGAAACATCTATAAATAATGTAAGCATGCAATTGTTACGATGCCCATATATCAAGTTAGCACCCACTGATCCACTCCATTTGTTTTCTACGTCCAAGCTGCTCATGAATAGTTTTAGCTTGTCAGTAAATATGGCTGTGTAAACTTCTTCTGATCCAAACACCTCCGCGTTGAAGTTGATGCGGAAGACTTTCTTAGGTCCACATATTTGTGTAGATAGCCTTAAAACATCATTAATCTGTTGAACACCAGCAATTCATTCTTTGTCTTCCGTGGCCCCCTAAAAGATACATGATATTTTAATTAGATTTGAGGATCTAATAATGTTAGTTGAGTTGTATATGTATATAATTCAGTGTTGGATCATATTGTAAAGGCTAAAATGAGTTCTCACATAAATGTAATGGTCAGAAACCGACATGGGAGGATTTGATTGCCCATTCTCCATTGATGTATTATTTTCTTTTGCTACTTTCTAATGGGTAAAATGTTAGTCATGGATTGAAAAAATAGGTCGGAATGAAAAGGTGTATGGGGTATGCTAGACCTCTCCTTTAAATGATCAAGCGACCACCTCTCCATGCAGAGTATCTTCCCGAGCCACCACCTTCGATAAGGAAGAGTATGTTAATATGTATCTGGATGTCATAGTTAGTTAATATAATTACTTGTTTAACCTCTTATATCTCCATGGTAGTTTTTGGTGTAAGGTTTATTTCAAGATTTCCATCTTTATCCCTACCAATTGTTTCCGAGGCGATTGCTTCTCGTTCTCCCACGTAAGCAGATGAACAAAAAATTATGTTTAAGTAATATCTGGAAAGATATATATGATAGGATCAGAACAAGAATACAATTATCACACCTCATCATCGGTTGCCCAATGGCACTAATTAACTTTCCCAGCCATAGAATTTTACATCCAATGACCTCAATGAAAACCTCAAATTCTTCGTGTTCAATCGACAAAGGTGCCTTGGGAATGATCACAGGTCCACGAAGCTTTACTCGCTCCCACTTGATGGGTAAGTCAATTTCCTAATCTTTTGGCAACAAGATACCAAATGCAGCTACGTCCCTTTTCCATTATGCAGCACTTTTTTCCTTTCTGAAAACAAAATTCAGAAAAGAAGAAAAAAACATCAATTTGACAATAAGTAAGTGTTATTAAGTAATAAAAATTGAATAATGTTTTAAATGTAATCAAACCCAATACGGACCAAGGTTCCTTGAAGATTCTATGGCCCGGAAAGTTGATTATAACAAAAAATGAATTCTATATATAGCGGCTAAAGGCTGTAGTGCCATGCCGCTCTTTTGGTCCAGCTTGGATAAAATAAACACCTCAACCTAGTCTTTTGCAACAGAGAGCAGCAGCACGCTGCTACTATTTTGGCACAGCTGGGATAATATAAGCTTGAAGTTACTAATTTGCGACAAAAAGCTGCAGCGCGCTGGATCTCTTTAGGTTCAGCTGGGATAAACTGTCTCTCAATTAACTATTTTGGCAAATAGACATTTTCTCAGTTCAACTGAGAAAAGAACAACATGAAGATATTACTAGGCCCGAACTACCAACATCCAAAATGAACATGACAACAGTAAATATATGCCCACAACTAATAGCATCCAAAATCACTTGAATGGAAATCAACATCCAAAAACCAACAATCCACATCCATAAGAAAGCAACTAACGATGAGGTTCATGGTATAGAATACCTTGTTATCCACAACATATCCTTGTGGGTCACTAGATCCAGATGTTTAAGGAATGAATACCCAGTTGTCTTCATTCGCGGGGTTGGATTATGTAGTAAGGAAATTATGGGCATCCAAGTGTGGGGGAATTGGTTTACCCAATTGTCCATCCAGCCAATTTGTTTGGGCCTCAAATAAGGCAACAAATCTTTCGTTAAGCTCGATAAGCTCTGTGGACACTTGTTTTGAATTTGAGGTTTCTTCAAATGATTTTGTGTTTGTGCTCCCACATCGATTAGATGCATAATGGCTCACATCAATATGTAGTAGGTCCTCGTTCACCTTGGCCATTGTGGGGCAACCTCTCCAACAACCCCCATGATTCTTCTTACCCGTTGCTTGAACGAGATTATCTTTTTTTCCTTCTATAAACAATTCTCCTTTTTGCTTCTTATCGAAAAGGTGTTTCTACTAAACAAAATATATGCAAGCCATTAGTATGAATTGCATATGAGAATATAAATATAGAATGAATCAATTGTGAATTTGGCTCACAATAGTGGGGGTTTCTCTTTGAACGGAGTCGTTGGTGTAGATCGATAATTTCTTGTCCCAGTTTTCTTCTCGGAACACCTCTGAAAGGTCTGGTTTGAAATCTATGATTTCAACTATAGCTTGTTCTTCTTCTACACTTTGACCTTGATCCATAAGCTCATCAATTTTAGCCCTTCTTTTCCTTTTCTCCAGTTCAATAACAAGCCTACGATTCATGCCATTGCCCTTGTGATGGACGTAGTCCTTATGTGAGGTGCTTACTTTTGCTGTGTCACTTAATGCATATATGTTCATTGATTAGTAATATGCTAACAGAGTAAAGACGAGAAATGAATAATTTTTAATGAATAACCTTGAATTCGGGGGTTTATCTATGTTTCACAAATAGCTCCCATTTATTTTTGTCCATCCATTGATAATCAGTCCATGCACAAGAACATGTTTATTTTGGACGATGCACTTTTGAGCCACCTTTGCCTTCCAATTCCTCCACTTTTCACCCTCATAAATTTTCCATTCATTTCGGAAGTGATTGATATCATTGAATGTCATTTTGGTTTGTATATCCCAGTGAAACTAGTGGACAAAGATATGTGTTGTTAGTGCAAAATGTAATGAACTTAAAATGAACAAATGATAATAGAGGATTAGAACACACTTACGAGAATGTCTTCCCATGCATCTTTCTTAACATGGTCAGGGATAGCTTTCCAATTATGCCATGTCCCAAAGCAGATTCTTCATCAGAAGGCATAGCCAGCATACATTCACCACCGGCTGTGCATAACCAAGGGTTCGTAGTCATCGTCGAAGAATATTTTAAGGAGCTTATTTTGCATTGCTAGAAACACTAACTTACACGTGGTTGTGCCTCTATGCTTGCAATACTCTTTAATCTAAAAATTGTCAAAGTTCCCACTCATGTCATCTTTTGATATAGTTCCTTCTTCTTCCTCCGAGTTTTCAGATACAAGTGTTGGATAATGGCGAATGTAAAGTAGGTATTGGACCCACTGTTTTTATATAGTTCCCTCTCCCCTAGTGTTGGAAGAGAGCGAATCTAAAGTAGGTTGGACCCACTTCCTTGATTCTCTTGCCACTCATGGCTATCAGGATCGTCCTAACGTGCTCATTCCATTGCACCAAGTGATCCACATTCACTTTCAATGCTGCCATGTCCCCATCTGAATTCTCCATGGATAATTTACATATTGCGGGCCTTGATAACATAGAAATTTTCTTCTTCTTCGAGAATATCTGAGGATTGATGGGAAGCTTGGGCTTCAGTGTAAAATCAGCATATTTAAATTTGCAACCAGCTTCCACGCACAAGGTAGTAATCATAGAGGAAAAACCTATACTGTTGTGTGCATTGATACAATAGCAGATATATGCCATAATCGTACCCCCAACATCGATGCTCAAGTTCTTCTTGATCTTGTACAGTTGCAGCATACATAAATGATGCACCTCACTGTTCATTGCGGGCATCAATGAAATTGTACCACACATTCATTTCGTCAGTAAAATATTTCTTCTCAATGCTAGACCATTCTAGAGAAAGCTTCCTGATAACTTCATCACCTTCAACACATATTTCTTTTATGATCTACTCCCAAGAAGCTTTTTCGACTTCCTTTTCAACGGCTTGGTACAAACCTGCTGGCTTCGGCATAATTTTAGAGAACTCATTGATCACATATGCTGCAAGCACAACGTACTGCCCACGAAAGTAAATCTCAACTGAATTCTTGTACTTCATGAGGGACAAGACCTCACATGTTAACGTCTTGTTGGCACGATCGGGTTGTGCGATGAAGTGCGCTCATCCGTGCTCGTTGACATAATCAGTGTAAGGCTTTTCATTTCTCAACCCTCCAGTATAAGTCCCCGGCTACTATCAATGAAATTTCAGGTTTTCCTAGTTGAATCAGAGGACCGTTGTATTGCACCTCAAGGTCGCCAACTCTAGACTTCTTTCACTATTTCTAAGTGTCGGTCTTACCCTTGGATGCATTGTTTTTTGGCGCCATACCTAGGAAAAGGTTCGACAAAGCTTACTCAGTATGGGTTACATGGAGATGGACTAGATGCATGAACATACATATAGAAATTAGGATCAAATCAATTAAAATTTGCATCAAGATGTAAAGACATGTAAAATAAATGCTTAATGCGGCTAAAGGGGCTAGCAAATGAAACAACAATTAACGAACATATATGATTTCAGGCTGATATTTGTATTGCTAATGTTAAAGTAGTTTTAACTTTACCTTTATATATTCAAAAAAATGCAAAACTCATTAAGGTAACGTCACAAAATGAAAGTTACATAAAGAAATACTCATTCAGGGAGAAACATGGGGCCTGCCCCAATATGAACTCATTCAGGGAAAGAATATACTCATTCAGGGAAAATCAACTACAAAGGCATTTATGATATGCTATTTAAACCACATAGAAAAATAGATTCATCCCTATATAGATTCAGTTTATCTAAAGCCACTACAATATGAAACACTAAATATAACTGTACAATTTATTTTGTGCGTATAGTGTAAGTAAACAGTGTCCAGACCTTAACTAATATCTATAGAAATATATATTTTTTAATTTGACCCAAAAGTTTTATCTAATCCTTATTTAAAGAGCCCATCCCTTGAAAAATGGTTTTCCCATAAGTCATGGAAAGACCAGGGTTTAAAGTACTGAAGATAAATTAAATTTGCCGGCTGCATGAACCGGGTTATGACATAATATGTGTTTAATATTGCAACTGAGATCTTATACCTTTAATTACTTAAAATTCTCATGAAATTCTTTACCAATTGTTTTTAAAATTTCCTTATAGCTTTGCATTATTTCAAATTCTTTATAGCTTTGCATGGATTTAAAATTCTTTACCAAACTAAATACAAATTATTTGAAATTCTAATCAAAAGCAGCAAGTTGGGCAAAAAAAATAGCATGAAACAAGTTAAATGGTCAAACAAAAAACATTACAAATGACTAAGTACAATCATTTCGGTTCCCTCCCAAACTTTCCCTCTTCTCTCCATAACTCTATTCCCAAATTTTCCCTCTTCCCTCCATAACCCTATCCCCAAATTTTCCCTCTTCCCTTCACATTACCCTCTGCCTTCTACAACTTTCTCCCAATTCTTCGCTCATCTTCACCATTTCGTCAACCGCTAACTGAGCCATAATCCCGTTGCTACTTCCCACACTCATTGCCCTTCACGTGCTCATTGTTGGAATTATCTTGTGTGAGGTGTTATTCTTTTACTTGCCCATTGATTGCTCTCTTGGTCAGATATTCGGTGGTGCAGAGCCGGTGGTGAAAAACATTGCAGAGAGTGTGTACAAATGAAGTATGAGTGAATGCTTTTTGGGGAAGTCTGCAAGAATATGTTATATAGGTGTTAATTTGCTATTTTTTCCAGTTTTAATGAATAGATATATAGGTTGGTCTATCCGTTTGTAAGTTTGTGATTAAGTTTGTTGGAAAATAAGTGTTGCTAGTTGTTTAATTTGATAGATGATCAGTTTGGTAATATTTATAGATTTTTTTTCTTGCTATGTATTTTCCCCCATATGAATTTTTTGCATATTGCTTTGTTAGGTCTATCTGTTCTTGGTTGGTTGTTTGAGGATATCTGTCTTTGGATGTGTTATGTTATGATTGAATTTTTTTGTTTTACTCATATAAGCGATTGATTGGCAAAGGCGAAGAAGAAATTATTTAACTCCGGTACTAAAGGCGTAGAAGACAATTATGTTACCCCCCAAAAAATGAAAACTGTGATGTCAGTAACGAGATGGTGGATGATGCATCCAAATCAATCTCGAGATCTGACAACTCGGGGGAGGAAGAAGGAACTATATCAAAAGATGACAACAGTGGGAACTTTGACAAGTTTGAGATTAAAGAGCATTGCAAGCGTACAGGTACATCCACGTGCAAGTTCGTGTTACTAGCAAAGCAAAAGAAGCCCCTAAAAATATTCTTTGATGATGACTTCGAACCCTTGGTTATGCGCAGCTGGTGGTCGATGTATGTTGGCTATGCTTTCCTACTATAAATCCACTTCTGGACATGGCATAATTAGAAAGCTGTCCCAGACCATGTAAATAAATATGCATGGGAATTGTAGGCTTTCTATTGAACTCGAGAAGAGTAACAAAAGGGCTAAAATTGACTAGCTTATGGATCAAGGTCAAAGTGTAGAAGAAGCAGAGGCTTTAGTTGAAATCATAGATTTCAAATCGGATCGCTCAGAGTTGTTCCTATAAGCTAATTGGGACAAGAAATGATCGATCTACACCAACAACTCTGTTAAAATAGTATCCCTCACTATTGTGAGCCAAATTCACAATGGGTTCATTCTCTATTTGTATTCTCAGATGCAATGCATACTAATGGCTTGCATATGTTTGTTGAGTAGAAAAACCTTTTGGATAAGAAGCAAAAGGGAGAGTTAGTTATAGAAGGAAAAGAAAATATTCTCGTTCAAGCAACGGGTAAGAAGGATCATAGGGGTTGTTGGAGAGGTTGCCCCACAACAGCCAAGTTGAATGAGGCACTACCACATATTGCAGTTAGCCATTATGCATCTGGTCGATGTGGGAGCACAAACATAAAAACATTTGAAGAAACCTCAAATTCAAAACATGTGTCCATGGAGGTCATCGAGCTCAACGAAATATTTGTTTCCTTTTTTAAGGCCCAAACAAATTGGCTTGCTGGGCATTTGGGTAAACCCATTCCACCTTACTTGGATGGCCGCAATTTCTTTGATACATCATCCAACCCCATGAATAAAGACAACTGGGTATTCATTCCTTCAACATCTAGATCTAGTGACCTACAAGGATACGTGATGATAACAAGGTACCCTATACCATGAACCTCGTTGTTAGTTACTTTCTTATGGATGTGGATTGTTAGTTTCTGGATGTTGATTTCCTGTCATAGTGATTTTGGTAGTTCCGAGCTAGTAATATCTTCATGTTTTTATTTTCTCACTTGAACTGAGAAAATGTATCTTTGGCAATATAGTTAATTGAGAGATATTCTATCCCTGCTGAACCAAAAGAGCTTCAGCGCGCTACAGCTTTCAGTCGCAAGCTAGTAACTTTAGGCTTATATATTATCAATACTTGTGTATATCAAAGGGAACCATTATTATAAAAATAACTGTTCCTGCGTGCGAAATATAGTGCGAAACACACACCACTATTCACCTTCCTCTCCTTCTTCTTATCGTTTTCACTGATAACGGTCATATACCGATTTTTCTATTCCCTGCTATGGCGGCTCCTCCGCCAGGCCGCGGTGGAACCGCGGCGGCCAAAACTTTTCTTCAGGCTTTAGGTAACCGCCCTCCCCCTCTAAATGTCTCCCTTCCCTCTAACCCAGAAATTGTACCAAAAACCCATTACAAGGGAGATATAGCTTGCCTGGTAACTCGTAAAGAGGTAGAAACTCTGGCTTCTCACTACCAAAATGCACTGGTGGGCAAGTTCGCAAGAGGCAAGCCATCGATGACTGCCCTTAATGAGGCTTTCAACTCTGTGGGATTCAGAGGCAAATTCCAACTTGGATCTATCAATTTCAGACACGTACTCATTCGGTTTCAGGATAAGGAAGATTATCAGAGGCTCTGGATCAAAGGTCAGTGGATATTTAATCATGCCCCAATGAAAGTTCTCAAATGGACAACTGACTTCTCCCCTGAGGTAGAATCTTCCATTGTCCCGGTTTGGGTCACGATCCCCAACGTCCCAGTTTTCTTCTATAATTCTGCTATGTTAGAATCTATGGGGAATCGGATAGGTAATTACATTAAAATGGATACTGCTACTGCTGCCCTATCTAGACCTTCAGCGGTTAAGATGTGTATTGAAATAGACTTAAAAAAAGCAGCCATCATTCATTAGAGTGGGTATAGAGGAGGATGGAATAGAGTACAATGTGGTTAAACTACCCCTAGATTTTGAGGATCTTCCCCTATATTGTCACCACTGCAAAGCTATAGGATATGATGATAACCTTTGCATTTATTTACATCCAGAACTTAGGAAAACAAAGAGCCATAAGATGGATAAACTTAACCCTTGCCATATGGAACCAAGGGAAAGAAAGATAGTACTTCAAACTAAGGATCAACAAAGGGGTTCTGATGGTCCAGTTCATGATGGAGTAAGCCTAGCGCGTGATGATCACAATAAGGTTGGGGGCTCTGGTGTTTCGGCTTCTGATAAACTAAAAACCCTGTCCTCACAGAACCTTGATATGTTCCAGAGCAGAAGGTTGTCTCAGTGATAAATGTGGAAGAAGATGTGGCTACTAATTCTCCTCATGAGGTGGAGGATAGTATCCCTGAGATAAAGGCTTTTTCTGATGATAATTTAGTTAGTGAGCAGTCTGTTGAGTTGATTCTGGATTCTGATGCTGGGCAATATTATGTAGCTGGGGATCAGTCTAAGGTCCTTAATCATGACATTGATGTTGAGCAGAATCCTATGGATGCTAATGCTGAACATCCTAAGGTGATTCAAGACGAGACTGTTGTGTTCACAATCTCGCAACTGTAGTCTCCTACACATCTGTACAAGCTCTCTCTATCTGCTCCACCTAATCTCAACACAAAGACAGGTTTTGCTAAGGATGATATTCCTAGTAAACGGGGTAAGCCTTTCTCACCTTTTAATCCTATTACTGCTGCTAAAAATTTTATTTTCTCTCAATAGAAACACAGGCAAAATAGATTCCTCCCTCTTGAGGATGAAGAAATATCCAGTGATGAAGCTACTCCAAGGGACAACCCAACCTCTGCATCTTTAGACATTGATGCTGGAATTGGTGCTAATCAGGTAAGTCAGGTAACCTCTACTGTTTTACACTCCAGATCAAGCAAGCTGAAAAAAGGAAAACAATCAGAAAAAGTGTCTAATCATAGTAATGAGACCTATTTAACCCAGTTAAATACTATCATGACTAGATCAAAAAGCTCTAACAATGTTTCCGTATGAATAGCACAACACTTAAGATTAAGCTTCTGGTTTGGAACCTGAGAGGAATGGATACTTCTATGCTAAGACTTCATAATTTGATCAATAGGCACAGCTTTGAGCTTATCTGTTTAATTGAGCCTAAACATGATAATATTCAATGTGATTATTATAGACAATTGTTACATTTTGACAATTGTGTGCATGCTAATAATGGCCAGATTTGGTTTTTCTGGAATTCTAGCATATCTCTAACAGTTAAATGTGATTACCTGCAATTCTTAGTTGTTACATTGAATAGTTTCACTCTGAACGAAAGCATGGATGCTTTCTTTGTGTATGGCCTCAGAACTAGAACTGGCAGGAAAACTCTTTGGTCTGATCTTAAGTCAATCACTCACTCTGATTCTATTTTCATTGGTGACTTCAATGCCATTACATCCATAAATGAATATAAAGGTCCATCTACTCCCAAAATTGGAAGTATGGGGGACTTTAATGATTTTATTAATGTAATAGCTTTGGAAGAAATTAATACTGTGGGCAACCTGTTTACCTGGAGTAATAGTAGGCTAAGGAACCCCACTGTTCAAAGATTAGATAGAGGTCTCTGTACTTCTTCTTGGTCATCAACTTTTCCTACCTCTTCTGTCCACATTTTAAATAGGATTTCTTCTGATCATAATCCTATGCTTCTTACAATTGGTAGTGATATCCCATCTAATCCTAGGCCATTTAGATTTTTGAATACCTGGTATAAAAGGAAAGAATTCAGTGAAGTAATTAAACTAAACTGGGATCTTCCCCTTCAGAAATCAGGAATGCTTGGTTTCTTTCTTAAACTTTTAAGACTGAAAAAAAGCTAAAAATTTGGAATAAGGAACATTTTGGCAATATAAATGATAATGTGTTACAAGCTGAAACTGCCCTACAAGCTCAGGAACATATTTATGACCTTCATACTTCTGTTGAAAATATGGTTAAACTTAAAGAGGCCAAGGCTAAGCTAGTTAGGGCTCTAGTAGAACAGAAGAGTTTTTGGAAACACAAGGCCAAGGTTAAATGGCTAAAGGAGGGGGACAATAATACTAGTTTTTTCCATAACTCTGTTAAGGAAAGAAAATGTAGACTAAAAATCACAAAAATTAAGAGTAGTAATAGTCAATGGCTAGATAATATACAGGACATTGAGAATGAAGCCATTCACTACTACCAGGACCTCTTAACAGATGACAGCTCCCCTGATAGCAGTCTTTTCCAGTCTCACTTCTTGAGTCAGATTCCTTGATTGATCACTCAAGAGGATAACCAGAGACTCCTGCAACCTGTTTCATTGACTGAACTTAGGGATATTGTTCTTAGTCTTAATAAGAATAGTAGCCCTGGGCCTGATGGATTCACAGCAAAATTCTATATTAAATCTTGGGATATAATTACTAATGATTTACTTTCTGCAGTACATGATTTTCTTACTGTGAACAATATTCCTAGGGGTATTGGTAGTACCTGGATTGTAATTTACCAAAAAAAAAAGACACCTATTTCCTTTGATGACTATAGGCCAATAAGTCTTTCCAATGTACTTAACAAAATTTTTTCCAAAGTTTTAATGGAAAGACTTAAGCCTATAATGCCCAAACTCATCTCTCCACACCAAACAACTTTCCTTAAAGGTAGAGACATCTTGGATAATGTCATCTACCTACAAGAAATTGTAAGGTTCCTGAACAGAAAGCAAAGAGAACCCAACTGTATTGTTAAACTGGATCTTAAGAAAGCCTTTGATAGAGTTAGGTGCCATTATGAAGAACTTATCACAGGCATGGTTCTCTATCTTAATAAATGGTAAGCCAGTTGGTTACTTCCAATCTACGAGGGGTATCAAACAGGGTGATCCCCTCACCCCTTTTCTATTTAATATTTTTTCTGAGGCTTTCACCAGGAGTTTAGCTTTTATTTTTCATAATGGTAAGTTGGCATATTATGACCTTCCAGGTAATGCACTACAAATCTCACATCTATCTTATGCTGATGATACTGTGGTCTTTCTAAAAGCGAATAACCAGACTTTGGTCAGATTTAAGGCTTTTCTAACTAAATTTGAAGATGTCACCGGTCAAATGAAAAATTACAGTAAAAGTGACATCTTCATAGGGAAACATGCTTGTGTTCATACAGTTAACAACATAAAGAGGATTTTAGGTATGAAAATTGAAAGGTTCCCATTTACATACCTGGGTGTTCCCATTTTTACTGGGATTGCACGGAAAATATATTTCCAACCACTGATTGAACAGATTGATAGTAGGATTGGTAGCTGGAAAAATAAGTGGCTCTCTACTGGGGGGAAAATCACACTCATACAGTCATGCATCTATTCTATTCCTCAGCATATTTGGTCAGTTCTAAAACCTAGCAAACAGATCATTTCTATCATAGAGAAAAAACTAAGCAAATTTTTTTGGGGGTCTGATGATCTAAAACCTAAAAGAACATGGAGGAAATGGGATGCACTTTGCTGTCCTGTGAACCAAAATGGTCTAGGTTTCAGATCAATAACCACCATAATAAATACATGCTCAGTTAAGCTATGGTGGAAATATCAAAGTGCTGAGGCTTTATGGACTCATCTTGTTGCATCACTGCCACCCTCTTCCAGGTCCTCTCCTATCTGGAAGAGGATTTGTTCCATAAATGCTTGGGCAGAATCTAACTCTAGGGTGATAGTTGGTAGAGGTGATTGCAATTTCTGGACATCAAATTGGTTAGATATAGATCCCATCATGGATCTCTGTGACCAAAATCTTGTTGATATCTCTAATACCCGTACTGTTTCAGAGTTCAACTCAAATAAATCACTTTTGCTTCAAAAAAATTTTCCTGTTCTACCCTCTAATGCTATTTCTCTTTTACAGGAAGCTAAACTCTCAAGACACAGAAACGATAGACTCATATGGAAGCCGAGAATCAATGGTGAGTTCTCATTTAAATCCACTTACCTCTTGCTTAGAACCCAGAGAGGTACTATTGATTCCATTCAATATCTTTGGAGTTCAAGAATTGAAAAGAAAATATCTGTCTTTATGTGGAAATTGATGAATTCATTTCTACCATTTGATAATATCCTGCGCAATCTGAGATTTTCAATGCCTTCCAAATGTTGTATGTGCAATAAACATGAGGACTCCCTGGATCATTTTTTAATTCCTGTACTTTTGCTGTGCAAGTTTGGAAAATTGTCCATCCATTCATGGGAATTAGGTACAGATCCTACACATCTATATGGGATAGACTTTCTTGTTATCTCACTTACACTGGTTTGAGCTCTTTGCATTCATTAATTATTCAATCTGCTGCTGTAATTACATGTTGGAACCTGTGGAAAATGAGGAATAAATGTTTATATGACTCTGCCATTCCATTAACAGGCTTAGTACTCACTCACATAAGGGATCAAATTTTCTATATGTTCACTGCTAAACCAGTTTTCATAGTCTCTAAGATGGACTTTAGCATTGCTGAACACTCTTTTCTACCTCTGATCAAACCTACTCCGAAGCCTAAAATCTTCAAAATTGCTTGGATAAAGCCATGTAGGGGTTATAAAATTAATGTTGATGCTGCATGGTGTTGCCATTCTAACATGAGTGGAATCGGTATGATTATCAGAGATAGTAGGGGAAGTTTTATTGCAGCATATACTAAATTTACACAGGCAAATTCCCCTCTGGAAGCAGAAATGAAAGCAATTATGTTTGCCTTAGAAAAATATGCAGGATACTCTTCTCTTGTTTTCTTGGAATCGGATTGTCTTAATGCGGTTAAATTTGTTTCCGATCCTTTAAATGCGCCCTGGAAACTGTTCCAATTAGCTGATGATATTCACCAACTTCTGGGTGTTATCCATCTAGTGCATATCCAGAGACAAGCAAATCTGGTTGCTGATTCTCTTGCCAAGGATTGTCTCAGAGCTCAGACCAATTCCTCCCTGTTTAGTTTTAAGATGCTACCCAATATTATCCAAGGCCTAATTAGGCTAGACCAGATAGGTACACCTTCATTAAGGATGGTACAATCAATGGATGCTACTGATTTTACTGTTATTTGTAGGTGGCTTCTGCATCAAACTGCTGGTACAAGTGATCTGGATGGCATATGAACATAGAGTCTTCTCTGGTTGATGGCTACCCTTTTTGGAACATTTCTCTATTCTCTTGGCTTTTTCTACTAGTAGAGGATTAGCTTTTTAGTTTATTTGGGGTGATTCTGACTGACTTGTGTTTCGTTATTACGATTCACTAATAAGTTCGATGATCTTCCCTAATACACTAATGGTTTTTGTAATCCTCTAACTATTAGCTACATTATACCTTACTTCATTTTGGAAGCAACAATTGTTGCTTCAAGAGCTTATGGCTCACTCATGTAAATATCAACTAAGCCATGGCTTCACCTTCTCTTTCTGCTTTATGTTTTTGTCTATTACAGGGCTTGGGAAGGCTTAATATAATTTCCCCCATCTTCAGATGGTTTCAATGGAAAAAAAGGCTTATATATTATCCCAGTTGTACCAAAAGAGCAGCAGCACGCTGCTACTTTTAGTCGCAAAAAACTAGATTGAGGTTTATTTTATCCCAGCTGGACCAAGAGAGCGGCATCGCGCTGCTGCCTTCAACCACTATAGAATTCATTTTTTGTTATAAGTAACTTTCTGGGCCATAGAATCTTTAAGAAACCTTGGTCCCTATTAAGATTGATTACATTGATAACATTATTTAATTTTGATTACTTAATGACACTTACTTATTGTCGAACTGATTTTTTTTCTCCTTTTATGAATTTTGTTTTCAGAAAGGAAAAAAGTGTTGCCTATATGTTTTGAACCATAATTGAGAAAGGGATGTAGCTGCATTTGGTATCTTATTTCCAAAGGATAAGGAAACAGACTTACCCATCAAGTGGGAACGAGTAAAGCTTCGTGGACCTGTGATCATTCCCAAGGCACCTTTGCCGATTGAACACGAAGAATTTTAGTTGTCACTGAGGCCATTGGATATAAGATTCTATGGCCCGGAAAGTTAATCAGTGTCGTTGGCCAACAGGATGATGAGGTGTGATAATTGTATTCTTGTTGTGATCTTATCATATATATCTTTCCAAATATTACTTAAACATAGTTTATTGTTCATCTGCTTACGTAGGAGAATGAGAAACAATCGCCTCGGAAACAATTGGTAGTGGATGAAGATGGAAGTCTTGAAAAAAAACTTACACCAAAAACTACCATGGAGAAAGAAGAGGTTAAAAAATAATTATATTAACTAACTTTGACATCCATATACATATTAACAATCTCTCCCTTAGAGGAGGCGGTGGCTCACGAAGATACTCCTAATGGAGAGGTGGTCGCTCGATCGTTAGAAGGAGAGGTCAAACATATCCCCAGACACTTTTTTACTCTGAACTTTTTTTTTCAATGCCTGACTAAGATTTTACCCATTAGCAAGTAGCAAAAGAAAATACTACATCGACGAAGAATGGGCAATCAAATCATTCCATATCGGTTTCTGACCATTACATTTTCTTGAGAACTCATTTAAGCCTTTACAATATGATCCACTACTGAATTTTATATATATATATATAGATATATATAGACCAAATTGTGATTTTAGTCCCCTGCTAAATTATTTTGGTCCCCGTTTGTAAAACAACCCTCATACAGTACCCCACAAATTCAAACGATATGTTTTGGTCCCTAGAGGTGGTTTTTAGGCATGACTAAGTGGTTTTTCGGTATACCCAGAGGTATAATGGTAATTTTACTAATAAAAAAAATTTTAAATTCAAAATTCATAATTTAAAATTTTTCTTTTTCTTTAGTGTGCTCCGCCTTCCGCTGCCGCCGCCGCCAGACTGCACAACATCCCCATAAGATAATCCATATTTCTTTTTCCTCCTGTTATTCTAATTTGCAGCGCAAGCCATCCTGATATCCCGAGTTTTTTTGAGATCGAGAAGCTACCAGCCCCGGCTCTAGCAGCAGTGCCGGTGTGTGAAATACCGCCTCCAAGAGCAGTCTCGTTCCAGCAGAGAGACAAGTACTTCTTTGTTATTAACATCTATCTACTCCGTATTTCATACTCAAAATGATAAGAAAATAGGCAGTAAAGGTACAATTTTCCAATCTACCTATATGTAGGTGATATGCGGCCCAATCACGCCTTTCTCATTCCCTGTAAGTAAAATTCAAGCAAAGAAAGGACTTATCAAACTTGCATTTCTTCTTCTTCTCCACTTTTTAAAACATTCCCTTCTATAAATTTGAAAACTTCCTCCACATTTATACCATCCTTGGAGAAATTCTAAAAAATATGGAATATATCCGTTTGAGGTGCACCATGCTTGGGACTTTTTTTCAAATACCTAGCACACCACATATCAAGATTCAAAAAGCTAGAGCTTAACTGCATACCTAAATAATATGCAATTAAATAAAACAAAAAGGCAATAAGTTTACAACTCTGTTGTTGCCGCCATACACATCAACTCTGCAGTATCCCATATCTGCACAATATATAAAAACAATCTAAGCCATCGAAAACATCTTAACAACAAATGCGGCTCAACCTACCACTACCTCAGTAGTACCTTGCGCGATCGTATTCCATACTCCTCCTTTAGCGGCCTGGATTTAAGAGTGGAGAGCATCTGGCAACAACAGCAGCGGAGGCCGGCCCAGGCGTTCGGAGGTGCTTTCAGAGTGCCAAAGGAGGTGTCATCAGACAAAATTTTAGGCGGAAGACGAGCGGCGGAAGATGGCGGCGGCGGTGGCCCCCTTTTTCTTTTCCTTTTTTTTCTTTATTTAAACTCAGGGGTATAACGGTTATTTTACACATTTTGACCAATTTTACCGTTGAATTTCTCTGAAAATCACCTTTGGGGACCATACATATTGTTTTGATTTTGTTGGGTACCGTCTAAGGGTTGATTTGCAAACGGGAACCAAAACATAGTATAAGATACTTTGTAGGGGACTAAAAAAATAATTTACTCGTGTATATATACAGCTTAACTAACATTATTAGATTCTCAAATCTATTTACAATATCATCAGGGGCGGAACCAAATTTTTTTCAGGGGAGGCTGAAAAATTTTCGGCGTCCGGCGTGCAGAGGTGGCGGGACGAGGCAGCTTCCGGCAGCGGGGAGGCGGAGACCTGGTGGCGGACGGCTCTCGGCTGAGGGAAATGACGGAGGGAGAGGGAGAGCTCTTCTGCTGCTCTCGCCTCTGTTCCAAAGTTTTGTTTGTGTTTGGATTATTGGATTGGGCTCCGTTTTTGGCCCAATCCATTTCACATTCCATTTTTATTTTTTTTCATTTCACTAAATGAAACGACGTCGTTTTAGTACTTAGGGATTAAAAAAAAGGCCGCAACGCGGCCTTCTTCTCCGAGCAAACCTCGGACAGTCGCCGGAGACGCGCTCGACTCGCCGGAAGACGCGCTCGGCGAACCGGACCGCCTCCTGCTACCTCCGGCCGGCGATCGAGGTAGGGCTGGAGCCCTACCTCGCGTCCCATTGGTTCCGCCCCTGAATACCATGTATCTTTTAGGTGGTCACGGAAGACAAAGAATGCATTGCTACCGTTCAATAGATTAATGATGTTTTAAGGCTATCTACACAAATATGTGGACCTAAGAAAGTATTCTGCATCAATTTCAACGCGGAAGTGTTTGGATCAGAAGAAGTCTACACAGCCATATTTATTGACAAGCTAAAATTTTTCATGAGCACCTTGGACATATAAAATGAAATGGAGTGGATCAGTGGGTGCCAACCTGATATATGGTCGTAGTAAGAATTGCATGCTTACATTATTTATAGATGTTTGATTATATTTGTTTCATTTACAATATTATTTTTCCAGATACCTATGTGATGGGATGGTTGATCGATGCCACGTCCAGTTTATTCCGGCTGGTTCGAATTCTCTTGCTCAAAAGGCAAATCAGAGGGTCAAAATTGACTGGGGATGAGGTTTCAACTATCATGTGCCGCACTCAAGCAAGGATGTACGTTTTCCCAACAATCGAGAGTAAGTTTTATTCTTTTTTGTGTTGTTTTCCCCATTGGAAGCAATAGCACCCATATGTTGTGTTTTTTTATAAAAAAAACATTTAAGTATTCAACACCTTATTAGGTATTTTCTTGTTTACTTTTTTTTATAGAAGCCATTGGTTTTTGCTCGTCTTCGTACCGGAAGTCAATCAAGTATATTGCATTGACTCAATGAGTGGAGGAATTTGGAAACGTAATAGACTATGCCTTAAATTGATTCATTTGTAAGTAGAACAAATTTTTGTCATTGCATCTACTTTAATGTTCTACGAAATTGTTTGTTCCCATAAATGTGTTCTTCTAAGTAGAACACGTTCTTTACTTGATTATTTACAACTACTGTTAATATTCGGTACAATGACATTCATTTTTCTATTCATTACTTGTGTTCATCATTATATGTAGGAAAACGGTAGACCTAATTAAAATATTATGTGTGATCTCCATTTTCTGAAAATATATTTTCATATATTGACATAAATATATTTTAATCAATTGTAGGATTGAAAAAAAAATATCGACGGTTCAATTCCGAGCAAAATAGATCCTACCCTTTGAACTATACATGGAATGTCATAAACATTAATGTACGTATTATCCCGCTACTTCATATTTCCTATGTCATTTTTATGTTCGTAATCATTTCAGCAAATTCTTTTCATATCAGCATAAGATACAAAGTAGTACTTGGGAATGTGGATACCATTGCATGTATTATATGGAAATATTTTTTAAGGAAGTGCATGACATTGAAATTATTCTCGTATGTTTTCCTATATTGTTTTTTTTTTGGATTTGTATTGTCTCTCACATATATCCTTTTCTAACTTGCAATTTAATACATGTTTAAGCAATTTCCAGAAGATTACACTCCTCTGGGGAGTGATCAACTGCGGAGCATTTTTCTGAAATGGGTTTGTATTTTTGCAAATTGTACTCTGCCAAAATGTATAGCTCAATTGAATGTCATACAGTGACTTGTCTCCATCGTTGGATAGTAGTTAGTTGCATCTCTTTGTGAAATGTAATTGTCCTCCACTTTTGATACTCGTCATCTCCATGAAGAGGGGTGTTCCTGTATCTTATATAGGGTTGTAGCCCAATTTTTTGCCACTAAAACCACGATCATGTACTTATTTAGCTATTCAAAAATTACCGTTGATCATATTCAATGCTTTTTTCTACCTACTTGTTGTCAATGCATGATGATTGTTGTATTTATTGGGAATTGTTGTTGGGAATTTGTGCTATTTAATTGGTGCACCAATTTAAGTAGTCTATGTAAAAATGAAAACTAGTGCCATCTATGAAAAAGATAGCACCGGTTTGGAAAACAAGCGTAAATAAAAAATAGTCTGCGTGAAGATGAACTAAAAGAGCGACAGCACGCCGCAGCTTTCAGTGACAAAATTAGTCACAAAGTTTATAGCGGTTCTTCAAAATAGGTGTTAGAAGAAAAAATCCCAATGCAAATGGGTCACATATTTAGCACCGATTTTGAAAACCAGTTCTAAAAAAACCGGTGCTAACGAATCACACATTTAACATCGGATTTTGCAAAACGGCTTCTAAAAAAACCGGTGCTAACGAATCACACATTTAACACCGGTTTTTACAAAATGGATGCTAATGAATCACACATTTAGCACCGGTTTTAAAACCGATGCAAAGGGGTCAAAACGGCACAAAAAAACTAGTGCTAACCAATCACATATTTAGAACCGGTTTTTAAACCAATGCTAACGGATTGCAAATTTAGCACCGGTTTTTAAAAACTAGTGCTATTTCAGTACATATAAACACCGGCTTTTAATAACCAGTGCTACAAGGAGTAATTTGGCACCGGTTTTTTCCAACCGATGAAATTGTTTCATCAGTTACTTGGGCACCAGTTTTTAACGAAAAAACCGGTGCTAGAACAAAAATAAATCAGTGCTAAAGGGGGGTTCCTGTGATATTGTCTTGCAAGCGAAAGCCCTTGCACAAGACAAAAAGATTGAGCTACAAAATATATTGATCAACAAGTTTATTGAACACACTAGTCTCCCCGTACCCAAAATTTTAGTTGATTTAACACCGGGTTTGACTCCACCTTCTAGAGGATCATGTCACTCACCGGGAGATGTTGAGGTTAACCACATACCTATTCTACCTCCACGAGTACTATTTGTATGTCTGTACTATTTGTATGACTGTGATTATTAATTTTGGTTTGCCCTTCTACTTTTGCGACCTCTTATTGCACTTACTTATACACAGGGCTTTAATATTTTGGTTGATCTTAAAATTTTTAAACGACTTGACTTTCTGGGATCTACTGATCGATTTTCTGATTGCTGGGGAATTTCTCAACCTGATTTTCACTGCCCCATTAGATGATTTGAGCTGCTCAGTCTTTAACCAAAGAAAAATATTATGAGCTTGTTTCTTCTAATCGATTCTCTCGTACAGAGTCACTTCCATTATGTATTGGATGGAAACTTCCTATTTCCAATCCATCGCCATCTTTTTCCACAACATGTACTTGCAATAAGTTTGTTCCCGGTGGTTACAGTGTTGAATTTCTTAGCAAGGATATTGTTCGTGGTTCGGTTGATCTTGAATATGCGCGTGTGTACATGCGTTCACTTAACCTCCTTGCCCGTGTCTAAGAATGGCCATTATCTTTAGGCATTCGGCTGAAGTGCATACTTCCTGGTATTAGTGATCTTGAAGAGAAGTGGGAGAAGACTATAAAAGACACCTATGATGATGTGCATGGTTTATGAGGAATTTGCAATGAGTAGAATAGTCTTATTCACCGTCAACAGTTCACCATGCTAAAGATGTTTCGACAATAAGAGGAGGCTAAAAATGATGCTGAAAGTAGGACTAGCAAAACCAATGAGTAGACACTGATCATTAATAATATACTCGCCTTGACGACTTGTTTAATCGGTTGAAGAAAAAGCAGGATGAGTGTGATCACCTTTCATCTACTGCTATCGGTTGGCAAAGAAAGTTTGACAAACAGTTTGCTATACATAGCTATGAAAAGAAAATGAACAGTTCCACGTTGTGTGCAACTGGCTTGATTCATATGTGCCCCTACTTAAGCAAGCTTTTGTTGAGCAGAAAACTAAACTTCAGGCTCTCCCTTCGTCATCTCATAGGGCTACTGGTTGTGGAGATCTTACTATGGAAATTGGTGGACAGAGGATTAACTTGTCTGAGGTTGTCCGATCGTATATTTGGTACCTATAAGAAGAAGTACAAAATTTAACGGCTGAGAATAAGAGATATGAAGAAACCATTAATGTTATGAGTATACAACTGGATTATAAAGAGTTCGACCCTATAACTGACTTCAAAGCATATTATGTTAGATATCATGGTAATATGGAGTGAAGGGGTCTAATACACCATCCTGATTGTTTACAAATGAAATGGCAATACAACCATATAGCTAGTGAGGAGCGTGTGGTTGAAGAAAATTGGCGTAGGCCTGAGAACTCCTACAAAGTTGAGCATAGTCATTGTTGTGGTGGTTTATCCTCTTCTGGATCATCATGAGCATCTAGGTAGGAGGTTTTCTTCATACCTCCCAAAGGTAATATTTATAAGCCCTGAATTCTTACTAACTATAACTAAGTAGATAGTGGCGAATTGGAACCATCCACGAAGAAGAGGGATGTTCCTAAGGGTTTAAACATATAAGGTTGATATTGGATTAGAATTTCATATATATATGTGTGTATATATATATATACATATATAAACAAGTAAATGGGGAGCGAGGTTTGGTTGGTTGGTTTTTGTCCTAAGTTATGAACGTAAAAGACAAACTAACTATTAAAGTTAAGTAATTATGCGAATCATCAAGCAAACTAAGAAAAAGGGGTAAAAACTAAAAAAGACAAAGCTTTGGGGGTAATTGACATACACTTCCAAACCAAAAGTAGATCATTGAACCATTCACTAATTTTATCACATTTGTTACCTATGGGGAATGTTATCACTTCCCATTCGAAGATCAACATTCATTCCTTCTTAATAGTAATTTGCAAAGACAAATAACGACCATTTGCAAACCTCGTTGACAATCACTCTAAGAAAACCACACCATAGAGGTATTTCATCAATGGCATTTCTCACGAAGGACCATAGATTTGTTAACAACAAGCCTTCTACCAAAGACATAGTCATTTAGCCAAAACATATCATTCATTAGGATAAATATGAGAAAAATCCACATTAACATACTTATCCAGCAAGAATCACAATGCATTATGCACGAGAAATTCTAAGTTCATGTTCTAGAACTTTCATGCCAAAGAGCTAAGGAATTCGTCACTTTCCTAACACCCTAACACTTCAATCATACAAACACTTCCTATTCTCAAACAACCCATGGCATAAAATAGTAAAAGATAGCATTAAAAGCACATTAATACTAATTAACAAAGGCTTAAAAAATGAGTGAAACAATCTATTCACTACTTTCACTACTTCTTGTGAAGATAAAACTTCTATCCTTCTTAAATAGTAGTTTGCAAGTGTAAATTTGACATCTCTTGTCAAACCTCACAAACGACTCCCTTAGTCGAAACACAAATAAAAGTATCACATTGTTGGAATTGAGAACAAAGAACCAACAAGCTTGGCAACACTTATAAACACTAGACCGTGTCTAAGCATTTAACCAATTCATGCATTTACACAAGATTAGTCAAGAACGATCGACATTCATAGAATTCTCTCATTTGCTGCCTAAAACAAACATGATGACAAGTTCAACATCATCACATTCATCTAGAAATTATCAACACATCAACATCATTTAGAAGCTCTAACTTATGCTCTTGGATTCCACATTAAAAGAAGGGAAAATTAGCTACTTTCTTCTAACCCTAACAGGCAATCATACAAGCAATTCATATATTTAAACTTCCAACAACATTAATGCCATTATTAATCCACATTCAAAGTTCAATAAATGCTCAATAGGGAAAGCAATAGATAGATAGGAATGATTCTCAAGACATTAGCAATGAAGTCTCAATTAATTGCTCCAAGATTAAACTAACCTAGATAATGAAAACATATAATTAATCCCAAAAAAACTATGAAAAGATAGAAGAAAAATAGTGTTTGAAACCCAAAACATTGCAGGAGAAAAAGAGAAGATAAGAGAGAGAGAGGGGGAGGATGGGATTTAGTATTTATAGTACAGAAAAGGCAAAGAAGATTTCTAGCCACCTAAAGTTCACGATGCCCAAACTAATTTTTGCCCGTCGCGAAGACTGCAGTCAGTAATCCTAAATTATTTTCCTTCATGGTTCAAATTCTCCTCTTTACTTCAATTTTCTTCCATTCTTCAAGTCTTCAAATCTTCAAAGCAAGTGTTCAAAGTCTACAAAAGGTGATCTTCGATGGCCTCTGGTCTTCAAGTCTTGATGTTATTTCCTTGTTACACAAAATCCACTTAGAAAAGGTAAAAGAGCGCAAAAGTCGCTCTTACCTCTCCTTCGAGAATTTCAAGGCAAAACAAAAGTTCTGGTAGACAAAAGAGCTCAAAGTGATCCCAAAGTCCCAAAATATGCACATAAAATGGACACATCAAACCTCCCCACACTTAAAGCTTACTCGTCCTCGAGTAAGAAAAGATTCAAGCACACACAAAGAGGTTCATGGATCCACATCCTAAACTATTATTCCCCAAATAAATACCTCACAAAACTCTCAACATCACACATCATAAAAGTTAAGATCGAATGAGAATTCACCCACAACTCCCATTCCTAAATCTACCCAAACCATACCAACTTAACAATTCATTAATATCCATAAAACATTTCTAAGTCCCGAATTGACAATCCCAAATCCATTGGCACAAAGTGAAGTAAAAAACATGCATCAATTCCAACACATACTTCACTCTATACCAATATATCATCCCAAAAACAAATTCTATCAAACATCAAGGATTCCATACCTTATTTCAGTTTCCCCGTTAAATTACCCAATCCCAAGAGGTCTCAAGATATTGAGCTACCCGATCCATCCATGTGACAACTGCAACCTTATGACTCCAACACCGGCAAATGAGTGAAATCATAGTATTTCTTTTTTTTCTCTCTTTATCTCATTTTGCCTAGGAGCCCTTTCGGGTTTTCATCCTAGCCACACATCATGTTTCTTTGGCTCACATCTCACATTTTTTCCAAATATTTAGCCTATCATTTTTTCCTAGGTCACCCTTTTGGGTTTTCGACCTATTCGGGCTCCCAATGTTACCTAAGTTGCCCTCTTAGGTTTTTCAACTCAGCAGGTTTCTTTTTAATTTTGTTATTTTCATTTTTCTATTTTTTTCATTTTTTCCAATTTTTTCCTATTTCTCATGTTTTTTTCGATCAAAAGTAGCAAAAAGAATTCCAAATCAAGCTTTCATGCATGTGAGTCCTCTAACCCCTCCCCGCACTTAAACATTACACTGCCCTCAATGTAAACATTTAAGGAAAGAACAATAACACTCAACGTAAAGGGCAGACTGACTCCCATTTCTCCGCGTAATCGTTGTTGATAAGGTGCAATCCCATGTATTTGTGGGGGATCAGTTCTGAAATTGGTTTCAGAGCTGGAGTGGGGAGCAAGAGTGTTGTATAAGAAATCACCCCTCGAGAAACACGTCCTTTCTTTGGCACCGTTTTATAAAGACTAACACAACAGAGAACAACATGAAACTCACAAGTTCATAGGGATTTTCAATACTAGGTTCAGAATCAAAAGTTAATAACCATAGTATTTTCAAAGAACAACCAATGCCTCATGCAATCACCACTATGAAATTATCCAATGAAAATATCTAATATATATCAATAAGTATCCAAGCATCATTATAAAATATAGAGATCAAGATCACAATGATGTAGTTAACACACTACAATCAACAAGGGTACTATAAAGATGCAAGAGTATTCATATCTATGTATGTAAGATGGTGGAAAATGAGATGGGGTGTGGTGGTTCTTTGTAGTATTTGGTAGAGAGGAAGGAAGTTATGAGAAGGAAAATGGGTACTGGCCATTTTTAATCTACTCAGGTCAGTCTTCGCGACGGGAAAAGAAATGTTCACTCAGGGCGAACAGATATTCGCGATGGGTGAACATATGCTCACCCCTCGCGAATTAGATGGACTGCGAGATCAAATTTTTGCCCAAACATCCTGATTTCTTTGCACTGGGCAAAGATATCTTCATGATGCACGAAGACTTGTTTGCCCCTCGCGAACTATAAGCTTTCCCAACACTTACAAAGATTTTGAATTCACCAAATGTCCAAGCTTTTCCATCCTTTGTCCAAGCTTTTCTCCCTTCATCAATCAAATGTAATGCACCTCAGATTGCTACAAAATCAAGGAAGATACACACCGTGAAAAGAACAAGATAAAATAAAAAACAATAATCAATAAAAACCAAAATAAAAGCCAAATTTATTTACATCGTCGGCCCAACTTAACTTTGTTTGTTTAAGGTTGTTGGCATGACCCTAATGTTATCCATATGGTGAAGGCCTGAACCCCCTTCACCAAGAGTTTCCAAAAATAAAGAGGTGGGGGTACAAAACTTTCAAGATGAAAGTTTTGTAGAGGTGGAGATGGTTTAAAGGGAGTTGGGTGGTTAGGAGGCTTGGGGTTGTCCTTTGGCTCCTCTCTTATCTCCCTCAAAATTCCAAAAATGGTAGAGTTGGCCCACTAGGTGGGGGTAGGGGTTACAATGCTAATGAATGTAGCACAATCACCTCTTCCTCCATTTTTTCATCATCAACAACCAACTCCTCATCCCCTTCGAACTCAAACTCATTTCCCATGGTGACCTCACTCACCGAATCCTCGAGTTCGACTTGGGATGGTGTATTTTCTGAATCACGAGCTTCCATTTGGGCCAACACTTCCAATATACTCCTCGCATAACCCTCAATAGCCTAAACACTAGAGGAGAGTCGAGTGTTTGTCCTCACTAGTAAAGTTGTTCAAGTTTGCTATTGCATTCATGACTTCCTCACCTATCAAACTTGAACTTCCATGTTGGGCTTGGTTTTGAGGTATGGTATAGGATAGTGATGGCCTACTATTTTGCTCATATTGTTGGTTTTCTGGCTAATTCTCATACCACCAATTCGGATTACCACTCCACTCAGAATTGTAAGAATTGTGGTATGGATACCATTCTTGTGTTTCTTGTCCTTGAAAACTAACATTTCCTACCTCTTTGTAGCATTTTTCACAATACCCTTGGTTTTGGAAATCAAGGGTTCTTTCCCCATCATAGTGCTCCTACCTAAACAAATAGCAAGATTCAGTAGAATGGTTGGAATGATACATCCTACAAAACCTTGCTTGTTGAGCCTCTCTTCTCATCATAAGTTCCCTCATGGTGAAACGATCTATTTATTTTTATTTTTTCTTTTTCAAAAGTTCGGAATCATATTGCAAGAATTCTTGATAAAAATTCACCAAAAACTCAAGCAATACCTACTCCGGACAAAAACAACCACCAAGAAGTGGAAAGTAAAAACAACTAGCTAATATGCAACGAAATATGCCCAACCACTTAAAAATAAATGCTTCTTCCCTGGCAGCGGCGTCAAAATTTGGGAGGTCATGGCTATACCTCTCAAACTTAATATTTATAAGCCCTAAATGCTTACTAACAACAACTAAGTAGATAGTGGCAAATTGGGGTTATCCACGAAGAAGGCGGATATATATATATATATGTATATATATATATGTATATATATATATATATATATGTATATATGTACAAGTAAATGGGGGGTTGGTTGATTTTGGTCCTAAGTTATGAAAGTAAAAGATAAACTAACTAGAAAAGTCAAGTAACTATGTTAATTATCAAGAAAACTAAGAAAATTGGGTAAACACTACAAAAGACAAAGCCTTGAGGGCAATTGACATCCACTTCCAAACCAAATGTAGATCATTTAACCATTCACTCATTCCATCACATTTGTTAGTATGAGGAATGTTATCACTTCCCATTCGAAGATCAACATTTATTCCTTCTTAATATTAGTTTGCAAAGACAAACAACGACCATTCACAAACCTCATTGACAATAACTCTAAGCAAACCACACCATAGAAGTATTTCATCAACGACATTTCACACGAAAGACTAGAGATTTGATATCAAATTGCCTTCTACCAAAGACATAGCCATTTAACCAAACATAGCATCCATTAGGCTACACCGAGAACAAAACACATTCAAAATTCAACCTTTCATTGCATCTATAGGATAAATATGAGAACAGTCCACATTAACAAACGTATCTAGAAAGAATCAAACACATTATGCACGAGAAATTCTAAGTTCATGTTCCATGATTTTCAAGCCAAAGAGCTAAGGAATTCGTCACTTTCCTAACACCCTAACACTTCAATCATACAAACACTTCCTATTCTCAAAAACCCATGGCATATAAGAAGTAAAACATAGCATTAAAAACACATTAATACAAAATAACAAAGGCTTCAAGAACAAGTGAAACAATCTATTTACTACTTTCACTACTTGTTGTGAAGATAAATCTTCTATCCTTCTTAGATAGTAGTTTGTAAGAGTGAATTCAACATCTCTTGTCAAACCTCACCAATGAATCCCTTATTCGAAACACGACTAAAAGTATCCCATTAATAGCAATGAGCATGAAGAACCAACAAGCTTGGAAACACTTATAAACACTACACTATCACAGGAACCCTCCTTAAGCTCTGGGTTTTTTATTGATCTAGCACCAATGTTTTTGTGAAAAAAACCGGTGCCTAAGTAACCGATGAAATGGTTTTACCGATTGGAAAAATTTCTTGCTAAATTCCTACTTGTAGCACCGGTTTCTTTTAGCACCGGTTTTTAAAAACTGGTGCTAATATTTACCGCAATAGCACTAGTTTTTTGAAACCGGTGCTGAAAAAACCAGTGCTCAATGTGTGATATGTTAGCACCAGTTTCTTAGCACCGGTTTTGAAAACCGGTGCTAAATGTGTGATTCCTTAGCACCAGTTTTTTAGCACCGATTTTGCAAAAAATGGTGTCAAATGTGTGATTCGTTATCACCAACTTTATAGCACCGATTTAAAAAAACCGGTGTTAAATGTGTGATACGTTAGCACCAGGTTTTTTAGCATATGTTAAATGTATGACCAGTTTGCAACTATTTTTTTATCCTAGAACCGGTTTATAAGAACCACTGTAAACTTTGTGACTAATTTGGTCGCTAAAAGCTGCGGCGCGCTGCTGCTCTTTTAGTTCATCTTCACGTAGCTAGTTTTTTATTTACGTTTGTTTTCCAAACCGGTGCTATCTTTTTCATAGATGGCACCGGTTTTCTTTTATGCATAGATTACTTAAATTGGTGCACTAATTAAACAGCACAAATTCCCAACAACATTTCCCAATAAATCCAAAGATCATCACGCATAGACAACAAGTAGGTAGAAAAAAGCATTGAATATTATCAATTGTACTTTTCGACTAGCTAAAGAAGTACATGAACATGGTTTTTGGTGGCTCAAAATTGGGTTACAACCCTACATTAGATACGGGAACCCCCCCCCTCTTCATGGAGATAATGAGTATTAAAAGTGTAGGACAATTACCTTTCATAAAGAGATACTACTAACACTACTATCCAATGATGGAGGCAAGTCCCCGTATGACATTCAATTGAGCTATGCATTTTTGGCAGAGTACATTTTCCAAAAATACAAACCCATTTTAGAGCAATGCTTTGCAGTTGATTGCTCCCCAGAGGAGTGTTATCTTCTGGAAATTGCTGAAACATGTATTAAATTGCATGTTAGAAAAGGATATATGTGAGAGACAGTACGAATACAAAAAAAATAAAATATGAAAACATACCGTAATAATGTTAATGCCATGCACTTCCTTAACAATTTTTTCCATATAATACATGCAATGATATCCACATTCCCAAGTATTACTTTGTATCTTGTGCTGATATGAAAAAGAATTTGCTGAAATTATAACGAACATAAAAATGACATAGGAAATATGAAGTTACTGGATAATACGTACATTGATGTTTATGACATTCCACGTACAGTTCGAAGGGTAGGATCTATTTTGCTCGGAATGAACCATAAATATTTTGTTGCAATCCTACAATTGATGAAAATATATTTATATCATTATATGAAAATATATTTTCAGAAAATGGGGATCACACATAATAGTTTAATTAGGTCTAATGTTTTTGTACGTGTAATGATGCATGCAAGTAATGAATAGAACAATGAATGTAATTGTACCGAATATTAACAGTAATTGTAAATAATCGAGCAAATAATGTGTTCTACTTACAAGAACATATTTACGCGAACAAACAATTTTGTTGAACATTAAAGTAGATGCAATGAAAAAAATGTGTTCTACAGTTACAAATGAATGAATCTAAGGTAGAGCCTATTATGTTTGCAAATTCCCCCACTCATCGAGTCGATGCATCATACTCAATAAATTTCCGGTACGAAGATGATCAAAAACCAATGGCTCCTATAATAAAAGTAAACAAAATACCTTATGCGGTTTTGAATACTTACACTTTTTATTTTAAAAATTTATACAACATATGGGTGCTATTGCTTCCAGTGGGGTAAACAACACAAAAAAGAATAAAAATTACTCTCGATTGTACGGGAATACATACATCTTTGCTTCAGTGCGGCACATGACAATTACAAACCTCGTCTGTAGTCAATTCGACCCTCTGATTTTCCATTTGAGGAAGAGAATTTGAACCAGCCAGAATAAATTGGATGTGGCATTGATCAACCATCCCATCACATAGGTATCTGGAAAAATAATATTGTAAATGAAACAAATATAATCAAACTTCATTAAATAATGTAAGCATGCAATTCTTACGATTCCCATGTATCAAGTTGGCGCCCACATGATATTGTAATTAGATTTGAGGACCTAATAATTTTAGTTGAGCTGTATATGTATATAATTTAGTAATGGATCATATTGTAAAAGCTAAAATGAGTTCTCACGAAAACGTAATAGTCAGAAACTGACATGGGAGGATTTGATTTCCCATTCTCCGTCGATGTAGTATTTTTTTTTTGCTACTTGCTAATGGGTAAAATGTTAGACAAGAATTGAAAAACTTAGTTCGGAATGAAAAAGTATCTGGGGGTATGTTTGACCTCTCATTTTACTTATCGAGCGACCACCTCTCCATTAGGAGTATCTTCGTGAGCCACCACCTCCTGTACGGGAGAGTGTGTTAATATGTATTGGAAGTCAAAGTTAGTTAATACAAATATTTGTTTGACCTCTTCTTTCTCCATGGTAGTTTTTGGTCTAAGGGACTTTTCAAGACTTCCATCTTCATCCCCTACCAATTGTTTCCGAAGTGATTGCTTTTAGTTCTCCTACGTAAGCAGATGAACAATAAATTATATTTAAGTAATATCTGGAAAGATTTATATGATAGGATCACAACAAGAATACAATTATCACACCTCATCATCTTGCTGGCCAATGACACTGATCAACTTTCCGGGCCATAGAATGTTATATCCAATGGCCTTAGTGACAAACTCAAATTCTTCGTGTTCAATTGGCAAAGGTTCCTTGGGAGTGATTAAAGGTCCACGAAGGTTTACTCGCTCCCACTTGATGAGTAAGTTTATTTCCTTATCCTTTGGAAACAAGATACCAAATGCAGCTACGTCCCATTCTCCACTATGGTTCAAAACATATCGGCATCATTTTTTTCCTTTCTGAAAACAAAATTCATAAAAGGAGAAAAACATCAATTGGACAATAAGTAAGTGTTGTTGAGTAATCAAAATTAAATAATGTTATCAATGTAATCAATCTCAATAGGGACCAAGGTTCCTTAAAGATTCTATGGCCTTCAAAGTTGATTAAAACAAAAAATGAATTCTATAGTGGCTAAAGGCTGCAGCGCAATGATGCTCTTTTGGTCCAGCTGGGATAACATATACCTCAACTTAGTTTTTTGCGACTAAGAGTGCTGCTTCTATTTTGGCACAACTGGGATAATATAAGCCTGAAGTTACTAGTTTGCAACTGAAAGCTGCAGCGCGCTGCAGCTCTTTTGGTTCAGCAAAGATAAACTGTCTCTCAATTAACTATATTGCCTAAGAGACATTTTCTCAGTTCAACTAAGAAAACAACAACATGGAGATTTTACTAGCCCCAAACTACCAACATTCAAAATGAATGTGACAGCAGTAAATATATGCCCACAACTAATAGCAACAAAAATCACTATGATAGGAAATCAACATCCAGAAACTAACAATCCACATCATCAAGAAAGCACCTAACGATGAGATTCATGGTGTAGAATACCTTGTCATCATCAACGTATCCTTGTGGGTCACTAGATCCAGATGCTGAAGGAATGAATACCCGATTGTCTTTATTCGCGGGGTTGGATGATGTAGCAATGAAATTGCGAGCATCTAAATGTTGGGGAATAGGTTTACCCAATTGTCAAGCCAGCCAATTTGTTTAGGCCTCAAATAAGGCAACAAATCTTTCTTTGAGCTCGATGACCTCCGTGGACACATTTTTTGAATTTGTGGTTTCTTCAAATGGTTTCGTGTTTGTACTCTCACATATCATGAAAGGTCAATGCCTTGCGTAGGTCGAAACCGTTAGATATGCCTTGTGTAGGTCGGAATCGTTGGTGTAGATCGATAATTTCTTATCCCAGTTAGCTTCGAGGAACACCTCTGAGCGATCCAGTTTGAAACCCATGATTTCAACTAAAGTCTCGGCTTCTTCTACACTTTGACCTTGATCTATAAGCTCATCAATTTTAGCCTTCCTTTTCCTCTTCTCGAGTTCAATAGCAAGCCTATGATTCCCTGCACTCCCCGTGTGATGGACACAGTCCTTATGTCAGGCGCTTACTTTTGCGGCATCACTTAATGCCTATATGTTCATTGATTAGTAATATGCTAACAAAGTAAGGAAGTGAAATGAAGAATTTTTAATAAATAACCTTAAATTTAGGGGTTGATCTGTGTTTCATAAATAGCTCCCATTCTTTTTTGTCCATCCATAAAAAATTAGTCCATGCACAAATACCTGGGTTTTTTTTCACGATGTACTTTTGAGCCACCTTAGCCTTCCAATTCCTCCACTTTTCACCCATATAAACTGTCTATTTATTTTGAAACTGATTCATCTCATTGAATGTCATTTTGGTTTGTACATCCTATCTAATCTTACAAACAAAGATATGTGTTGTCACGGTAAAATTTAATGAACTTTAAATGAACAAATGATAATGAAAGATTAGAACACAGTAACGAGAATGTCTTCCCATGCATCTTTCTTTACATTTTCTAGGATAGCTTTCCAATTATGCTATGTCCCAAAGCACATTTTTCGTCGGAAACATAGCCAACATACATTGATCAGCGGCTGTGCATAACCAAGGTTTCAAAGTCATCATCGAAGAGTGTTTTAAGGGCTTCTTTTGCTTTTCTAGTAACACTGACTTGCACGTGGATGTACCTCTACACTTTCAATACTCTTTAATCTCAAACTTGTCAAAGTTCCCACTCTTGTCATCTTTTGATATAGTTCCTTCATCCTCCCCCGAGTTGTCATATCCCGAGATTGATTTGGATGCATTGTTATGGACATCACAGTTGTCATTTTCTTGGGGTTAACACAAATGTCTTCCAAGGCTTTAATACCAGAGTTAAACAATTTCTTGTTCGCCATCGTCATTCACTCGCTTGTATGAGTAAAATAAAAAATGAAATCATAACATAACACATCCAAAGACAGATATCCTCAAACAACCAACCGAGAACAGATAGACCTAACAAAGCAATATGAAAAAAAAACATATGGGGGCAAAATCATCGTAGGAAAAATATATATAAATCGTAGCAAACTAATCATCTATCAAATTAAACAACTAGAAACACTAATAACCCGACAAACTTAATCAAAAACTTACAAATTAACAAAACAACCCTTATTTATTCATTAAACCTGGTAAAATAGAAAATTAACACCCATATAACAAGTTCTTGCAGACTTCCCCAAAAAGCGATCACGCATACCTTATTTGTACACACTCTTCGCAATGTTTTTTGCCACCAGCTCTGCACCACCAAATCTCTTACCAAGAGAGCAAGCAAATGGGAAATTTTAAGAATCACACCTCGCACAAGATCACTCCAACAATGAACACGTGAAGGACAACGAGTGTCGGAAGTAGCAATGGGATTATGTCTCTGTTAGTAGTTGAGGAAATGGTGAAGATGAGCAAAGAATTGGGAGAAAGTTGTAGAAGGCCGAGGGTAGTGTGGAGGGAAGAGGAAAAATTTGGGGATAGGGTTTTGGAGGGAAGAGGGAAAATTTGTGAGGGAGCCAAAATGATTCTGTTGAGTCATTTGTTTGTTTTTTATTTGACCATTCAATTTTTTCATGCAGCTTCGCTGCCCAACTTGTTGCTTTTCATAAGAATTTTCAAATATTTTTTATTGAGTTTGGTAAAGAATTTTAAATAATGCAAAGCTATAAAGAATTTTAAATAATGCAAAGCTATAAAGAATTTTAAAGAATTTTTGGTAAAGAATTTCATGAGAATTTTAAATAATAAAAGGTATAAGGTCTTAGTTGCAATATTAAACATATAGTATGTAACGTGTAGTTGTTATAAAATTCATAACCCGGTTCCTGCAACCAGAAAATTTAATTTATCTTCATTTCTAGTAATTTGTTATTTAAACCCTGGACTTTCCATGACTTATGGAAATACCACATTTCAATAGACGGGCTCTTTAAATAAGGAGTAGATATAATTTTTGGGTCAAATTTAAAAAAAATATATTTCTATACAAATTAATTAAGGTTTGGATACTGTTTAACTACACTGGACGAACAAAATAAATTGTACAGTTATATTTAGTGTTTCATATTATTATTTGTATATATAGAAGGCCCAGAGAATTAAGGTTTAACCATCAATTACTACGAGTCATATAACTAAACATAATAATACAAAAAATTAAACAAATATTCATTGCTTCAAACATAATAAAGATAAACACAATCAATTTGTTACACAATACTAAAAATATCATGTGTATGTGTATATGTATGTGTATCAACTTGTTCTTGGGGTATATATATAAATATATATATATATATATATATGTACATACATATATATATATATATATATATATATGTGCCATCTACCAAATTAAATAGAACCATGTTTACATCCACAATCATTTACACTCTCATAACATGATAATAAACCAACTTAAGCATAGAAACCATTAATAAATACAAATAAACTCTCTCCATGCGTGCATTAATGGTTATTATCACTACTATTTAATTGAAATTCACAAAAGAAAAGAAAAACTTACATTCATGGGTCTTCATTGCTTTGGGTTAATTCTCACCATCCAAAAACATCTTCTCTCAATGAAGAGATAATGGGAATAAAAGTTCAGATCTAATGTTTGAGTGGTAGTTTGGAGCATTTAATGCTTAATTTAGCACCGGTTTTTGTGTATAGTACGTAAAACCGGTGCTATTCTTCCCAATAGCACTGGTTTTTAACTGGTGATACATCAACCGATGTCATTTTTCCCACTTTTTTGGATTTATTTTAACACCGGTTTTTGTTATTCTTAGCACCGGTTTTTAAAACCAGTGCCTGCCAAATTTTTCATACCACCGGTTTTTATGATTTTTTGCACCGGTTTTTAAATCGGTGCTAATTTAACACTGGTGCTAATTAAACAACGGCTTTTGTGATTTTTAGCATCAGTTTTTAGACCATTTTTAAATTAACACCGGTTATTTGAAGAAAAAAAACCGATGTTAAAAATGAAAAAACCGGTGTAAAATTGACTCCGGTTTGAAAACCGGTGCTATTACAATTTTGGCATTGGTTTTAAAAACCAGTGCTAAAAAGGGGTGCTAGAGGGGAGTCTCTGTGGTTGTGCTAGACCGTGTCTAAGCATTTAACCAATTCATGCATTTCCACAAGATTAGTCAAGAACGATCGACATTCATAGACTTCTCTAATTTGCTACCTAAAACAAACATGACAACTAGTTCAACATCATCACATTCATCTAACAATTATTAACACATCAACATCATTTAGAAGTTCTAACTCATGCTCTTAGATTTCACATTAAAAGAAGGGAAAATTAGCTACTTTCTCCCAACCCTAACAAGCAATCACACAAGCAATTCATATACTCAAACTTCCAAAACAAATGCCATTAATACTCCACATTCAAATTTCAATAAATGCACAATAGGAAAAGAAAGAGATAGATACTAATGATTCCCAAGACATTAGCACAGAAGTCTCAATCAAGTGATCCCAAGATTTAACTAACCTGGATAATGAGAAGACATAATTAATCCTCAAAAACTAAGAAAGGAAAGAAGAGAAGATAAGAGAAAGAGGATAGGATTTAGTATATATAGTACAAAAATGCAAAGAAAATTTCTGGCCACCCGAAGTTCGCGACGCGTGAACTAATCATTGCTCGTCGCGAAGACTGCAGCCTGCAATCCTAAATTATTTTCCTTCTTGATTGGAATTCTCCTCTTTACTTCAATTTTCTTCCATTCTTTTAGTCTTAAAATCTACAAAACAAGTCTTCAAAGTATTCAAAAGGTGATCTTCAATGGCCTCCGGTCTTCAAGTCTTGATATTATTTCCTCGTCACACAAAATCCACTTAGAAAAGGTAAAAGTTCACAAAAGTAGCTCTTACCTCTCCTTATAGAATTTCAAGGCAAAACACAAGCTCTAGTTGATAAAAGAGAACAAAAGTGATCCCAAAAATTCTCAAAATATGCACATAAAACGGACACACCACTAGCCATAGATAGATCTCCAGTTTTAAACTACTTTGTCCTTCTTGTAATGCTTCGAATAATTATGTTGTGATTTTTTAAACTTGCGTGTTCGCTATCACTTAATAAGATATCTTCCATGAATGCTTTTTCAGACACCTTCTCGCCGGTTGTATGAGTCGTGTTATTGAGTTTACGAAGTTGCAAGATTTATGGCTTGCTCTTATCACATTTTATTAGTTTGTTGGGGTTTTGTGCCTTTTGCCCGATCTATAGCTTGCATAGTCAATATATTGAAGCTAAAAGATCTATTTCTTTCATATTCAAGAGTTTTGGATTTTACGACGTGCTAGATCTATTGCTTGTTTGTGTCACTGTTATGGGCAAATCTGTCTTTGTGTAAGATCTATAGCTTACGATCATAAGGTTTACGAAGTTGTAAGATCTAAAGCTTGCAAGTATCGATAGTTGTGCAAGATCTATAGCTTGCGAGAGTAGGATTTGTGAAGTTGCAAGATCTATAGCTTGCAGTTCGATGTTTGTTATGATACGCATGAATGTTTTTGACCTTTAACAATTGAAAGGCCTTAGTGTATTGATTGCAATGTGCTAGAGATATGTTACCATATAAAACTTCCAATTAGAAAACTAAAAAAATGTAATCGTGGCCCAGAAAGAAGGTTTTTAATATTTATAATGTACGACTGCGATAATGTCGCCTTGGAAACAAAGGAACGAATGCAACCAATAATAATCTCATGTGTTGGAAACACTACTGTCGTCCAACCTTTCTAGCTCGTAATAGTTGTATTTGTGAGCCTTGATAACCTTGTAAGGTTCCTTCTACTTTAGGCATAGATTTCCTCGTTCTTCTGCAAAGCTCATTTTTCCTTAACACAAGATCGCCAATTTGAAATCACGTTACTTTAACCTTCTAATTGTAAGCTCTAGTTATTCTTTCCTTATACTTAGCCTCTGTGATCATTGACAATTCTCTTTTTCTTCTAGTTTTTCTAAATCCAACTTCATAATGTCTGGATTTTCTTCCTACATGTAATCGCACACTTGGAGGCTTGAATTACCAATTTCCATAGGTATCACAGCTTCATGACTATAGACTAGACCGTATGGTGTCTTCCCCGTTGGTTCTCAAATGATCGTTCTATATGACCATGGGGTGTTGGGTATCTCATCCACCCAACCAGTTTGCTTTCCCTCCAATCGCATCTGAATTCCTTGAATGATGGTCATGTTCGTTACTTATACTTGTCCGTTAGCTTGAGGGTGCGCTGCGGATGTAAAATTTTGAAGAATTCCAAGCTTTGAACACCAATCAGTGATGGTACCACTCGTGAACTGTGTACCATTGTTAGTGACAATAGTATGTGGCACCCCAAAATGACACACTATATTTTTCCAGACGAGTTTTCTTGTTAACTCAAGTGTGACTTGTCCTAATGGTTTTGCTTCCACCCACTTTGTGAATTAGTCGATTGCCACAATTAGAAATTTGTCATTGCTCTCACCCTTTAGGAAGGGTCTAACTAGGTCAATCCCTCATTTTTCAAATGGCTAAGCTTCATATATACCTCTCAAAGTAGCTTGTGGCTTATGTAACAGCGAAGCATTGATCTGGCAGCTTTTACATTTGAGCACGAAGTTATATGCATCGTTAAAAATGGTCGCCCAGTAGTATCCTACTCGAATGATCTTCCTTGCCACCGTTCTTGCTCCATGATGCGTTCCACACAACCCTTCATGCACTTCTCTTAGAATTTCCCTTGCTTGTGTTAGTCCTATGCATTTTATCCATGGAGATAGAAATTTTTTCTTGTATAAGACTCCTTCTTCATAGATGTAGTTATGAGATCACAGATCCAACTTCCTAGCTTGTATGTTGTTCGTTGGTAACTTTCCTTTTGTGAGGTACTCTATTTGTTGTGTTATCCAACTTACTTCTTTTGTCTAGAATGATGACATAGTTATGATCACCATGATTCTTAATCGAATGACTTACTCTTACATCTCTTTGTTCGATCAATTAATTAAACCCAGCAGTTTCCAACTTGCTTAACACGTCTGCTTTTGTGTTTCAGTTCTAGGCACATGCTGGATGTCGAAGTACTCAAGCTGGGTAATGAATTGTCGAACCCTCCTTAATTATTTTACAAGTTGTTCTTCTCTCACTTTTTAGTTTCTCCGCGCTTGTTAGATTACTATTTGGGAGTCGCTGAATCCTTGAATGCTCTTGACCTTCGTTCTAATCGTAAGGTTTACACAACATATTAATGCCTCGTACTCTGATTCATTGTTTGTAAGTGGAAAGTTGAAGTGGAGTGAATATCTGGTCTCCCCCACCTTCTAGGTCAACTAGAAGCAATCATGTGTCCCCTTCCTTGCTGGACGTTACATCTACAAACAACTTCCACACAATATCTGACAACTTTTATTTTCCTTTTATCAACTATAAGGTAATCTCATGTGTTCGTATCTTGTGCATCTTTGCTTGTCATCTCCGCAATGAAATCTACTAAGGCCTGAGCCTTAATTATTGTCCTTAGCTGGAATTGGATCACATGGTGTCCTAGTTCAAGAGCCCCTTTGGTTATTTTACCAGACCCTTTAGGTTTGGTGAGGATGTTCTTGATCAGGAAATCTGTATAGAAGACGATCTGATGACCATGGAAACAGGTTTGCAATCTTCTTACTGAGTATACCAAACCTAGGGTTAGCTTTCCAACTGGCTAGTACGCCCTTTCTGTACTTTGTATTATTCTATTGATGTAGCAGATTGGCAGTTGTTTTTTACCTTTTGGGCTTACAAGAACTGAACTCACTATGTTATGCAAAACTGCCAAGTATAGATAAAGGGTCTCCCCGGAGAATGGCGACTTCAATGTTGGCAACGTTTCAAGTTGCTCTTTTAAGGACTCGTATTCTTTTTGACACTCTTTGTTCCAGCTAAAATTTTTGACTTTCTTCAATACTTTGAAGAGTGGGAAGTTTTTTTCATCTCCCTTTGAAACGAACCTACTCAGGCTGCCAATATTCCCATTAATATCTTAACCTCTTTAACTGTTCGTGGTTGGGGACGATTTACTATAGCCTGGATTTTCTCTAGGTTAGCTTCAATTCCGTTATAGGACACCCTGTAGCCTAAAATTTTTCTTGCTCCTACTCCAATGACATATGTCTTGGAATTGATCTTCATCCCAATGTTTTGTAACGTATCTAAAGTTTCTTTAAATCCACGGCAAAGTTATCTACCCTTCTGATTTTGATAACCATATCATTAACATATGCCTTCACATTCCACCCTATTTGCTTGCAAAATTCACTATCGACCACTCTCTGATCTGTTGCTCCTACGCTTGTAAGCCAAAAAGGAATTTTCAAGTAGCAGAATGTTCTAAAGCTTTTCATAAATATTGTCTTTTCTGCGTCTTCTGGATCTATCATTATTTGGTGGTATCCCTTATACAGGTCCAAAAAGGCTAGAACTTCATGGCCCAAAATTGCCTTAACTAGCTGATCAATTTTGGGCAAAGGGTAGCAATCCTTTGGGCATGCCCTGTTTAAGTCAGTGAAATCTATACACATTCGCCATCCTGCGTCTGACTTTTTTACCATTACTAGGTTCGCTAACCATTTCGGGTAAATAACATCCCCCAATATACCTTCCTAAAAGCATGGTTGTGGGTTCTTCTTCAATTATTTTCTGCTTATCACTAGTGAAACTACACTGCTTCTGTTTGATCAGCTTAACCGAGTTACTTATGTTCAAGCAGTGGGTAGCGATGCTTGGGCCAACCCTTCCCAAATTTTGGATGCTCCATGCAAATGCATCCTTATAACTTCGTAGGATTTGTATGCCTTCTTCTTTTTCTAGTGATGGGAGATTTTTTTTCGTATCTTGATAGTCTTTGATTATTTTGGTCATCTAAAGTGAGCTGTTCAGTTTCCTCCCCCAAATATATATTTGATTCCAATTGCCTAAGTGATCTAACCTTTGACACGGTGTTAACCATCTTCATTTTCTCTGTACTTTTCCCTGCATTCATCGCAATCACCATGGCATTCAGTCTAGAAACTTCTGTGAGGAATTAATGAAAAACATGCCCGAAAACCCAAGAGAATTTCAAAAGATGAAAGAGAAGAATGTTTGCACAGAAGAGGAGAACAATCACAAAATAGAGCGAGAGCAAAGACAAAAAAGAATGATAGAAGACTCACAAAAGGGGTTCATGAATAAGGGGAAGGGCAACATCCCTTTTAAAGGAAGAGAACCAGGGATGCAGACGACATCAATCAAAGAAACCCCTTTGACGAAGTCAAGAAAAGACATATGGCAAGCGAAGAGAGAGCTATTTCGTGATCCACCACCAATGATAACACCCCCAGAAAAAAGGTCCAGAGAATATTATTTTGCCTTCCACAAAGACCATGGCCACGATATAGAATAGTGTCAGGATTTGAGGAGGAAATATGAGGAAAACCTGAGGATTGGTTACCTGAGCCAATATAAGAAGGAAGAATAAGGAAGCACGTATGGAAAAGCTAACAAAGCAGAGAACCTTGTTGCAAGAAACTAAGGACAACAAGCACACTTGCCAAGAATAAGAAAATGACGGCAGCAGTAGATTACAACGACGATATGGCAGATGAAATTACTTTAAAAGGTCATCTTGTCCATACATTGATCAACCGAATTGCTATCTAACAATGTATGGAAAGCTAAGGCCAGGTATCCACCCCCACAATAGCTTAGCGATAAGAGGTTTTTCCCAGAAGAAGCGATCACATTAAGAAAAAATGATGCAGTCCCCAACGCTTCACCGTATAATTATCCAATAGTTATCGTAGCTAAAATTGGCAATGAAACGTTTCAAATGGTATTCATGGATGGTGGAAGCTCAATTGAAATACTCTTTGTTGATTGCTTCGATAAGTTAGGGTTTAAGCAAATTGACTTAGAGAAGTTCACGCCCTCCCTTGTCAGATTTACAGGGTTTGTAGAAACACCATTAGGCAACATACAACTACACGTTACCATTGGTGACAATGATAAACATTGTACTGTACCCAAAACTATTGAAATGATAGATCTCAAACTTGCAAGCTCTCAGTGACGAGCTTGTTGTGATACCCTGCCTGAGTTTCATTGCTTCGCTGAGTTATGTTCTTCAAATCCGCAATTGTTTTTGTGAATTTTTTTCTAGTAGAAACATCCCAAAAATAGATCTGACAATTGCGTCCATGATTTGATACTTCCATTTGGTGTGATCGATGTTCCTGATAAGAAAATGGGAAATTCCTTGAAAACCAGTTCTATGTTCGTGTGGCAAGATCTCATGCTATTTTGGTAAAAGGGTAGGAATTCTTTTTTATTTGGGGTCTCATCATAGATTTTAACATGAAGATGAAGTTTGAAGTCCTTAGGCATTTTGTAACCTCGAGATGTGGTGTTAGGGGTGATTTGTCTGCTTCGTCGTCTGCTACTATATCCCGTAACTCCTCCTCGTATTTAATAATTTTGTGCTCTTGACTTATTTTCTTATCCATTCCCTACAATTTGGTTTTGAGTGTTGTCAAAAAATTATTGTATAGGGTCTATCTGTTCACTTCCAAAACTGTCGCGGACTCCCTCCGTACTTTCTCCTGGTTTGTGTTAGGAGATTTTATTTCTTCCTCATCCTCTGTATTTTCCGTATTAAATTCCCTCTCTCTACTAGCAATATGCTCCTAGTCTTGTGTGTTCTTGTTATGCTCAGGTGTATGTTCTTGGGTCTGATGGTTATGGTTTTTCTCACTTCTGATGAACACCATTGTTTACCAGCGATCTTAGAGCCGAGAACAATTTTTTGTTCCCCACATTCGGTGCCAAATGATGCCTTTGCTACATCAAGTAGAAAATCACTATTCACCTTGTAAAATCTTCTTCCTGCAAAACAAATCCCGGAAGTGATTCCGGGGAAAATACTCTGACGATCAAGTCTATCTTCTCTCTAGAGAATTGGAATTCCCCGGTTTAGTGGCATTTACTTGGATTAGTATCCTTCTTCTCCTTTTTATAGTGTTCTATGATGTGGATTTGTTTCATCTGGATTCTCCATCGTGGTTTTGATCGTGGTTCCGATAAAGGCAGTTCGTGTCTAAAAGCTCAATCAGCACTCCTGCCTTTCTCGGTTTGTGGTCTAATTCCCTTTAACCTGCTTCCACCTTTCCTTGTTAAGTTTCTGGCCTATTGTAGAGCCTATTTATAATTCATACTAGCGTCTTAGTGTTATGGAGCTTATGGGTTGGGTATACACCAGAACCTTACAACAATTTTGATTCATGGAATCCCCAACTTTGGTGACCTCTTCATTTTCCCTTTGTTTCTCCATTAAGCATCTATGTGGGAGATGAATTTGATTATTTTTTGTGCTTGATAGCTTGTAGGAGAAAAAAATGAGGATGATGGAATTCGGGTCTTAGAGGATAGGGGGCTCATTTTTTGGTAATAAATGATTTTTCAAAGATTTTGGGCCTTTTTTGGTCTAAGTATAGCACATTCTTGTATTCTCGCGCCAGTGATGTGACGTTGGATGGTTGGTGCATCATGCCCTTTCTTATTTATTTTTGGACTTCACGTTGGTCAAAATGGACCCAATAGGCCCATTGCATATGAATGTACGACATTGCAAAATGGTCGGTCAGGTATCGGGTAATACGACGTTGAAGCCGACGTCGCTGACTTCGTGGGTGGGAATTTATATAACGGGCATGTTTATAGACCAAATTGTCCATTTCACTTTGATGTATGACATCGCTAAGTCTTCATCTCCTTCTTGGTAAATTTGAGGATATGCACGATGTTGACAACTAGGGTATATCTAGGTTTTCCATAGTAAGTTCTATTGTAGAAATTAAATTTTGTTCATCATTAGTCATAGCCAAAGTTATTAGAGGAGTATAGATATGTGTTTCACAAATTTAAGTGATTTTTATTTTATTTTTAGCCACAAGTAATGTCAATCCTTTCACAACCGATATGACATATATATTGATGGTCAACTACAGCCGATCGTAGTTAGAATATCAATCCAATTACACCCATAATAGGACGAATATCACTTGTTCAATATGATTGTGTGTGTTCAGGGCTTGTTACAGTAAATTTTATTCAAGACTATAGTATCAGCTATACCAATTGAACTAGGTATTTCCGTTAAGCCTAAGAACACTCAATCCTCTTACACGATTAATGTTTTGAATAGTAATGGTTCATTTATCAAGATTGTGGAGGGCCTGGCATAGGCGTAATTATACAAAACTACTTTATATTAGTTATAGAAAATACAAAGGGTTCTCTTGTGATCCTCAAGAGAAGTCAATACTATTGGATGATAATATTTTAGACAGGTGTAAATCAAACGATTAAGATTGCTAAGAGCCTGGTATAATGCATGTCATTTGAAACAAGTAGATATCAGTTGTAAAAATTACAAAGGGTAATCCCATTATACATGGAGAAAGGACGTACAGTATTACTACAAATTTTTTAAATAAGTAATACTACTCATTCGATGGTTAAGATTGTTGTGGGCCAGAAAAAGCATATCACATTCAAAGGTAAGCTATATAGTAATACCAATTCCTTGTATCACATTTAGTTTTCCTGTTGATTCCAAAAATATCGAACCATGTTACACGAGTAACAGTTTGAGAAAGAATCGTTCGACGGTTGACATTGTGAATAGGCGTTCACCAATTATAGTCACATTCGAGACTATAAAATAATTAGTTGTACTACTTTCACTATTTTTTTTGCTATGAGTTATGATAATGAACCCCGACATCAAGAGTTTAAGGTTAAATAACAACCGCTCCAAATTAATTTAATGATACCATTTACTTTATCATTTATAATTGTTGGTAACAATATTTTGAAATGAATTACTCCGGGCCTGGCATTTGGGCAAGTGTGTTAATGAATTTGGGCCAAAATCTTTATTAGGCCTATTTTAATATGTGATATCGTTGCCTTGTCGGAAATATGTCGATGAGGCTAGTGTTGAATGTGACAGTGTGTGATGTTTTTTTAACCAACTATTGACTAAGCCCAAATTGTATTGACAATTGGGCTGGCTATATTATTTGGCCCAATAACCCATCGGTGAGACCTCGGTTATTAATCGGTCAATGTGCAATAATATCAATTATGAGTACAATATTGCATTCATGGGTTAAACGACACCATCTCATATGAGTATTTAAACAATCGAAGCTCCACCCCATCGCATTCCCAAACTTGACGACGCACATTCATACCCCCCCCCCACCCCCATTGCCAAAAATCCACCACAAAATTGCCTAATCCAACTGCCTAACCGTAACCTTATCAAAAACCCAAGCTCTCCATCATTCTTTGTTCATCTATATCCAGCAACACCGAAGGAGACAACCACATTCTTTCCAACCCTGGACGAGGTCAGATTTTGGATTCGGTCTATTCTTTTAGTTGTTTAGGATTATTGTTTGAATTTCATTGCTTGTTGAACTATGTAGCTTTAGTCCAATTTGCAAGCTTTGTTTGAGGTCCATTTGATTGATTAGATTTTATGGCTATTTTATTAGTGTTTGTTAATGTTCTTTAGTGCTTTGATGAAATCGGGTGGATGTGATGGGGTAAATACTCTTTTCTGCATATATGTGTCGAATTGAGGGAGTTCTAGGGTATGTGTGATTGATTTATTGCATTTTTTGACCATTTGGCTGAATGTCACAAACAATTCAGCCAATTCTACATGCTTTGTGATGCAACACATTTATACTGAATTGAAATTGCGACCTCTTAAAAAATAATATGGTCAGTCAAATTGTTAGCGACATGGCACCGAGCTCGATCATACTATCACAATCATGTAATTAGTTGAAATCCTTACTAATAATTGTATAAAACCTTGTCCCACATATACTAGTTAAGCAGATAGCCAAAAGGTCTAGGGGCAAGGGTAGTGATGCCGGCACCTCTCGGGCAAAGAAGGCGAAGGACGCCACTCCACCACCAACTTTCAACGATAAACATTTTTTCTATGAGGAAAACGAGAAGAGTTACAATGTGATGAGCAAAAAGAGGCTGAAGAAGGTGAAGTGCATGAAGGCCAAGGATGTGCAACAACTCCACCATGACATATTCCTTGAACCCTTGAAACCATCAGGGATGGAGAGCCAAATTTTCCTGGACAAGCCCATATATGAGAACTATGTCAAAGAGTTCTACTCAAATTTCACTAGTATCAGTATTGAGAAGTACAAAACCCAAGTTCACAATGTGAAAATGGTTCAGATTATTGAGTTGGTCAACGAGGCAATTGGGTGAACAATTGGTTGAGAGGAGGATAACCCGGTTGAAAGACCCCAAGTCTATTGCTATGACAATTGGCCTAATAGGGTCCCTAAAGATGATGAATCAGAAGCCCTTGACCTAATCGCATAGTGGAAAATTACTTCAAGATCTGTGTGGGCAATGGTGTTTTCAAGCCAAGGGATATCAAGATTGATGTTCTTGAGCTCAAGGAGATGATGATGTACAACACCATCTACCACTTCCTCATCCCAGCTAGCCACCCTTCAGAGCCCACAATCAACATCGTTATCCTCAGAAACATTTTGGAGAATGAGATTTTTGCCCACAATCAACAGCGCTACCAATCAACACCTACAGGTACATTTTGGAGAATAAGATTTTTGACCCCAGTTACACCATCATCCAGGAGATGCACACTATGGGTGTAGCCCATAAGAAAAGGACCCTCCCATATGGTAATATAATAACTACCCTTATGGGGAACAGAGTGTTCCCATCTGATCTACACGCGCAAAAGATTGTGCCAATGTACTACGATGCGAACTAATTTGTCCAAAAGCATTGCCATCCAATCCCGGGCATGAGGGAAATCCATCAACCACCACAGCTGGGCATCCTGTCCCATCCACTCCTATCCCACGATCCGGTATGAAAATTGGTGATAGTTTTGTTCATTCTTAATTATAGGTTATCAAAGAAACTAATTAGATTGAGTTTGACATAATTTTATTTTATCAGGACTGACACGTAGTTTCTAGAGCATACTTTTGAAAGACATGATGGAGACCAATGCGAATATGCAGCGTTTGGAGTGAAACCAACAAAGAATCTTGATGGAGTTGGCAAGCCTGGGGGCCCTTATTGGTGGTGAAACTGTTGCACCTGGGCAAGTGCAAAATGAAGATGAAGAGGAGCCTGGGCACACAGATGATTATGCACTGGCCACTAATGAAGAAGAGCCAGTTTCTAGTGACGAGTCGGGATCTACCAAGGGTGGGCAAAAGGCCGACTATCCGGATCTGGGTAGTTCGACGAAGGATGATCAGGAACCCAAGATGCCTGGAGACCATCCATGATCAGTTTTATGTTTTCTTGGACGATTTAAGGAATGTTCTAGATGCTGTGTACTATTTTAAAGAATTATTTTGGTAGTGATCGTACACTATAATTTGATTATGTTGTCTTTTTGCTTATGGTAGAATACAATGTTTCATGTATGGTCTTTTATTAATATATTCTCAGTTTTTGTGAACTTGGAATGAGAACTTGTATTTTTTACATTCCGAGTTTTGGTTTGAATTTTTTAGCTGTTAATTGAACTTCAATTTGTAGCGTGCGACGTTGCACATTTGTCGTACTGCACTAATCGATTTGAAGGATGGCTTACAGGCATATGTGCGAGCTCACTAGAATTAATTAATATAAGTTGATTTAGGCATTGTCATTGATCGACTACCTTATCCATACTGTATGCGACGTCGCCAACTCCACTTTTCATGAACACGATGCTTATGTCCGATGTCTCAAACTAGTGATCGTTCTTACCATTTTGTCTAAAGAAAGTTGTGCGATGTGGGCTAGTACATCTCCAAAGCCATTACTTATGTGCTTCAATTCAAAATTGGAATGCCAAATGATTTACCAATTACATAAAAACAAAAGGCAAGAAATAAACTTTAGACAAGGTAAGTTAAAACGATTTTTACATCTAATCTATGTCGTCTTTTTCTTCGTCTTCAATTTGGGATGCCGTCCAATCCATACGCCTTCCTCGGGGCCTCTCCTCAATGCTTTCTCCACCCCAATTATCTCTTCCTGGCCGACATCACTAGAGCTGGGTAGTGTATATGGAATAATGTGAGACAATGAAGATGGACTAACCTCCCCCGCAAATTGACTTTTCCCTTGAATGACCACTGATTTACTATAATCACAAGGATCATCAACAAACAACACTTTCATAGCCTGTGATGCAAGGATGTAAGGATCACCAGTAGAATGTGTCTTACTCAATTCGACGATTGTAAAACCTAGGTCATCGATCAATACACCCACATTGTTTTCAACTCATTTGCATTTGAAAATTAGGACCTTGAAACTTATGTAGAAAAGTTCCCAAATTTCCCTTAATCCCCCTATAGTACGACATGTTCCCATAGACTGGATTCTTATCCTTTGAGGAGCTGACATGTAATGCTTCCGCAACTATGCTAATGCCACTATTAGAGTTGAGGTGTGTGTGTTGCATTCAAGGGTTGAGAAGGTAAACTCATTCATGTCATAGCCAGTGAATGAAATCGTTGTAGTAGATGGCATAAAGGCTAACCAATTCAAGGTTTTACCGTGACTTTCTCCGACCACTGTTTGTTGTAACCAATTAGTGAAATTTGATTGTGTTATGCAAGTACTTGCTTCTACGACCAACCGGGTGCCTCTCTTTGATAGAGACCATGTGCATATCCACTTAGGGAGAAACTACATCTGAATTGCGCAAGATATATAAGTGTTCTTTCATCAACTCATCATGTGTTAATACCTGAATTGTTCCTTTTTGCAAACCTTTGCCCCCCACTTTATCTCCATGGCACAATTTTGGTACACCAACTGACTCTTCGTTCTTTAAGAATTCATTGTAGTATTCTACCGCCTCTACGGTCATATACCTCTGGACTACTGGCATCCGGGTGAAATTTATTTTTCAAAGAACCCTTGAATATCTTCATATACCTCTCTCTCAAAGGGATAAATCCACAAAAGATAAACAGGACCACATATCAATATTTCTCGTACAACATGAACCAACAAGTGCACAAAATGATAACTATTTTCTCATATAGTTCCTCCAATATCTGATGCCTAATCTCTTTACAAATAAATTCCTTGAAGAAGCAACACAACCGAGTAATGTATTTCCTGACATGAGTTGGCAAGATGGATCTAATGACAACCGGGAGAAATTCTTGCATCAAACAATGTGAATCGTACGATTTCATGCTCCCCAATCTCAAATCCCTCATCGGACACTAGATTTCTTACCCAGGATGAGTAGCCTGTCGGGACATCCATTCCTTTCAAACTAGAACTTATCAACTCTTTCTCTACTTTTGAAAGTGTGTAACAAGATATTGGCAAGTATGTCTTCATCCCCTGAACCTATGAGGCCAACGCATGTATAATTCCCAAGGACTTCTTACCAACTTTTGTGTTACCCGAGATATTCATCAAAATACCAACAAAATTGTCACATATATTCTTTTCAATATGCATCATGTGGAAATAGTGTCAGACGTCAAGTATCTCTCGATATGGTAGTTCAAAAAATATGGAATGCTTAGGAAAAATACCGAAAACCTTAGATTTCCTCTTCCTCTTCCCAAACTTATTACGCAAATTGCGCAACATGTACAAGATTGACACACCTATTAATACGGGAGGAGGGAGAGACAACTCTACCTTTCTATTGAATTCATCACGTCTATTTCTCCACCGATTAGTTGTTGGAAGCTATCTCCGGTGCCCAAGGTACACAGTCTTTCTTTCATACCTCAACTAACAATAGTCCGTTCCATCTAAACAAATAGAGCATGCCTTCTGACCTTTCACGAAATAGCAAGACAAGTTTCCATACGCTGGAAAGTCATAAAGGTTACAAAAGAACATGGATCTAAAGTTTAAAAAACTCCTTCCAAAATCCATGACACATCCTCATTCCTGGATGCCAAAGATTTTTAAGGTCATCCACCAAGAGGGCTAGGTACACATCGATATTGTTGCCCAGTTGTTTCAGACCGGAGATCATTAGAGATACCATTATGTACTTCATTTCATGCACACCCAAGGGGGAAATTTGTAAATCATTTCCATGGCCAGCCACGAACTATGATTGCTGATCATATTACCAAACGGTTTTATTCTATCGCTACAAAAACCAAGCCTCAAGTTATGTGGCTCATTCCCAAGGACCGGAAAGGCCACATCTATTGTTTTCCATTGATCACCATTGGCCAGATGACTTATCACTTCAGGATTAACCATTGTCTGATTTGCATGCCAATTCAAATTTTTTTCATCCTCGGGATTGTCAAACAATCTTCTCAATCAAAGAATACTAAATAAATACCAAACAACCTTAACATGAACTTTCTTTGTCCGCCAATTTCCAATTTCTCCATCAACATTCACCTCCTTCAATTTGAACCTTGGAGCATTGCATTTAGGGAAATCCTCTGCATTCAGGTGATCTCCCCTATACAAGATACAATCATTCCGACAAGCATATATCTTTTCATAATCCATGCACATCAAACATAGTACCTTCTTTGACTCATATACCATTTCGGGCAATCTATATCCAACCGGAAGCATTTCTTTCAACACTCTCAACAAACCAGAAAAACCTACATTATTATAGGAATACTTAGCTTTCACATTCATCAACTGTAATGTAGCCTTTGATGTCATCATTCTTTTGGGGCATCCATCGTATAGAAGTGTCTCATTACGTATGTAGAGGTTTGAAAGTCTTTTAGGATTTCCACTATAGTTCTTGACAATCTCCTCAACCAACTCATCCATCCTATCATGCTTCTCGACCTCTCCTTCACTTCTAGTATGCTCATCCACATTCTGCCCATGCCAAAACCAAATTTTGTATGTTGGATCAAAGCCATATATAAATAAGTCTACCTTCAAAGAAGTTTCTTCTTCATGAATAGCGGTGTTCAAGCACTTCTTGCAAGGAAAATATACATAAGAAAAATTCTCCTTTGTGGCATTCACAAAAGATTGATACCCCTCACTTGTTCGATCTTCATCAAAACAATGGGTTTTATTCGTATACATTCCTACAATATAATAACAAGTACACACTCTTTATTGGCCTATCTTATCAATAAATACATCCACTTACATTCATTCATTCATGGCATGCATACACAAATCATACATGTATATATATATATGTCAGCGAAAAAAATCATTTTATTATCATACACATTTATATAAAATCAACCATATAAAATAATGAAATGCCTAATTTCAATCAACCCATACTAAAACACATCCTCTCATATGAAAAGAACTAACCTAGAACCTAAATTGAATATGAAACTACAATATTTGGTATTGGAAAACTTACTTGGTAATTGAGCACAGTCAACAACCCTATTGCCCACATTCAAGAATGTGGATTTGGTTTATGAAGAGGCATCTTGGAATGGGGAGAAAATTTTAGGGTATAATGATTGAATTTTATCAATAGAACCAAACATACTAACTAAATCACAGTGGTTGCGAGATCGTTGCAAGCCGTCGACTACAAATTGGTTATACCGATATAGAGAGCGAGGTCGAACTTGTCACGAATAAGTACTATTGCATATCTCACCCACTCAAACGACGTCGCACATACGTCGGTCATTCTATTTACTTCGATTTTGAAAATTATTTACCTCGGTTCCATAGAACCGATATAAAAAAACCAATTATTTACCTTAGTTTTTTTATAACCAAGGTAAAAAATACCTTTCACTTTGGAAAAAAAAAACTAAGGTAAAAGAACTTTTTACCTTGGTTATATGGGGTTAACAAAAAAACCGAGGTAAAAGGGGTGAAGTAAAATGTCATTTTTCTTGTAGTGTAAACTAGTGTACTGTCGTCAAAATGGTAACTCAGCGGCCCACATGCATACACCCATACGGTCCTGGACACCCTCGTGCCCCCTACTACATCTAGGTTTCACTCCCTGACAATGAATGCGCCAACATGAAAGTAGACTAAGATGTATGCCAATATGGTGTAGCAATCATGCAATTAACAATAATATAAAACACAAGTCAGCATAATGTTCATAAGCCTATAAGGATAGGGAGATCCAGAATCTAACAAAATAACTACCAAGTCATGAATACAGATATATATCCCCAATCTAAATCACTACTCCATAAGAATTGAACTCAAATATTTCATTGGATTCAATGCCCTTGGGCAAAAATACGGAGAAATAAATTAGAGAGAAGGTTTAGCCTTTTTGTCTCTCTACCTACTCTTAGGAGAATAAAAATAATGAAAAGCAAACTTAAACCCTAGTAGACATAGTCTCTTATATATAGGATTAGAGAATTGGGCCTAAAAAACCCCAAAAAGAGGCAAACAACTCTAGAAGCTATCATTGGCATGAGTTGTGCTATAGCACATGGCCCGTGTTAGCTTAACTTAGCTTGAATCGTGTTTTTCAGCACGGGTTGCTGGCTGAGTGCTTGTCTTGGTAAATTTGAGTGCACGGTCGTGCCATTTTTCATGGGATGCCGGCCGGATGCATGATTTCCTCTTCTAAATAGTGCAGGTCGTGTATATCCTTACAGGCCGTCAGCTAGGAGTCAATTTATGGGCAAACCGATGGTGTGGGTATGTCAATCTTCACACCTCGTGCGCTGGTCTTTGAATGTTGAACTCGAGTGACACGGGCTATGTAAAATGGCACGGCGTGTGCCCATATTTAGCCCCACGAGGAATCTTCAATGGAACGGGACGTGTAGAACAAGGTGGCACATGCCCAAGTCTTCTTGTACCATCGTGTTGGCTAGCATGGCCCGTGTTGATTCACACAGCCATGCTTGGTCTTCGAGTGTTGGACTCGACTCCCTTCTTCTTTTTGGCTTGATTCCATCTACTACCACGTTTTGACTTGTGGCCTTCTGTCGACTACCATCCTTGCGAATGAACTTCTACTATCTACTACGACTCTTGCAGATCGTCTTCTACAAAACTATGTCAAAGTGCTCACGAGCAACCTACTAATAAGCTCATAAAGGAATATCTAGGCGCTCGTGAAGACATAGTGTCCATTAGATCCAATCAAGTCTACAAAACTATGGATTTAGATAAGAGAACTAACAACCATTAATAAAACCCTTTGTAATGTAAACCTAACTAAAACTAGCAATCAACAACCAAAACATAATAACAAATGTGTCAAATGCATTAGTCAACACGTGCTTTTAGGTGCGGATCGCATTTTCAAAATTTAAGGATACGTTATATGTATTATAAATTTCATTTGATTAGGGTAAAATTATTCAATATGGTTTTCTTATTTATTTAATGTTTTGTACTTTTTCAAGATATGTAGAGGCTTGAAGTACAGTTTAGTAATATTATTGTATATTTTTTAATGTAGCATACAAAATAACGTCTAAGTAAAGGACTCATGATGATGTTTCACTTTCCCGAAATGAAAATCCACCAGCAACAAACAATTGTATGTATGAGGATGATAGATCTGAGGATGTAGGAATACCCGAAACTCATTCTAGAACCTTAGAACGTAGAATGGCTAGGAAAAAGTTAACCTCATTGATATTCAATAAGTCTAGAAAGTCTGTGTTGGCACAACGTGTTAAATGGTCTAGTTGGGTGGTGAAGGTGGGTAGAACGAGGGTGGACATCCGGTATGATAGTTTGCATGATGTCCCCAAATATTGCAAGGCCACTTTATGGATGGAATGCACGGTAGAATTAATGAATTGTTATTTCCTCATATTTTTCCTTGATTAAAAATCTATCTCCATAATTGACCCTATGGAGTTCAAAATCCTCACAGAGGCCAGTTGACATCGATTCACAAGACATAGATGATTTCAGAAAGAAGGTTGTTTTGATTATGTCCAAGAGTTGCCGTCATCCTAAGTACACTTTGTCAAGGGACTACATATTTAGTGATGAGAGGGGTGATCGCTCGTGGCTAACTTACACTCACATTCAACCAGACAGTTGAGAGATCCACCAAAGGAGGGCATTGGAGAATAAGGATAATGTTATAACTAACCATTTCACATTGTTATTGTGTTTAGATTAACATGTCTATAATGATGACATAAGTCTAACATTCTAACTTACGGTATGAGAGAAGATAAACAAAATATTTCCACGAAGAATAAAATTGCTCACTAATTGAGCCGTGGGGGTTGCTCCTCAAAGGCCTTGGCGGCAATCTACCTAGTGAAAAATGTTTTGAAGAAGATGTGCAAATTGCAATAGAGGGTGAGATGACTGAAGATGAGGCAAGCACTTTCGTTCAACCAATCAATGAGGATGACATTGAGAGGCACGGTTTATTCCTCAAAGGCCGACAAAACAAAGACGGAGTATATGTGAAAGATGAAGAAAAAAAGATTGCAGAAAGAATTGTAAGTAAAAATTGTTGTAAATATATTTCTATTTTTACAAAAGAAAATTCTTAAACTTGTATTAATATTTACCTTCTATTAGATTTGGGAAAATTTTGAAGAATGATTAATTACGAGGGCAATTCATTCCAACTGATAAGCACGTCATCCTCTAGAAGCAACCGAAAAACCCAACCACCTGGGACGTGCTAAAGGAATGGGTTCATTCATGACCCAACGGGAGGCGTTCGGCATGGTTAGGTCCTATGATGGTGCTAAACCCTCCAGAGTCCACACCCCATAGAAGAAAAATGCTTCTTCAAGACAAACAAATTGAGCAGCAAGACATCCTCATTTGTAGATTGATCCAACACACCAGGCTTGTTCTTCCGAACAACTTAGATGAATTGACGTACGATTGGACCCTGCCATCAAGGGGATCACGTCATTCCACCGGATATATTAAGGTGAATCGAGAGGCTATTGTTCAAACTCTGAGAACCAAGCGACAAATGTAAAACCAGACAATCTCAACAATGCTTTACTACCAAATAAAGAAAATGTATATATTTATATTTCTTCAAAATTTTGCTAACAATTTAGTTTGTAAATTAATGTATACTTTGGTGGGAATGTAGCAATCACTCCTATGTGAGCTATATATTTACTAGGGCATAGGTGGTATAAATCACTCCACGTAGCCAATGGAATTATGCCTGAGTTGATGAAACACTATCACTCTGCACCTATTGTTGAGGGTATTTCTAGGGTTTCGTTGGAGGATCTATTGATGATGAGCGCCCATTTGCCAATCACAGACTGAGAATACAAGAAAGTTGGCCTGCACGGGGAATGTTTCTAATTTGATCTCGTCAACTTATATATGCCAATCATGTAACAGATCGACACTTGAAAGAAACACAGTCTTCATCACCTAAATCGGTGAAAACAATACCAAGATCGGTCAAGCCAACACCAATATCGGGCCCCACAACGCCTATGAAGGTTAGACCTCCATTTGCAAGAGCACAAGTCCTTCGAGACTCACCACACTTTGTCCGGGTCCTGTATAATTGGATTCAACCGCATGATCGAAACTCAACATACTCATTCTTAGGAAATGAATGTGTATTCGGATGCAAATGGGAGACCATTCTGTTTTGGAGTGATTTTGAAGATCTATGGAGATGTGAGCAAATAAATTAAACTGATCATGTCCATCTACACCATGTGAGTTATTTCTATAATTTTTAGTTAAATTCACTATTTCAGTTATTTATAGCTACATTAATAAAATGACATTTCGTAGGTACATGATTTTTACCCATGATAAAAAGAAGGGGTGGATTGGATACATGTGCCCGATGTCGATTCAAGAAATTGGTTGTACAAAATAAGAGAGGATAGACTACATTCATAAGAGCCTACGGCAAACAGATAAGAAGTTTTTCGTTGGGCCATACGTCGAAAGGTTACACTACGTTTGATCGATTTACTTACCGGCTACAAACCAAACATTTTGTACATAATGTAAATTTTCTTATTCAGAGACCATTTGATATTGATTTTGACCCCGCCCATAACCGTGTGTATTGGATAGATCCCCTACATCTCCAATAGTCTGATGCATTTTTCGAGATTTTTGAATTGGCAATGAAGGACAATAGAAACAAAAATAAAATTAATTTATAGGTGGTCTAAATCAAGGTGGTCTATGACATTATTTTTTTCAACTTACAATATTTAATTGATATAAGAGTTTAATTGAGGATTTTATGTTGATTTAAATCAGTACAAGAAACAGGCGGAGACTTGGGAATACGACTATTACGTCATGTTATATGTGGCTAAGTGCATGCAAGAAGTCAAAAATGACTTACTTCAAATTGACAAGGTACGTATACAATTGTTTCTAGCAACCAATCCAACTAAGATTTCTAGTATTTGCTACTAACTAGTTATTGACTGATTTTCATGAAGGAATTGAATCCCTACTCCCAAGATGATATGAACAATGCAAGGAATTCTTTGGCTAGGCATCTAATGCTCAATCGGTGAGCAACCCCATGGAATCCAGATATTGCTAGAGTAACACAATTAGATAAATAATGAAGTTTAGAATTGTTGGAATAGATTCCCAGTGTTGCCTATTCCTATCTATAGATTATTTCTTGGTTATTGTTATATATTGATTTTTGTCAACATGCAAGATACTATCATCTATTATGTTATATTTGTTGCTGGGGATTGAGGTCTTTTTTTGAGCCGGAGCCATAAATAGAAAGATTTATTGACCAAAGCATCTAAACCTGTTTCCGAATTCAAAAACCTTCCATTTAATTTACCATAGGAACGATTAGTATTTCCCGAGTTCGGAAATGTAAGATGCAAAATCATTTCCGAGTTTGTAAATAATTATTATTTATGCCAAATTGGAGCAACCCTTGGATAGAATGGGAACAGAAAGAGGACATGAGCTCGGATATAATGAAGAAATTTCTGAAGAGCAGATTGTAAAGTATCCGAGTTTGGAATTATATGGCTTTTCGAGTACAGAAACTACATCCATGGTCGAGGAATGCTGGAAATTTCTAAACTCGGAAAGATTTAAAGGCAATTTTGTGTCTTTTTAAAGGCGGTTTTTAACCGTTTTTGTTGGCGCTTTTAAAGGCGGTTCTTGAAACCGCATTCTTTTGATGGACAATGGAAGACAGGGCCAGGGAAAGCACAATGAAAATGCCTTTAATAGTCTGATACAACTGCTTTGAGTGGCCCCCTCCTACACTAGTGCAACAACAGTGCAACAATAGTGAAACTACAAAATGATTATAAGGTTCTTGATGCCTAAACCGATTTGACACAATCCGACCTAAACAAAATCAATACGACCTGACTTAAACCGATTTTGTATGACTCGGATCAGGTTGAAAAAGTATTTGGTTGGTAGGTCTTAACTCGTAATACAAAATAAGAGAGAAAAAAATAATCAAGCTACCTTTGTTTTTTTATTTGGTGGGTGCCGCGGCTTGATAGACTAAAACATCGTAACCACTAGCACCCTCACTAATTCACCATCCTTTGGGAGCCGAAAATTCAAAACTCAGAGCCAAAATGAAAAACACGAACAACTCATTTCCTCCTCTGAACCTGTTGTCGGAGAATTCATGATAAATTTGTTTTGTCCGAAGTATTTTGTTGGGAGTTTCTGGCGAGATTTGTCATTCTCCAACGGATATGGCATTAATCTGCAACATGAGATTTTGTCAAAAGGTAAATCTGAAATAAATAAGAGGAAAAGCTAAATCAATTGGCACAAAAGAGCATGGAAAAAGGGTAAACAAAAGAAATTCTCCCCATGTATGGGAAAAAGTGTGGCAATTCCTTGGATGAGACGAGTAACTTAATTGCAATTTAAAGATTATTAAAACAAAATTTGTGGGCCATACACGAGTCTGAATCGGGTTATAAGAAGCACCGGATCATCCACACATTCTCAGGCCACGCGCAGGAGCAATTATGGAACAGAGCTTTCATGTTTTCAGTTCTACACGCTATAGCGTGGCTCTAGCTCATACAATGGGGGTGCGAGCAAGTTTTAATCGGGCGCATTGCCACGAGCAGGCTGGGCGGTGGAAATAACCTGCGTACCGGATCCGTGCTTCCAATGATCATTTTTTCGAATTGGGTTTGGTTGGAAGCCTCGTCCGGCTATGGAACAAAGGAAAGGAGAATGAGTGGTGTTTTATTAATTGCTGGGAAATAGGGCCCAATATTTTTTTTCTTTTTAAATCTATAATATTTTAAAAGTTTCTTTTTTGAAAAATGGTATTTTCACAATCCATAGAAAAATCAATGTTTAAAATGCAAATTAGAATAAGTAAAAATAAAATTTCTGGGTTGCATCAATCGAGTTATAAACTTCGTTGCATAATAAATTGTTAATATTGCAACTAACACATTTTACCTTTTCTTTTTCAATTAAACCACCTCTTTCCATAAGCCTGTGGAAAGAGGTTGTCATAATTTAAAGATTAAATTAATTTTTTGGTCCCTAACAGATGATCTTATACCATCTTTTGGTCTCCGAGACCAATACCGCTTCCTTTCAGTACCCAACAAATTCAAAATGATTTGTTTGGTCCCCAAGGTAGTTTTCAAGGTGGTTTTTAGGTGGTTTTAGGGACCAAAAAATGGTATAAGATCATATGTTAGGGACCAAAAAACAATTAAGTTACTTGAAAACCACCTGAAATCTGGTTTGGGAACCAAACAAATCATTGTGAATTTGTTGGGTACCGAAAGAAAATGGTATTAATCACGGAGACCAAAAATAGTATAAGATCATATATTAGAGACAAAAATAATAATTTAGTTTATTTAAAACTATGCTTGTCTTCTATCTTATGAAGACTAAATATACTGCTACTAATGTGCTATACTATATGTACTCCACTACCGGTATTTGCATTACATTCACTATTAATAACACTTGTAATATAAAAATAATCATTTTAAGAGAAATATAACATTTTAATTAAAACGATTAATTTAAAATGCATGAAAAATACAATAAACATATGAACTAACATAAAATATGCATTTCCTAACTATAATTTCAGTTATTATATTGCATAAAATAAAAGTCTAAACTAAATTCTTGAAATAATGAAAAAATATTTTAAATATATGAACTAGTTTACACATTTGATAGGTGAGTTTTATAACTATCTTCCAGGGAAAATTATAAACAAAGCCTTCAAAAATGATTGATATACATTTTAAACACATGAAGTAATTAGTAAACGATGCTAACTATATGTCTTTTAGAAAATAAAAGTTGAACTATGTTTTGAAAACTATTAATAGACATTTTAAATACACAAACTAATTTTTTTTTAATAGGTTTAAATTTTGTAGAAAAAAAATGAAAGTTAGAACTAACTCCTTAAAACAATTAATAGACTATCGAGACACATGATGCTAAATACTCCCTTCGTCCCATAGAAATTGGCACAATTTCTAATTTTCGTCTGGCCTATAGCACCGGTATAAACGTATGAATGTTGAAGTACCAGTGCCTTTGTAACTTAAAGCACCGGTAAACATAAAAACCGGTGCTCAATACCGGTGCGGTTGTGAAAATGAATAACAAATGAAATAACTGTGAGCACCGGTTATGCACGTACCGGTGCATAAAACCTGTTATTCCACAAAAATCAAGCGGGAAAATGAAAAACGCACGCGGGATATAGGAATATTGTATCACCGGTATGGTTTTAGGTTGTAGCACCAGTATAGAACCGGTGTTATTTGTACCTAACAAAAATTTGTGCAATAATGCAATTTCAACATTGTGCAATCATGTCCATTTCGGGGATGTTCCATTTATCCATTCATGTCTAAATATCATAGTTGTGAACTTGAATTATGAAATTTCAATATGGAATTGCCAATTTTTGTTTTTGACAATTCCAAGATTCTTGGAGGAACCTGAGTGCAAAATATAAAAAGTTCACTGGAACGTCCAAATTAAAATCTGCTCTAACGTAATGCTACATTATGAATCTGTAAAGTGTATACCAAGAATTAATCAAAAATTTTATGAATATATCTTCACGAAACACTACCAATAATCATGCCTGTTATAACTTCCTAACATTCGAGTCATCTATAGTAAGATACTATAACACTTGCATTAGCAGTTTAAACATTTTCACTAATGTTACTTTTCTATTTCAAAACTTCAATTAACCCATGGAAACCTAATATGAAATAAATTTGATAAAAAAATGCGGTGTAATGCATTTTTGGGCAATAGTACAATTTTAGCAAAGTTACGTACAGAGCCATTTTGGGGACCCATCATACACAATTTCCGAACACGAATGAAAAAATGTTTAATTGATTTCTTATGAATCCAATTACTTAACTTCATTGACCGAAAAAAATTTCAATGATACTGGTCAGTGGATGAACAGTTTAATTTTGGAAAGTATATAACTAGCACCGGTATTTCAGCACCACTTGAGAAGTTATAGCACCGGTAGCTTTGCCGGTGCTTGACACATAGAAAATTTTTATCTCCATTCCTCTCTGTTTCTAAAAAAGAAATTCCGAAGGATCCTAAGGCAGCTGCATTTACTAATATGAGCACCAGGTCGACTACTTGTAACATTGGTAACTATACCAGTGCTTGACACTTAGAAATTTTTTTATCTCCATTTCTATTTGTTTCTGAAAAATTTCCGAAGCAGTCTGAGGCAACTGTTTTTACAAATATGAGCACCGGGTCGACTACTTGTAGCATCGGTTACAATACCGATGCTTGGCACTTAGAAAAATAATTTCGTTATTACTCTCAAGTTCCAAAAATGACAAAAGAAAAATCAAATATACGCAGCCTAGAGCAACTGCGTTATTCAATAGGAAACGGTATTCCGCTATCTCCACTGGTGCTAATATGACGAGTATATCTGAACCATTCAGTATTCCCCTTCACTAAAACTTTACCATTTAAACTCAATTGCCAATCGTAATTCTGTGTTTACTAATACTCAACTCAACCCCATGTTTTTCCTCACAACCGCCGCCACAAAGGCCAACCACCGCCGCCGCCAAGACCTCTGACACCGCCGCTGATAGAGAGGATGGCCACGACGGCACCAGGCGCAGCCGCTGAAGGATCGCCGCTGAATTCAAATCTGCAAGCCAACTGCCGCCGCCACCATGAATTCACATCCGCAAGTCCATTTGCATCCGCCAGCCCATTGTTGGATTCTACTGTGCGTGGTCTAAAATAAAAAATCAGAGGTAAGGTATGTGTGTTTTTTTTGGAGTTTTAGTTTTAAAGTTATTCCTTTTTTTATTGAATGATATTTATAGAGTTGTAGATTTTTGTATATGATTATGTATATGTGTGTATCTTCCTTCAAATAAGGTTAGGATATCTAGTTTTTGTTGTTTGTAGGTCAGGGATATCTATGATGGATGAGATTATCTTATTCTTGTTTGTTTGTAGATTTTAAATTTTTTAACAATTTCATTTCCATTTTGTTAACACGCATTTATTCATGCAACTAGTTCACGAGAGAAGCTGCGAAAAGATGGGGTGGAGAAATATGTACAAGAGATGCTACTGTAATTTATTATGATTACAAGGTTTGTTGATTCTTTCTGAAAGAATGGTTTGTTGGCTTTGTTTTCTTTGTTTAATGCTATTTTTTTATCGTTGCTATTCGATTTCTTTCGTAGGGAAGTTTTGAATTTGGTATTCATTGGCTTCCTTATTATGTATCTTATTCACTTATGTACTGTGATACTAGTAGGTGTAGCCTAATGAAGTGCATGTGGTTGGCGCTTGTTATGTTTAAGGTACACTAATAATGTAGGGAAAATAGTATGGGTAGTAGATGTTTAAACTGTGGAGATGTTACAGTTCATGGGCCTTTGGAGCAAGGAATGTTTGACATGGTTTGTTTAAACATTCTTTGCTTCGGTTGCCCGAGAACAGCTTAATTTCTTCATTTTAAATTACTAAGCATTAGTTAAAAGGCACTGCATAGGTTGCCTTTGATTCATGTATTGCTCTCTAACAGTGTAATGCTTATAGCATTTGTAGAATTATTTCATTTTAAATGTGGAGATTTTGTAGTCTTCCATTCCATTTTAGAACTTGTTCGTTTGTAGCTTAGTTTGTGACTGCAGGGTGTGTTTGACTTGGTTTGTTTAAACTGTGGAGATATTACAGTCTAGGGGCATTCGGAGCAAGAAGTATTTGACATGGTTGGTTTAAACACTCCTTGCTTGAGTTTCCAAGGAACTGCTTCATTTTGACATTTTAAATGACTAAGCATTAGTTAAAGGGCACTGCATAGGTTGCATACGATTAATGTATTCCCTTTAATCGTATAATGCTTATAGCATTTGTTGAACAAGCTTAATGGAGGAAGAACTAGTTTGATGGCACTACAATTGTTTTCCATTCACGGAGTGCCCTCTAACTAAGTTATGTTTCTTCCATTCTCAAAAGGAGCTACGACTTTAGTAGAACTCTTGTATTTCAAATGTGGAACTTTGCAGCAGTTAAGCACACCGAAAGAGGCAGGGTGTGTTCATTGATAAGACATATGTAAACAAACCATGCCTCTTTCAGTGTGCTTAAATGTTGCATCATTACAACATTTGAAATTGTTATATTTGACAACAATTAATTATTTTGTGAAGGATATATATTTCCCCTGAAGCAAGGATAGATATTGTTTTGTTGTACAACTTTGTAATTTAAATTCTGCAGAATTTGTTGGTGTTTTGTTGATTTGTGGTTGATGTTTAAACTGTGGAGATGTTACCGTCTATGGGCCTCCGAAGCAAGGAGTGTTTGACATGGTTTGTTTAAACACTCTTTTCGGTTGCCCAAGAACTACTTCATTTCAACATTTTAAATTACTAAGCATTAGTTACAAGGCACTGCATAGGTTGCCTTCGATTCATGTGTTGTCCTCTAACTATGTAATGCTTATTCCGTTGCGAAAGTGCTGTAAAATGCATCAGAATTAGTAGCATGTTGATCGTTTTGACTAAATGACGAACTATATTAAGGATTAAAGGTCTTTTTCCAACCGGTGAGATTAAAATCACTGGCTGTATTTTTTTTATTTGTTGCCCAAATTCTAGCACCGATATTTTGAACATTTCCAAATCAGTGTGTATGGTTGTCGAGGGGGCTTAAATTTCTAGCACTGGTAACACATACCGATGCTGGCATAAATTTCTATCACAGATAACACATACTGGTGCCTATGTACCACATTACTAGCACTTCTCACATACGCACCGATATAAAATTTCACAAAATACCAGTGCCTATGATGGGAAACTACCGGTGCCTATTGGACCATTCTCTAGTAGTGATTTATGGTAGGAGCTAGCTCTGAAGGAGAATAGGGATGTAAGCTCGAAACACACAATAGCTATAATTTTGTTAGAATTTCGCCAATTATCTCTATTCACAGCACACGTGCATTCCCCACATGTGTGTGCATTGTTAAACATGGTATACAATTTTGTCAGAATATTTCCAATTATCTCCATTCACATCACGAGCGTGGCCCACATGCGCGTGCATTGTTCAACCTCAATGTTATGCGTGTGGCGCGCTCATTGCAATTTAACCCTCCATCTCACCTTAGCTTATGGTGCTAAGGTGAGACGTCTCACACAAGTGTTTGTATCATTGAATAAACATATTTTAATGATTTTTTAATAAAGGAAGGTAGAATAACCAACTTTGTATCAAGTTGATGAGGGTTTCTGTCTCTAATGAAAACCATTAAGTACAGATATTTCTAGGCATATACAATGAGAGTTGATGTCTAACATTTTTCACTAATTAGTGTATTTTGGTTTTACCGAATTTTTCTAATTCTTATTAGTATGTTCCAACATGACCTATCTAACCAAGTATGCAATAAATTAAAGCATTAACGATACAAGACTTGGTTACGCAGTTCGGTGAAATCCACCTACATCTGCGGGGCCTGACCGAGTTCAAAATGAATACACTAATTAAAAAGGTACAGTACAAAGTACATCTTACAAAATACTTATCTTTACTAACTATAACGTGTGAATTCTGCAAGCTCCCCTTACTACCGATCCGCCTTGATCAGACTCCCGCTGACCTCAAAACTCATCGACGCTGGATCTCCTCCTCCCGAGGAATTAAGGCATGTGATTCTGAACTTTGAACAGCAGGTCAAGTATGTTGGAACATAGAATTCTGGCTCGCTGCAATTCTCTTGAAAGTTTGAAAATCTGTGTGTATATTTTCTCTGATTAAAACAGTAATCAATGCAGCCATGGTTGTCCCCTTTTATATCCATGAGCATATCGAAATTCTCCATGATTATCTCCATAATATTCCTATTCCATATCTGCTTCTTGAAACATATCCAAATCCCATAAATAAAGGGATTTTCCTTATCACAATATCTCCCATATATTCGATAATATCAACTCCATATTTGTAGGGATTTTCCATAAATAAACTATGCTTCTATACGTCTAATATATAGCAGAATATCAGATTTCCACAACTCACAAATACCATAATATTCTGCCTTCTTTTTCCGTAAACCTTCTTGGCGTAAATATGTTGTTTTCTCATGTTCCAACATGGAAAGTTTTTCGTTTCCAAATATGTTCACACAAACTGCCAATTAAATATTCAATGCATATTTCTTGATTTTACAATCTCCCCCTTTGGAATTTTGTGGACCCAAAACTTTTTGGCCATTAATCGTACAACGAAAAACTTGTCATCATACAAATAGGTCTTCCCAACTCCACCTATGTTGGAACATATGCATAATATGCACAATGCTGAATCTGATAAAAAATTGATTACCAAAATTCCATCAAAATATGAATACCAAAAACCGAATACCAGAAATCCAGGAATACCATCAAAAATAAACTTTAGATTACTGCCAAATTCAATCCAAAATTCTCCCCCTGGGGCCAAAAATATGCCAAAGGAAATTACAAAGAAAAAAAACATAAGCAGCAAGTAGGCTCCCCCTGACTGTGACATCTGTGTTAGAACATAGAGAAGAAATTCCGTTTAGGAACAGGCCTCCAACCGCGCGTTCTCGTCTTCCAGTTTTGCCTTTTCTTCCTCTAGCGCTGCCATTTGAAAGGCTATTGCACCCAGTCTCGCATTTAGAACCACCGGTTTAGCCTTCTTTTCAGCCGATGAAGAAGTAGACCCAGAAGAACTCCATGGTAGATCATGCACATGCCTCAACCCGAATGTCTTCTTGTTCGCCCTCAGGAATTCCGTGTCAATAACCATATCTTTAGCTTTCCCCTTTACCTTGGCGCTTTTAGCCAGTGCTGAAATCAAACCGGGATGGACAATGACATGTTTTGCTTTGGAAGTTGTGGCTTGCCTCACCAGGTTTTGCTGAATAAACAGTCCAAGATTGACTGGCTTCTATGTTCTAGCATAGATTAGTAACTTGGTCATTTCTCTTGTCAGGGCAGTCGTGTTCGAGGATGGCATCCAGCAATTAACTGCTATCTGATACAGGCCAAAGAACCTTGATGATAAGCATGGAGCTTGTGAATACCCTGCTTCAGGCCACTTAGCTATGTTTCCTCCGGAGATTATTTCCAGTATTTGATCATCTGATACCCCTAAATCTTCAGGAAACACCCCTTCAAACTTTGGTGTTTGCAGCCCCCAAAACCTTATTTATCCTAGCAGCGGAGAGATCCATAATCTTCCCTCGCACATACACTCTTCCAAACCAGGGAGATTCAACTTCCAGATTTTCAGCCATCAAGTTGGCATACACCTCAATAACAACTTCCCTATTATACTGCAGTTGGACAGTGGCCGCTCTCTTCATCCATACCAAATTCAGAAAATCTGAAAAACCACTCTTCATGTATGCCTCAAGGTCTATAGGTCTCTAAGGACTAAATTTCCTCTCAGCAAAAACTTCTCCCATTTATTCACATTTTAAATCAAAATATGAGAAAGAAAGTGCATTGCTTATAGGAAGGGGGGGAAGTACTTTCCTCTTGGCAGATTCCTGACTCTTTTGGCCCTTTTTGTTGGTGGAGAATCTTCTGATGAATCCATCTTTCTCTTACCCTTAACTGACTGTAAGAATTCATCCAGCACTTCATCACTTGAATAATTCATCTTAGAGTGTTCCTGTGTTGGAACATACTGAGTTTCCTCTGCTTCTTCAGTTTCAGCAGTCTGTGTTGGAACATACTGCACTTCTTCTGATTCACTTGAGTTGGCAATTGGTTCTTCACTATGAGCTCCTTCCTTGTCATTGGAGATCATATCCAATTAGATTAACATGGTCTTCTCCTCCCATATCATCATTAACATCCATCTCTTCAGTGTTTTCATCCTCAACCTACTGTGTTGGAACATAGGTCCCATGTTCCTCTTCCTCACTATCAGAGAGGTAAATAATTATTGGTTTCCTCAGCTCTTCCATTCTATGAGCTGCTCTCAAATCACAAAATCCTACAGGAAATTTGTCAGTAGACCGAATCACTTCCAGTCCTGTAGCATCCTCATCACTTCCAGTCCTGTAGCATCCTCAAAGAATAAATATGAAATTTGTCCTTCCCTCTGTGCTCATCATATCTCCCCCTCAGGAACTTCACTTTATAGTTTTCAACATTCCACAACTCTCCAATATTCCCAATCACAAATACCTTGACCTTGACACTCAGAAATTCACCCTGTACACTCTTAATCTTTGTCAAATCTATTGTAAATCTATTAGCTTCTAACCATTCAAATATATCATCCATAGTCTTGAATTCCATCTCATGTATTTTAATAGTTGGAGGATCAGGTTTAATTACCCTTTGAAACAGACCCTTTCCTTTGGTACTGGGGTGTCCATCCTAATCACCATCACCCAAAATAGAGTCACGGCTTTCTTCATTCTACTCAACACCAATATCAACCTCAACATTCTCTTCACATTGACTGTTATCTTCGGGCAAGACTTCCTCAGCATTATCCTCCATTTGTTCCTTGGTTGCATCTGCCCGATGTTGCAGAGATTCTTGGTTTTCAGATTTGGCCGAGGGAGAGTTTGTGTTTGAAGAATTTTTGGCAAGAAGCTGTTGCGAGAGAAGAATCGTGGGGAGAGTTTGCATCTAGACTTCAAAGAAAACCAAGAAGAATGGGAGAGTGGCCGAAAAGAGAGGGATTCGAAAGGATTTGGACAATTTTGAATCCAACACAAACTCTTCAACTCTCCTCCTCTTTTGCCGCAAAACCCTCTTTAGTTTTCCAAGATGGGTAATGATGACTCTTTTACCTCTTGTCAACTCAAGATATCACATCAAAAACAACTTCCAACATATCATAACTTCTAGCTATTCAACTATTCTTCTTCTGTTTTTGCACAACTTTTCTCCTTTCCATATTTTTTTTATTTTTTTTTGAATTTTTCGACAGAAACTAATAAACAAAATAAAATAATTTACATTTAGCTAAAGGCAAGGATTACCTCAAACATGACAAACACCTAAGTGTTGTCTGAGACTTTCAAAAGTGGAAGTGTCCAACGGCTTTGTAAAGACATCAGCAAATTGCTCGTGTGTTGGAACATAGACTACCTCAACTTCCTTCCTTTCAACAAGATCTCTAATAAAGTGATGCTTTATGTCAATATGTTTGGTTCTCAAGTGCTAGGCTGGATTTTTCAAGATATCAATAGCAATTGTGTTGTCACATAGAATCTTCAAGGGGCCTTGATGAATTCCATAATCGTTCATCATTTGCTTCATCCATAATAATTGCGCACAACAACTTCAACAAAGATACTCAGCTTTTGCGGTGGATAAGGAGATTGAATTCTGTTTCTTACTATACCGAGAAACCAGATTCGTGCTAATAAAGAAACATCCACCTGTAGTGCTTTTTCGATCATCAACATTACCAGCTCAATCAGAATCACTATACCCAATTAACTCAGAATCTTGATTCTTAGAATACCAGACACCATACTTAGAAGTCCCACTTACATATCGAATAACTCTTTTGACTTCCATGAGATGAGACTCTTTTGGATCAGCCTGAAATGTTGCACATATCCCAACGCTGAGACGTATATTTGGTCTACTTGCTGTTAAATATAATAGACTCCCAATCATTCCTCTGTATAAATTTTGATCAACTGCAACTCCTTTCTCATCCTTGACAAGTTTGTCAGAAACTCCCATAGGTGTCTGAACTGCTCGGGCATTGCTTAACCCAAATCTCTTCACGAGATTCAATGCATACTTGCTTTGATTTATGAACAAGCCATATTTTCCTTGCTTAACTTGTAGTCCTAGAAAGTATGTGAGCTCTCCAACCATGCTCATTTCAAATTCAGCCTGCATAACCGTGATAAAATCCTATACCGTAGATTGTCAAGTAGAACCGAATACTATATCATCCACATAAATTTGAGTAATCAGAATTTTTGATGACTTATCAAGCACAAATAAAGTGCGATCTACTCCTTCTCGACGATAGCCTTTCTTAAGAAGAAAGTTAGTAAGTCATTCATACCATGCTCTGGGTGCTTGCTTTAAACCATATAAGGCCTTCTTAAGGTGATATACATGATGAGGGTAATGGGGATCCTCAAATCCTTTACGTTTTTCAACAAAAACTTCTTCATTTACCACACCATTTAGAAACGCACTCTTGACATCCATTTGATATAGAGTAAAATTCATAGAGCAGGCAATGGCAAGAAATATTCGAATTGACTCTAAACTGGAAACTGGTGCGAACGTCTCATCAAAGTCAACACCTTCAACTTGTGTGTATCCTTGGGCAACCAGTCTAGCTTTGTTTTGAGTTACATGGCCGTCAGCATCAGATTTATTTTTGAAAATCCATTTTGTGCCAATGACATTAACACCTTTAGTGCGAGGAGTAAGAGACCATACATCGTTTCCAGCAAACTGACCTAGTTCCTTTTGCATTGCAGCAATCCAGTATTCATCCAGTAATGCCTCCTTGTAATTCTTAGGTTCAATGAGGGAGATGAAGCATTGTAATCCAGCTAACTTCCTGTAATCCACCCAAGGAACTGGCCGAGTACTCAATGCCATTGAATCAAGTTGATCCTTTGTTGGAACATAGGATTCGACAATAGGGGATGATGTTCCAACATGCTCTGTGTCAACTAATTCAACATCAATCTGCTTAGATGTTCCAACATGTGATGAATCTTCTTTGTCAGGTTAACGAGGCTGTGTTAGAACATGAGTATTACCAGGTTTTTCTTCTTCGACATCTGAGTCTTGTGCTTCTTCAGAATCGTCCACAATAACATTGATAGACTCTATAAGTGTGTTGGTCTGATTGTTATAAACACGATAAGCACGACTGTTGATAGAATACCCAAGAAAAACTTCAATATCACTACGATTATCAAATTTTTCCAATTGCTCTCTAGCTCTGAGGATATAGCACTTGCTTCCGAACACATGAAAGTATGACACATTCGGATTCCTACCCTTCCAAATATCGTAAGAATTTTTACTGGTGAATGGACGCAGATATACTCGATTAATCGTGTAGCACGCTGTGTTAATGGCTTCTGCCCACTAGTTTTTGTGAATTTCTTTCTCGGCTAACATAACTCGAGCCATCTCCTGCAAGGTTCTATTTTTCCGTTCTACAACACCATTTTGCTGAGGAGTTATTGGTGCAGAAAACTCAAGTTGAATACCAAGCTCATCACAGAAATCACTAAATTGGGAATTTTCAAATTCTCTACCATAATCACTACAAATTCGAGCAATTTTTCCAACTGGACTTCCTTTTTCAGTCTGTAACTTTATCACCAGACTTATGAATACTTCCACTGTATCAGATTTTTCTTTAAGAAAAGCTACCCATGTATATCTGGAGAAATCATAAACACATACAAATATATAATTCTTTCCACCTGTACTTGGTGTATTGACTGGACCCATCAAATCCATATCCAATAATTCCAGATTTTTTGAGGTGGTTATATATTGAATTGATGAGTGGGGAGATCGAATTTGTTTACCTTGTTGACATGGTCCACATAAAATTCCGTCCTTGCTTGTTAGGGTAGGCATTCTTCGCACAGCTTTTGCATTTGCAATTTTCACCAAGGTTTTGTAATTGATATGACCGAGCTTCCTGTGCCACAGAATTCCTTCATCTTGCTTCGAGATCATACATCGTACTTCTTGTTCCAACAGATAACAATTATCTGATAATCGTACGCCTGAAAGAACCCTGGTTTCTCCGTGTTTCACTGTGCATTTGTCTTTCTGAAATTCCACAACCATATTATCATCACATAATTGACTTATGCTCAGTAGGTTGGCTTTCAGGTCTTCCACGAACAGTACACTAGTGAATACTGGAAATCCTTCAATCTGTAGTTCACATTTTCAACCACTTGACTCTTCTTTCAATCACCAAACATAACATAACCACCATCGAATGGTGTGATATTTGTAATAAATTCTTGAGTTCCAGTCATATGGCGAGAGCATCCACTATCAAAGTACCACGAATCCCTAGAATATGATATAAGTGACGTATATGCAACAAGGCATGTACCAGTTCTTTTGACAACCCATACCTTCCTGATCGTTCTGGTTTTCTGGACTTCGCCTCTGTTGGAACATACAACGAGTTGACGTCCTGCCATTTGATCTCTGAATAGTTTCTGACATCTATCCTCGGAGTGACCTTGGTATAAACAGTAGCTGCAGATGAGAGGTTTCCTTTGATAGGGCTTGCCAAACTTTCTCCTTACCTCTCGAAGCTTTGTCTTGAGATTCGCTGGATTCTGGAGTAACTCGTGTCCCTCAGACTTGAGTGTGCCTGTATTATACCCAATTGCATGTCGGTCTCCAAAATTATTTCTCATATCCAGAATATAATCAATCTTAGCTTTTCCATAATTCAGTTTAGAAATGACTGCTTCAGAAGTCTCAGCTCTCTTGGTTGCTAAGATCAGCTTTTCATTTAATTCTTCAATTTCCTTTCTGAGTTCAGCAACTTTTACATGCAGTTCTCTTTTTGTTTCCATCAACTGAACTTTTTCTTCCTTCATTTCTTTGTTTGTATCAAGTACTTGAAGCCACATAGCGTACATCTTTTCATAAGTGTTGTAGATTTCTTCAACACTAACAGCAAGTCCATCATCTTCATCACTGGATGTTTTATATGGATCGATGTTGGAACATACAGCTTCCACTTTATCCAGTGTGTTGGAACATCCATTCTCCGATGCATCATAAGTTGTTGCTCCAAATGCCACATAGTTGCTTACAAGTTCCTCTTCGTCTTTCTCTTCTTCTTCATCTTCACTCCACGAGGTGACATAAGATTTTCCCTGTTTCTTTCGAGTGTTTGCACATTCAGCCTGAATATAACTATATCCTTCACATTCCCTGCATTGAATTCGTCCAGGCTGTTTTGGTTCACTATTTTGATATCTGAAGAACTGCTAATTTCCTTGCTCAAATCCTGTTTCACGATTATTACCAGTATCCTGTGGCCTTGATTTATTTCCTCCAAACCTCTCCTAAGATTTCTTGTTTACTACTTTCTTCAGCATTCTTGAGAATTTTTTTGTGATAAGTGCAAGCTTTTCAAATTCATCATCACCGTCAGAATCGTGATTGTCTTTTGATGAAGATGTTCTGAATGCCAACTCCTTTTAGACCCTTTTTGTAGCTGGTTGAAACGTCATCTCATATGTCTGCAATGATCCCATTAGTTCATCTAAACTCATGGTGGCTACATCTCTTGCTTCTTCTATAGCCGCAACCTTCATTGCAACCGTTTTAGGAAGTGATCTCTAGGTCCTTTTCACAAGCTTAACCTCTTTGTAGACCTTTCCAAGTTGGTATGCCTTATTGGAGATATCCCTGAGTTTTCCATTGAATATAGCAATGGTGTCATCCTCCTCCATCTTGAATTTCTCAAAGTTAGTAGCCAGCATTTGTAGTTTTGATTCTCGAACTCGATTGGTTCCTTCATGAACAGTTTGCAGAATATCCCATTCTTTCTTGGCTTGATGACATGTAGAGATGAGTTTGAACTGATTTTCATCAACCGCAGTGAAGATTGCATTCAGTGCCTTTGAATTTGCCAGAGATGCCTTGAGGTCATCAGGAGTCCAACTAGCTTTGTCTTTGAGTTTCTGTTCCCTTTAACTTGACTCTCCTTCTTTCACCTTAGAGCTTGTATCAACATCTTCAGTAGAGTGATTCCACTCATTCTCAACATAGAACCATGCAAGTTCATCCAGTGAGTTGATGAAAACTCTCATGTGTGCCTTCCAATAATTATAGTTGTTTCCTTCTAGCAGAGGTGGCTGAGACACCGAAGCTCCTTCTTTAGTTTCCATGGTAAAACTGGATCACACTTTCCTTGACACAACCAAGGGAAAAATAAGTGACCAAGCTCTGATACCAAATGTAATTTGGTTTTATCGAATTTTTCTAATTCTTATTAGTATGTTCCAACATGACCTATCTAACCAAGTATGCAATAATTTAAAGCATTAACGACACAGGACTTGGTTACGCAGTTTGGTGAAAGCCACCTACATCTGCGGGGCCTGGACCAGTTCAGAATGAATCCACTAATTAGAAAGATACAATACAAAGTACATCATACAAGATACTTATCTTTACTAACTATAACGTGTGAATTCTACAAGCTCCCCTTGCTACCGATCCGCCTTGATCAGACTCCCTCTGACCTCGAAACTCATCGAAGATGGATCTCCTCCTCCCGAGGAATTAAGGCATATGATTCTGAACTTTGAACAGCAGGTCAAGTATGTTGGAACATAGAATTCTGGCTCTTTGCAATTCTCTCGAAAGTTTAAAAATCTGTGTGCAGATTTTCTCTGATTAAAACAGTAATCAATGCAGCCGTGGTTGTCCCCTTTTATATCCATGAGCAGATCGGAATTCTCCATGATTATCTCCATAATATTCCTATTTCATATCTGCTTCTTGAAGCATGTCCAAATCCCATAAATAAAGGAATTTTCCTTATCACAATATTTTCCATATATTCGATAATATCAACTCAATATTTGTAGGAATTTTCCATAAATAAACTATGCTTCTATACGTCTAATATATAGCAGAATATTCAGATTTTCACAACTCACAAATACCATAATATTCTGTCTTCTTTTTCGTAAACCTTCTTGGTGTAAATATGCTGTTTTTGTATGTTCCAACATGGAAAGTTTTTCGTTTCCGAATATGTTCACACAAACTACCAATTAAATATTCAATGCATATTTCTTGACTTTACAATTAGTATATTTTTTTCGGAAAACTATTTTTAAAATTCAAGCATTCACCATAACAAAGATTTTATGGAATCTTATATTAACGATTTATTAGCATAAGCCTTTATAATGTTGGAGATCATTACATCATAACATGGAGTAAACAATTTACCAAGATACACTCAAGGTAGAGTTAATAAATATTAAACATCCATGCATAAAGGAAATTGTAGAAGGGCTTAATTGTTGGCGATAGAAAATAATTTTTTGTTGTTTGACCCGCCCAAATCAGATAGCCGGCTCATAACCATAAAATTTGGCTAACAAGGCTGAGTTGACTAAATAAAATTTGGCTACTCGCCAAACAGCTTCACCTTGTTGCTACTGTGTCAATAGATTTTTCGCCAAGCTCCTTCTTCACCGGGAGGTTCCGAATCTAGAGATCGAAATTGGCTCCAGCTACAAATTAAAAACTTTGTATCAGAACATAAATTACAAACATTCCAAGATCTAGTTAACGGAACCCTTTTCAACAAATACGACAGCCTTCAACTCAAGCTTAGAGATATTGGCTTCAGGTAGATTCATGACAACAAGAAATCTCTGGCTTTTTTATATGAGTTTTTGGTTTCTTTTATTTTCTATGAATCACCGGATTTAAATTTTTTTTTTTTAATTAAACCATCCTAAGATGGGGGAAGATTATATTAGGCCTTCCCAAGCCGTAAAATTACAAAACTAAAGAGTAAAGAAAAGGGGGAAGCCATTGGCTTAGTTGATATGTACATTTGTGAACCATAGGCTCATTGAAGCAACATTTGTTGCATCCAAAAATGAAAAAAGAGTAGGCTAAGTGTTAGAGGATTACAAGAACTCTTAGTTTAAATGGAGATCATCGAACTTATTTGTGGATCGAAAAGACGAAACACAGGTCAGTCAAAATCACCCCAACTAAACTAAGAAGCTCCTCCCCTACATAGCTAAACAGTCAAGAAGAAAGCTTCAAGATCAAATCTAGAAAATCATCTATATAAACAAGAGCAGCCATCAGTCATTTAGTAGCATCCCTAAGGCATCATGCAGAAAGAACATTATGCTTAATACTCTAGGAAATTCAAAAGACTTGTATAGTGAGCAGGCAGGAATTCAGAGGGCCAGCAACATCACCATAACCTGCAATCAAGAGTGGAAGTAAGTAGCATCCAAACTAATTAACAACCCGTAGAGAGGGGGTGCCAATTTGATCTAATCTAACTAAACCCTGGACAGTGTTGGGAAGCTCAGATATGTTGCTAAAAGATGAATCACATTGTAGTTGCAAACAGTTTGTAGCAAGGGTATGGGCCACCATGTTTGCCTGTCTATATATGTGTACAAGTTTGATGTCTTTCAATGATTGATGAATCTCATCAGCTAAGCAAAAATAGTTCCAATGACATCTGGATGGATCATTAGCAAAAAGAACTGCTGAAAGATAGTCAGATTCCATGTATAGAGGAGCAGGCAAATCATATGAAATCTGTATAGCAAACTTAATAGCCTTCAATTCAGCTTCCAAGGGGGAGAAAGCATTAGAGATTAGAGTGTAGGCTCCTTTGAAAGCACCTCTGCTATCTCTGATAATCACTCCAATCCCACACATATTAGTGTTGCATGACCATGAAGCATCAACATTAAGCTTAAGACCAGATGTTGGCCTTTTCCAAGCAATTTTCCAGATTTTAGGCTTTGGGGAAATTTTGAGTAGGGGTAGAAAAGAGTGATCTGCAATACTAACATCCAGTGGAGATGCTATATAAACCGGTTTTGCACAGAAGGAGATGAAAATATGGTCTCTAATCATTTGAAGCACTAGCGTGGAGGAAGGCTTGACTGAATCAAATAGAAATCTATTTCTCATCTTCCAAAGGTTCCAGAAAGTAAAAATAGCAGCAGTCCGGATCATGATCGAATGTAAAGAAGATAATGCAGGCATAGTTAAATAGTATGAGATTCTCTCCCAAACAGATGGAAAGGCCCTATCTCGAATACCCATGAACTGATGAATAATTTTCCATACAGATAGTGAGAAATCACATGAGTTAAAAAAGTGCTCTAAGGAGTCATCATGTTTGTTGCACATACAGCATTTAGAGGCCAAACAAAACCTCAGATTCCTGAGGATGTTATCAAAAGGCAACAAAGAGTTTATCACTTTCCACATAAATACAGAGATTTTTTTCTCTATTCTGGAGTTCCAAAGATATTTAGAAGAGGATATGTTACCTGTATAGTTGCAGAGCAAATTGTAAGTATCTTTAAAGGAGAAACTCCCAGAAATACCTGGTTTCCAGATTAATCTATCAGCTCTGTGTGGTAATATTCTGGACTCCTGCAAAAGAGTAATAATATGAGTAGGCAGGAATGGCTCTAGTTTTGTGATGAAAACGTCTTTGTTAGCTATGAAAGCAGAGACTGTACAGTCTTCAGCTATATCCACCCTATTCTGATCACAAAAATCTATCAGTAAACCTACATCAAGCCAGTTTGATGTCCAGAAATTACAATCTCCCCTCCCTATAATGACTTTAGAATTAGCCTCAGCCCAGGAGTTTACTGAGCAGATTCTCTTCCAGTTTGGAGAGGTCCTGTGAGATTGAGGGAGGGCTGCCAATAGATGAGTCCAGAGGGCCTCAGCCATTTGATACTTCCACCATAATTTAACCGAGCATGTTTTGATTATGGTATGTATAGACCTAAAGCCTAATCCATTTTGATCCGTGGGGAGACACAGATCAGACCACTTTTTCCAGGATCTTTTTTGTTTTAAATCCTCCCCCCCAGAAAAACTTGCTCATTTTTTTCTCAATGATGGAAATGATCAGTTTTTTTGGTTTAATGACCTGCCAAATGTGTTGTGGTATAGCATATATACATGAGTCAATCAGAGTAATTTTACCACCCATAGATATCCATCTATTTTTCCAGTTACCTATCTTATTATCAATTAGTTCAAAGAGTGGTTGGAAATAAATCTTTTTAGCAGCACCAGTGAAGATTGGAACTCCCAAGTAGGTAAATGGAAAGGAACCAAGTTTCATTCCCAAAATCCTTTTGATGTGGTTCACTCTTTGATCTGTAGCATGCTTACCTATGAAGATGTCACTCTTATTATAGTTAATAGACTGGCCAGTGACTTCCTCAAAGGTGGACAGAAAAGCCTTTAATCTAACTAAGGTTAGATTTGTTGCTTTAAAGAAAATAACAGTATCATCGGCATAAGATAAATGTGAGATTCTTGGAGGATTACCTGGTAGATCAAAGTAGGCTAGCTTACCATTGTCAAAAATGAAGGTCAGACTCCTTGAAAAAGACTCAGAAAAGATATTAAACAAGAATGGAGATAAAGGGTGACCCTGCTTAATACCCCTAGAGGATTGAAAGAAATAGAAAATGTAAAAAAAAACAAACAAATTGACTTCGAAAGTAGAAATACCAAAAATAAAATATTTTAAAAAAATGATTAAATATGTGTCTTTATACTTTTGCTAAATATTTTTAAGCATGAAATTAATCACTAGGAAAATAGAAATGAATCTCTAGAGATTCACTAGAAAATAGAAAACTATCGGAATTTTGTTCTCATAATCTTTTCCACATCCTTCCTTGTTGTGTCATCACTATTTAATTTGCCTTCCGTTTTCGAGAGCCTGTCCGCCAAACAAATGTGTGAATCATGGAGAGGTAGCCTTCTGAGCATTCCCCTCACTTTAGGGAATACACACTTCCCATTTTGAAGAACTGGAATGGTGCCATCAGTTTGTTTGGGTGAGATACTCGGGATGATATTTTCCTTATGAGGAACTTCATTGTGTGTAACAGCTACCTCCATTGTTAAAACAAGTTTCTACCCTCTCTTCTCTCTCCTCAACCTTCCCCTCTTTTGAATCATCACGCTCTTGCCGGAAACGGCTCCATCCTCCGCCGTCAACGGCTCTTCTTCGCCGTTAACGGCTTCACTCTCGCCGGTTACGCCCCCCCCCCCCCCCAGCCGGCCACTATGGTGGACAATAACAACTCTCTGAGTAATCCAAAATCCTTCCTTACTGCCCTACAATCCAAATCCCCGCCCCTCAGTTCATCCCTACCAAATAACCTTGAGCTTACCCCTAAATCTGAACACTTAGGGGAACAGGCATGCCTCTACTCTGATGAAGAAATCACTAAACTCTCTACCTACTATGCCAATGCCCTAGTTGGAAAATTCACTAAAGGCAGGCTTACAATGGAGCAACTGGAGTCAGCTTTCAAGACAGTAGGTTTTGCTGGGAAGTATCAACTAGGCTCCTTGGATTTCAAACATGTACTGATCAGGTTTGACCAAGTAAATGACTACCAAAGATGCTGGATTAAGGGCATATGGAGCTTCAATGGTATCCAAATGAAGGTGCTCAAATGGTCACCCGACTTCTCCACACACAAGTAATCTCCAATTGTACCAATCTGGTGCACAATCAGGGAAGTTCCACTTTACTATTACAATACTTCGTCGATTGAGGCTATTGGAAATAGTATAGGAAATTTCATTAAGAAATATTTAGCTACTGAAATGTTAACTAGACCCTCTGCAATTAAATTATGTGTGGAAATTGACCTTCAGAAACCACTAAACAACTTCATCAGATTAGGCTCGGTAACTAATAACAGAAAATACCCAATTGAATATGAAGACATTCCTCTGTACTGTGACCATTGTGCTAAGCTTGGCCATTCACTCAGCCAATGTAGAGTTATCCCCCAAAATCATACTCTGCCTTAGTGGCAAACCACTGGGAATAAGTTCAACAAGGCCCCAATCAGGTTTACAGAAAACCAGCCTCATACCAATTCTCTCAATAAAGGCCAACTAGTTCACCAGTTAGCCACAACAAACCCTACCTTAAACCCGTCCTCATATCTACCCCAGCTTTCAGATGTTGGGCCTGACAAAAATACCCCACAACCATCCCAATCCCCCCAACTCACACCCCTGCCAACTCACACCCTGCAAACCTCCAATCACCTCTCACAAAACTATTAAATGCAACAGTTCTTACTAACACAAACAGAGCTCATATTATCTATGCAAAGGATGATATACAGATTTGTTCCCACAAACTTACTTTTCATCAGAATTCACCTATTAACCCCCCCACTTTCTCAACAAAGAAAGATGGAAAACAGATTCTCTTTATTGCAGGATATGGATCTCCTATCACAAAATGAAGACTGTCTTGATCAGGAATTCCAAGATACAGTGGAGGAGAATAAAACACACTCAGATAGCCACCACTCTCACTCAGTTTTACTGACTGAACAAACAAAACCAACAGGTAACAAAGACGGCCAAGGTAAGTCTAAACACAAAAAGAACAATTATTTTAGCTAGCTGAATAGGATGATGTTAAGATCAGCTACTAAAAGTCATAAATCATGTGAACAATGACACACATCATTACCTTTAAGTTTTTAGTTTGGAACTTAAGAGGTATGGAATCTTCAATGCTCAGATTAAAACATCTAATAAATCGGAAGAAAATTCAATTTCTATGTATTATTGAACCTATGCATGATAACAGTCAATGCCATTCTTATATGAAAAAGCTTAATTACTTACATAATCTTCCTCTTCATAATGGCAAAATTTGGCTAATGTGGAATGATTCTATATCTGTTACTCTGATTTCCCAGCATGACCAGTTTCTATATGTTAAAATCACCCACCCAAGCTCAAATAATGACATAAAAGCTATTTTTGTTTATGGCCTTAGAACTAGGGAAGGTAGAAAAACTCTATGGAATGACCTTAGTCTCCTACCAACCAATGACATTATCTACATAGGAGATTTTAACACAATCGCCTCACTTTCATAATATAAAGGTCCTAGCTCTCCAAATTTAGGTAGTATCAGGGGCTTCAATAGCTGGATTAACTCTAAAGGAATACGGGAAATTAACACTGTAGGGAACATATTCACTTGGACTAACTCTAGGCTAAGAAATCCCATCTCTAAGAGATTAGATAGAGGACTATGTAATATTCAGTGGAGCACCAAATTCCCAGCATCCTCTATCCAAATCCTAAATAGGCAATCCTCTGATCATTCCCCTCTTCTCCTACAGGTGTCATCCCTGGTCCCCTCTCACCCTAAACCTTTTAGGTTCATAAACACCTGGTTTAACAGACCAGAGTTTATAAACCTAATTAAAGACAACTGGACCACCCCTATTCCCCAGTCAGGAATGCTAGGATTATATTTGAAACTGATTAGACTTAAGAAAATAATTAAGATCTGGAACAAGGACTGTTTTGGTAATATTGACTATAATGTAACCATTGCTAAGGAAAATATGAGAATACAGGAAGCCACCTATGACTCCACCCACTCAGATCCAGACCTAATCAAACTTAATGAGAAAATGGCCTTATTAATTAGAGCTTTAAAAGAAAAAGAAAAATTCTGGAAACAAAAATCAAGAACTAACTCGATTAAACTTGGTGATAACAATACTCAGTTTTTTCACAAAACTGTACAGGGAAAAAACTGCAGGCTACACATTTCAAAAATAAAAAACAGACAGGGACATTGGCTAAATAACTACTCAGAAATCCAAAAAGAAGCCATTGGCTATTTCTCTGAACTCCTATCTGAGCCCAACCTACCTGTAAACAACACCTACTACCCCCATTTTCTCAGCCAAATACCTAACATCATCTCTGAACAAGACAATTTCTATCTGTCTAAACTAGTATTAGAAGAAGAGCTTAAACTAGTGGTTATGAGTTTGAACAAAAACAGTAGCCCAGTGCCTAATGGTTTCTCATCTAAATTCTATACCAAATGCTGGGATTTTATTAAACAAGATCTCAAATCTGCTGTAAATGATTTCCTCTTAGGCTCAGATATGCCAAGAGGCATCACCAGTACCTGGATAACTTTAATCCCCAAAAAACAAACCCCTTCCTCTTTTGATGACTACAGACCAATCAGCCTTTCAAATGTAGCAAACAAGAAATGCTCTAAGGTCCTAATGGAGAGGCTGAAACCCTATATGGAGAAATTAATTTCACCAAAGCAATCTGCTTTCATGAAAAACAGGGACATCTTGGACAATATACTTTATATTCAGGAAATGATTAGGCTTTTAGACAAAAAAAGAGTGCCTAATTGTATACTTAAGCTAGATCTTAGGAAAGCTTTTTATAGGGTAAATTGGAGCTTTTTAAAAAGCATACTTTGTAGATTTGGTTTTACAGGTAACTTTTTGAATGCTATGATGAACAATCTCTCTCAGACACATTTCTCAGTTCTTATAAATGGTAACCCGATTGACTTTTTTAAAGCTACCAGAGGCATCAAACAAGGTGATCCCTTATCTCTCTTTCTCTTTAACATCTTCTCTGAAGCTTTCTCTAGGAGTCTATCTTTCATTTTCTTGAATAATAGTCTTAAATACAATCAACTGCCCTCTACCATCACACCATCCTCACATTTAAGCTATGCTGATAACACCATCATTTTTATACATGCCTCAAAATCTAATCTAATAAAGATCAAAGCTTTCTTAGAAATTTTTGAATCTACCTCAGGCCATAAAATCAATTATGAAAAATCTGATTTCTATATTAGTAAAAGAGCCACAACTGCAAGGATAAATTAGATTAGAACAATCCTAGGAATGAAAAAAGGGCCATTTAAATACCTAGGCTGCCCAATTTTTAAAGGTAGAACACTCAACTCATATTTCCAACCATTGCTTGAGCTCATAGATAAGAAACTGATGAACTGGAAAAATAAATGGTTAAGTCCAGGAGGTAAAATGGTTCTCATTTAATCATGCATATATTCCCTTCCATAACATATATGGACTGTCTTTAAGCCCCCTAAACATATAGTTAAGTCACTGGAAAGGAAAATGTCCAGATTCATTTGGGGTGAAACCAAAGGAAAAAAGAACAAGGTTTGGAGGAAATGGTCTGACCTAGCTGTACATAGATCTCAGAATGGATTAGGGTTCAGATTAGTTTAGGCAATAATTGACTCATGCTCCCTTAAACTGTGGTTGAAAAGCCAACTGGGTAAGACCATGTGGGCTAAACTGATATGGTCACTGCCTCAAACACACAGAAAATCCCAAACCTAGAAGAGAATTTGCACCATAAACTTGTTTGCTAAAAATAACTCTATGGTTATTCATGGCCAAGGTAACTGTAACTTCTAGACTGCAAATTGGTGCCCAAATGAACCACTTTTTAACTGTGTCCCTCCCTCTATCCTTTCTACACTTTCCCCTTGCTCAGTTGCTGACTTCATCAATAATAAAAGTTCTATCTTGACTCAGATTTCCCCTTTTCTAGAGTATGATATTTTGATTTTCTTGCAGGAGGCAGAGATCATCAGAGAAAGAGAGGATAAACTTATCTGAAAACCAGAGGAGACTGGAAGTTTCACTTTCAGATCAGCATACAAGGTACTCACCCACTCAACAGGTACCTTTCCTTCTACTAAACTTATATGGAACCCCATGATGCAGAAAAGAATCTCCATTTTTACTTGGAAAATGCTAAACTCCTTTTTTCCTTTTGATGATGTCTTAATCAAATGTGGTTTTAGCTTAGCTTCTAAATACCCAGCATGTAACCATGCTGATTCTCTGGAACATTTTTATATCTCTTGTTACCTGGCTCGATCTATATGGAATGATACTGCTGCCTTCATGGGTTTTAAACTACATATTCTTGACATATTAACTGATAGATTCTTTGCATATTGGAACTGTAATGACCTCCCTAGAATGAATAGAGTGATTTGTAAACTATTGCCCTCACTGATTTGTTGGTCCTTATGGAAAGCTAGGAATGCCTTTTATTTTGATAACAAAAATTTCTCAACATTGCATATATGCAAAGAAGTAAGAGACCTGATCTTCCTATCCTTTTCAGCTAACTCTTATCCCTTAAACAAACACCCTATTATGAGCCTTCCCATCTCTTCACTGATCCCTCCCCTCAGACCACCTCCAAATCCTTCCATCTCTATTGTCTATTGGGAAAGGCCGGAACCTAATTCTATAAAAATTAATGTAGATACTTCCTGGCCTTCTACTAACTCAACACTTGGCCTTATTGCCAGAGACAATAACGGAATACCTTACCTAATCAAGTCCACAAACACCTTTACCAAATCATCACTTGAAGCTGAAATGAAAGCTATCTAATATGCTTGTCAGGTTTTCCCATCTCCGGATAGCAATTTCATTATTGAATCTAACTCACTGCTTGCAGTGAATATGATTAATGATCCTAATTGTGCAAAATGGTCCCTGTATACACTAGCTTTCCAAGTTCACTCACTTTTAAGAAATGCCACCCTCAAAAATGTTTTCAGAGAATGTAACTCAGTGGCTGATGCTATTGCTAAACACCAATCTGCACACCTTATGGATTTCAGTCTGAACCACTTTAACATCCCTGCAAACATCAGAGGCCTTATCAAACTAGATAGGGATCACACACCCTACATTAGAACCCATAGGCATGCCACTAAGGACGATTGATACTGCTGATTTGTATTTTCTTTGTCTCGGGTACCACTGCAATCTCCGCCACACCAGTACTCCAGTTCTTCACAGTACTCCATTGCTGATCTTTTGCACCAGGAACCAGTACTGATCTTTGCACCAGAAACCAGTACTCCCCTGCCAATTTTTGCACCAGGAACCACTCCAGTGCGCCAGTATCCTCTTGTTTTTCAAGAAATAATGGTGGCTGATTTCCACTACCGTACACCTTCTTGGACTATATTTTGAAATGAAAGAATGGTAGTTGTCTGGCCAAAGTAAAGAATTAACACATGGGGTGGAGATTGTTTACTTTGGAATCGCAACTACTATTCCCACTTTTTATCATATATGTAACTCAATCGATAACCATAGTCACTAGATGCTAACTATTCTTTTAAAGGCAACAATGTTACCTTAGTAGAAAATCTGTAAAAAAAAATACTCTCTCTGTATCTATCTTTATTCTCATAGGTCTGGGGATCCTCATATATAATCTCCCATCCTAGGGTGTTTTTATTAAAAAAACAACTACCTCCATTGTTGTGCATTTGTAACTCGAGTACCTCTACCCGATGCACTTTTTCTGGTGCCTTTTGTTGGGGAGATGACGATAGTAAGTGACTAAGTGAGGGTGGCTATGTGATTAGGTGGCTAATGTTATATTGGATAAAGAAAGAATGACAAGTTGAGCTCATGTGTAAGAAGAGATAAAGCCCATTTCAATCCAAAGCCCAGAAGTTCTTGGAGGATTAAGGCCCAAACGAACTAAGAAACATCCATCATGGCTGAAGGATGTAGAAAATAAGGGTAATGATGTGTGTTTATTCATGACCCCATGGTCCGTTATATAGTTGTACAAAATAATTATACAAGGCAGGAAAAGGAAAATAGAATAGAATTACAATTATAAGAAATATTTATATTCTTTAACACCCTCCCTCAAGTTGGAGCATGGGGATAAAAAATGTCCAACTTGCCAAGTAATGAATGAAACCGGTTACGTCCGAGATCTTTGGTAAACAAATCAGCAGGTTGATCTGTAGTGCGGATATGATGAGTAACTATAGTACCAGACTGCACATCCTGGACAAACTGACAGTCAATTTCAATATGTTTCGTATATTCATGGAACACTGGATTTGCTGCAATATGAAGAGCATATTAACTGCCACAAAATAAATGCATGGGAGAAGTATGCGTAACCCCTATGTATTTCAGTAAAGACCTAAGCCATAACAGCTCACAACAGGTAATAGCCATAGCACGATACTCCACTTCAGTAGAAGACCGAGAAACTGTAGGTTGCTTCTTGGTCTTCCAAGAAATCGGAGAATCACCAATCATAACAAAGTAACCGAAAAGAGAACGCTGGGTAATAAAGCAAGCAGCCCAATCAGAATCACAGTAAGCAGTCAACTGTAACGCACTATGAGAAGAGATAAATAAATCCTGACCATGATGACTCTTCAAGTAGTGCAACACACGAACTGCAGCTCGCTAGTGGGGAACACAAGGAGACTTCATGAATTAAGCAAGTGTGTGAACCGAATAACTAAGCTCAGAATGTGTGATGGTATGGCATATCAGGCGCCCAAGCAGTCGCCTGTACTGCTCAGGATCATAGCAAAGTGAGCCATAAACACGCGCCAGATCATGTTGCTGCTCCATCAGAAAGTCAGTCGGTTTAAAGGCAGACAAACCTGTATCAGATAAAATGTCCAAGGAATATTTCCTTTGTGAAAGAAACATCCCCTCCGGTCTTCTAGCAATCTCTATGCCCAAGAAATACTTAAGTCAACCAAGATCTTTCATATGGAAACAAGAATTAAAGTATTTCTTGAACTCAGAGATGAGCACAGAAGAGCTTCCAGCAATGACCAAATCATCCACATAAACCAAAACATGCAAAGAAACCGATCCACGGGAAAAGACAAACAAAGAGTAATCTGCCTTACTCTGAACAAAACCAAATGGTTGTAAAGCCTGAGCCAATTTGGCAAACTAATTTCTTGGAGTCTGGCAAAGACCATAAAGAGATTTCTGAAGGAAACATACCTGACCATAGAGCGTGGCATAGCCTGGTGGGGGTCGCATAAAAACCTCTTCATGCAAATCACCATGCTGGAAAGCATTATGGACATCCATCTGAAGCAGTTCCCAACCACGAATGACCGCAACAGATAAGAATAGGCAAACATAACTCACCTTTGCAACCGGAGCAATTGTCTCAGTATGATCAATCCCGTCAAACTGGCGAATCCCGAGAACCACTAGGCGCGCCTTATGACGTTCAATAGTACCACCTGACTTGAACTTCGTCCGGTAAACCCATTTGCATCCAATCGACTTCTTACCCAGAGCTAGAGGGGCCAAAGTCCAAGTCTGATTGCACTCAAGCGCGGTATGTTTTTCAGTCACAGCATCTCACCAATGAGCATGCTGTGATGCCTCAGAATAAGTGGTAAGATTTTCACTAGACGTTACTGCACCAAAAATTTAGAATACATACTAGAACAATTATCACAATTTACATAATCAGTAAGAGGATAGAGAACACCTAAGGATCGTGGCGACACAGGAGTGAACGTAGCAGTAAGAGGGGGGTCTTCAGTAGTAAGAGCACAAGCATAATCATCACAGTCATAATCTTCCAAATAAGGAGGAGGTCGGTGAGTGAGAACACTCTGTCTGATAGGAGGCAACTGAGCAGCAGGAGGAGACGTCGAAACAGCAGATGAAATAGGCGACGGAGCTGATAGAAGCAAACGGCGAGCAGAATTAGTCAGTGCCGGAGACACCGCATTCGGCGATGGAGCAAAAGGAGTCACCAGAGCTGGAGGTGCGTGAGGCACATGATTGCCGGCCGGTGGCATCCCGGGAGGTGTATCGTCATGTCGGACTATCAAGGATTACAGGTGATCCGGGTCAGTTGCCGGTGATCTGGGTTAGTTGCCAAGACCGGAGATGTGGCCGGCAGTGTAGGCGTGACGGCATCCGATGGTAATTTTACAATGACGGCCGGGAGGACAGGAGCAATGGCGACTGGTGGCATAGATTCGGTGGTGGTCGACAGGACCGGTGGTGCCGCAATCTGGGCATGTGACTCCGGCGGTGGTGGAAGTGAAGCCGGCAGTGAGGAGGTGGTGCCACCGGGATCTTTGGAAGAAATTGATGTCGGAGTTACTGTATACGGGAATTGGTCTTCAAAAAAATATGCATCCTGTCTGTTAAAGATGATGCGGGGGGATTCCAGGTCAAAAAGGCAATAGCCTCTCTTTCCAGCAGGATAACCAAGAAACTAACATCGCCGACTTATTGGTGCAAACTTGTCGTGGTATATGGGAACGTGAGCAACAAAACACAAGCATCCAAATACCTTTAAATATGAGTAATTTTGAGCTTGTCAATATAGCATCTCAAAAGGAGTGCAACCATTGAGATGTTTCATCAGTGTCCGGTTAATCAGATAAGCAGCAATAAGAACACATTCTCTGCAAAACTCAATTGGAAGACTGGCTTAAAACCATAAGGCACGTGCCACGTTGAGTAAATAGCAATGCTTTCGTTCAACTCTACCATTCTACTGTGGTGTATACTCATAGATGTCTAAAAAATGATCCCAGATGCAGCAAAATGAGATCTCAAAGGCAAAAATTCAGTCTCATTGTCAGCTCGGACACGCAGTATAGTTCGGCCCTATTGATTCTTGACCAGAGCACAAAATTCCAAAAAATCTAGAAACTACTTCTGACTTAGCCACTAGTAAATAAACCCAAACAGCTTGGGAATAATCATCAACTATTGTAAAAAAATAAAATGCACCACTAGAAGATGGTGTTCTATAAGGACCCTAAACATTACAATGTACTAATTCAAATAATGCAGTAGCATTTGTAGAACTGAATGGAAAACTATGTCTAGTCTGCTTTGCTCTATAACATATAAAGCAAGGTATAGTAGTATTATTTGTGCTAAAATCAAGAGTAGGAATAGAAGACAACACCGTAGATGATGGATGACCAAAACGTTGATGGCATAAATCAGATGAAGAAACCGAAGCAACTGTTGGAATAGACTACACTATATGAAGACGGAGGTGAGTATCCAACAGACGAAGCCAATAAACCCCCCCCCCCTTGTTGTTCACCCACGCCAATCACAGTCCTCGTACTTATTTTTTGTAAAATGCAATAATTTTCATTAAACAAGGCTAGACATTTCAAGGCGGATAACAATCTAGAGTATGATAATAAATTGCATCGCAAAGTAGGTATGTAGTGCACATGAGTAAGGGTGACATCACCAAAAAAAATAGAACCATATTGTGTAGCAGACGACATAGATCCATCCGGAAGTATAATATTCACAGAATTGGTAGTAATATTAATATCAGTAAGAGAACCCTTGTCACCAGCTATGTGATATGAGGTTCCCGAATCAAGAATCCAGGGTAAAGTATACTTACCTAACCCATGGTCAGATAACGAATTAAACTAATTAAATAAATGTATGGTCATACTCCATTGGTCATCAGACAGAGCAGACCTGAAATAAGATCGAGTAGGGGCACCAGAGGAGGCGGTCGTCGCAAACCCTTGCAGCAACGTCACTACTCTGGGAAAAATAGCCATAACACAATTTATTTTGTTCAAAAACAAATAAAATAAATGGCATCCAAGTAGAGACAATAATTAAATAGATATAGCAACTCAGATGCAGAAAATCAATATCCAAAAATAGCAAAGGAGCACGCGTCCTTGTACTGGCGCGTGGAAGCACGCACTGCTGGAGGGGAGGGTGTGTGTGGCTCAACTGCTCGTGAGTTCACACGCCTTTGATGGTTGCACGCGTGAATCTCACGTGCGTCTTCCTTCCTTAGCGAAATGGCAAACGTCGCCGGACGCGGTTGATGGCGAGCTCTGGACTGAGTTGCTGAAGCGAAATGGCAAACAGCACACGGCTCTGGCAATCGTCGGACGGCGGTTAGTGGCGAACTTGTTAGTTAGAAGAGATCGGCGGTTGATACTACCCGGCGATTGGTAGAGATTGGCGGCGGGCAGCTCTAGACGGAGACAGAAGCGGGCAGAGAGGCTTTGCCGGAGAAGGCTTCTCCGGAGACAAAACAACGAAGAACGAAGGCTTCTCCAGCAGTAGCAAGAACGAAGACGCATTTTTTTAATATTTAGAGAAAAGTAACTCGGATCGACTGTGCATTACACATGGACGATGGCAGAAATTTACGGGAAATTTAAGATGGAAAATTTAGGTTCATAAGCTCAGAATTTTAGGCTCTGATACCATGTAGAAAATAAGGGTAATGATGTGTGTTTATTCATGACCCCAAGGTCCATTATATAGTAGTACAAAATACCTATACAAGGTAAGAAAAAAAAAATAGAATCGAATTAAAATTATAAGTAATATTTATATTCCTTAACATCAAGCAATGCCCAAATTATCAAACAAATCTACTTGTATGAAATTCTAATGGTTGCCATTGTCAATGAGAACCTCCACACGTTCAGAGCCTAAAACAGTATAAACGCAAAAAATACTAGGATCATCTTGTTGTCTCAAAGAGTTGAGGCTAACCTCAAGCTCATCATCAACCGTCGGAGCATCAAGTGGGGTAGGAACATGGATCTCCACATCTTCCAAGAAGGCCTCAGTATACATAAGAAGAGCTCAATTCTTACACCAGTGGTTGAGGCTGTATTTTTCATCACAAGTAAAACACAGCCCCTGCTCACGCTTTGCCTTGACCTCCGCTGGGATTAGGCGACAAACAGGGAGGCACTGCTCCTCCCTAGATGCACGAGCAGAACCTGTAACGCTTGAAGAGAATCGAAGGGCTTACTGGTGAACTCGGTGCCACTTGAGATGATGAGTTGCAACGCTACTAACCAGTTTTGGATCTCCCCCTCTGCCTTGAGCGTTGGCAGGAGTCCAAAACGAGTCACAATAGGAGCTACTCAGCCAGTCCTTTCTACGTTCCTCAAATAGTTGGGCCTTAAACATTGCATTCGGCAATGAGGACGGAGGATTGAACAACAGCTCCCTTCGAATCTCGATTTTCAAACCCCAAATCCAAAAATTCAAGAATAAGGAATTAGAAATCCCAGAAAAATGCAACATGAGCGGTTAAAATTCAGAACAAAAATGGGCTACAATACCTGTTTGAGTCAGTTTGGAAATATAACTCAAAGGGTCCTCGTAAACTGACAAACCAAATCAAGCGCGAAGGTGACTGAAGAACAAGTCCCAGGTGCTGAGGCCACCACCACGTTCCAACCACTGGAACCAGGTCGACGCTTCCCCGTCGATATGGAAAGAGATAACAGAAAGACATGTAGCCGGGGATACATGGTGGAGATCGAAGAATTTCTCAATCTTGTAGATCCAATTGTCCACCGAAGAGCAATCGAAAAGGGGCAAATCAACTCGAGGATTGCGCATAAGAGGCTGAAGATCCACAACCCCAGGATCCACCATCAGTTGGGATTGGTGATTAGTCGGGGGCAAAGTGTCTACGATCGGCAAAACAAAGTCCGGTATAGGTGCAGAGCTGACGGAAGCACGATCTTGGCACGGAGAAGAAGATAGGTGCAAAAGTTAGGCTGCCGTTGAAGTGCGGTCCTCCTCCAGCAGCGCCTTGAAGTGTACCCTCTATTCCTGGAGCTAGCTGTGCAAAATCTCCGGAATTTGGCCTCCATGGATTGAATGAGCGCCACCACGTCTTCGTTCTTCATGTTAAGCCCGAAGGAGGAAAGCACCAGTGATAGAATAATCTAGCAAAAGAAGATTCCATTCCCGAAGTTGGTTAATTCGAGAGGACCACTCTCCAAATAGGATGCAAAAAAATATAAAGAGTACTAGCATAAAAAAATCCAAAATGATTCTTGTTCTCTCTACTCTATAACCGAATGCTACCAACCAAAAAGCTCTATTTCTCCACAAAATGCTTTGTTAATGAATATAAATATTACTTATAATTATAATTTTATTATATTTTTTTTTCCTACCTTGTATAGGTATTTTGTACTACTATATAATGGACCTTGGAGTCATGAATAAACACACATCGTTACCCTTATTTTCTACATGGTATCAGGGCCTAAAATCCTGAGCCTATGAACCTGAATTTTCCATCTTAAATTTCCCGTAAATTGCCGCCATCATCCGTGTGTAACGCACAGCCGATCCGAGTCACTTTTCTCTAATTTTTTTAAAAAAATGCATCTTCTTTCTTGCCGCCGCCGGAGAAGCCTTCGTTCTTCGTTGTTCTGTCTTTGGAGAAGCCTTCTCCGGCAAAGCCTCTCTGCCTGCTTCTCTCTCTGTCTAGAGCTACCCGCCACCAATCTCTGCCATTGCCCAGCTCACTATCAACTGCCATCAACCTCCGATCTCTGCCTACCGATGAGCTCGCCACCAACTGACGTCCGATGATTTCCGCCGAGCCGTGTGCTGTTTGCCGTTTTGTTCCTGCAACTCGGTCCAGAGCTCTGCATCAACCGCGTCCAGCGACGTTTTCCATTTCGCTAAGGAAGGAAGAAGCACATGAGATTCACGCGTGCAACCATTAAAGGCGCGTGAACTCACGCGCGGTTGAGCCATACGCGCCCTCTCTTCCAGCAGTGTGTGTTTCCACGCGCCAGTACAGGGACGCGTGCTTCTTTGTTGTTTCTGGATATTGATTTCTTCATCTGGGTTGCTATATCTACTTAATTATTGTCTCTACTTGGACGCAATTTATTTTATTTGTTTTTAAACAAGATAAATTGTGTTATGGCTATGTTTGCTGGAGTAATGACGTCGCCGCAAGGGTTTGCGACGACCGCCTCCTCTGGTGCCCCTACTCGATCTGATTTCAGGCCTACTCTGTCTGACAACCAATGGAGTACGACCATACATTTATTTAATCAGTTTAATTTGTTATCTGACCATGGGTCAGGTAAATATACTTTACCTTGGATTTTTTATTTGGGAGCCTCATATCACATGACGGGTGACAAGGGTTCTCTTACTGATATTAATACTACTATCAATTCTATGAATGTTATACTTTCGGATGGATCTGTGTTGTCTGCTGCACAATATGGTTCTATTTGTTTTGGTGATGTCACCCTTACTCATGTGCTCTACATACCTACTTTGCGATGCAATTTATTATCATGCTCTAGATTGTTATCCACCTTGAAATGTCTAGCCTTGTTTACTGAAAATTATTGCATTTTACAAAAAATCAGTATGAGGACTGTGATTGGCGTGGGTGAACAGCAAGGGGGGTTTATTGGCTTCGTCTGTTGGATACTCGCTTCATCCTCATATAGTGCAGTCTATTCCAACAGTTGCTTCAGTTTCTTCATCTGATTTATGGCATCAACATTTTGGTCATCCATCATCTACGGTGTTGTCTTTCGTTCCTAATCTTGACTTTAGCACAAATAATACTAATATACCTCGCTTTGTATGTTATAGAGCAAAGCAGACTAGACATAGCTTTCCATTGAGCTCTACAAATACTACTGCATTATTTGAATTAGTACATTGTAATGTTTAGGGTCATTATAGAATGCCATCTTTTAGTGGTACATTTTATTTTTTATACAATAGTTGATGATTATTCCTTAGCTATTTGAGTTTCTTTACTAGTGGTTAAGTCAGAAATAGCTTCTAGATTTTGGAATTTTGTGCTCTGGTCAAGAATCAATGGGGGAACAATACTGCGTGTCCGAGCTGACAATGAGACTGAATTTTTCCCTTTGAGATCTCATTTTACTGCACCTGGGATCATTTTTGAGACATCTATGGTTGATACACCACATCAGAATGGTGGAGTTGAACGAAAGCATCGTCATTTACTCAACGTGGCACGTGCCTTACGGTTTCAAGCCAGTTTTCCAATTGAGTTTTGGGGAGAATGTGTTCTTACTGCTGCTTAACTGATTAACCGAACACCAACGAAACATCTCAATGGTCGCACTCCCTTTGAGATTCTATATGGATAAGCTCAAAATTACTCATCTTTAAAGGTATTTGGATGCTTGTGTTTTACTGCTCACATTCCCATATACCGCGACAAGTTTGCATCAAGAAGTTGGCGATGTTTGTTTCTTGGTTATCCTGCTGGAAAGAGAGGCTAGCGCCTTTTTGACCTGTAATCCCGCATCATCTCTAATAGTCGGGATGCCAATTTTTTTTGAAGACTAGTTCCCGTATGCAACAACTTCGACATCAGCCTCTTCCGTAGATCCTGTCGGCACCAGCTCCTCATTGTCGGCTTCACTTCCACCACCGCCCGAGTCACATGCCCAAATTGAGGCACCACTGGTCCCGTCGACCGCCACCGACTCTATGACGCCGGTTTCCATCGCTCCTGTCCCACCGGCCGTCATCGTACCCTTACCGTCGGATGCTGTTGCACCTACACCGCCGGTCGCTTCTCCAGTTCTGGCAACAGATCCGGATAACCGGTAACCCTTGATAGTCTAGCTTGACGATGCACTGCCCAGGACGCCACCGGCCGGCGATGATCTGCCTCACTTACCTCCAGCTCTGGTGACTCCTTCTGCTTCGCCGCCCAATTCAGTGTCTCCGGCACTGACTAATTCAGCTCGCCATTTTCTTCTGTCAACTCCGCCGCCTATTTCGGTAATTGTTCCGACGTCTCCTCCCACCGTTCAATTGCCTCATATCAGACAGAGTGTTCGCACTCGTCGACCTCCTTCTTATTTGGAAGATTATGACTATGATGATTATTCCTGTGGTCTTACTACTGAAGACCCCCTCTTACTGCTATGATCACTCCTGTGCCATCATGATCCTCAGGTGTTCTCTATCCTCTTACTAATTATATAAATTGTGATAATAATTCTAATATGCATTCTAAATTTTTGGTGCAGTAACGTCTAGTGCAGATCCCATCACTTATTCTGAGGCATCACAACATGCTCATTGGCGAGATGCTAAGACTGAAGAGCTTACTGCACTTGAGCACAATCAGACTTGGAATTTGGCCCCCAATGCCTCTGGGTAAGAAGGCGATTGGATGCAAATGGATTTACCGGATGAAGTTCAAGTCAGGTGTTACTATTGAATGTCATAAGGCGCGTCTAGTGGATCTCGGGATTCGCCAGGTTGAGGGGATTGATTATACTAAGACATTTACTCCGGTTGCAAAGATGAGTTATGTTCACCTATTCTTATTTATTGAGGTCATTTGTGGTTGGGAACTGCATCAGATTGATGCCCATAATGCTTTCCTGCATGGTGATTTGCACGAAGAGGTTTTTATGCGACCCCCACTAGGCTATACCGCGCCCCATGGTTATGTGTGTTGCCTTCAGAAATCTCTTTATGGTCTTCGCTAGGATCCTTGAAATTGGTTTGCCAAATTGGTCTAGGCTTTACGAGCATTTGGTTTTTTTCAGAGTAAGGAAGATTACTCTTTGTTTGTCTTTTCCCGTGGATCGGTTTCTTTGCATGTTCTGGTTTATGTGGATGATTTGGTCATTGTTGGAAGCTCTTCTGCGCTCATCTCTGAGTTCAAGAAATACTTGAATTCTTGTTTCCATATGAATGATCTTGGTTGACTTAAGTATTTCTTGGGCATAGAGATTGCTAGAATACCGAAGGGGATGTTTCTTTCGCAAAGGAAATATGCCTTGGACATTTTATCTAATACAGGTTTGTCCACCTCTAAATCGACTGACTTTCTGATGGAGCAGCAACACGATCTGGCACATGTTGATGGCCCGCTTTACTATGATCCTAAGCAGTACAAGCGACTGGTTGGGTGCCTGATATACCTTACCATCCCACGTCCTGAGCTTAGCTATTCGGTTCACACACTTGCTCAATTCATGAAGTTCCCTTGTGTTCCCCACTGGCAAGCTGCCGTTCTTGTGTTGCACTACTTGATGAGTCATCCTAGTCAGGGTTTATTTCTCTCTTCCCATAGTGCGTTACAGTTGACTACTTACTGTGATTCTGATTTGGCTGCTTGCTCTATTACGTTCTCTTTTCGGTTACTTTGCTATGATTGGTGATTCTCCAATTTCTTGGAAGACCAAGAAGCAACCTATAGTTTCTCGGTCTTCTACTAAAGCCGAGTATCGTGCTATGACTATTACCTATTGTGAGTTGTTATGGCTTTGGTCTTTACCGAAAGACTTAAGGGTTGCGCATACTGCTCCTATGCGTTTGTTTTGTGACAGTCAATCTGCTCTTCATGTTGCAGCAAATCTAGTGTTCCATGAACGTACGAAGCATATTAAAGTTGATTGATATTTTGTCCGGAATCTTGTGCAGTCTGGTTCTATAGTTACTCATCATATCCACACTACAGATCAACCTGCAAACTTATTTACCAAATTTCTTGGACGTAACCAGTTTCATTCATTACTTGGCAAGTTGGGCATTTTTGATCCCCATGCTCCAACTTGAGGGAGGGTGTTAAGGAATATAAATATTACTTATAATTGTAATTCGATTTTATTTTCCTTTTCCTACCTTGTATTGGTATTTTGTACTACTATATAATGGACCCTGGGATCATGAATAAACACAAATTATTATCCTTATTTTCTACACTTGGGAGCCAACGACTCGATTCCGTGTTTACATGGGTAATGGGCAACACTTGGTTTGTGATTGTCTCTGTCCGGGGTCTCTCTGTTCAGGGTCATTCCTTCCCGGTTGATTTGTTCATTCTCCTAATTTGGGGTTTGGATATTATTTTGGGCAACCAATAGGTGCGTACTTTGGGTTCTTGTATGCATGATCATGAGGCACTAACAATGAAATTCACTTGGAATGGATTACCGACGAGATTGGTGGGGAGCAAGACTCAACTGTTATCCTACCCTCAGTTGACCACCTTGCTGCATCAGGATTATGTGAATTCGATGTTCGAAAATTTTCCTGTCACGCATCCATTTTCGGACAATCCTTCTTCTCGACGAGATGTTTCCCAACCTTTTCCCGAGATCCCTCAAGCAGCATAAGATTTATTACTCCGGTACCGTGAGGTCTTCGATCTTCCCAATGAACTACCTCCTTCACGGCTGGTGGATCACATGATATTCTTACAACCCGATTCTTCTCCTATCAATTTCTGCCGTTATTGTTATCCATACTTTCAGAAAGATGTTGAAGAAAGATTGGTCAAGGAGATGTTGGCTGATAGATACATCCGACCCAGTATAAGCCTTAGCCTGTATTCGTCACCGATGTTGCTGGTTAAGAAGAAGGACGGTACTTGGCATTTTTTTCGGACTATAGAGCACTCAACGGTATCACAATTAGAGATCGATTCCCTATTTCGACCATTAACAAGCTGCTCGACGAATTGGGAGGGGCTACTATATTTTCAAAGATGGATTTGCGCTCCGATAATCATCAAATCTGTATGGATTGACACGACATCCACAAGACAGCGTTTCGAACACATAACGGCCATTACGAGTTCCTTGTCATGCCCTTTTTGCCTTTCGAATGCTCCTTCGACCGCCATGACCGACCTATTTTGTCCATATCTCCACCGCTTTGTCATTTTTTTCTTCAACGACATTCTTATCTAAAGTAAGGAATCTCTCACTCATGAAAGTCATCTTGAGGGTGTTTTGAAATGCTTGGCAATTGGTTCTTTCTTTGAAAATTAAAGCAAGTGTGAGTTCTTCCAGCACTCAATTCATTACCTTGGGCATGTGGTATCAAATTCTGGGGTTAGCACCAATGCGTTGAAAATTAGTGCTATGCTACAGTGACCTTAACCTAAGAATGTCAAACAATTTCAGGGTTTTCTTGGGTTAAGTGGTTATTATTTTTTATTTGTAGCTTATACTACAATTACGGCTTCTTTAGCGGATTTGTTGAATCGTAGTGTGTTCGAGTGGGCAGCAGATGCTTCAGTGGCTTTTGAAACTCTGAAGAAAGCTTCACCTGTTTTGCGCCTTCCTGATTTCACACAACCATTTGCTTCCAACACGGGAGTTGGTGGAGTCCTTATGCAAGGTGGTCACCCACTGGCCTACTTAACAAAAAGTTAGGCCTGAAATTGTTGGGAAGCTCGACCTATATTAGAGAACTATGGGCGGTGGTTAAGGCAGTCTCAAAATGGTGCTAATACCTGATGGGCTGACCCTTTATCATCAGGACTGATTACAAGAGTTTGTGGGGGTTACTAACTCAGGTTATTCAGAAACCCATAACAACAACATTACATACAAAAGCTGATTGGATTCGATTTCACAATTGAGTGCAAAACTAGCACCGAGAATGCTGTGGCGGACGCATTATCCCACCAGGATGATCTACATGGACCTGAAGTTTGTATGGCGATATCCTCAGGTATATATAATTTCATTGAAACCTTGCAAGACGAACACAAGGGCTGTGATGAAATACAAGCAATTTTTTGAAACCTGAGACATCACTGGCTGAAGTGACCTCCTTCTCTACCCATGATGGTCTGTTGTTTCACCGAAATCGGCTATATTTGAGAGCTTCGTCAGTTCTTAAAGTGCCTTTGATCCAATAATTTCACAACACTCCGCTGGGTGGCCATGCGGGCATAAACTGCACCTTAGCGCACCTTTGCGCAAATTTCTTTTGGAAGGGGATATGAAGAGATGTGATGAACTTTTTGGCCCAGTGTGTGGTTTGCCAAAAATTTTAAATACTCATATTCCCCTCCTCTTGGTCTACTCTAACCGTTGGATATTCCAGAGCGTGTTTGGGACAATGTTTCCATGGATTTCATCATTGGTCTACCCACGTCTTTGGGGTTTACGGCCATATTGGTGGTCGTTGATCGATTGTCTAAATATGCACATTTCGGTCCACTTCCAACCCAACACTCTGCCTCTTTCGTTGCGGAAATCTTCTATTCTATGGTTGTTAAGATCCATGGCCCTACCAAAACAATCATCTTTGATCGTTATCTTATCTTCACTAGCCAGTTCTGGCGAAAACTCTTTGAGTTAATGGGATTCACTTTAAAGACCAGTTTGGCGTATCACCCAAAAATGGATGGATCTCTTGAGAAGTATCCCCAAGCTTCACTTTCGAGTATCCAAAAAAATGGGCTTCATTTCGAACCTGGGAAGAATATCACTACAACAAAAGCCTTCATTCAACCATAGGTATGACTCATTTTCAAGCCCTTTATGGCCGCCTTCCACCTTCTATTCAGGCATATTATTCTGGTACATCCTCGGTGCAAGCAGTGGATGAATTATTAACACAGCGAGGAGTTTTACTGTCCCAATTACGTGACAACCTCCAGCGAGCTCAACACTGAATGCAACAAGTGGCGAACCACAAATGCTGTGAGGGAAGTTTCAAGGTTGGCAACCTTGTGTTAGTGAAACTCAAGCCTTACAGACAATCTGCGGTTGCACAGCGTCTCAATTCCAAAATCTGTAAAAGGTATTTTGGTCCCTTTTCGGTTATTGCTACAGTCGCACCTATGACTTATACACTTCAACTGCCGCAGGGATGTCGTATCCACCCAACCTTCCATGTATCTCTTCTCAAGCCTTTTAAAGGCGATCAACCAGCCACGAGTTTTCCACTACCTGAGGTCAGCAAAGGTAATGAACCAATTCTCACTCCCATTGCGATCATAGCCACTTGTACTTTGATAGACAACGGAGAGCATTGTCGTCAAGTGTTGGTCTGGTGGTTTGCAAGTCCATTGGAAGATTCCACTTAGGAGGAATGGACAAAGTTCTGCATTATTTACAACTTGGCCGACCTTGAGGACAAGGTCCTTTTTTTTTAAAGAAGGAGAGAGTGATACACTGGCTAGTGTTATATTGTATTAGGAAAGAATGACGAGTTGGGCTTATGTGGAAGAAGAGATAGAATCCACGTCAATCTAAAGCCCAAAATTTCTTGGAGGAGGAAGGCCCAAATGAACAAAGAAACATCCATATTGGCTGAAGGATTTTGTGGAGAAATAGAGGTTTGTGGTTGGTAGCATTCGGTTATATAGAGGACAAGAAATGCTCTATGACTTTTTTATGCTAGTACTATTTGTATTTTTAGCATCCTATTTGGAGAGTAATCCTCTCGAATTAACCAATTTAGGAATAGAATCTTCGTTTGCTAGATTTTCTATCACTATGTGGTTATTTATAGGTAAATAATAGATGATATTGTTTTTTGCTGCATGATTTTGAAGGTGGAACTAAATTATTTTAAAATTTGTTTACGAATCTAGTTTTTGAAGTGAAAGGGCCAAAAAGTAAGATACTGGAGAGAGATTAAATATTCTCTAGGCCGGCGCTAATACTATTGATTCTATCTTGATGGAGGAAATGGTGAATCAAATGAAACTAATTTTGGATTCAAATTATGTTTGGCGAGAATTGAAGGTATTACCTTTGATTAAGATGTAATATACGAACGTGTAATCCATTTGATGGTATAAGGGGACAATCTATAGAAAACATATATAGATTCACAAATGAAAAATGATTCTATCTAGCGTAAAATAATATTGTAGAAAATATGCATAAGGTATCTCTTATACTCCCTTTCAAGCTGAAGCATGTGGATTCCAAATACCCAACTTGTCAAAGAACACCTGAAAGGAAAATGATCCTATCTAGAGTACAATAATATTACAGAAGATATTCACAAAGTATCTCCTAAACTCCTCCTCAAGTTGAAGTATGTGGATCCCAAATACCCAACTTACCAAGCAACATCTGAAAGGTTTGTCGTCCAAGCGCCTTCGTAAACAAATTTTTTGGCCGACTACAAGTACGAACACAATAAGTTACCACATCACCAGTCTGGATCAAATCATGAACAAAATGACATTAATCTCGATGTGCTTCGTCCTCTCATGAAACGCCGGATTGACTGCAATATAAAGAGTGACCCACCTCCACTCGGGGTTGTTAAAATGGTGTGTAGTAGCTAACCCAAGCAAATGCATTGAGTACTCCCCCCCACACACAGTTTATGAGACGTTGATAATATGTCATTTTGAAACTAGTTAATGTGACATCATGGTTTAGTCGGTCAGCTCTCATTTCTCGTAAAATATTATATTACTAATATTCGATGATAATCGGTCTTCGATAGCCATTTCATGTTATTAAAAATGTGATAAATCAAGCAACGCTTAAACATCATACAACACTCAATTGTTGTTTAATTATTGTGGGAATCATTAATTGACATGTTCATTTAAGCCAACAAAATTATTACATATATTACAAATAAATGTAACAACATATTAAAAAACATAAGGTTGATATAAAATTGAAACAATAATTGTATTTAACCTCCATTTTTTACATTGTACGACGTTCATTTATTTAAGGCGAATAGTGAGAAGACAACTACGTTCATCTGAAAGCTAGAAGTCCACTGATAAATCCTTTTGATCCTATTACAACCAATACACTATAAACAAAAATTATTTAACAATTGGGCAGTACACAAAAATACACGTAATATATTCATACGTAGACGACACTATTCGCAATATGGGAATAGTAACTGATCTATATGAAAGCGACGTCGCACTCATAAAAACCGATGTCGCGGAGACCAATTTAAAATGCGACTTTGGATATTAATGGATATTAATGCTAAACTAAACAATTACTTGACCTCTGTGACGTCGATTCTTGTTCGGTACCATATCGTACAGAGCGATTTACTCTGACTGCCGTTGCACATTCATATTGTGTTCATTCGAATCTAAGCCATTTTTCACTCCTTACAACATGTCATGTTATTGGTAACAAAAATAACATACAGTATATAACATGTGACACAATGATTCATCCTTCATTAAATTGTTTGATCTTGATGAATGGGGAAAAAACATATAGAAGGTATATATGGTAATAAAATTGCTAAATGAGCATGCAAAGGATGAAAAAGTACCTCAATAAATTTGAACCTAGAAATGCTCCATCATTGGATACTTGTTGATGGTTGAAGGAATCAATTTGAAATAGCCCTTTCATTATTGTAATGGTGTGAATGGATAGGGTGGGTTTGTGAGACATGTATTGGAGATGGAAATGGGTGTTAGTGTTGATAGATATTGACATGAAAAATAGGTTTGGCGGAAAATTTTATTTCAAATTTTTGTCTGAAATTTTCGGTTCCCGCTAGAAGTTTTAGAATGAGCAACGTTGCTAGCTATTCGGTATATGTTTCGTTACATGCGACATGTGTGTGACACCGAATATGTAGCCATAATGTAATAATCAAAATTTGTCGTAAAAATCCACATTTCAAGGTTTCAGGCCTTTATGTCGACCCGTTTATGCTCAAATTGGAACAACATTATTGTTGAAATTGGAATAAAATAATGTTATCTCCAATTTTACATTTCAACATCTCCCACTTTCTTGGAAGTACCTAAGTGCAAAAATAAAAAAGATAACGTGTTATCCCAAACTCGATTCCAATTGTCATGAAAAGAAGATTTGTCATATATATATATATATATACTCAAACTTATAATAACCGAGATAAATAAAGAAACTAGTCTCATTTCCCCATAGACTTCCACAAGATCATATGACCAACACTCGTATGCTTTTAAGAAATCATCTATAATTCACTCAAGACCACGTACTAGCGCTTTGTAAAATTTGAAGAATGGAATTTTATTACTTTTATATTTAATAAAAAGCATAGAATATGAAATTTCATGTGATTTTATGTGGCAGAAATTTCCATACCGCGAACTAGTTACTTTTGCGTTTATCAGATAAGCAACTCAGGGTACTTTATCATTCACTACCACAGAGACCCCCCTCTAGCACCAGTTTTTTAGCACCATTTTTTTAAATTTTAACATCGGTGCTAAATTTTACAATGGCACTGGTTTTGGAAAACATTAGAACCGGTTTTTAAAAAATCGGTGCTAACAATTTGAAAATTTCCTTTTTCCCACCAAAGAAATATCCAAAAATTTTAAAATAGCACCGATTTTTAAACATCGGTACTAAAAATATGTAAAAATCTATCTTCCCGTCAAAAAATTTAAAATAGCACCGATTTTCTTTAAAAATAGCACCGTTTTAAAAAATCGGTGCTAAAAATTTAAAAATAGCACTGGTTTTTAAAACCTGTGCTAAAAATTAAAACTCAGCACAAATCAGTGCTAAAATTAAGAAATAGCACCAGTTTTTATAAACCGGTGCTAAAAATTTTCAAAATTTATTTTCCTGCCAAAGAAATATCCAAATATTTTAAAATAGCACCGGTTTTGAAAATATTAGCACCAGTTTTAAAAACCGATTCTAAAAATTAGAAAATTCCACGCATTTTGGAAGAAAATAGCACTGGTTAAACCGGTGCTAAAAAGTTTTAAAATTTTAAAAATTTCCCGCCAAAGAAATCGCAAAAAAAATTTCCCACTAAAGAATTCAAAAAAATTTGCCAAAAATTTCAAATAATATTCCCAGAAATTTCATGAGCTGGGAGCAGCTGTACAGCCGCTATAAGCTTTTTTTTTTAACTTTCAAAATCATTCACTTCTTTTGTTGACTTTAACTAATAATTATTTATTATGTTAAGTTAAATTCATCAACACTCAACCCTTACTGACCTAATATATACAAATAAGAATAAAATTTGTTTACTTTAACTAATTAACGTTCAACCCTTAATTGATTTAGTATACATAAATACAAGACTAAATTATTTTTTTAGTCCCCTACAAAGTATCTTATACCATGATTTGGTCCCAATTTGAAAATCAACCCTTAGACGGTACCTAACAAATTCAAAACAATTTTTTTAGTCCCCGAAGGTGGTTTTCAAGTAAGACTAAATGATTTTCTAGTATACTCAGGGGTATAATGGTAATTTTACTAATGAGCAAATATTTTCAATTAAAAGATCCTAATTTTAATTTGTTTTGGATTTTTGACAACTTCACGCTCGAACCTCCTGCCTCGAGGACTCGAACCTCCTTATTTGACTATGTATACAAATACTAATGACTAAACTGACTTTAACTAATCAATGGTTAAACTTTACTCGACTTTCAATATATAAACACTAATAACTAGGTTGACTTTGTCTAATTAACCATCAAGCTTTACTTGACTTTAAATAAACACTAATAACAAAGTTGACTTTAACTAATTAACGGTCAAACTTATTTGAATTAGTATATAATAAATACTAATAAAAATATTAGACTTTTTCTAATAAACGGTCAAACATTACTCTACTTTCTAAATATAAATACTAGTAACTAAGTTGACTTTAACTAATCAACGGTCAAACTTTACTTGATCATTACTATATAGAAACACTTGTGACTAAGCTGACTTTAACTAAACAATGGTCAAACTTTACTTGACTCTCTCTATATATAGAACCACTAGTGACTAGGCTGACTTTAACCAATCAACAATCAATTTTTACTTGACTTTCAATATATAAACACTAATAACTAGGTTGACTTTGTCTAATCAACGGTCAAACTTTGCTTGACTTTCAATAAATAAACACTATTAAAAAACTTGACTTTCACTAATTAATGGTCAAACTTTATTTGAATTAGTACATAATAAATACTAATAAAAATGTTTGACTTTGTCTAATCAATGGTAAAACTTAACTTGACTCTCTCTAAATAGAAACACTAGTGACTAACTGACTTTAACTAATCAACGGTCAAACTTTACTCGACTTTCAATACATAAACACTAATAACTAGGTTGATTTTGTCTAAACAACGGTCAAACTTTACTTGACTCTCTCTCTATATAGAAATACTATTGACTAAGCTGGCTTTAACTAATCAACGGTAAAACTTTACTCGACTTTCAATAAATAAACATTAACAACTAGGTTAACTTTGCCTAATTAACGGTCAAGCTTTACATGAATTTTAATAAATAAACACTAATGACAAAGTTGACTTTAACTAATTAACAGTCAAACTTTATTTGAATTAGTATATATTAAATATTAATAATAATTTTTGACTTTGTCTAATCGACAGTCAAACCTTACTTGACTTTCTATATATAAATACTAGCGACTAAGTTGACTTTAACTAATCAACGGTCAAACTTTACTTGACTCTCTCTCGGTATAGAAACACTAGTGACTAAGCTGACTTTAACTAATCAATGGTAAATCTTTACTCGATTTTCAACAGTTAAACACTAATAACTAAGTTGTCTTTAACTAATCCACGGTCAAACTTCATTTGAATTAGTATATATAAATAAATATAAAAAATGGCTGGAAATAAGTGAAATGACTATTACAACCCTGTGAAAAAAAATCAAAAAGGAAACCTTGCCCTCATTTCATCATTTTCTTTCTTTCCAAAATTCATCCTTCGCATTTTCCTCGCCGCTGCTCAACTAATCGACAATCGATGGTGGTTCGATTGGTGTGGGCGCGGTGGTTCGATTGGAGATGAGTCAACGGCAGCGCGACGGTGGTTCGATTGGAGATGAGTCAACGGCAGCGCGACGGTGGTTCGATTAGAGTAGTTGTGGAGCAGTGGAAGCAAAGCGGCACGGTGCGGTGGGGGATAAAGTTTCTGGGAGAGCTAGGAGGTGGCGGAGCTAGGGCAGAGGTAGGGGGTGGATGAACTAGGTTCTTTCTGGTGGCTGGTGGTGTGGGTTTCTGGCGGAGCTAGGGCAGAGTTGGAGGTGGCTGAGCTAGGGAGGAAGTAGGAGCACGGTTCTTTTTGGTAACTGGTGGCGTGGGTTTCTGGCAGAGCTAGGAGGTGGCAGAGCTAGGGCAGAGGCATGAATAATGCCTTGAAACAAGATGAAGAAGCATGACATCTTACATTGTGGCTACACGCGCTGATGAATCCCTTCATGCCCGGTAAGTTCACCCAGCCATCGTGGGCTCCGGTTCCGCCGACTCCATTTTCCCCACCATTGAGCGCCTTCTAGAACACCAGAAATGTCCGCAAGACCCTCAAAAACTTGCACGAAACCTTCAGCCTCTCTAAAGTACTGTAAGAAACTGCTCAAAACAGTAAAATGTTTCAATCAAATTAGGTTTTTCAAATTCTAGGGTTAATTTTGATTGGTCTGCAGGGAGAAAGAGCTGGAGATGTTAAACATGGTGAAAAATGGTGAAATAAGTGTAAATGATGACAGTTATGTTAATGGGCTTAAGGAACTACTGGTAGAAAATAAGATAGATTTGGACTCTCATGAATCGCTTGCTCTAGAAGCTGCGAATGCTTTGATGTCGAAACAGAGGGTTCAGCTCAAACCGTTTCGAGTTGCAGTGCATGATCTCCGTGGGAGGAGAAATGTGCGGTGGTGAAATTGGGAGATACGTTGCAGCAGCACAAGAGAATAAGAAGGCGAAGGTCTTTTATATGTTGCTTTCTGATTGCAATGCTGGTTGTTTCTAGAGTTGGTTGTGATTTTTATTAAATTGTTTTGTTTTTTTATATATTCACAAGCTCGAGGAGTTTGAGAAATATGACAAAGAAGCTAATGAGTGGAGGGCTAGACAGATAGCTAAGGAAGTTGCCTGAGGAAAGGTAATGATCACTGGATTCTTTGCAGTTTTTTCTGCTTGTGGCTGCTTTGCATGGTTTTTTGAATTATCTGATGTCGTTGGTGCCTTTTGCATGTTCTTATTGAGAATATTAACGTGGTGAATTTCTTGGAGTACTGAAATTTCTTAGTTTTGTAATTAAGATATTACTGCCACTTCTTGTTCCTGGGAGGAAACCTTAATATACCTTAGGATCTGTATAGGTGCCACGATCAGGTACATAGATTTACGAGAGTTTTAAGAACTTGGCCAATAACTTTGGGAAGAATAAAATAAATGTTTTTATTGACGGTAGTTGGAAGAAATGCTCTCGGCCAAATGGGACAAAGCGGAGTAGCGTCGCTCACCTCCGTTCAAACATTTGTGTGATAGATATCGAGAGGGGCATTGGGGTCATCGTGTCTTAATTTCTCGGGGTGGTGTATTGGAAACCTAGTGCATCGTTAATTGTATACGTAGTCACTAATAAATCTTTCCCACTAACCCTAGTCATGTCTCTATTGTTTCAACTCTGACTCAAATTCGTATAAAACTGAATCACTTCATCCTTGTGCACATGCTCATCCATACATACAAATTTCTCCAAATGTTGGGTCTTAAAATGTTGTAGCAAATACCCTAACCCTAAATCATCAATGTTCGAAGATAATACAACCTTCAAATTGATAACTTTTCTCTTCAAGAAATTGACATGCCTTTGCTTTGCGTCATCGTTTAAGAACTTCCTCGATTCACCAATCTACAAGATGGGATGATGACTACGATCATATGCCTTTGACTTAGAGCCCTTGCACTTGCCTGTCATGGTGAATTTCTTTGGGGTTTAGTATTCTGTAATTTGGGAAAGATTTTGGGGGTTTAGGAATTGTAGGGTTTTGGAATATGAGTGTTTCGTTCTTGAATTGGGAGTGTTTATTATCTGCCTGTTTTTGTTTTTTTTTTAAAATCAAAAAGAGTTTCCAAGATTTTTTTTGCATGCACCCTAAGGTGGGGGATATTTATTAGGTTCCCCAAACCTATTTAGAAACCAAAAGATGTACAATGATGTTTTGGAATATTGAGTTTCCAAGATCGAAAACTCTTGTTGTTATCTACAAAGAAGTGATAATTGATTTCCGATTTTGGAAACATGTTTCTGAACTTGGAAACCCTTTCAGTCATAAATAAAAAAACAAGGAAAGGGTTTCAAATGGGCATTTACTCCCATTTGAAAAACCCGCTCTTACCCATTTCCTCCCCTCTAAAAAACCATCAACCCCAATTTATCAATCCATTTCATCACCAAATCTCTCAATTGAAGTGTGGATGATTTGAGGAATGTCTATATTTCTTCTACTCCAAATTCTCTCTCCAATTTTTTTATTTATTTTCAACACGGGTTTTTTATGAAATGTAGGTCTAATCTATTAAGGATTTTTTCTTACCCTTTGATTGATCAACAAAGATATTCTAGTTTCCAATAAAATGCTAGGGTTTATTAGTTTCAAACATAAATGAGCAAATTCATATATTAAGTTGTTCTTGTTAGCTAGGGTTTGGAATTTTTTGCTTCCTATGGCTTCTATTTTGAGTGGGGTTAGTGGTAGATTTATTGGTTGAGCTATGTATTAGTGTGCTTAAATGATAGGTAAATTGCTAGGCTTAAATGGTACTGTTGTAGATTGTTTTATGCCAAATTAATGATATTAAATCGTCAAATCATCGTCTATTGTATATGTTCATTGGCTAGGTTTTAGTTAATGATTGTCATGTTACATATTTTGTGTATAATATAAATATTAGTAACTTAAGTTTGGCCGAGATTAAGCTATTTTTGGTATGTTTGTAAATGTAGCATTCAAAATGGAAACTAGGAAATAGACTCGTGACGATGTGTCACACTCCGGTAATGCCGATCCCCCAACAACGCAGACAATGTGGGATGAGGACGACGGTACGGGGGATTCGGGAAAATACTAAACACATTGTAGAGCATTAGAATGTCTAGGAAAGAGTTAACGTTGTTAACTTTCAACAAGAAGGGAAATTAGGTGTCGGAGAAATGCACCGAATAGTCTTGTTGGGTGGTGAAGGTCGGTAGAAAAAGGGTAGATATCCGCTACAATACTTGGCATGATGTCCCACATGTTTACAAGGACACATTGTGGATGGAATGCAAGGTAGCTTTAGTGAATCATTTTCCTTGCTTTTTTCTTCTACAATTTTTGTCGTCACATGTACTCTCCCTCCTCACATCCTTGTATTTGATAATCTACAAAGTGACCATTTCAAATCAAAGAACAAGATGTGGGTGCTTTGCAAAAGAATGCAATGTTCATGATTTCAAAGAGTTGGTGTGAACATAAATACACTTTGTACAGAGACTGCATATTTATTGATAAGAAAGATGACATCCCATGGAAAACTTACAAGCACATTCTACCGGAAAGCTGGGTGATTTACAAGCAAAGGGCATTGGAGAATAGTTAAAATGTTAGTAAAAACTAGTGAAAATTATTAGTAATATTAATTACGTACATTAAAATGTTTGTAGTGTTAACATGAACCTAACATCCAACCTAGGGTACAAGGGATGTAAAAAAATGCTTTGCCAAGGATAATAAAGTGCCACACCGATTGAGTCATCAGGGTTATCATTTAGAGGCGATGTCGCTAGTCAAGGAACATCTAGAACAAGATGTGAAAATGGCAATAGCGGGTGGGATGACGAAAGATGAGGCAAGGGCTTCAGTCCAACCAATTAGTGTGGATGACATTGAGCAGTGCAATCTATTTCTCAAAGGGCGACAAAACAAAAAGGGTGAATTTGTCAAGGAAGAAGAGAAACAAATTGCATAAAGAGTGGTACGAAATATTTAAGGTTCATACATTATTAATATTGAACTATATTTAATTGATATGGAAATAACCAAGTGACATTCATTTATGATTTTATCTAGGAAAAATTGAAGAATGATCAATTGCGAGGGAAATTCATTCCAAGTGGTGTACACGACATCCTTTGTGAAGCAATGGAAAAACCCAACCACCCCGGCCGAGTTGGGGTATGGGTAGCTTCTTGACAGAATTTCAAGCATACAGGATCTTACGTTCATACGATGGAGTGGAACCATCAAAAGTACATTTGTTGAAAAAAAGCCCAACTACTAGACAAACAAATTGAGCAACAAGATCTAGTGATTTAGAAGTTGGTCCAACACATCGAGCTAGTTCTTTCGGACGGTTTAGATGAGTTAAAGCCCAATTAGACACCGCTATCTAGGGGTTCACGACACTTTCTTGAGGATGCTGTGGTAAATCTTGGGGCAATTGTACAAAATCCAAGGATCAATAGGCAATTGTTCAAACCCAACAACCTAGACAATGCAACACTAGCAATTGAAAAAAGGTAGGAAGGATTTTGTTTACTTCAATTTTTACCCTTTAAATTAAGTCTATTATTCAATATCTATTATGTGTTTGTGTTAGAAATCATGTCTGTGTGAACTATATATTGACAAAGGCATAGACGGTAGGTAGCTACGTGTAGATGATGGGGTTTTGCATGAGTCTATGAAACATCATCACTCCATACCAATTGTGAAAGGTCTTTCGACGGTTTTGTTAAAGAATTCTCTGGTGATGGGTGCACCTTTGGCAATCCCGGATGGGGAATACAAAAAATTTGGGCCTTCCTGGGGAATGTTCCTTACTTAGCCCCGTAGACTAGATACGCCGATCCTATCAAGGATCGGCATTTAAAGGAAACCAGGACTCCATTACCAAAACCAGTTAAGACAACACCAAAACCAGTCAAAACGACACCCAAACCGGTGAGAACAACACCAAATAAGGTTAGACCTCAATTGGAAACAACCAATGTCCCTGAGACATGCCTGGGTTCGTACATGTCCTTTACAATTTGCCACAACCCCATTATCAAAACTCACTATACACATTCTCGGGAATTGAATGTGTATTTGGATGCAAGCATGAATTCATGGTGTTATGAACTAATTTTGAAGACCTTTGGAGATGTGAGAAAGTTAATCAAACACTGATGTCGATCAACACCTTGTGAGTGATTTTAATAGTTTTATTACTAAATTTGATTTAAATTAAACTTAACATTATTACAAATATTAGCTACTATAAAATGAATAGGAACATGTTTTTTACGAGTAACCAAAAGAAGGGATGGATGGCATATATGTGCCCGATGATGATACTAGAAATTGTTGTACAAAACAAGAGAGGATCAACTACATTCAAAAGTGTCGAGGCCATAAGGATAAATTACTTTTCGTTGTGCCATACATCAAGAGGTTATTTACTACGTCCAATTTTGTTACAAACATCGTTTCCACAAATTGTAAATGCTAATTAAATTTTCTTGTTCAAGGACAAATATTGGAAATTAATATTGATATTAGCCGCAAAGAAGCGAGTGTATTGGATGGATCCCCTCCACTTCCAACCATCCGATGCATTCGTTGAGATTTTGGAAGTTGCAATGAAGGAAAATAGTGAGCAAACAAATTATTTGTTTCACATGGTCAAAATCAAGGTGGTCTACCAATATGTTGATTTCCTCAATAGTATGCTAAATTATTTGATACATTCGTTTTAATATTTTGTGTATCTTGCATATAGTACAAGAAATAGGCTCAAACTTGGGAGTGCGGCTATTGCGTCATGTTATTAGCATCTGAGTGCGTGGAGAAAGTCAACGAAGATGAACTTGACAATGTATTTGTACATTTGAACGTGGTAATTTTCCTAACTTGACCAGGTATCCGGCAAATATGTAATACTATAATGTTTTTTAAAAATTTTCAAAAAGGATTGGAAACCCTACTCGCATGAAGATATCAACCATGCACGGAATTTGTTGGCTCGTCATCTAATTCTCAATCGGTCACACACACTGGGTACTCCCAATATTGGTAGGGACACTCAAGTTAGATAACAAATGAAGGTTAGAAATGCTTAAATAAATTTGTAGCTATTTCTATTCCTATCTATAGATTATTGCTTGGTCAGCGATTTGTATTGCTTGGTTAGCATTATCTATAGATTTTTTATGGGCAATATACTATCGTGTATTGTATATAAACTGTGGCTGTATATCGAGGCAGTTTTTTTTCCAGGAATTCTATTGGAACGAAATATTTACCAGAAGACCAGAATACATTTCCAAGTCCAGAAATAGGTTTCGTCCTATATAGAAAATATTTGCAAAGCCAAGAATCAGTTTACAAAATCAGAAACATGGAGCCGACGAGGTTTCCAAAATCGAAAACATTTTGTTTCCCAAGCAAAAATTCCCAGCATCAGCCCGAAAATGTCACATGAGGTTGGAAATATTTATTCTTTTACTGAAGAGACAAAACTCCATAACAATAGGTTTCTGAACTCGGAAACCAATCAATTTCCGAACACGGAATAAAGAGCACAAGCATGATAGGAAGATCACTGTTTCCGAGTTTGAAAACAAATTAAAGAGGGTTCCTAAAGTTGATTAAAGGTTGATATAAACCGCCTTTAATTGCAAGATTTAAAGGCGGTTCCGGGAATCACCTTAATTTAAAGGCACAACCATTAAAGGCACAAAAAAAGCGACTTTAAATTACCAATATAACCGCCTTTAATAAGTCATTCCTACACTAGTGTCATATCATCAAACTTCAAATCACATAAATGATATCAACAACCAAAATTAAAGATCCATAAATGCACAATAGAAAATTCATTAAATAGATGACAACGATTCTCAAGACATGGGAAAGGAAGCTCCAATCAATTGCTACCAAGACTAAATTTAGCTATTACAAATCATACTTCAAATCCCAAGAATAAAAATACAAAAATAAAGATAGAAAAGATTAAGAGAAATTGAAAAACTAGAGTTTGGAGAAGATGATTTTCGGCCAAGAGAAAAGGTTATGGAGTTGAGATAAGATAGGGGCTATTTATAGTCAAATTTGGTCAAGAAAAATAAAAAAAGTGTAGCAGATGTGCGTGACCGCAACTCCACTATGCGGGATGCTTATTTTGCTTCCGAGAATTTTTTTCCCCTTTGTTTTTGTTGCGTGGGCGCGCTTAGGTGCATGGTCGTGCATTGTCTTCCCTGATCGTTCTATGAAATTGGTTCAAATTTCTAGATCACAATTCATTCGCGCCTTCTTACTTCGACACTTCTATCTTCTACCACATTTTGACTCGCGGCCTTTAATTATCTACCATCCGTGCGAATGTCCTTCACTAAACTAATCTGAAGTGCTTATGAGAAATCTACAAATTAAGCTTACAAAAAGGAATCTAGATGCTCGTAAGGACAAAAAACCCATCAGACTCAAAATAGGTTACAAAATGAAGGATTTAGATAAGAAAACCAAAAACGGTTATCTAAACCCCTTATGATGTAAACCTACTTAAATCTAGCAATCTTTTAAAAAAATAACAAAAGATATTGTCTTCCCAGATCGTTCTATGAACTTGGTTCAAATTTCTAGATCACAATTCATTCGCGTCTTCTTACTTCGACACTTCTATCTTCTACCACGTTTTGACTCGCGGCCTTTAATTATCTACCATCCGTGCGAATGTCCTTCACTAAACTAATCTGAAGTGCTTATGAGCAATCTACAAATTAAGCTTACAAAAAGGAATCTAGATGCTCGTAAGGACAAAAAACCCATCAGACTCAAAATAGGTTACAAAATGAAGGATTTAGATAAGAAAACCAAAAACGGTTATCTAAACCCCTTATGATGTAAACCTACTTAAATCTAGCAATCTTCTAAAAAAAATAACAAAAGATATTGTCTTCCCAGATCGTTCTATGAACTTGGTTCAAATTTCTAGATCACAATTCATTCGCGTCTTCTTACTTCGACACTTCTATCTTCTACCACGTTTTGACTCGCGGCCTTTAATTATCTACCATCCGTGCGAATGTCCTTCACTAAACTAATCTGAAGTGCTTACGAACAATCTACAAATTAAGCTTACAAAAAGGAATCTAGATGCTCGTAAGGACAAAAAACCCATCAGACTCAAAATAGGTTACAAAGTGAAGGATTTAGATAAGAAAACCAAAAACGGTTATCTAAACCCCTTATGATGTAAACCTACTTAAATCTAGCAATCTTCTAAAAAAAATAACAAAAGATATTGTCTTCCCAGATCGTTCTATGAACTTGGTTCAAATTTCTAGATCACAATTCATTCGCGTCTTCTTACTTCGACACTTCTATCTTCTACCATGTTTTGACTCGCAGCCTTTAATTATCTACCATCCGTGCGAATGTCCTTCACTAAACTAATCTGCAGTGCGTACGAGCAATCTACAAATTAAGCTTACAAAAAGGAATCTAGATGCTCGTAAGGACAAAAAACCCATCAGACTCAAAATAGGTTACAAAATGAAGGATTTAGATAAGAAAACCAAAAACGGTTATCTAAACCCCTTATGATGTAAACCTACTTAAATCTAGCAATCTTCTAAAAAAATAACAAAAGATATTTTGAATGCTTCGGAGAATACATGCATTTGACATCTCATCACCCCATAAATCACAATGGACCATGTCAAGTACCTTGGTTGCACGCATATAAAAAGATAAACATTTCCATTTAACCTTTTCACACGAATAACAAAGGGTAGGTTTAGGAAATACCAATGAGACAAATAAGGATCCTGAATGACGCAAACCAGAAATAACATAATACGGAACATGACTAAGTCTAGCATGTAAGGTTTCAAAAGACACACTTATTTGATTCCACAGTAGACAATAAAGCAGATACATCATAGTCTAAAACATAAAGGCAATTTTCACGATAACCATGGCCCAAGATTTCAGTACTAATTTTATGCCGAATAATAAATGAGTTGTCATCAAAGCACACAACAGAGTTTCAATCTCGAGTTAATTTTCTAGTGATATCATTAACAACAAGCATATCATAAAGAGACAAAGACTAAGAAATACGAAAAGTACCAACATGAGTAATACAGAGTTGAGAACCATCAACAGCAATGCGGTGAGAACCTGTTGAACGTATAATGTTAAAACATTTGGAAATTAAATTAAAAAATTACACGAGCAATTTAACATAAGCAAAAATAATGAAATTTTATTAATTATTCATGCGTACAATTGGAAAGGTTAAAATACAATTAATAAGCACGCTTCTTTTTTTTAAATAAAAATACCCTAGGGTGGGGGATTATATATAAGGATCCCCAAACCTTTGAGAAGAAAAGTTGGATACAGAGAAGTAATTTTTACAGATTTTCTACTGAGGCAACATCGTTGCCTCCAAAAGAATGGCTAGCATCTAGGGCCTATAATTTGTAGTTAAAATTACATATATGATAATGAGTAGAGATAGTAGTTGCAATTCCAAAGTAAACAATCTCCACCCCATGTGTTAATTCTTTACTTTGGCCAGGCAACAACCATTCTGGCATTTCAAAATACAATCCAAGAAGGAGGACGGGTAGTGCAATCAGCAACCACTCTTGATTAAAAATAGCAAGAAGAGACTGGAGCACTAGAGTGGTTCCTGAGGCAAAGAAACTTCATTGGAGTACTGGTATGAAGAACTGGAGTACTGGTATGAAGAACTGGAGTACTGGTGTGAAGAAGCTGCAGTGGTACTTGAGACAAAGAAACACAAATCAGCAGTATCAATCGTCCTTAGTGGCATGCCTATGAGTTCTAATGTAGGGTGTATGATCCCTATCTAGTTTAATATGGTCTCTGATGTTTGCAGGGATGTTAGAATGATTCAAACTGAAATCCATAAGGTGTGTAGATTGGTGCTTAGCAATAGCATCAGCAACAGAGTTGCACTCTCTGAAAACATGTTTGAGGGTGACATCTTTTAATAAGGAGTGAACTTGAAAAGCTAGTGTATATAGGGACCATTTGGCTCTATTTGGATTGTTAATCATATTCACTGCAAGCAGTGAGTCAGATTCTATAATGGAATTGCAATCTAGCGCCGGGAAAACCTGATAGGCAAATAAAATGGCTTTATTTTAGCAACAAGTGATGATTTGGCAGAGGTGTTTGTGGATTTGATTAGGCATGGAATTCTATTATTGTCTCTGGCTATAGGGCCAAGCGTTGAGTTAGCAGAAGACCAGGAAGCATCCACATTGACTTTTATAGCATTAGGTTCCGGCCTTTCCCAATAGACAATGGAGATGGAAGGTTTTGGAGGTGGTCTGAGGGGTGGGATCAGTGAAGAGATGGGATGACTCATACTAGGGTGTTTGATTGAGAGACAAGGCTTACCTGAAAGGGATAGGAAGATTAGCTCTCTTACTTCTTTGCATATATGTACTGTTGAATTTTTTTTGCTATTAAAGTAGAAAGCATTGCTGGCTTTCCACAGGGACCAATAGATCAAAGAGGGCAGCAATCTACAAATAACTCTATGCATTCTAGGAAGGTCATTACAGTTCCAATATGCAAAGAATCTATCAGTTAATTTGTCTAAGGTATGTAGGTTAAGTTCCATGAAAACAGCAGTATCACTCCATATAGTTCGAGCCGGTGACATGAGATGAAAAAATGTTCAAGAGAATTAGCATGATTACATGCTGGGCATTTAGAATCTAAGCTAAAACCACATTTAATTAAAACCTCATCAAAAGGCAAAAAGGAATTTAGCATTTTCCAGGTGAAAATTGAGATTTTTTTTCTGCGGCCTGGGGTTCCATATGAGTTTAGTAGCAGGAAAGGTACATGTTGAATGGGTGAGTGCCTTGTATGATGATCTGAATGTAAAAACTCCAGTCTCCTCTGGTTTTCAGATAAGTTTATCATCTCTTTCCTTATTAATATCTGCCTCCTGCAAGAAAGTCAGAGTATCATGCTCTAAAAAAGGGGAAATCTGAGTTAAGATAAAACTTTTATTATTGATGAAGTCAGCTACTGAGCAAGAGGAAAGTGTAGAAAGGGTAGAGAGAGGGACACAATTAATGAGTGGTCCATTTGGGCACCAATTAGCAGTCCAGAAGTTACAGTTACCTTGGTCATGAATAACCATAGAGTTATTTTCAGCAAAAGAGTTTATGGTGCATATTCTCTTCCAACTTTGGGATTTTTTCTGTGTGTTTGAGGTAATGACCATATCAGTTTAGCCCACATGGTGCTACCCTGTTGGCTTTTCCACCACAGTTTAAGGGAACATGAGTCAATTATTGCCTGAACTGATCTGAACCCTAACCCATTTTGAGATCTATGTACAGCTAGGTCAGACCATTTTCTCCAAACTTTGTTCATTTTCCTTCAGTTTCTCCCCAAAAGAGTCTGAACATTTTCTTCTCCAGTGTCTTAATTATCTGCTTAGGGGGCTTAAGGACAGTCCATATATGTTATGGAAGGGAATATATGCATGATTGAATGAGAACCATTTTACCTCCTGAACATAACCACTTGTTTTTCCAATTCATCAATTTCTTATCTATGAGTTCAAACAGTGGTTAAAAATATGTGTTGAGTGTTCTTCCCTTAAAAATTGGGCAGCCTAGGTATTTGAATGGAAATGACCCTTTTTTCATTCCTAGGATTGTCCTAATCTGATTTATCCTTGCAAGTGTAGCTCTTTTACTAATATAGAAATCACACTTTTCATAATTATTTTTTTGGCCTGAGGTAGATTCAAAAGTTTCTAAGAAAGCTTTGATCCTTATTAGATTAGATTTTGAGGCCTGCATAAAAATGATGGTGTCATCAGCATAACTTAAATGTGAGGCTGGTGTGATGGCAGAGGGTAGCTGATAGTATTTAAGACTGTTGTTCAGGAAAATGAAGGATAGACTTCTAGAGAAAGCTTCAGAGAAAATATTAAAGAGAAAGGGAGAAAAGGGATCACCTTGTTTGATGCCTCGGTAGCTTTAAAAAAGCCAACCGGGCTACCATTCATGAGCACTGAGAAGTGTGCCTGAGAGAGATTGTTCATCATAGCATTCAAAAAGTTACCTGTAAAACCAAATCTACAAAGTATGCTTTTTAAAAAGTTCCAATTAACCCTATCAAAAGCCTTCCTAAGGTCTAGGTTTATGTTTTTTTGTCTAAAAACCGTATCATTTCCTGAAGATAAAGTATATTGTTAGAAATGTCCCTGTTTTCATGAAAGCAGATTGATTTGGTGAAATTAATTTTTCCATATAGGGTTTCAGCCTTTCCATTCGCACCTTAGAGCATATCTTGTTTGCTACCATTTGAAAGACTGATTGGCCTGTAATCATCAAAAGAGGAATGAGTTTGTTTTTTTGGGATTAAAGCTATCTAAGTGCTGGTGATGCCTCTTGGCATATCCGAGCCTAAGAGGAAATCATTTATTGCAGATTTCAGATCCTCTTTAATGAAATCCCAGCATTTAATGAAATCATTTAAGCACGTTTCAAGGAGTCACATATATCACATATTGATGGAGTCACGAGTACACTCGTTGTTCTTGATATAAATGAGTCCCGTCGTGGACATCGTTCCTTAGGATAAAATCATTGAAGGTAATTTTAATTAGTAAAATTACCTCAAAGTCACACAAATTCCGAATGACTATCACCGACAAAGACAGAGAAAAAAGACAAGACTTAAGTTAAGAAGTAGGGAGGAACTTGAGAATGTTGTGAGGTTTCCGTCTGACATAGAGGCTCTATTTATCGATGTCTAAGAAATCCTATGGAAAGATATGCGGAAGATCTAATTCGGTAATCAGAGAAAATATTCTCTAACCACCAAATATTTTAATATATTATGGAAAGATAAGAATATCATATTCTTTATCATGATTAACCGCGTATGAAATCTCATATATCCACACGTGATTCTAAGAATATTTGTTATGCGGGTTGGGCTTTCTAGAGACTTCCACACGATCCAAATGTATTTTAGACAGTAAAAAATTAAAGAAAACTTATTACGTGCGAATGAATTTCCAAGTTTCCATTCTAAGAGTGACTCTTTGAGCATCCATGTCTCATTCACCCTTTATCCATTTTGAGAGTTTAAATAGTCGATTTTATAGTACTCGCAGAGGAGAATCCAAAAATGACGTACACTGACCCTAATTCAGTTCTAGCCCAACTCAAAAAGAAGCCCAAAAGTTGACAAAATTCAACTTGTTTTACAATCATTATCCAACAATCCCCCACATGAATAGATATTGATGTGGAATCAGAACAATCATGCCAGACACGGAGTTTAACTTGGTGATAGATTCATTTAGATGACATAGATGTTGCATAGGATAAGTAGGTGTCACCTTTGAACTTTCCCTTGAGAGAGTACACTTAGCCCACTGGTTAGGAAGTAGAAGCAATGTCATTGAACTTCCCCGACCGCTTGTGTTAACGACAATGCACTTCCCACAGACATGTTTCCTAGCTTTTGTGCTTTCCTCGGTTGTGTCCATTAATCAGGCCATGGTACACCCCCTAGTTCTGTAAGGTTTCTAAGGAATTGCGTCCCAACAATTCCCTTTCGAAGCGGCCACACTTCTCACTTACATTGGTGATTCTTAGCGTAAGAAAAGTTCCGTAAACTATGCGCTCTTTCAAGTATCATACACTCGATGCCGTGAATCATTAAAATAAATTTAATGCTTAACCTTTATTCACTTCACAGTTTCTTTATCTTAGGAAATAAGACAGGAGGTATGAATTCCCCACAGTGATCGCAATGGGTCTTTGCAGTTTAGTTGTCCCTTTGAACCTGGATCTTGGGATCTCCAGTCACATAGTTTGGGTGTCCACGTACGTAACCCATCATTTAATGGACTTTAGTCCCATTCTTCTTGATTATGTTTCAACTCTCTCTCGATCCAACCCTTTTGTCAAGGGATCGGCTATGTTGTCCTTCGACCTCACATAGTCAATTGTGATCACTCCAGTTGAGAGAATTTGTCTAATAGAACTATGGTTGAACATTATACAACAATCAATTGTCCTTACAAATATATGGGAAAATGAACAATGACATGTTAGCTATAACATATATTACAAATACATGTTACAATATATAACAATAAATAAGGTTGCTCATAAACATTAAATGTATTGAACCTCCAAATAGACAACAATGTGAGGCACAAACACTGTCAGGGTGACTTTTGAAATGACAAGTCATCCATCTATGGTCCATCCATGACTCTCGTTGTCCTGTTACATCGAATACACTACAAACAAAATTTAAGTTAGATTTGAGCAGACACTTTATTAAAACACATATAATATAGTCAGACTTAGATAATGTCAATGTCAGCTTGGAATAGAGTGAATATGGGTATAAGCAATGCCGTACATTATATTAACTGATATCGGTTAGGCCAACCTAATTGCGAACCCACACCTTCAACTAATTTCATTATTTTCATTAACATGTGTGACGTCGGTCTAAATTCAGAGTTACATTGCGGTAGCCGACAGACTGATACCGACGTTGCACATTCATATAGTGTTCATGTAAATAATTATTTTTGTACACTATATACGAACATGGCATCATATGTGGAAATAAAAACAATATACACTATGCAACATGTTACACAATCATCGTACATTATGAAAATATACATGCTTTGATCAATGAGAAAAATGACATGTAGAATGTATGGTAATTGAATTGCTAAATTAACATTGAATGTATGGAAAACTACCTCAACTAATTTGAACGGAGGTGCTCCATCATTGGACATCTGTTCGTTTGTGGGAGAAACAAATTGATTGAGCTCTTGAATTGTTGTGTTAAAGGTGTGGATGGAGAAAATGGTGTGTTGTATCTAGGGTTTGGAGAAAGTATGTTATAGATGTAAAATGGGTAATGGTTCTAGTTTTAATGACATGAAATTTTTGTGGGGGGAAATTTTTGCTTCAAATTCTCGCCTAAAAATTTGGTTTCCCGCTGGAAATTCCATTTCGACCAACGTAGGGGACTGTTCGGTCATGGTTATGCATTTGGCGACATACCTGCGACTTTGCAAATGGGGGAAATTGGTATTTTTTTTAAAAAAAGTGTCATAAAATACTCCCTGTTAAGAAACAGGTTCCTTCAGTGAAAATATGAATAAAAAATTGTTATCCTAAAATTTGTATGTGGACTTCTACCATTTTCTCGGAGGTACCTACAGTGTAAATATTTAAAAGTTCATCGGTGTAAATATAAGTAACCATCTATAATTTACTTTAGCCACGTACAAGCGCTTTCTAAAATTTGATGGATGCAATTTTATTATATTTTATTTTCATAAAAATCCTAGAATAAGGAATTTCATTTGATTTTACGCGGTGGAAATCATCGTTCCGATGAAGCTTATCCTAGGGTATAAATGGAATAACTAATACAAATGATGGACGAATACCCCCTTGAATTCATTCTGTCATTACTAAATTGGAACGTCTTGGTCATGAGAGTGTGAATTAGATTAGGGTGTCTCTAAATTTGCGTTACCACATCTCCCATATTCGCGGACGGACCTAATTAGTTCAAATATTAAGAACCGGACCCGGACCCGTACGCGGAGGTAAAATCGTGAACCATGGAGATAAAATTGAATCAAAACGTGCCGGAAGGGACCTAATTTGCAATCCTCAGTCAAACTTATATCATCGAGAATGATTACATAACAGGCATGATCTCATGGAGACTTTTCCCACTAAACTTCTACCAAATAACCTTTGTCTACTTATAAGTAACAATCTATAATTTACTCTAGACCACTTACAAGTGCTTTCTAAAATGAGATGGATGTGATTTTATTATATTTTATTTTCATAAAAAACCTAGAACAAGAAATTTCATTAGATTGTATGGGGTGGAAATCATCATTCTGATGAAGCTTATCCTAAGGGTATAAATAGAATTACTAATACAAATGACGGACGAATAACCCATTTCATTCATCCAGTCATTACTAAATCAGAATGTCTTGGTCATGAAAGTGTGAATTAGATTAGGGTGTCTCTAAATTTGCATTTCCACATCTCCCACATTCGCGGACGGACCTAATTAGTTAAAATATTAAGAACCTGACCTATACGTGGAGGTAAAATCGTGAACCATGGAGGTAAAATCGAATCGAAATGTAACAGAAGGGACCTAATTTTCCATCCTCAGTCAAAATTATAATCATCGAGAATGATTACATAACAGGCATGATCTCATGGAGACTTCTCCCAGTCAACATCTACCAAATAACCTTTGTCTACTTATAAGTAACCATCTATAATTTACTTTAGACACGTACATGCGCTTTCTAAAATTTGGTGGATACTATATTTTATTTTCATAAAAACCCTAGAATGAGGAATTTAATTTGATTGTATGTGGAGGAAATCATCGTTGCGATGAAGCTTATCCTAAGGGTATAAATGGAATTACTAATACAAATGACGGACAAATACCCTGTTCCATTTATGCGGTCATCACTAAATCAGAACATCTTGGTCATAACAGTGTAAATTAGATCAAGGTGTCTCTAAATTTGCATTTCCATATCTCTCACATTCGTAGACAAACCTAATTAGTTAAAAAAAATTAAGAACTTGACTCGTACGTGCATGGAGGTAAAGTCGTGAATCGATCGAAACGGACATTCATCAAGTTCATGGAAAATTATAAAATTCAATTAGTATTTCTAACATACTATAGAGCATTTGTTAAGGTCAACTACATATTTTTTGGTCAAATGTGGGCTCATCTGAAATGCTAGTGGGCTGAAATGGTTAGGGCCGTAGTCGCATATACTGATGTCGATCACATGTCAGTAATAATGTCAGATTAGGCAACTTTATATCAAATTCACAATGACCAAGTTATACATTATTTATGCAACCAATCTATAATACATAAAACCCATCTGCGAAGCCTATCTATTATACATTATGTATGGAACCCATCTATAATACTGCAATGTCGTAAAGATGTCTATTGTCTTTCGACTACAACAATAACAATACGAATTTGCATTTACTACGGTGGATAACACAAGGTCAAAAAATGACGTCGTTTCAAAACGTCTATAAATAAATGGCCCCCCAGAATCAGCTTAAGCTCCTCAATGCTAAGTTTCCCACAAATACCAAGAGTCTCTCCACCCCCTTCCTCTTCTCCTTTGACAAAGGTATGGATTTCTACTCAAGTAGTGCCTAAGTTTTTTTAATTGTTACCTCACCTTGTTTAATTAATCTATACTTTTTGTATGAGTAGTATTTTTGGTTATCCAGTTCTTACTTAGATTTGTTAGAGTGAGAAGTTTTCTTACATGTGAACCTAGGATACGTTTGTTCTTGTTTGTGTTAGGAAGTTTTTGTTTAATTTTTTCTTATTAATGCATGTTTTGTTGATGGGTTTATGTATTTTATGTCTTACTGTCTTTGACCCATGCAAATTCGGTCTCCAGTCGCACATCATTCGTATATAATTGTGAGTTTGCACATTCTTACCTGAAACTGTTGCATTAGCCGTCATAGTCGTGCATATTTATACGTCGATAATACCGATGTCTTAGCGACTTTGCATGTAGGTATTTTACTTAACTGTTTATCCATGTATGCAAACTCGGTTTAACGCCAGTCATGATATCAGTCTTGTTGAGTAAGCATCAACATCGGTAGAACATGTCGAAACTACCACTAGTTGAAACCGATATATTCGTGCGACGCATTGCCAACTTTGCACATTTTTCTTATTAGGAATGTAAACATATTGTTCACTTCATATACAGGTATAATGGGTGGTGAAAGATCCTCCAGGCGCTCATTTTTCGAGGTATCTTACCATTTTGCATCATATATTTACTAATATATATGCACAATACTATATTTAAATTAATTTTAATTTGTTTTAATTATACAGTTCTCTGCACAAAGGTGAAACCCTGAACCGGTTGTCTTCAACATTGAAGACCATACAATGGCTCCGAAAAACTGCGTTTCTTTTTTTTTTTTTAAATAAACCATCATAGATGGGGGAATTTGTATTAGCCTTCCCAAGCCGTAATAAAACACAAATAAAGAAGCCAAAAAAGGCTAAGTAACTGTACATTCTGAGCGGATTGCTCTTGAAGCAACCATTAATTGCTTCCAAAAGAATAAACTAGAGTATGAGGATGCTATAGGCTGGACTCTCGAACTTGTTAGTGAATCAACATAGAGACACAGGTCAGTCAGAGAGAATAACCATAAGCATAACCTCTTAATGTTGCATAACAAAAGAAAAAAACTAGCAGATTGATAGAGGAAGAAGAAAAACTGCGTTTCTACTGCACCTTGAAGCAAAACAACTTTGCGAAAAACCCAACTTTAGTAAGGATTGAAACTTGAAAATAATTAAAAGCGTTAAATTATTTTATTTTTAGTGAATACTAATTGTTTATAATTGCATATATTTGTTCATTAGGACTTTTTTTTATTAATACACCCCGACTGAAATTGTACAACTTCTGCCGAAGGCAACGGTACACCAAACGTATAACCCAATCTTTTCCTTTTCAGGACTACATCCCCACCCGCAATATGACAATTATCGTCCACCCACAATCCATCCATATGTTATCGTCTACATACTGGTGGTCTTCCAATGTCCTCTAAACTCGGGAATACGAAAAGAAACTTAGCAGTTTCAGATTTGACGAGCTGCTCAATTTCATCTTCAAAAAAATAACTTCTTCTTATGGAGTACGACATGACACTTCTCATTGGTTGGAGCTTGGATATAAAATACCTAACTAGCTTGGGCGGCTAAGATGAAATTATCTTTCTTGTAGCCCACTCATTCAAGTCCACCAGCGTAAAACCCATGTGAATCTCAGAACAAACCACTATACCATTTTCAACCCATCTGCACTTGAAGACAACTTTAAACTCAACACAATCCGACTCCCAAATCTACTCGATGAACCCATAAAAGGCCATAATTGTGAGGATAGTTTTTTTGTCTTTCTTGCTTGACTGCCACATGGATTCAGATTCCACAGAAACCCCGCTGGTTTGAGTTGTGCTCTTTTTGTCCTTGACCACTATTGAAAAACTGTATCCATTAATGTCATAGCCATGGTATCTTTTCATGGTGCAGTCGGGTGTCCTTGCAAAAGAGTTCAGCAGGAATTCCATCCACATTGCAACGATTGTAAAAGCAACTGACAAACATTGCAGAATTCTCCAGTTGTAGCTGATTCAACGGCCATTCGGGATAGATTTCTTCTAATTGTGTCATGTGCTCTTCAATATTTATTTTAGTCTCACTCTTATTATGCAAAAACCATAAAGTTGAACTCTCATCAATTCAGCATTGTAGGGTGTGTAAAGTGTACCTTTGGACCATGGGATCCCATTCTTCCTGCCACTTTGCACATGTTGCTAGACTCTAAGTGTTGTCTTCCCAATTAAATTCGAAGTGCAATGCTCAATGATCTCTTCTGTGACATACCTATGCACAATGCTCGCATCGGCTCAGCTTCGATTGCGTACATAGCTCTTCAACACCCCCCATGTGCCACTCAAATGGGACATCCAATGCATCCCAACAAGAACGCAATTTCTGATTTCCCTTATCACATGGAAGACGAGATGGAGCATAATGTCAAAAAATGCTAGGGGAAAGTACTTCTCAAACAAATAGAGCACTACAATCCCTCAAGCTCCAACTCATCAAGCTGTTTTCGGCTAATATTCTTTTAGAAAATGGAGTTGAAGAAGAAACACATGCAGATGATGTAGAATCTCACCTCCTTCTCCGTGATGCCACAGATAGCCACAAACAAGAGTTGTTGCATCAAGATGTGAAGATTATGGAATTTCAATGCATTAAGATGCAATTCATCGTTCACAAACTGGCTAACATTGGAAAAGTAGTCTGGAAGTCCTTTGATTCACTTAATACACTAACAAACTGACCTCCTCTCCCTTTCACCTCTGAAGCTAAATCAACTTGTATACTAAGTTCAACCAAGTCCTTCCGTGCATTCAAGCTATCCTTTGTCTTACAAGGAATGTTAAGTAAAGTACCAATTAAACTCTCACATACATTCTTCTCTATATGCATCACATCCAAACAATGGCAAACTCCCAAATTCTCCCAGTATGAAAAATTAAAGAAAATCGATCTTTTCTTTCAAGGTCCATCATTTGTGGCAAGCACTTTAGATATCTTTTTCCCAATAAGAACATTTAATTTCTTCACCTTGTTGTGGATGGAAAACCCACTCAATATTCTTGGTGCCTTCTTCCTCTCCCCCCTCCCAACAAAATGAATTATGTCGTCTTGTAACTTGTGCTTTGCCAAGAGGAATTTCCTGTTAGCCAGATACACAGTCTTCCTACCATTCTTCAACTACTGGAAGTCAATTGCTTTCTTGCACACAAGACATGCCTTGTGACCCTTAAGCACATAGCCCGAAAGATTACCATAAGCCAGAAAATCATTTATCGTACAGAAAAGTATGGCCTTAAAATTGAACTTGGCCCCACAATAACCATCAGACACATCAACACCGTCAGACCATAAAACCTTTAAATCTTTAATGACTGGGGCTAGATAGGTATCGACATCAATTTCGGTTGTCTCGGACCCAAAATTATTAAAGGCATCCAAACATATTTCCTCTTCATGCAGAGATATGAAGTTAGATTGTTTCAATGAACTGGCCATGAACTATGTTTCAATGACATGTTACCAAAGGGATTCATACCATCAGTACACAATGTCATCCTCAAATTCCCATGTTCAGTTGCATACTATGGATACATCTTGTCAAAATTCTTCCACTGAAATGCATCTGCAAGATGACTTATGGTGTATACCTAGCCCATAGATCACATCACTAACCCATAAATTAAGGCTAATGAGCTCTAGGCCCAGCCCAAAAATAAAATATAAATAGGGCTAGCAAACTGAGAAAGGCAAAGCCTAGTCTGAAAGACTTGATCACAAACCGACAAAGGCGGAACCACATTTAAAGGTTTATTCACAAACCGAAATTATAGGAACCATGATGCAACCCACGATCTCAGATGCTAACAATGCGGAACCATGATTTTGAATACCTATAAATACAAGGAGAGAAACAAGGAGGAAGGTAAGTGAAACTAAACTGAGAAATTCTAATTCTCTGCAGGAAAATTACTGATTTGAGCATCAGAGTATTTTCCCGAGAATCACTCCTGAGATCTATTTTGCATGGGAATAGAATATGTGGTAAACTGCAGTTACTTTGGTTGATCGGGAATACCACATCATTTGGCACCGAATATGGGGACGAAAAAAAATAGTCCTTTATTCTCTTCAAAGTAGACAATGATGTTCACTAGAAGTGACAAAAGTTAGAACCACCATACACAAGAATAAATAGTTGGGCAAACCAAGAGCATGCATCAAAGCCAAATCACGCATATGTCTCTATTAGAGAATGGGAACACAGTAAGGAAGATACAAAGGATTATGAAGAGGAAGCATAATCTCCTAACACAAATCAAAAAAAGGAAAAGATAGCATTCACATAATTCCTAGAAGCAAATAGAGAGCATCGGTACAATCAGTTCTTAGCCACTCTCAAGCCAAAATCCCCAAAAATAAGTAAAAATACAAGTCCAAAGCATGAGAGCCTTAAGTATGAGGATGAGTTAAGAGATATAGTGGCAGATGATGATGCAGACAAATAACTAATGGCACCGGATCTTCGTAATTTCAAGATGCCAAAGGACTTCAAGTTGCCTTTGTATGTTAAAATTTATGATGGGACAACACACCAGATGGAATTCCTGCATTCCTATCGCAACAACATGATATTTTCTGATACAAAAATTGAGTTGATGTGAAAGGTTTTCCCTATCTTTTTATTGGGATCAGGGATTACATTGTACAATGACGAACCAAACGAAAGCATTAAGTCCTGGGCACAGTTGTTAGATTTTTTTTGGGGCACTTCTATTAGAAGCAAAAGTTCTCTAAAACAATAGCATAACTAAACAACATAGCTTAGAAAAGTGATGAAAGTCTCACAAAATACCATAATAGGTTCGTCATGGAAAGTTTGAACATTCATGATCTTTTGTTCCAATCCCCGTTGGGTGCATTCACAGGGGGGCATATGACCAGGAGAATTTTACGAGGAACTCACAAAGAACATGCCCAAAAACCTAAAGGAATTGCAAAAAATGATTGAACAATATGTGCAAACTGAAGAGGCATATAACTGTAAGATAGAGTGGGAGCGGAGCGAGGCGAAAATAGAATAATGGAAGATCCAGAAGGAAGTTTTATAAATAATAAGGGAAAAGAAAAATCCCTTTCAGAGGAAGAGAATTTGAAATGCAAAGCACATCGTTCCAAGAAACACCTCTGACAAAGTTGCGAAAAAAAATCTGGCAAGCGAACAAAGAGCTATTTCTTGAACTGGCACCAATGATAGCACCTCTATACAAGAGATCCAGAGAATACTATTGTGCCTTCCACAAGGATCATGGGCATGCCATCGAATATTACAGAGACTTGAGAAGGAAAATAGAAGAGAATTTGAGGAATGGCTATCTGAGCCAGTACAAGAAAGAAGATGGAGGAAACCAGTACAACAAAGCTATCAAAGTAGGGATCTCCATGGCCAAGAGCTAAGCCGTAGCAAACACACGGAATAAGAACTAAAAGATGAAAGCAGTGGTGGATTACACAGAAGATATAGCAAGTGAGGCTATAGAAAGAGTAATCTTATCGGTAAATAGATCAATTGAGTCTCTATCAAATAATGCCTGGAAAGCCAAGGCCATATATTTGCCACCACAAGAGCCTGTTGACAAGAGATTTCATGTGAATGAGACATTCACATTTAGTGAAGAGAATGCATTTCCCAATACTTCACCTCACAATGACCCAATGTCTATTATTGATAAGATTGGAAATGCAATGGTTCATAGGGTGTTCATAGATTATGGGAGCGCAATTGAAATCTTATTTTTGGATTGCTTCAATAGGTTGGGGTTCAATCGGATTGACCTAAAGAAGTCCACACCCTCTCTTGCAGGATTTATGGGGCGAGCGGAGACACCTTTTGGTAACATACAACTACATGTTACAATAGGTGAAAATGATAGAAACTATGCTATCATGTGCGACTTTTTGGTCATGGATGCACCAAGTTCATTTAATACTATCATCAGTAGGCCTTGGATGTTTACATCAAAGGCAATATGGTCTATATACCATTTGGTAATAATGTTCCTGACTCCAACAAGAATTGCAACAGTAAGAGGAAACCAACAAATAGCCAGACAATGTATGGCTATTGCGATGAAAGTAATAAAGAAGGTGGAGCAAACAAAAATGGTTAGCACTATCTCAGATAGTGGCTTGCTCAACCAATCATATCCTATAATAAATCTAGGAGAAAAGACTGAAGTTGTCATTTTGGATGATGAAAACACCTCTAAGGGATGCCAAAAGGACCGTTATGCTTTTCCAAACTTGATCAGCTAGTCGAAGCGATTTATGGATACGAAGTCCAAGCTTTCTTAGATCCGTATAAGGGATATCACCAAATATTGATGGACCTAGAAAACGCAGAAAAAAAGCCTTCATAACAAGCTTTGAAATATTTTGCTATGTGAAGATATTGATTGGCCTCAAAAATTCTGAAGCAACATATCATAGAGTGGTTGAAAATTCATTTCGCAATCAAATTGGGAATGTTGAAGCATATATTGACGACATGGTTATAAAAAGTAAAAGGATATGCAACTTTGTGAAAGACTTGAAGGAAACTTTGGATACACTAAGTGCGATTGGCATGAAGCTTAATCCGGAGAAACGCATAATCGGAGTAGCCGCCAAAAAATTCTTAGGATACAAGGTATCCTCAAAGTGGAACGAGGCTGACCTAGAGAAAATACAAGCGATAGTTGACCTTCCTCAACCACGAACAGTTAAGGAAGTGCAAATATTAATAGGATTTTCGGCATCAATTAGTAGATTTGTTTCAAAGGCAGCTGAGAAACACTTTCCACTCTTTGAAGTCCTTAAGAAAGTCAAAAGTTTAGCCGGAGCAAGGAAATTTAGAAAGCATATGAGTCCTTGAATGAGCAGCTTCATGAATTACCAACACTAAAGCCACCAATCCCTGGAAAAACACTATATCTGTACTTGGCTATTTTAAAAAATGTAGTGAGCTTAGTTTTGATGCGTCGAGAAGGCCAAAAATAAGTACCAGTGTACTACATCAGTAGAATACTGCAAAGTACAAACAGGGCGTACTTGCTAGTGGAAAGATTAACTCTAGCTTTGGTATATTCAGCAAGGAGACTGCGAACATATTTTTACAGTCATGGGATCGTAGTCTATACTGATTACCCAATCAAGAATATCCTAAGCAAGACTGAATTATATGGTAGAATGACCAAGTAGGCTCTTGAATTGGGGAAATATGAGATCCAGTTTCAACCACAAACTGCAATCAAGGCATAAACATTAGCAGATTTCATTGCAAAGATGAAAAGTGCAGATGCATGAGAGGAAAATACGCAAAAACAAATCTTGGAATCGACAAAGTAAAATCCAAGTGGGTAGACATCGAATGGAAATTGTCCATTGATGGAGCATCTAGCAAGGAAGGTTGCGGCGCAGAACTACTACTAGTCAATCCTGAAGGAGGAGAGCACATAAATTCACTTCATTTTGATTTTCCACTCACCAATAGTGAATTTGAATATGAGGAATTAATATGTGGCTTAGACCTTACAATTAGGATGAGGTCAAAAGCATTCAGGGCTTTAGTGAATCACAGATACTGGTCCAGCTAGTATGTGGAGACTACGAAGTGCGAGAAGAGCAGCTGATAAAGTATTTGAGGAGAGTTTGTCAGCTCATTGCTCAACTCGAATACTTAGATATTCAACATGTACCAAACAGTGAAAACACAAAAGCAAACGCTTTGAGAAAGATGGCGACAACTGGATTAGATTCTTTAATCGAACACAAAGATGTGAAAGTGGAGGTCATTCCAGTCAGAAGTACAGTAATAAAAATTGTGTCAACGGTCCAGACAGAAGAAGTGAATTGAATGACACCATTAGTGAATTACTTTGCAATCGGAAAGTTGCCAACCGATAAGATACAAGCTTGAAAGTTGGAATTTCAATCTCCCAACTACGTTTATTAAGGGGGAATTTTATACAAGAAAGGTTTCTTATCTCCATGGATAAAGTGTGTAGGACCATCGCAAGTAGGCAAAATTCTGAAAGAAGTGCATAAAGGATTATGTGGAATGCACCAAGGGTCTCGAACAATTGTGAAGAAGATAATTCAGGCATGATACTATTGGCCAACCATATTCAATGATGCACACAACTTCATTCTCAAGTGCAATAATTTCCAGATTAATGCCCCGATGTCGCGTAAACCATAAGCTGCTTTAATGGGAATATATAGAGCTTGGCCATTTGATAAATAGGGAATTGACTTTGTCGGACCTTTTCCAAAGGTTGCTAGCAATTCTAGATTTCTAATTGTGGAAGCAAAGCCATTGGGAAGAGTCACAACAGAGGTAACAAGAAAGTTTGCTTGGAAGAATATAGTTTGTTGTTTCGGGGTGCCACAAACTATTGTCACAGACAATGGCACAGAATTCACAAGTGGGACCTTTACTGAATGGTGCTCGAAGCTAGGGATTGCATAAAAGCTTACATCAGTAGCTCACCCTCAAGCAAATGGTCAAGTGGAAGTAATCAACAAAACCATAGTTCAGAGTATCCAAAAACGATTAGAAGGATAGCATCTGGCTGGATGGATGAGTTACCCAATACCCTATGGTCGTACAGAACAACTGTTCAACAACCAACGAGAGAAACACTATACAATATTGCCTATGGTCATTAAGCGTAATACCAGTGGAAATAGGGAACTCAAGACTTCGAGTGGAAGAACACAAGGAGGACGATAATATCAAAATAATGAGGTTGGATTGAGACAAATTCGAAGAGAAAAGACAACAGGCAACAATCACAGAAGCAAAGTACAAACAAATGATGGGAGTATACAATCAGAGAGTCAAAGAGACGCAATTTCTAATTTGTAATCTCATACTGCGGTAAAATGAAGCAAGCCTAGCAGGAGAAAAAGGAAAGCTAACCCAAAGTGGGAAGGCTTGTACAAGATAACTAAAGCGCACCAATCCAACTGCTACGAGTTAGAAAGATTGGATGGCAGCAGTGTCCCCAATACTTGGCATGTGATCAAACTAAGAAATATTTATGTGTAGATCCAAAGAGGAGGATAGAAAAATCTAGTTGTATAGGAGCCATGAGATGATCATTAGTGATGTTCGCAATTGTTTTTGTTTTGAAGGCAATATTATCGCAGCCGTACATTATAAATATCAAAAGCATCTTTTGAGGAAAATTACTTTTCATGTCCTTTACTTGCATCTTGTGAATAATAGCCAACTATGGCACATCGAAAACAAAATACCAAGTCTTGTAGTCGCGAGAAATTGAATTTGACCAATCACGATGCAACAAGCTACGGGAGTTGTCAGATGGTAATTAACAAAATTAGGAAAACCAACAAAAGAAAGCAATAGATCTTGCGATGTGAACGACACAACTCTTCGATTTTGCAAGCTATAGATCTTGTAACTTTGCAATCTTACTTTTGCAAGCCATAGATCTTGAAAAAAGGTATACATGCCTACAAAAATAGCAACGTCGGCCAGCAATAGAACTTGCGGTTTGCACAATACAATCTCTCGAGTTCGCAAGCAATAGATCTTGCAGCCATAGATCTTGAAAAAAGGAAAATAGGCCTACAAACACATCGACAAAAGCAGTCAATAGATCTTGTAAGTTCGCACAATACAAACTCTTACTTGTGCAAGCTACAGATCTTGCAAAAAAAGGCAAATGGGCCTACAGTGTCAGTGACAGAAGCAAACAATAAACCATGCAGCTTTGCATGGTGTAGGTTTAAGACCTTAATTATGAAGGCAATAGACCTCTTATATAAACTTACAACCGAAAACGGGCAAATGCAAAAAGCATAACACTTTATGTTAATCGAACAAACTAGATTCAAAAATACGAATCAACATAACATAGAAGTACTACTTGAAAATTTTCATAAATTAAGCTAGTACATCAAATAGAAGAAAAACAATCTTTGCCTTGTTGCATGAAATGATCTGGAAGATGAAGAACTGCCACAACGACGAGATTGCTCAGCCTCGCGATGAGATTGCTCAACCTTGCGATGAGATTTCTCAACCTCATGCTCTGGGAGGTCGTCACCATACCTCTCAAAGTTATATTTTTAAGCCCTAATGGTTCCAATCTACAATTAAGTAGATAATGGCAAGTCAAGGTCATCCACGAGAAGTAGGATCTTTTCAAGTGATTAAACATATATAGGAGAAAACATACTAGATACACACATATATAGATAAATATAAAAGCATGTAAAAAGGGGGGAGGGGTTGGTTGGTTTTTGGTCCTAAGTTATAAAATTGAAAGAAAACAATTAGCAAAGCAAGAGAACTATACTAATCATGCAACAACAACTAAATAGATGATTACAACAACAATTAGCAGAGCCTTGGGGGCAATCGACTTCCACTTCCAAACTTCCAATAGCTCATTGATTCATTCACTCATTCAATTACATTTATTGTCTATGAGAAATGTTATCACTTCTCATTCAAAGATCAACATTCATTCCTTCTTAATAGTAGTTTACAAAGACAAAAAATGACCATTTGCAAACCCCATTGATGATCACCCTAGGCAAACAACACCATAGAGGTATTTCATCGATGGCATTTCACATAAAAGACCATTGGTTTCGTTACAACAAATCTTCTACCAAAGACATAGTCATTTAACCAATAGTCATTTAACCAAACAAAGCATTAACTAGGTTAACCCTAGAACAAACCACATTCAAGGCTCAACCTTTCTTTGAATCTATGAGATAAATATGAGAACAATCCACAAGAATCACCACATATTATACACAAGAAGTTCTAAATCAATGCTATTGGATTTCATGTCAAATGAGCTAAGAAATTTGCAACTTTCCTAACACCTGAACACTTCAATCATACAAAAATTTCATATACTCAAAGAACCCATGGTATAAATGAGGCAAAACACAACATTAATGGCATGATAAATACTCTCCAACAAATGTTCATAAATGAGCAAATAGAGAATCTCACTACATAAGTTTTGAAGCTTAAATCAATTGCTCCCAAGAACTAAAATTAGCTACTAGAGTCATACTAATTACTGCTAACAAACCAAAAATAATACAAGAGAATTCAAAGATTAAAATGGTGGAAAACTAGGGTTAAAATAGTACAAAAATCGGGTGGAAAGAAGTTATAAATGAGAGGAAAGAGAATGCTATTTATAGTACAAAAAGGATAAGGTTAGGTTCTCGCCACCCATGCATCGTGACTCACGACGGGCGCCAGAACTTACCCTTGTCTTCTTTTCTTCTTCTTGTGGGAAGCACTCTTCTTCACAATAATTCCTTTCATTCTTCAAGTCTTCAAATCTTTGAAGCAAGTCTTCAAAGTCTTCAAAAGATGATCTTCAACGGCCTCCGGTCTTCAAGTCTTCAAATCTTTGAAGCAAGTCTTCAAAGTATTCGAAAGGTAATCTTCAATGGCCTCCAGTCTTCAAGCTTCCAAGTTTTTCCTTTGGCATGAAAAATCTACTTAGAAGAAGTAAAAGAGCGTAAAGTTTCTCTTACCCCTCCTTAGATAATTTCAAGGTAAAACACAAGCTCTTGATAATAAAAGAGCACAAAAGTGATCCCAAAAAGTACTAAATTATGCACATAAAATGGACACATCAAACCTCCCCACCTTAAAACCTTACTCGCCCTTGAGTAAGAAAAGATCCAAGAACACAAAGGAATTGACATATCCACATCCTAACTACTATTCCCCCAAGTCAATACCTCACAAAACTCTCAATATCACACATCTCAATGCTAAGGTCAAATGAGAAGTTTCCCACAACCCCCATTCCTAAATCTACCAAAACCATATCAACCTATCAATTCATTGATATCTCCAAAACATTTCCAAATCTCAAATTGAAAATCCCAAATCCAATGTTACAAGGTGAAACTAAAAGCTTGCATAAAGTTAAAACACATGCTCCACTTTATACCAATATATCATCCTAAAAACGAAATATATTAACGATAAAAAATTTCATAACTTACTTCTTTTTCCCCACTAAATTTCCCAATCCCAAGAGGTGTTCAAGATGCCAAGCTACCTGATCCATCCATATGGCTATAGCAACCTTATGACTCCAACGCCAAAAAATGAGTGAACACATAACACACTTTTTTCTCTCTTTCCCTCATTTTTCCTAGAAGCCCTTTCGAGTTTTCATCGTAGCCACACATCATGTTTCTTCAGCTCACATCTCACCTTTTTCCGCACATTTAGCCTCTCATTTTTACCTAGGTCACCCTTTCGGGGTTTTGACCTATTCGGGCCCCCAATGTTGCCTAAGATCCCCCAACTTAGCGGGATTCTTTTTATTTTATTATTTTTCTTTTTTCACTTTCAAATTTTTGTTTTCAAAATTTTCAATTTTTTTCATGTTTCTCCAATCCAAAAAATAGCAAAGTGATTTCCAAATGTTAAGGCTAAGAAAAATATCAAAGCTAACATCATCCAAGTACATCAAAAGTAAAGCATCCCCCAAAAAAAAGGGGAAAATATCCAAAACAAAGCAAAAGAAATATCCAAAAGTAGTAAGTCTAGAAAAAATATATCCCCAACCGACCCTCCCCACACTTAGAACGCTACATTGCCCTCAATGTAGACAAAATATGGCAAAAGCGTACACAGTGAAGTATGGAAAAGGGTAAGAATAAATGATCACAGTCACAGTTGTGAGGAAGAAGGACCACCACCAAAATAACGCTGCTAATAACGAGCCAGCCAATCCATGCTCCTCTGCCTCCTAGCTCTACACCTCTTTGCTCCGGGATCAGGGCCTGAAACACCACATGCCTGGGACTGTATCTCATGGATGCTAGCCGATAGGTGGTCAATTTCTTCATCCATCTCGATTAAGCTCTAGGAGAAAAACACATTATGCTTCAGTATCATGCAGTTCTTGCAGTAGAAACCATCTTGCATGGTCTGCATCATACGCACACAGAAATCAGGTGGAGGCTGGGAGTAATGAGGTGGCACATAATCTTCCTGCATAGGCTCGGTCTCTGGTGGAGGCTGTGGGGAGTGCTGCTGTTGAGGTTAGTTGCTATCATCGCACTGGACAGGGGCTAGACCAAGGTCATGGAGCTCGCGCTAAAAGTCCTCTCTGCACGAGGAGTCTGGTGAAATCGCCAAGTCCTCTAAGGGTGTATCAAACACCAACTTCGTTTTGTTGGGATGAGGAATTTCCATGAATGTGACCTTCCTAGCATCATATAACCAATGAAATACCCTCGTGGTCCACATAACACTAAGCATATTGAATCGCACCAACCACTCTGCGGTGATGAGTTATGAAGTGCGCCTCTCTAAGCGCGAAAAAGCAGCTGGTTGGACCAATCCAAGGTACTCTGCTAAGAGGCCGATCATGCCTCCAACCATAATCTTCCCCTTTGGCTTTCCTACCACCTCTACAATCCTCTTCATCCATAGCTCAACCCATAACCCGTATCCCAATCCCTCACTCGTCAAGTTCTATATGAAGTGAATGTCCCTGTTCGGAACATTCGTCGGCTCACTCGAGCAAAGCACTGTGCTGGCTAAATATTTATGCGCATAACGGAGTGTGTGATGGATGATGACACTGCTCTTGTCATGGGAGTTCTCCGCCCTTACGTTGATGACACTCCAGAATTGTATGTCGTCCTCAATCGATCGATCCTGGGCCAGTGGGTCCAGCCTCTCCCATTCTTAGCAGTGTCCCATCCAAATCCTTCCTCAACCTGGGAAACGGTCATCTCTCAAGGTATATCACCTAGGTGGAAAGTGATGTACCTCTCACACGGTTAATCATCAGTAATGCTCTATAGCTTAACTGTGGATAGGAACTCTAGTGTATATCCCCGGTAGGAGGGGGCACTCTTGCCCATGAAACCCTCCAACCCCCCTTTGGCGAGGAGGCATCAGACTGGCTGGGTAAGCCAAGATCGTTCAATGTGGGAACATAAACAAAAATTGTCTCCTTGAGCTGACGGTTGACCAAGGCTTCCCAACTCTCCGCATAGGACCCGGTTATCTAGGTCAAACCCATATAACTATAAAGAGAAGGAGGTACAGGGCTCGACTCCAGAGCCAGCAGCGGAGGTGGAGGTGGAGCGGCGGTGTGCCCACCTCGTGAAGGAACCTTAGGTTTCTTGGTAGGGGCCATATCTAACAACCACATCAAGCAAGTCAAATGCACAGGAATACACATACATGCAATATCACAAAATCATACTCAGCCTTACTAGTTTTGCCAACATCACAACCAAATCAAATCCAAGCCAACTAGTTCAAGTCCTAACCACAATTGCATATAGAATCCATGTCATATTCAACATGCCCATAATCTCAAGTCCATTAGGTTCTCACATAGTTAAACATCAAATATGTTATATCCCATAATCACAGTCATGCCTAACTAGTTTAGCTACCATTAATATGTTCATAATATTAACATTCAAGTGTCATGGCTAAACTATCCTAAGCATAACTACATTGCATCCCAATATCAACTATGTCTAATCAAGCCAACATGCCTAATGTCTAGTACAAGCCACAACTGAATTCTCAACCAAAGAAACAATATAAACACAATGCAAGCACAACACCAACATGAGCCAATCAACACAATCAAAATGAGCATAGTGCTATCCCACATCCAACCAAACTATAAGCATAATATATTCACACAATATCTATCAACCCAAATCTTAAGCACAATATATTCACAAGAATCTACAATGTTCTAACAATCTAAATCCCTAAGGCATCACACATAATCCACACAATATCCCATAAAATAGATTATACAACATAACCACAATTGAAGTTCAGTAAATTTAAGAAATGTACCACTTAGGTGCTTAGGATGAAGAAGGAACTAAGCCCACAACCAATTTGAATCTGGATTGCTAAAAATCATAAAGCCCCCAAATCCTAGGGTTTTGTGTTCTTAAAAAAACTAGGGTGATTTATGGGTAGAGATTGGGTATGATGGTTTGGGGAGTGGTGTAGGGTTAATTCTAAGGTGTAGCGGAAGTGAGTGATGGTCGGAAGGCGGTGGAGCGGCTGGAGGAGATGAATGGAGCAGCAGAGAAGATAAGGGGAAAATGGAGATGGGGTTTAAAAATTGGTTCTGCCCATTTTTAAAAATTGTACTGTACAAAGGGTTCATCACAACTCACGATGGGTAGGTCAAAAGGTTCTTCTGGTTAAAACCTTGGCCGCGAATCACGACCACTTCGTCGCGACTTACGATCACGAGTCACAAAAAGTGCAGCCAGAGGGCTCACTTTCAAGAAAAAATTCTTCTAATTTGGTTGCGCTAACGACCAAACTGTCACTATTCATGATAGTCCATTGTGACTCATGATGCGCTTATCGCAGCTCACGAAAAATGGAGCCTGAGAACTCATTTTCAACCAAAATCCTTTGATTTAGTTGTGACTCATGACCAAACCATCGCGACTCGCGATGGTCCGTCATTACTCATGACGATGCCATTGCAGCTTGCAAAAGGTAGAGCCTGAGGGCTTAAAATTTGCCAAAATTTTCTGAGCACGTCGCGACTCGCGACGATGTGGTCTCGACTTGCAGTGGACGACCTACCTGACACTTAGAAAAATTTTCTATCCCATTCTTTTGCCCAAGTTTATCCTTCATGACTCCAAACATTTCTCCCTTCATCCATTCAATGCCTTGGGTTCAAATTGCTACAAAATCATGGAAAAAACCCGTGAAAAGCACAAAGCAAAACAATGAAACTAAGGAAAAAAACTCAAAACCAAGCAACATCAACCGAAAGTCATGAATGACAATCTGGATGATCAAAACCAAGTATATTTAACGTTGTCGGCATGGCTCACTCCTCTCTCTTGGAGCTTACTCACAAACCGGATCAAAGAGATCAACATACTCTCCCTTCTCCGGCACAAAGTTCTCATCGTAATGCTTCAAACGTAGTCCATTGACTTTGAATGTATTGGACTTAGTTCGATCTAGGATTTCCACCGCACCATGCGGGAATACCTTCACCACCTCAAAAGGAATGATCCATCGAGACCTTAACTTACCGGGAAATAGGCAAGGGCAGAATTGGAATAGGAGAACCTTTTGACCCACGTCAAATTCCTTCCTAATGATCATCTTGTCGTGCCACACCTTTGTCTTCTCCTTATAGATTCCGGTGTTCTCATAGGACTCCCTCCGGATCTCATCTAGTCCATCCAATTGTAGCTTCATATGCAAGCCTACTTCATCTATATCAAGGTTGAATTCTTTGACTGCCCAGTAAGCCTTGTGTTGAATTTCCACCGGTAAGTGATAGGGCTTACCAAACACTAACCGGTATGGTGACATACCGATCAGCATCTTGTAAGCCTTCCAATACGCCCGCAAGGTGTCGTTCAACCGAGAACTCCAATCTTTCCAGTTAGGGTTGACCATTTTTTGAAGCATGGACTTGATTTCCCGATTGGAAGCTTCGTCTTGCCCATTGGTTTATGGGTGATAGGCGGTGGATGTCTTGTGAGTGATGCCATATTTCTTCAAGAGTGCCTCTATGGTCAAGTTGCAAAAGTGGGTGCCACGGTCACTAATCAAGGCTCGGGGTACCCAAACCTAGAGAAGATGTTATCTTTCAATAATTCTGCAACCACTTTAGAATTGCCAGTTCTAGTAGGTCCCATAAAGTCAATACCCCAAACATCAACGATTTCACAATATAGCATGGCTTTTTGGGGCATCTTATTTCTAGATGAGATATTTCCTACTCTACGGCACTTGTCACAAGCCTTAAAAAAATATGTGTGCATGCTTATTCAAAGTAGGCCAATAAAAACACTTTCTAAGACTTTCCTAGCGGTTCTTTTAGCTCCAAAGTGACCACCGCATGCATAATAATGACAAAAAGTGAGAATTGAATGCACTTTATTATCGGGGATGCATCTCCTAACAACTTGGTCTACACAAATTTTCCACAAAAAGAGATCATCCCACACATAATAGTTAGCATCGCTTTTTAGCTTATCTTTCTAGGCCTTAGAAAAATGAGGAGGAAATTTACCGGAGACAAGAAAGTTCACAATGTCGGCGTACCCCGGTTGGAGGTCCTTGATTGCGAACAGTTGTTCATCGGGGAATTCTCCCGTAGTTGATCCTTCATTGATAAATTTACCTCACTATCTTGGCATGGTGGTAACCGGCTCAGATGATCAGTCACAAGGTTCTCTGTGCCCTTCTTGTCTCGCACCTCCAACTCAAATTTACTCGGAAGTAGGATCCACCTAATCAATCTTGGCTTGGCCTCTTTTTTGTCATCAAGTGACAAAGCACTGCATGGTTAGTGTACTCAATAACTTTTGTACCAAACAAGTAAGATCATAATTTTTCCAAAGAAAATACCACTGCTAACAACTTCTTTTCTGTGGTGGAGTAGTTTCTCTGGGCATCATTGAGAGACATGGATGCGTAGTAGATGGCATGAGGCGCTCTCCCCACCCTTTGACCAAGTACCGCTCCAACGGCATGATCGCTAGCATCACACATGATCTCAAAAGGCAAAGACCAATCCGGGGGTTGTATGATAGGAGCCGAGACTAAGCTTTCCTTCAATGTATCGAAGGCTCCTTTGCAACCCACATCCATCACAAATTCCACCTCCTTTTACAACAACTTGCACAAAGGAGATGATATCTTTAAAAAGTCCTCGATGAACCAGCAGTAAAATCCTACATGGCCAAGAAAAGAGCGCACTTCGCACACATTAGTAGGATATGGAAAAGTGTGAATCATGTCTATCTTTGCCTTTTCAACCTCAATACCCTTAGAGGAGCCAACATGGCCTAAGACAATGCCTTGCTCTACTATAAAATGACACTTTTCAGAATTTAACACAAGATTAGTATCAATGCAACGTTTAAGAACTAGTGCTAAATTTGCTAAACAGTTGTCAAAAGAATTAACATGGATGGTGAAATCATCCATGAATACCTCAACAAAGCTTTCAACAAATTCTGAGAAAATGCTTACCTAACCCAACAAATTTGGAAAGTCGCGGGGGCATTACATAACCCAAAAGGCATACGCCAGTAAGCAAACGTACCAATGAGGCACGTTAAAGTGGTATTTTCTTGGTCTTCCGGGGTAACGTTTACTTGAATATACCCCGAGTTCCCATCCAAAAAGCTATAGAAGGGGTCACTTGCTAAACTCTTAAGCATTTGATGAATGAATGGCAACGGGAAGTGATCCTTTCGGGTTTCCGCATTTATCCTCCAGTAGTCAATGCAAACGCGCCACCCATTTTGAACTCGAGTGAGCACCATTTCACCCTTCTCACTCTCGACTACCATCACCCCACTCTTCCTGGGTACTACTTGAGTTAGACTCACCCACTTGCTACCGGAGATTAGATAGATCATGCCTGTTTGGAGAAACTTGAGGATTTCCACCTTTACCACCTCCATCATAGGTGGTTTTGAATGGTGTTAGGGTTGTCGCACGGGTCTTGCATCTTCCTCCAACAAAATTCTATGCATGCAAGTGGGTAGAATTATGCCTTTGATGTCGGCAATAGTCCAACCAATTGCTTCCTTATTCTCCCGGAGCACCATCATCAACGTTTCTTCCTGTTCTTTGGTAAGTTTGCTTGAAAAGATAACCGGGAGCATCTCCCCTTCCCCAAGAAATGTGTACTTGAGGTCACTTGGCAAAGTTTTAAGTTTGATCACCAGCACTTTCACAAGCGACGGAAGAAATTCTAGTTCTTTGGGTTCCTCTAAAACTAGAGGGGTAGGACTTGGCACCACTTCCTCAAGAATGCTTAACTCCTCAATGCTTTCCTTCAAGCTAGTACTCATGGAATATACAAGACATGTATCTTCAACATAATTTTCCAAAGAAACTAACAAGGAATCATCACCATTTAATTCAAAGACATATTGCACAACATTGTCAACAATATCAATAGCATGGCAAGAATATTCTTCAAGAGGATACTTCATAGAGTCATTTATGTTAAACTCTATTTTAATCCCATAAAACTCCATGGTGAGGGTACCATTATGCACATCAATAATGGTCCTCTTAAAAAATGGCCTTCCCAACAAAATTGGGGTGGCATGTTTATCATTCTCCATGTCAAGGACATAAAAATCCATGGGGAATATTAAGGAATCCACCCTAACCAACACATCATTGACGATACCCTTAGGGTATGGACTAGAACAATCGGCTAGTTGGATCACCACCCCGATTTTGTGCAAAGTACCAAGATTGAGGCTTTCATACAAAGAGTGAGGAATCACATTTATTGATGCACCTAGGTCAAGCATTAGTTTTTCAAAATGCGTATTCCCTATCATGCAAGGGATTGTAAACATGCCGGGATCGCTACATTTAGGGGGTAACTCCCTTTGGCACAAAGCGGAGACATGTTCACTTTTCCCATTTTTAAGCTTATTTGTTGCTCTTTGTTTCCTATTTACAACAAATAATTCCTTCAAAAAATTAGCATAGCTTGGAAATGTTGCAATAGCATTCAAAAGAGGGATATTTACTTCACACCCATGAAAGACTTGGTAGATGTCTTTTGTTAGACTCCTTCCTCCATGTCCATCAAAGCTTCTAGGAACTGTGGTTCCGGCATGTATGGGGGAATTTCCACAACCCTTGACTTCTTGTGAGAAGGGGATGAAGGTTCAGGAATGGAGGTTGATTTCTCAACGATGATTTCCTCTTCCGTCTCCTTCCCATTCCTTGATTTCTCCTTGGCCACATTCTCGGTCTCTTTTTCAACCTCTTTCTCAAAAATTTCAAGTCTTCTAGGTTCACCTTCAACAACTTCATCAACCGGGGGGGGGGGGAGAGCTAACATCTTTGCCACTTCTCAAAGTAATAGCACTAGCATTTTTGCGGGGATTTATCTCCAATTAGGAGGGAAGTTTGACTTTTTCTCGTGCCTCCACCCGATTCACCACTTGAGCTATTTGTCTCACTTGAGTTTCCAAGTTCTTTATGCTCACCTTGGCTTCATCTTGGAATTTTTTGCCTTTTTCCATGCATATGCTCAACCGGTGAATGACTGTCATCACCTCATCTTTTGTCAACCCCAAGCTCTCCCTTTAGCCTTTGAAATTGTTGTTAAGGTGGCATATATTATTGTTGAGGAGGATGATATTGTTAAGGGTTTTGGTTTCCTTGAGGGTTTCCATGCTGGAGGTTTGGGTTATCACGATTACCCGAATAGTACGCCCAATTTTGGTAGCCTTGGCCACCTTGGTACCCTTCATTTCTTTGATATCCTTGCGTACCTTGGTAGTTTTTGTTGCCTTGGTAGCCTTGGTACCCTATGGCACTCACCTCCTTGACATAATCCTTTTACAAAGTAGGGCAAGTGTCCGTAGGATGCACCAAGTAATAAATTTCACATGATTTAACATGTAGTGCATTTCTAGGCTTGGTCATCAATGATTTAACCATAGAAGCAAGGGCCGAGACTTGGTTCTCAAGCTTTCCACCATTAGAAGGGTCACTTGCGGGCATTGGGTTTCTCCTTCTCAAATTGGCGCTTGAGCTAAAGCTCCTTGACTCCTCCAATAGCTCCTCATACAATTGCATAGCCTCTAATAAATTCTTGTTCCCAAGGGTACAACCACAAGAACTCCTCATTAATCTTTGGTCTTCATCAAGAAGACTATTGTAGAAGTAATAGACCAAATCTCCCTCCGAATAGCCGTGGTACAGACAACCTGCGAGAAACTTCTCGAACTTCTCCCAATAGTCAAAGAAAGATTCTGCATTCCATTAAAGGATGTTGCTTATGTCCTTCAAAGCGGCGGATTTTGAGGCCGGGAAGTACTTGGCTAGAAACTTTGTCTTCATGACAAGCCAACTTTTGATGCTCTTGGGTGGTAGGTAGTGGAGCCAATCTCTTGCACCATCCCTCAGTGTGAACGGGAATACCTTCAACTTATAAAAGTCTTCATCTACTCCATGGGAGACCGTAGGTGCTTGATGGCATTCTCCCATTGCCTACCACGAAAGATAGGTAGCATGTTTATGAACCTGGTCTTTAGCTCGAAGGGCCCATTCGGTCCAAACAAGGGATATTCAATGCACATCAGTTGTTAATCATGGTTGGGGGCCATTATATCCATCAACAAGGCTTGGCACAAAGGAATCTCCCTTCCTTGGTGAGAAGGAGCTCTCCCTTGGAGAGGACTATGTTGAGGCTCTCCTCCTAGATTCTCATCTTTATGCTCGTGTTGATGCTACATAGAAGTAAAGGTATCCATATATGGTCACTAGGAGGGGTGTTATTCACACTTTCCAAAGAAAGTCTCCTAGCTCAAATTCAACTCTAACTCGGGGTCGTAGTGTAGGGGTTCTTGTGAAGAGGATCACGTACAAACCATACACCAAGAACTTAAACAATACATCTCAAAGCCAAGAGAAAATGGTAAGTCAACTAAGAAATCAAAACAAAAAAAACTAAAAAATATTTACAAGTAGCACGTGATCACACATAATATACCCAAACACTTAGAAATAAATGCCTCTTCCCCAGCAGTGGTGCCAAAATTTGAGAGGTACGGCGACGACCTGCCAAACTGTTGGCAGGTCGTCGCCGTACCTTTCAGTTATATTTTTAGCCCTAATATTTCCTATTTACAATTAAGTAGATAATAGCAAGTCGGGGTCATCCACGAGAAGAGGGATCTTTTCAAGTGTTTAAACATATTTAGGAGAAAACATACTAGATACATGCATATATAGATACATATGAAATCATGTAAAAAGGGAGGGTTGGTTTTTTTTTGGTCCTACGTTATAAAATTGAAAGATAACAATTAGCAAAACAAGAGAAATATGCTAATCATGCAACAATAACTAAATAGATGATTAAAACAACAATTAACGAAGCCTTGGGGGCAATCGACTTCCACTTCCAAACATCCTATAGCTCATTGATTAATTCACTCATTTAATTACATTAACTGTCTATGGGAAATGTTATCACTTCTCATTCGAAGATTAACATTCATTCCTTCTTAATAGTAGTTTTCAAAGACAAACAATGACCATTGGCAAACCTCATTGATGATCACCTAGGCAAACAACACCATAGAGGTATTTTATCAATGACATTTCACACAAAGGACCATAGGTTTGAAAACAACAAATCTTCTACCAAAGACATAGTCATTTAACCAAACAAAACATTTACTTGGTTAACCCTAGAACAAACCACATTCAAGGTTCAACCTTTCTTTGCATCTATGGGATAAATATGAGAACAATCAATGTCAAATAAGCTAAGAAATTTCTAAATCAATGCTTTTGGATTTCATGTCAAATGAGCTAAGAAATTTACAACTTTCCTAACACCCTAACACTTCAATCATACAAGATTTTCATATACTCAAACAACCCATGGTATAAATGAGGCAAAACACAACATTAATGGCATAATAAATGCTCTCCAACAAATGTTCATAAATGAGCAAATAGAGAATCTCACTACATAAGTTTGGAGGTTTCAATCAATTGCTCACAAGAACTAGATTTAGCTACTAGAGTCATACTAATTAATGCTAACAAACCAAACATAATACAAGAGAACTCAAAGATGAAAATGGTGGAAAACTAGGGTTAGAATAGTACCAAAATCAGGTGGAGAAAAAGTTATGAATGAGAGGAAAGAGAATTCTATTTATAGTTAAAAAAGGATAAGGTTAGGTTCTGGCCACCCGTGCGTTGCGATTCGCAATTGGTGCTAGAACTTACCCTTGTCTTCTTTTCTTCTTCTTGTGGGAAGCAATATTCTTCACAATAATTCCTTTCATTCTTCAAGTCTTCAAATCTTTGAAGAAACTCTTCAAATTCTTCAAAAAGATGATCTTCAACGGCCTCCAGTCTTTAAGTTTTCAAATCTTTAAAGCAAGTCTTCAAAGTCTTTGAAAGGTGATCTTCAATGGCCTCCGGTCTTCAAGCCTCCATTTTCTTCCCTTGTCACGCAAAATCCACTTAGAAGAGGTAAAAGAGCATAAATTCTCTCTTAAGCATCCTAAGAGAACTTCAAGGTAAAACACAAGATCTTGATAATAAAAGAGCACAAAAGTGATCCCAAAAAGTACTAAATTATGCACATAAATTGGACACATCACGCTCCTCATCCAGAATATAATCATATCTCCATTTCCTGTACATGTAGGCAACATGCCGCGTTAGACCCTTTCATTTCATATGACTAAGATATCTTGCATAGTACGCCTTGAAATCAGTTATAGGGCTAAATTCCTTGCGATCAAGTTGCATACTTATAACATCAAAAGTATCTTGATAATTCTTATTTGCAGCTATCAAGTTAGCCGAGGCTTCAGTCCAGGGATTGGATCACCCTGGCACCACTGGGCGAGTAGAAGACATTAATAACTCATAGGAAGAATCTTCTCATCCATTAGTCAGCGAATATGCATCCTAATAGACTCAAACAAGTTAATTATCTACCCGCCGATATTCATAGTCAGGTCTCCACGACCAGTAGAACCATGACATAATGATGGAAGGGCCCAAAGCTTATCTTTGTAATTAACACAAGCATGTTCAAACTGGTGCACATACGAGTCAAGATTATTACACTACGCACGAAGCTGATCATTCTCACTACATGGTTGAGTATTTATAGCGAATCGCTCATCAAATTTACTTTGCCACCCAACTGCAGAAGAAGATGATCACACTCATTCTTTTTTACTTCAATCAATCCAGCAAATCATCGATGTGAGAACACTGCTTATCAATAATCAAGATCTTTTGATGAGCTTCGCGATCCTGGCTTGCAGCAAAATTCTTAGCCTCTTCTTGCTGACTAAGAATTTAAGCCATACTCAACTGTTGATGCTAAATAAGGTTGTTTTGTTTAGCAAAAAATTCTATCAATTCACGGACAAAGCCTTGAGTATCTTTTAAAGTTTTCTTCCATCCAACTATATGGTCAGTGATACTAAGTAGCATATACTTCAAGCGAATACCCAATGATAGCACCCATTCTTTAATATGAATACGAAGATTAAGCGAACACATGTATATGCCGGCAGATTCAAGATTACCTAAAATACAAGCTGTATCTTTGTCTAAAGATTCAATACTATAACCTACAGGTAAAAAACTGCTACAAGGGAATGTCGTAGAAGGATATGGAGATGATCAGGAAGTAGAAATTTTTCATACAATACATAATGGAATGGATTCCAAATTAAAGAAGTGATCAACATAAACAAGCTCAACATTGGATGAAACCATAGTGAAACGTGGCAACAACAAAGTGCTTACTGGTAACAACAAAAACCATAGTGAAACGTGGCAACAACAAAGTGCTTACTGGTATTCGGTCATTAGACAAATGTTACTTGTTGGAACAAGAGATGAACTGCTTGACTGTTGAATATGATGAGGATGATCTTACGGGTGACCATGTTCCAACATTGGATGATTTCTCAGATCGTGAACATAATGATGTTGGAACATCAGATGAGGTAGATCTTACAGATAAAACCGATGACTATTATAACTTCAGCAATGTTAGAACACCGTCCTCCCCAAAACTCTCCCATGTTCTAACATCAGTGCAGGCTTAATCAAGCAGAAGAAGGACTCTATCAATCCCTCGGGTACATTATAGAGAACTTAGCAGTCTACAATGTTTTCTCTCCCTCATTGAACCCAAGAATTACAAAGAGGTTCTACTTGACAATTATTGGATTGCGGTAATGCAAAAAGAACCTGGGAAATTCAGACGCAATGACAATAAAGCAAGGTCAGTTGCTCAAGATTACACTCAGGTTGAAGGAGTTGATTTTGATGAGTCATTCGCACCAGTTGCCAGGTTAGATTCTATTTGCATTCTCCTTGCTATGGCTTGCACTGTGAATTTTACGATGTACCAAAAAGTTGTTAAGAGTTCTCCCCTATATGGTGTGGTTAATGAGGAAGTATATCATTGACTTAAGATGGCTTTTTATGAATCAAAACAAGAACCAAGGGCGTGGTATGAGCGACTCACTACCTTTCATATTTAGAAAGGTTATCGTCGAGGGGGAGTAGATCGCACCTTGCTTGGATTTTGCCAATATTTCTTTATTGGTGGAAGTTGTTGTGCACAAGTATTATTGATGAAACAAATGTTAAGTGATTATGGAATTAAAGAAGGGCTTCTAACAGTGTTCTGTGACAACAAAAGTGCTATTGGCATCTCAAAGAATCCAATGCAGCATTCTCGAACAAACCTCATTGATATAATCCTTCATTTTATTTGAGAACTGGTTAAGAGGAAAGAAGTGGTTGTTAATGATATTCCAACATTGAAATTATCAGCAGATATTTTCACAAAGCCTTTGGACTCTGCAACTTTTGAGCTCCTTCGACAACACTTAGGTGTTTGTCGAATTTGAGGTATTTATTCTTTTCTCAAGCTATGTGTAATATATTTTATTTGTACATATGTTAGAAAAAATTTTAAAATAAAAATTGGAGAGAAAAATAGAGGCGTGGTCAGACATGTTGGAAGTTGGTGTTGAAGGAATTATGGTGATTGATGAGATGCATAGATCAAACAGATAGCTCCTCCTTGTATTCTGGTTTAGGGTGATGAGGAGTTGGAAGGCAATGATGTTGGTCATGTTCCAACACACAGTATGGAGACATGTATAGAAGATGTGGACATGGAAATAAATTATCCTGGCATGATTAAAGATTATGATGTTCAAACATCAGTAAATGTGGCTGGAGAAGATTATGATCGGGGTGGTGAAGAAGCCTATGTTCCAACACCAGACATGGAGATAGGGAGAGTAAGTACTGATGAAGTGAATAAAGCTGAGTAGGTGATGTTCCAACATCGATACAGACTTGAGGTGTTGATTTTTAAGCTATGAAAGGATCTTATGTTCCAACATAGAGAAAGCGGGTGAAGGTGGGGCTGCTATGTTCCAACATCAGTGACTAATGTTCCTACACAAGTTGAGATGATTATTAAAAGCACTATTGATCAGACTGCCATGAGAGATATGATATTAGTTAAGAAGACAACTAACCTGGGTGTATATGATGAGTGTTGATTTACATCCTACTTGGACTATTTGGGTCTCAAGACTGCTGCCTCAATTTACAAGGAGTACAACCGAGGGTTTGTAGAAGATTTTTATGGGAGGCAACATTGATCCATATTTAGAGATGTACAACAGAGTTTACATCATAGGCAAGGCATTGAGATTTTCTGGAAGACTGATCTATCATTGACTTAGACTACATATCCTAAGGATTTAGAAACTGTTTGTGCTAAGGACTTTGTAATGACAGACGATCCGATTCTGTCAAAAATTACTGGATAATTTTAGTCTCAGTAGCTACTCAAGGGAACATTACTGCATCTAACTTGAATATCAGGTATTTCTAATTGATTTAAATAGTTGGATTCTCTCTTGAAATTTTATAGCTCTTACTCAAGAAACGACCAAACAAGAGGACATTTGATCAAAGACATGTGCATGCTAGAATTTTGAGGCTACAACTGCTGATGTTGAGGAGAAGAAGGTCATGTTTGTGGCCATTAATGTGAAAGTGAGAGCTCTAGTCATCCAGATTCGATGAGGCATAGATAGCTGCTCATGAAGAGGTTTAAAAGCTCTGTTATGACTATGTTCCAACATAGGCTAGATATTTGCTTCAGGGGGAGCTGCATTCATTGGATATTTTGTTTTTTTTGTGTCTATTGCATTTGCCATGTTTATGGTCCCATGGGGGAGATATTTTGGATTTGTTGCATTGACTTTATTCCTAGATGTTGAGGGAATCATGAATTCAGGGGGAGATGTTATGTTTCTATGTTCCAACATCCAAAATGGTTTTCAACGATTGATGTTCGTATTTGCATAGACTCTGTGTTGAAATTCCAAAAGGTGATTGGTCCACAAAATGCCAAAGGGGGAGATTGTAAAGTCTATATTTATCTAGTTGGCAATTTATGGAAGTTATGCAAATATGGAATTGTTGTGTTGAAACATCAAAGAAGGTAATTTTTGTGATATAAAGGAATTTGGAGTTTTAATACGGGGAAGAAGTACTTTCGTCCATGGTGTTTTTATTGAAGAATATATCAATTCCTATATTTATGGGATTGGACTGTATTTATGGAAATTGGAATTGATTTAATAAATATCCTTTGTGGAAAGGATTTGGACGGAATATATTAATTCCTTTTTTAAGGGATTAGATTTGGTAATTCCTATCTCCAAGGGATTTGATTGTAATCAGAATATTATGTGGAGAAGAAATTATATTTGCACATGAGTCCATGCATATCATAATCGAATATGGAATAAACTTTATGTGTACGAAGACTGTGTATGTTGGAACATACATATAGCCGGAGCCTAAAAGGTTTTTACGGAAGAACAAAATATTGCGATTGTGTTGATTTGTGGAAGGTTGAATATTCTGCAGTATGTTAGGCGGTGTTAGAAGCATAACGGGCTTATGGAAAATTCCTATAATCACGGAAAATAATTTATGGGATATTTGAGATGAGGAAAATTCTTTTAGTTATGGGATTCAGATATACTTCAGAAGTAGATAAGGAATAGGAATATTGTGGAGATAATTAAGGAGAGTTCCGATCTACTCATGTACTATAAAGGGGACATCACAGCTGCATTATACTTACTGATTTAATAGAAAAAGAATCTGCATACAGATTTTATATCTTTCGAGAGTATTGCGAAAGCCAAAATTCTATGTTCCAACATACGTAAGCTGTTGTTTATAGTTCAAAATCATATACCTTAATTCCTTAGGAGGAGGAGATTCAACGTCGATGACTTTCGAGGTCAGAAGGAGTCTGATCAAGGTGGGTCGGTAGCTAGGGGAGCTTGCAGGATTCACACGTTTAATTAGTTAAGATAAGTATAATTGTATGGTGTACATTGTACTGTATCATTATGATTAGTGGATTTATTTTAAACTAGGCAAGGCCCCACAGATGTAGGTGGATTTCACCGAACTGCATAACCAAGTCTTGTGTCTTTATGCTTTACTTTTTTGCATACTTAGTTAGATAGGTTATGTTGAAACACAGTAGTAATAATTGAATTAATTAGGTAAAACCAAATTTCAACGCGTATTCAAGATTCATGCCTCTCTTGCAAGTATCCCTTGGAATACTGCCCCATAACCCATTGTAACTGATTATTAAAATCTTTATCGAAGACATATTAAAGAGACTCAAAGGCAGCTCACCTAAAAATTCAACAAAATTTGAGATAATGATTCAGAGGAAGGAACAGTAATTCCAGAAACAATTAAGATGAAAAATTACTACTCCCTCCGTACCAGATTAAACTGCACACTTTCTATTTTGAGTTGTCCCAATTTAAATTGCAATCTCTGATTTTATGTCGTTTTTGGCCCATTTGACCCATATAAAAATGTCAAATTTGCCCTTGGTCTTTGAAAAAATTACAAAACTTTAGAGCTTTTATTTGGTTAATTGAGTTGATTAACTATATTGGGGAATCAACTTGTGTCAGGTCTCAAATCACGCGTGGGTAAGAAATCATTCACCTATACATGCATTCTCTCTCTCAGTTTACTCTCTCACATTAATTCCTCATCTTTTCTCTCATTTCCTCATTTCTCTCATGCATTCTCTCTCCCTCTCTCACAATATTCTTCCCATTTGCTTTCATTTCTCCATTCTTCTTGACCAGATTCCCCCCTCCCATTTATCTTTTTTTCTCTCCCAAATTCAAAGTTGCCTAAATTTCTTCACGATTTGTGTAACCATAAATTATGAATACTTACTCATTGTGTGCTTCTTCTTTTTTCCAGATCTTGTTTAAATCAGGGTTGCCTATGTTTTTTTTTGAAAAATAGTTGCAATTCTGACCTTTATGTTGTTATTGATAAATCTTGTGGTTGTACTCATGTTCGTTGCAACGATGTGCTTCAACAATCCCCAACTTTGATTCTTTGCTTTAATATTTTGAAGGATTTATTGTTTCAAGATCATTCTTGGCTTTCGATTTTTGGATCTGGTTAATTTAAGATGTCTGAGTAAAATATTTTTGTTTACAGGTCGTGGGAAATCATTAACATCGATTCCAGTGCATATGAGAACTCCTTTGCAGCTTTAGTTGAGAACTCCTCCGTTGATTCCAGTGGATCCGGTTTCTTTTTGTTGTTTTATTTTTGTTTGGGTTTTAACATTAAATTGAGTTTAATTGGGTTGAGAGCTTCGAATTTGAAGGTTTTTAGTGTTCTTCAGCTTTGTAATTATGGTTGTAATTATGTAAATATGTCAGATTTGTTAATATTTGAGAGATTAATTTATAAGATTCTAGTGTGTTTTATTGTCATTCAATTTTTGAAGTTTGTGGTTTCTGGTTAGTTAATTACATGCTTAGGATTTCAGATTACTATACAGTAATCACCATTGATGACAACAAAACTCAGCTTTTTTGGTAGCTTTTCAGTACCTTTTTCACTATACAACCATTTTTATTCTCTCTGCAAATTAATTTGGGATGGAGGGAGTATGCAAATTGTTGTTATCAAGATACAAATCCTCTAATTTTGAGAGGTTTCCAAGACTTCCAGGTATGAAACCTGAGAATCGATTCAATAACAAAGCTAGATACCTAAATTCCGAGCACCGAGATTGAGTTGATGGAATGGATCCCTGTAGCTTATTAACATACACATTGAAGCTTTCCAAATTCGGAAGATTTGTACAGAAACCCTTGGGAAGACTTTCATCTAGATTGTTGTGCATCATATCCAGGGGCGGAGCCAGGATACAAATATGGCAGAGGCTGATAATTTTTTTTAGTACTTAAATTCCCCGTAATGTTTGTCTTGGCGGGGCCTGAAGCCCCCTCCAGCCCCCTTGTGGATCCGCCCCTGATCATATCGATATAACAAAATGAAGAAATGTTGAAAATTGTGGGAGGGATAGCTCCACTGAGACTATTATTATACAGAACAAAATTTTCCAATCTTGTTAAAAACCCCAAGTTCTCAGGAATCAGCCCACTGAATCCATTGATCTGCATGCGCAAACTCGTTAACTGCTTCAAATGTCCGATTTCATGTGGTATGTAGCCATGGAAATGGTTGTTGCTGATGTCCAGTGAAACTAGGAAGGAGAGATTCCCAACATCTCTGGAAACTGTCCCTTTCAAGCCTCCACCGGAGAGGTTTAACGCCGCGACCCTATAGTGTCTAAGGCTGCATGTTATGCCAATCCAGTTGCAGAAAGAGGTTCCCTTTTTCCAATTTCTTGCTAATATGTTGGTGGGATCGTATGTTATCAGAGCCTTGATGGCCAAAAGAGCAGACTCATCTGTGGCTATGCTCATCAACTGCACAACTCCACTCAAAATGAAATAAAATTGTATGAACAAAAACAGCAACAAATTGGTAATATTTTCCATTATTACTAGTTAGGTAACACCACGCGATGTGCGGTGAGCTTGATAATAAATTATAGAAATACTGTAGGAATGTTGCTACAATATAGGAATGTGAAAAGAGCTGTAATTGAAGCTACAAATGTACCAATTTTACATGTAATTGAAGCTCATAATTAACTCGAGCTATCAACTAAAGCAAGGTACCATTCTCTCACCTCTCGAACCCTCTACTCGAACTCTTACCGCTCAAACCCTCCACTGGAACCTTCACCTCTCGAACCATCCAATGGAACCATCACCTCTCGAATACTTACCTCTCGAACCTATACAACTCGAACCCTCCACTGGAACCTTGACCTCTCGAACCTCCACTTGAACCTACACCTTTCGAACTTCCAATGGAACCTTCACCTCTCGAATCCGTCCAATGGAACCTTCACCTCTCGAATCAGTACCTCTCGAACCAGTACCACTCGAACCCACTACCCCTCGAACCTTCACTGGAACCTTCACCTCTCGAATTTGTACCTCTCGAACCTGCAATGGAACCTTCACCTCTCGAACCTCCACTGGAACGTTCACCTCTCAAACTCCACTGGAACGTTCCCCTCTCAACGCCTCCAATGGAACCATCACCTCTCGAGAGGTACCTCTCAAACCAGTACCACTCGAACCCTCCACTTGAACCCACTACCTTTCGAACCCTCCACTGGAACCTTCACCTCTCAAACCTCCAATGGAACCTTCACCTCTCGAACCAGTACCACTCGAACCCTCCACTCGAAATCTCTCCTCTCGAACCCTCCAATGGAACCTTCACCTCTCAAAACAGTGCAACTCGAACCCTCCACTCAAACTCGAACATCTCGAACCTCCACCGGAACCTTCATCTCTCGAATCCGTACCTCTCGAACTAACTACCTCTCAAACCTCCACTGGAACCATCACCTCTCGAACCCTCCGCTGAAACCTTCACCTCTCGAACCTCAACTGGAATGTTCCCCTCTCAAAGCCTCCAATGGAACCATCACCTATCTAGAGGTACCTCTCGAACCAGTACCCCTCGAACCCACTACCTTTCGAACCCTCCACTGGAACCTTCACCTCTCAAACCTCTAATGGAACCTTCTCCTCTTGAATCCGTACCTCTCGAACCAGTACCACTCAAACCCTCCACTCAAAATCTCTCCTCTCGAATCTCCAATGGAACCTTCACCTCTCAAATCCTTACCTCTCGAACCAGTACAACTCGAACCCTCCACTCAAACTCTCACCTCTCAAACCCCCACTGGAACCTTCATCTCTCGAATCCGTACCTCTCGAATTCGGACCTCTCAAACCAACTACCTCTCAAACCTCCACTGGAACCTTCACTTCTCAAATCCTTACCTTTGGAACCAGTACCACTCGAACCTCCACTCGAGCTCTCACCTCTCAAATCTCCACTAGAAATTTCACCTCTCGAATCCGTACCTCTCAAATCAGTATGACTTAAACACACTACCTCTCGAACCAGTATGACTTAAACCCACTACCTCTCAGACCCTTCACTGGAACCTTAACCTCTCGAACCTCCAATAGAATCTTCACCTCTCGAATCCTTACCACTCGAACCCACTACCTCTCGAACCCTCTACTCAAACTTTCACCTCTTGAAGCTCCAATGGAACCTTCACATCTCGAATCCGTACCTCTCGAACCAGTACTACTTGAACCCTCCACTCAAACTCTCACCTCTCGAACCCTCCACTGGAACCTTCACCTCTCGAGAGGTACCTCTCGAACCAATACCACTCGAACCGTTCACTCGAACCCACTACCTCTCAAACCCTCCACTGGAACCTTCACCTCTCGAGAGGTACCTCTCAAAATAGTACCACTCAAACCCTTCACTAAAACCCGTTACCTCTCGAACCCTTCACTGGAATCTTCACCTCTCGAACCGTCCAATGGCATTTTATTATTGTTTTTTTAAATGCCCAAAATGACGGTGTTTTGGGCAGCCACTTGACAGCACCTGTAGATGCACATGGTTATTTGGGAATTTTTTCCCAAAACAACGTCGTTTTGGGTAGCCACTTGACAGCACCTGTAGACGCACATGGTGAGGCAGCCATGTGCATCTACAGTTGCCCACAGAATTACCCTTCTACCCCTGACGACCATTTGTTTCAACCATGGGGTTGGGAGGATTTCTTTTATATAGTACCCTAAGAAAAATTTGGAACAACATAGCAAGTCTCAGCACTCATGCCAGAGATATAAATACTCCTACCAGTGCATTTCGATAGGATTAAATTTCATTTTGACTCTTCATCAATCAATCTTATGCGAATTAGACCCGTATTTTAGGGTTTGTGCACAAGAGCCCTTCATCTCTGAAAGAAGTTTTTTCTTTTAACTGAAGGAGTCCATCTCTTGAAATACGGTCTTTCTATAAGTCATAAAAATACAAAGGTTTAAACTGCAAATTAGAAGAAATAAAGATAAAATTTTAGGTTACATTAATCAGGTCATAATATTATAACTAATGCACGTTGCATAATAAATTTTCAATATTGCAACTTATGAAAAGATGATTTTTTCCAAAAGTCTAACTACATGATAAAGGTGTTTCATAACCAAGCATCATCAACAAAATTGGGAATTGAATGTTAGCCTAGCGGTTGAAGTCTAGTGCTATTACCATGAGGTCATGGGTTCAATTCCCACCAGGGCAAGGGGAGGGGAGGGATTTTATTGGGGTCTCATTTGAGTTATTGCCCAATTTTTTAAAAAAAAAATCAACAAAAATTGAGACTCAAATAAAACCTCCACAATTGAAAAATTAAGAGCGATAAAAAATCAATAGGAGTTTAAAAGGTACTTGCCACCATTTCGCAAAGTGATATTTGGGATAAAATTTAGAGGTTTGAAAGTAAATTAGAGTTAATGAATTTTATAATTTCTAATTTTAATGTGGGGTGAACAACTTTTGGGCTTAAATAAAAGGGTTAGAGAAAATTTTCTCAAAGACTGTCTTACCATTAATTATGGTGAGAAGAAGGATCATAATGCAATATATATATATGTACACACATATATATATATATATATAATATACTCCCTCTGTTTCACTATGTTCGGCACAATTACGATTTTTATATATTTTTCTAATATTGTCACATTTCCTTTAATGGCAAAAGGTACATTGTTCTTAATCACTCATTAAAGTTTTTAACAACTTGGGTGAGTTGGTCTTACTCAATCTTATAGTGAGACAGAGGGTCTAAGTACAAATATTTAAGGGATAAGTGTCAATATAACCCTATCTACTTGAGTAAGTGCCAATATAACCCTATGATAATTTTTAGTGCAAATATAACCCTTACTTGTTAATGAAAGTGGCAATATAACCCTCAGACCCCATTTCCGGCATTAACCTCAATTTTACGGCGTTGACTCTATGTAAATTAACCAAAATACCCTTTGGGCTAACTCTGAAATTAGGTGGACAATTTTACCCTCATAGTTCGTCGGACCTCCGCCGGAACAGGTAGGGTTATATCCGCACATTATGCAATCTTATTGGGTTATATCAGCTCATTCCTAATGTTTGTAGGGTTATATCAGCACATCCTTAAAACTTATAGGGTTATATTGGCACTTTCACTAACTAGATAGGGTTATATTAGCACTTTCGAATATTGAAAGGTTATATTGGCACTTATGTCAACTATAGGGTTATAATGGCACTTTTTTCAATATTTAATTATGAGAGATGCCATGGGGTATCTTCTGTAGTTTTTAAAACTTTACTTAATTCCTTGTCTCACCATAAGGTGTGGTGAGATGGTCTCACCATAAGGTATGGTGAGATGGTCTCACCATACCTTATGGCTCAAACTTTTTACTCTCTTCACTCAATTCTCTCCACGCATTTCAACTTGCAAAAAAACACACATAAAGCTATGGTGACAAACATAGTGAAAAGGAGGGGGTATGATTTTTGCGGGTCATAAATTGGATCAAAATTGGGTTATAAGAGCATCTCCAACACTGGTATTTCTAGACAAGCTCATCGTTGTTGCAGAGTACACGTCTACAGCTTCCAAGCAGTTGTAGCTTGTAGAAGAAATCTGCTTGATGTCGGATGCATTTAATACTTCAGTGGCTCAAAGTGTATTCCACATGCAATTTGATTGGATTCGTGTATTACAATCTCCACATGCAAAAATATCAATAATAAATCATTTTAAAATATAATACTCTTCCCCATCTCCACCTCTTTCTCTTCCCTCTCCCCAATCAAAAGAGAGCATAACAACAAGGCGGTGGCGAGAGGGAGTGCGATTCCAGTAAATTTTGGTTTGAAGTGGTTGGTTGCTCGGTGGCGAGAATGAGGGTGACTTCCATGAATTTTGACTGTGATTCATCTGGGAATCCTCATGGAATTGCACCAACCCTTAGTTCATGACCTGTAAGATAAAACCCTCCGATGATAAAGTCAGTAATTGATCTCATTAATCAGGAGTAATTTTGAATGAATCCAAATGAATGACATACCTTCATATTATACTAATTAAACCCTCACCATCATTTCCTGTAACCGGAATTCTTATAAAATACGTATTATATGGCCTATTCATGACTAAACCTTATTGGGTTAAAGATAACATTTAATGAATTGGGTTGTGGCCGAATTCTAACTCCTTAAGAGTATCATCAAGAGCCCCCAGAAAACTCGAGGCATGATAACTATGTTCAAGTATTCGAATCAACTTAAATTCAAATATGTTAACATCGTAGGAATGCCTCAGTTCTCTTAACATCATATCCTCAAATATATTGAGCTTTCGTCCCTCGCTCGAAGGGTCTCTCGAAATCTTATACTTCCGAGCTCCATATTTTCTGAAAATGGGGAGTGTAATATCGAACCCTCAGCATCGATGATCCGCTGGGTAAAATTTTGAGATTTATAAGCGAGGATTAGAGCAAGCATATAACATTAGTGCCAAGATTCTTTACCCAAGGTTTGCACAAACAAGATGACCCAGACTAAAGAGTTTCAACACCTAATTCTCTTTGGCCAAGACTAAAGGATTTCTTTTCATTGCCTTTGTAGTGTATGAATTTGAAGGAAGAATTAGAGGAGTCTTGTTATCAGTCGACTATGACCATCCCTCAAGTTGATGAGGGTTAAGTGGGACTTAACCAACACCAACAGGGATTTAGAATCCTGGTGCAATAATTGTGTCATGACCATACGAGGAAAGGAGTTTTCCAGCTCGCATTAGCAAGATAGTGGAGCAAAACAGGTATGCTAAGGAAGAAATCAACATCCAGCGAGAGACTATTGAAGCCCATGGTACAATGTTTGGAGATCTTGCAAATAACGATTCCTACTTCAAGGGTGGAATTATCAATAAAGCTCCATCATTGAGTCCCTCATGGAATCTTTAAGAGAGTGCATCATTGTAGCATATCATGCTATATATTGTAATATTTATATATTTACCGAGGGATAATTGAAGTAATTTTAATCGATCAAGTCTGTGAAGTTTTAGACTCGACGTAGATTGGGACCATGATGCTCTAGGCATAAGAAGCTGAGCAGGTCGTTGGTGAAAATGTAGCACTAAGCATATAAGTTATAATTTTAAATCTCATAGTTGGATGTAATGTTGGAAATGTGATTCCTCAATAATGAATCTGGAGTCGATAAGGGTGTCCTTTAACTTTCGACAGTGGTTTTCTTGGGTATATTTACTTTAATAAGTGTAGCCTATCAGCATACTCGAATCACCACAAAGAGAGCACCTTATTAGCATACTCGAACCACCACTAGAGAGGGTACTTGAAGCAGGGGTACTCGAACCACCACTAGAGAGAGTACTCAAACCGAGAGTACTCGAACCATCACAGAGAAAGTACTTGGACCGAGAGTAATCGAACCATCACAGAGAGAGTACTCAAATTTTCAAGAGTACCGCTTATCAGCATACCACTCGATCATCAGCCTTAGCAGGAATTATCATCTAGAGTCATGCTTAAGAGAAAACCACTCGAATATCACCCTGAAGCCCGCTTAAAAGCAAACCACTCGAATACCAGCATGCGTGCCACTTAAGAGAAAACCACTCGAATATCACCCTGAAGCCCGCTTAAAAGAAAACCACTCGAATATCACCCTGAAGCCCGCTTAAAAGCAAACCACTCGAATACCACCCTGAGTGCTGCTTAAGAGCAAACTACTCGAATACCACCCCGAGTTCCGCATAAGAGAAAACCACTTGAATATCACCCCAAGTGCCGCTTAAGAGAAAACCACTCGAATATCACCGTGAGTGCCGCTTAAGAGCAAACCACTCGAATCATTAACTAGGGTGCCGCTTAAGAGCAAACCAATCGAATATCACCCTGAGTGCCGCTTAAGAGCAAACCACTCGAATCATCATCTAGAGTGCCGCGTAAGAGCAATCACTCAAATATCACCCTAAAGATCATAAGAGCAACAATAATATCAATAATCTAGTATTGAGGGGAATGTCCTTCGATTTATAACGGTGACTCTCCTCCAGGGCTTTACCCCCCTCAGTCAAAGGACATCAGCCCACTTGTTTTCTGGCTTTCGATATAGGTCCATAATAATATATGAGACTAACCAAAGTGAACTGTCCAATCACTTGGAAAAGTTCCACTCATGTATCAGCAGAATGTAGCACCTGGTTAGTACTTCGAATGCAACAAAGCAATATTTTCCTCATTTCCATACATTTAGAAAAATCACACATCTCCACCTCATACTATGATGCCCCCGCAATTCAAAATAATAACGAATGCCATACCATAAGAAAGTAATATCGAAAATCATCATGAGTAATAAAGAGGCTTAAATAAAGCAGCTTCTCAGATAAATAACACATGTTGCACCAATCCTCCCGTTCATAGTAAAGGAACTTGCATAATCATACGGGTTGACATAACACTAACTCCATTTTCAATTACCATGTCAGATAAAACACCAGTGAGATGCCTGCAAAAATTGCTTTAAACTAAAAATTCTAGTAACAGATACTCGTATATGAAAAGTGCATGTTGAATCACATCGAACACTTAAGCTCAAACCTTTTTCTTTTAACATTCCTCCAATAGGAGTCAAGCAAGCACATTATAAGTGAGAGGGTTTGGGAAACCCTTTTCTGCATGGCTTTGTTTAAATAGCAATGTAACTCATTTCACACTAATATTTGATGCATAGTTACTGCCCCCAAAATTATTTTTAAAATCTTTAAAACGGTTTAAAATAATTATAATAAAATAAAATAATTGAAAATAAGTTCATTAGTCACTCAACTAGAATCTGCCAACTATGGACATATATAATCAAAATCTAGAACTCCCACGCACAAGCAAAACATGGAAAAAGTTATAGTTGAATACCATAACCTCATTTTTAGTGAAGGTTGTAGGGTAACCAGCAAGTCGTCGTGCACATGAGGCATGCTCTGTGCGCCAATTTACCCACACTCCTTTGTTCCTCACCTGGAGAGAGGAGTTTGGACTTGACCAATTCCAACATTAAATCTAATGTTCATCTTAACAAAGGTCGAAGGTAATCCCATGCGTTTCGAGCTCTCGAGTTTGTAACTGGGTGCCTTTTCAAAACAAAAACAAAATTGCAATCAACGGGCTACACCGTCTGTTATTGTAAAGCACATCTGAGTTCAAAAAAGGACATGAAAATAGCCATTGATCAAAGCATAAGTACCATTCAGGGAACTATATGTAAAGCTCTGAGTATCATATGGACATATAAGGTTTAATATTTAAATGAAATTATAGGAAGAGAGGTAAGGCTTATCTAGTTTAGTTGGCAAGAATGGTGGAAGCTCGAGACAGAAGCTTCTTGAGGCGTAAGAGCCCAAAAATGGCTTCTAGTCCGATGGCTTCGAAGGTGGATGATGGCTTTGATGGGCGAATAATGAGATCGTCGAGGGGCAGCGGCTAGCTTCAAGAGGCTGTAGCAGGCTCGATAGGCTCTATCAATGAGCTGCAGAGTCGAGCTTTGATGGGCTCTGTCGAAGAGCTTCGGTGGGGAGGACTTCTTCCATAGATGGTGATACAACACTGTCTTCAAGTGTGGCTCATGGACCCCGATTCATTTCGTAGTTTCTAATTCAACGTGCTGCACTGGTTGAACATCAGACAACAGCAACAACTGGTGCAGAAACAATACGTTTCTCCTGTAGCTGCAATACCTGCTCTAAACTTTCCACTAACCGAGCCATTGTAGGTCAATTTTCGGGAAGCTGTTGCAAGAAATCTTCCATTGCAACAAGTGATTAGCAAAACACCTGATCCAATGCACCATAGAAAAACAAAATATCCTTTGGATGTAAGTAATTGTCGAGGGGCTGCAGCGGCGAGCTCCAGAGTCTTCATCGTTCAAAGACAGGAACTATGGAACATTCTCTAACATGAGTATCTTTATTCTCCAGTACATTTTCTATCATGTCCTATTCTTCCTCCCTGACTGCTCCACGCAACATATGCTTCAATTCATCTTCCGTCACATTAGGTTGACTTCTATCTCCCATGACGTGTAAGGTAGCAAGACATATCCACTCCCACGGGTATGAACACTTCCTCTTCGAGGGTCGACGATGCTTCGAGGGCATTTTCTTCGAGGCCTACGAAGGCTGGACCTTTGCTTCAAGGTCGACGCGATGGCTGGACGATGCTTTGAGGGTTGACGATCGATGCGTAGAGGACATTTGCTTCGAAGTCAACGAAGGCTGGACATGAGGGGTCACTGGATTAGGGCTGGCCTTGAGGGGTCCAAAGGGACGACAGTGGTGGAACGTCACAAGTCACAACGACGAGCACTCGATCGCCCAAAATAATAGTCCTATGCTCTCGATAAATAACGACGACGAGCTTGAGGGACAAGTTCTTGACGGAGGCTTTGAATCTTGGTGAACTCTCGATCGAATTTAAGCCTGGTCTCTGACATACTCGATCCACACATTCAAAAGGAAACTTAGTCCAGTAAAATCAGAAGCAGCATGAAACAAAAAGTAATCTGCAATCAAAACTCAAAAGCAGCGCACATCTCATGATCGTCACATGTTTTCCAACTCGTATTCGACGGTAGGCTGAGAAGGATGAACTCTCGAGGGCCAACTATCGAGGGACAGGCATGCGAGGGACGAGAGGCGGAAAGCCACAACGGCGAGCTCTCGAGGATGAAGGCTGCAAGCTTCGAACGGACGAGAGAAAACCATAGGACATCGTAGAGATCAAGATGATTTGTAGGTTCATCAAGTAGCAGTAGATCAGGTTCGATAAACAATGCACGTGCAAGAGCTATTCTCATTCTCCATCCTCCTGAGAAAACCTTTATAAGCTTCTTCTGCATTTCTAAAGTAAAGCAAAGACCCGCAAGGAGAGACGCAACACGGGATTCAGCAGTATAGGCATCAAGAACTTCAAGTCTTTTGTATATCTATTCAAGCCTTGGTGCAATTTTGGCTTCATCAATATCGCCATCCAGCTTCTCAAATTTATCGAAAAAAATTCTTTGAACAAATCTATAGAACAAATGCTTCGAACGACGAGCACTCGAGGACCGGATGAGAGCTTAAAGCTTCGGATGGCAAGCTCTCAATCATCGTCCTCGAAACATAGTGGATTTGTCTGTGAAAACCAGCTTCAAGTCCACTGGAAGAGTTGGAAGATGAGTAGAGAGACCACACAGCAAAACCATCGAGAATCTTCATCAAATACAAACAAACAAAAGTTCCTCCCAAGTTGGGTAGAGTTTTGTTTTCTAGTCTGAATATCACTGGGAACCCTACACTCCTCAAACAAAACCAATTGGAGTCCTCACGCAATACTTTGAAGTCCTGCAAAAGTTTTAGTTAGATCTTCACCTCTCCATGGATATGTTACAAAACTTAATGTACTTCCTGCTCTCAAGGGACGAAAGGCTGGGGGTCGAGCTGTCGAGGAACAAGAGGGCCACAGACACAGGGCAGGAGCTCCGTCAGACATATTCGAGGATGGATATGTCTAGTACTCGAGTGATGAAGCTTCGAGGATGGATGAAGCTTCGAGCAGATGCGGAGGGCAAGAGCTCCATCGTAAGAGCATTTTGAGGTTAAAGGCTGCAGCAGTGGGCTCTCCCTGCGAACGAAGGCCGCAATGAACTTTTGAAGACTCTGATTTGGCTTTGTCGACAGAGACGAGAGCTGGAAGACGCTTCCTCGAGAGGCAGGAGCTGATGGCTCCTTGGGCCTGGTTCAAGACCTTTAAAAACTCCGTTTGTTGCCAACTTTGATCTGATCCATGCTAGGACAAGGGACCTGGAGAGGCACTTTGAGTTATATGAAAGAATACCAAATGTCAGAATTAGAAGGAAAACGCATTTGTGCAGTTTGAGTCACATGAAGACGCCACCAGAGCCCTGGAAGCGCAGCACATGAGGCTATTTTTTTGTGAAAAAGAAGCTGGAATATGTTATCCTTCATTTCATTGAAATAAAACTTTTCTTTTTGATGAGAAGGGTAATATAGGATAACCATGCTGCCTCATGTTCCCCTTTTAGATTCAAATCCCACCGATTCAATTGTCAGGATCTTAAAAACTTATTCAAGTCTCAACATATTCTGATCCAAGACACAAATTAGCAGACCAGGTATCAACGATTAATGCACCATTAGCCTAACCAAGGTTTTATCCACTCCCAAAAAGATATGACACGGAGACAAATCGAAAAATCTCAATCCATCAAAATCTAAGAGCACAAGTAGGACTTAGCACACCAATTAAGATCCTATAAAATGTCATAACAGGATTAACCATCACAACACATTGCAACCCACATTTAGACTGAATCCTAGACAACTATGATCATACTAATTGATACAGGTTAAGCCCAAGAAGACCATTGGGCTAAAAGATGTGGCGGTCCAGTTAGGAGAATATTCAATACCCTAACGTAATTACCGCATTCGTGGGTAATTAAGGGCGATAATTAAGGAGAACGTTATTTAGGACTAGGAATATAAATACAAGGTACACATTTACTTATCATTCATTTTGTCTTATTCATATGGAATGCTTGGAATAACTTAGACATCGGAGTGCTGACCCCTGGTCCATGGACAATTTTATTGAAGGTTACTTCGAGAAGAACTTAAGCCCACGGACTAGTTAGTTGTTCAAGACGCATCAAGTGGCATAGTCTGCGGGGATGACTAAGCTGGAGCAAGGGTTTTGAGAGTTTATGTCCACGGTTATTCGAATGAGTGAAAGGTTAAGGTTGATAGGTACGGGGGCTGGGTCTCTGCAAAGATTAAGAACAGAAAATTCAGGAGTTGGATACGATGCCCTTGTCGAGGACCTTGATATGGCTAACCTCCAAATGTCAGGAATAGAGTCGTGTGCAGTGCCTGTTACGGTTGCCCCGCATGAAGGGGGGGAACCTCTGTGGCACCAATTCAGAATGATGCGTCGGGGCCCTCGAGGATATCAGTGATAATGGGAGAGCCAGAATAGAGAAACCCTGACTCCTTGCTCGGAGGGGCAGCCAATCCGAGGAATGGAATGTTTACGGATGTTTCAGGAGATTTATATATGGAAGTCTATGGCCAGCACGTGCAAGGAATCAGAATGCGGGGAGGGAGCCGAATCAAGATATAGAAATAGCAGCTCAGGTTCTAGATGTGATCGGCTATCGAGTTACCCCTCCTCCGAGAGATGACAGGCTCACGCACTGAGTATTGCCACCCTCGCCTATAGGAATAACTATGGGTTGGGCCTCTCAACCTGTAATAGCATATCTGTATCACGCATATGCTAGAGAGCCATTGCAGGCTAGGCCTCAGCCTTCTATTCTTGGTTACTCACAAGGCCCGGCATATTTGTTACCTCAGTTAGCCCTATCTGCTCCTACCCTCGACCTAGCCGGTCTAGGAGTGTCATATGCTATGGTGGTCTCTTCTGCCACGCAAGGATACGAAAGTATGGGAATTCAAGGAACGATGATTAGTCAGGGGCTTTTCAATCCTTATGTCCAACCACCACCGCCACCAGCATACCCGAGTTTTGGATAGCCTTGGATGAACCCCGGATACAGAGCAACTCAACCTCCTTATCTGCCACAGCTGGGCGGTCATGACAGGGGGCTGAACCTGCCAGGGGGGCAGCTGGAACCCCCCTCGGATGCAAGTGAATCGTTAAGAAGGGAATTAGATAGGTTGATCGGACTCTTGGGCCAGGCTGCGGGGTCTCCTTTCAGCTTTGTGATCACCGGGGTTCATGGCCAATAGAAGTGAAGCCTACGGAAGGACTTCCCACATACAGTGGTGAGTCTGACCCTCGAGAGTTCATCCTGACGTTCCTGGGCTTGATAAGTTCAAGGGATTTCGATGAGAAATTGACATGCAAGCTGGTAGGAAGCTTCCTGCGGGGAAAGGCACAGGAGTGGTTTAATAAGTTTCCAAAAGGTTCGCTCCGATCGTACCGAGAGTTTAGAAGAGTATTGTTGAGCCAGTACGCACAGAAGAAGAAGTTTACCAAAACTTTGTGAGAACTCTACCAGACGAAGCAAAAGATAGGGGAAAGCTTGGAAGCCTTCTATCATCGGTATATAGACGAGATCTTAGGAGTGATAGAAACAATGGAGAATGAGGTAATCCAAGGGTACCTGTTGGGGATACAGGACTTAGAATTATACAAGAAGCTGAGTACTAGCACCCCCAAGACCTTTCCAAAACTTCAGGAGGTTGTAGAGCAGTACTCGAGAGCAGAGGAGGCAACTAGAAGGGAAAGAGATAGCCTTACAGAGAAAATGAGAAGAAATGTAGCGCACAGAAGAAAAAGGCTAGTCAAACCTATAAGAACACCATTCGAGAGGTACACTCTGTTGCCACAAATGCTCGGAGGGAGATCTCCTGTATAGATCTTAAGTATGCATAGAGGGTTATTCCAAGCACCCCAACCCTTACAGAGTTCGCACAACTCGGTAGTGGGCAACAAATTGGTATTGTGATCATCATAGGGATTATGGCCATGACACAAATGATTGCATGAAACTGAGAATGGAGATTTATAGGTGTGAGCGGGAAGGATGATTTCAAGGGCAAGGACACGGGAACTAGGCTGCCACTCAAGGCCTCGAGTTAACCAATGGCAGCCTTACATAAGGAACAATAAAAAAAGAGAGTAGAGGAGATAGAAGACTTCGAGAACATGTGGCTCGAGATAGGGGACAAGAAGGAAGGCAGGAGAGACCCCAGGAACAACAGGGGGGAGATCAAGATAACCAAACAGGGAAAACCCACTAGTGCAAAGGGTTATAAATCTCATCAATGGCATGGTGGGAGAGAGATCATTGAACGTTGTGATAAAAGCAGAGGCTCGAAGGGTCCCTGCGAAAGAGCCCAATCACAAATAGTTTCGACCGGACGAGATGGTCACTTTCTCAAAAGCGGATGTTGTACCAGACCAAACACCTCATGCAGATCCTATGGTATCTTCAACCATTATTGGAACATCTTTGATACGAAGGGTATTCGTGGATGACGGAAGTGGGGTAGAAGTGATGTTTGCTGAGTATTTTGACCAGTTGGATATAGGCAGTGTTCTAAACGGCGGCGCCTAGGCGGTCCTAGGCGGCGCCTAGGCGCTAGGCGCCACCAAAACGCCCGGATTAGGGCCTAGGCGGCGACATTAGGCGTTTTCACCTCTGGGCGGCGCCCAGACCCGCCTAATCGTGTCTAGGCGCTAATCGGCACTAGACGGTTTGGTTTGTTTCCTTTTTTTAAAAAATATCAAAACTGAAACCGACCCAAAAAACCGAATAACCCAAATATAACCGAACCGAATTTGGCATTCGGATTCGGTTCAAAATCAAATAAACCAAATAAATTCCAATTTTTATTAAAATCAATTAAATTAATTCCAGACCGAATAAACCAAAAACCCATAAACATACCAAAATTTTAACTTTAAATAAACGATTACAACCCAAAAATTGTGGCCAAATCATTTATCATTAAAAACCCATTTAGCATATGCATTGCATCTTATGCATTGCTTTATGCTTTCATGAGCATATAAAAATTTTAATTTTAAATTAACAAATTATGGCCCAATAATATAAAGCCAAATTATTTGTTAATTATGGCCCAAAAGCATAAAATGCTTTGTGCCTTGATGAAACATTGGAGGAGAGGAGGGATAGTATTTATAGAAGAAACTTACCCTATGTCTCTTGCATATTTCCGATGTGGGATAATACTTGGCTTCAATGTGCAAGTTTCAGCTTTAGGCTTCATGCATGTATGAGTTGTCTCTTGAATTTATTATGATAATTCATACCTTCACCTTTTTTTCCTTTTTTTCCTTTTTTTATTGAATTTATTATGAGTATGTCTCTTGAAATACGGTCTTTCCATAAGTAATAAAAATATTATGGTTTAAAATATAAATTAGAAGAAATGAAGATAAAATTTATGGGTTGAATGAATCGGGTTATAAACTTTATAACTACTCACGTTGCATAATAAAATTTTAATATTACAACTAAGACATTTTACTTTGTATAATCATTTGTATGTAATATAAGTTATTGTGACTTGGGATATAGGTTTTTATTTTATTTTTAAATATAATTTTTATTATTTTATTAATTATATATAAAAAATAATTAAATAATACAAATCCGCCTAGACCGATTAATCCCCGATTAATCCCCAATTAATCCCCTAGGCGCTAGGCCCCAGCAAACCGCCCGACTAGCGCCTAGCGATTTTTAGACCACTGGATATAGGGTGTGACAACTTGAAAAAGTCAGCTTCCCCTTTATCTGGATTCATGGGAAACCCAATATTCCCCATAAGAGAGATAACCATGCGCGTTCACGTAGCAGATGGCAACAAAGGGGTGACTATCAAGTGTAATTTTGCTATCGTGGATGCCCTTGCCCTTATAATATTAATTTAGGAATACCATAAATGTGCCAGGCTCGGGCGATCTGGTCACTCTATCACCTGATGATGAAGTTCCCAACTGAAAGGGGGGTGGCATCCAATCGAGGAGATCAAACTGTGGCTCAAAAATGTAACCTTATGGAGGTACAAAAAGCAAGAAGGAAAAGAGATATAGCAATGCTATATACAGATGTGAGATTGGCTAATGCAATACAGATGCCCATTCGGGATATGGGATCAGTAGCTGTGGGGACACTAATTCCCCAAGATGTTAAGGAGAGACTGAGAGACTTATTGGGAGAGTATGGAGACGTGTTCTCGTTGGATACTTCTGACCTAACAGGAGTTCCTTCGAGTCTCGCACTATATAGGCTAAATAATGACCCCTCGATTAAGCCTGTCAGGTAGAAAAGAAAGGTGTTTGCTCCCGAAAGAGCTGAAGCAATTAAAGAAGGGGTGGAGACGTTGTTGAGCAGACGTCATCGAGGAAGTGTTCTACCCTGAATGGATTGCTAACCTAATCATGGTTCCAAAGCATGATAGATCCTGGAGAATGTGTATAGACCTTACCAATTTAAATAAATGTTACCCTAAAGATAGTTACCCGTTAACACCAATCGATAAATTAGTGGAAGCCATCACTGAATATCAGATTATGGCTTTCTTTGACGCACATAAGGGGTATCACCAAATACTCATGGCGAAGGAAAACAATAAAAAAACATCATTTATTACAGATGTAGGCACGTACTGCGATAAGAAGATACCCCTTTGGCTTAAAAATTGCTGGGGCTACTTACCAGAAGCTAGTTCATAAGGTGTTCAGGGGGTAGATAGGGAAGAATAAGGAAATATATATGGATGACAAGGTTATCAAAAGAAAAATTCATGAATAATTCTTAAAGGACATGGAGGAAACATTCAGTAGGCTTCAAGGGGCTAATTTGAAGTTGAACCCGTCTTAGTGTGTTATTGGTGTAGGGGCAGGGAAGTTCCTCAGATTCATGGTCTCGGAGAGCGGTATTGATGTAAACCCAGAAAAGGTTGAAGCTTTGAAGACAATGAAAACCCCACTCAATAAAGGATGTACAAAAGCTTACACGGTCTCTAGCAGCATTGAGCAAGTTCTTATCGAAGGGGGCGGAGAAGCACTAACCCTTCTTTGATGTCCTTCAAAGGGCAAAGAAATTTGAGTGGAATGGAAAATGCGAAGAAGCATTCAAGCAGTTGAAGGAACACTTGGGAACACTACCTCCCTTGATGAAACCAGAGAAGGATGAGACGCTAGACTTATACATTTTTGCATTATCGTTGGCAGTCAGTTCAGCCCAAATAAAAGAGAAAGAAAAGGTCCAGTATCCAATTTACTTTGTCATTCGTGCCTTGCAAGGGCTGGAGATGAGGTATACTGTCCTCGAGAGCTTGATTCTAGCCCTCGTACATACAGCCAGAAGATTGAGACCCTACTTCCAGGGACACAAAATAGTGGTGCTCACAAACCACCCCATTCGACAGATTCTACTGAAGCCAAAGATTTCAGGAAGATTGATGAAGCGAGCAGTGGAATTGGGAGAGCATGATATCCAATATCAACCTCGAGTTGCGATTAAGGGTCAAGCATTGGCAGTTTTCAAAGTGGAAACTACTAAGCCCCTTGAGATGTGTTTAGATCTTATTCAAAAGGTTGGAGCAAGCCAAAAGTACGTATAGAATTTTTATATTGGTGGTTCGTCACATTCAGGAGAAAGTGGAGCCGGGGTTCTGTTAACCAGCCCCAATGGCAGAGATTACCCTTATGCGTTGAACTTCACATTTAAAGCAACTAACATTGAGGCTGAGTATGAAGCGTTGATCACTATACTACGTCTTGCAAGGGAGCTGCAAGTGGAGGAACTAGAGGTTTTCAGAGACTCTCAAATTGTGGTTCAGTAGGTGAATGGAGAATACGAGGCCAAAGAGCATAACCTGCAAAAGATACCTCGAGGTAGTGAAGAACCTGTTAAAAACTTTTAAATATTACACTTTAACGCAGGTTCCAAGGGAAAACAATCATAAAGCAGACACTCTAAGCAAGCTCGCTTCTTTGGATTTGGGAACCTAATCCCAAAAGCAACTACTCGTGGAAACTTTGAGCAAAAAGGTTTTGAAGAACCTGTGGTTATGGTGATGGAAGCGGAAGAATCCTGGATAACACCATTCGTGGAATATCTTCGAGAGGGCTTCTTTCCGGAAAATAAAGTGGATGCCAAAAATATAAGGCTGAAAGCTCCAATGTATGTGTTGCAGGAAGAAGTGTTGTACAGAATGGGTCATTTGTAGCCATTGCTTCGATGCGTTAACACTCCTGAGGCTGATTATCTCATAAGAGAAGTCTACGAGGGGGTATGCGACAGCCACCACGGAGCCAGATCTGTGGCGAGGAGGCTTATTCGAGCTGGATTTTACTAGCCGACAATGTTCAAGGATGAGAATCGATACATCCAGGCTTGCCACCAGTGTCAGAGACATACCCCTATACCACATGTTTCCCAAGAAGAGATGAGAAGCATTTATAGTTTGTGGTAATTTGATAAGTGGGGGATCGATCTGGTGGGCCCTTTTCCAGAAGTACCAGGAAAATTCATATACCTAATAGTGGCCGTTGATTATTTCACGAAGTGGGTGGAGACTGAGCCCCTGATGAACATAAGAGGTAAACATTAATTTCCTTCTGCTGGAAGAATATTTTGTGCCATTTCAGAATCCCAAAGACGATCACTACGGATAACAGAACACATTTTACTCAGGTACCCTCTAAGAAGTGGTACGAGGAATATCGAACTAAGCAAAAGGTGACATCAGTTTATCACCCCTAAGCCAATGGACAAGTCAAAGTGACCAACAAAATAATAGTAAATGGAATACGAGCACGCTTCGAGGGAGCGGAAGGTAATTGGATATGGGAATTACCAAATGTGTTGTGGGCATATCGGACAACTGAGTCTTCCACTACTGGTGAAATGTCTTATAGCCTTGTATATGGCTCGGAGGCAGTAATTCCTGTGGAAATAGGTGTTCCTAGCCCAAGGATGATGGCTGCTGCAGATGAGACAGCAATCAGCAAAACTGATGTCTGGATTAGGATATGGTGGAGGAAAAGAGAGAGTTAGCTTCTTTACATGAGGCTAAATTCAAAGAACGGGTCAGAAGATACCATGAAAGAAGGGTAAAGATTGTGTTTTTTAATCTTGGGGACTTGGTAATGAGGAAAAATGAGAAAAACATAAAGGAACCTGGAGAGAAGTTTACTGTAGATTAGGAAGGACCTAATAGTGTGATCGAATCTCACCCGGGAGGAAGCTATGTTCTCGAAGAGATTAATGGGGTTCGAGTGCCAAGGAGGTAGAACATCACCAACCTGAGAAGGTACTACCAGCTATAATGAGTGGGTTGCTTTTAAGTGGCACTCTAGATGATGTTCAAGTGGTTTGTTCTTAAGTGGTACTCTAGTTGATATTCGAGCAGGTTGCTCTTAAGTGGCTCTCTAGATAATATTTCCAACTACGGCTGATGTTCGAGTGGTTTAATCCTAAGTGGCGCTCTAGATATTATTTCCAGCTACGGCTGATGTTCGAGCGGTTTTCTATTAAGCAGCACTCTAGATAATGTACTAGTGGTTTGCTCTTAAGCAGCACACTCGAGTGGTTCGCTCTTAAGCGAAACTCTAGTTGATGTTCAAGCAGGTTGCTCTTAAGCTGCGCTCTAGATAATATTTCCAGCTACAGGTGATGTTCGAGTGGTTTGCTCTTAAGTGGCACTCCTGATAATATTTCCAGCTACGGCTGATGTTTGAGTGGTCTTCTCTTAAGTAGCACTCTAGATGATGTTCGTGTGGTTTGCTCTTAAGCGGCACTCTAGTTGATGTTCGAGCGGGTTGCTCTTGAGTGGTGCTCTAGATGATATTTCTAACTATGGCTGAGGTTCGGGTGGTATGCTTTTAAGAAACACTCGTGAGCTACTTTTGTAATCTTGGAATGATGAACTAGTGGACAAAATTGGCAGGATGTAGGTGGAAACACCGAACCTAGGTAAAATGATCATTTCTCTGAACTTTTTAATTCCTACTTATTGAAGATATTCATACTATATTTTCCTAAGGAAGTTGCGTGTGGCACTCATATTCGAGGGGTAAAATGTTTGAGAAAGTATAGGCACAAGCATCATGAATCCTGTTACAATTTCTTAACCCCACTGACGCTAATAACAAAGGTTTAAGAACTCGATATGCATTTTCTAAGAGTGAGTAAAACAGGCTATTTATTTAAAATTCATAAATAAATAGAAGTGCAATTTTGATACTAAAAAGAACATTAACTTTTTCTTCTAAATGTATTCATCTAAATAGAGGAAACCTTGTCCGAAACAAATCTTCGTTGGAAGGAGCTAGCCCCTTCACCTTTGCTTCTATCTCTTCAAGCTCTTACAGCTTTATGCCAGTGGCTCTTTGAAGATCCTTCATCTGTTCTTCCACGGGATATTTGGAAGGATCCAGGGGAGTAATGGTCTTACACCGCTTCTTTGTGGAAGGTTTGAATGGGCCCTTCGAGGAGAACCCAACGCTCTTACGGAATTTTGTGGAGAATCCCTTGGTAGCTTTAATCGAGGGGGCAAGATGCTTATCAGCTTCTTTAGGGGCAGATCTTTGTGACCGAGGAGCAGAACGATAACTCGAGGGGATGAATCCTTATACCTTCAGTTCTGCCAACCAATCAAGAATAAGGTCAAAGGCATTTTTCTACCAAGGAGTTCTATTCTCATGGACGTTAACTTCCTTCATCCATTATTGAGCAGCATTGAGTAGAAATTTCATAAGTTGGTCATTTCTAATTAAATATGAGGAAGGAATCCCGTGAGAAAGCATGTGGGCAAGGAGGCTTACTTTATGTGCAGCAATCTTTTCTTCAAAATCGGTGATACACTCCTCGAGTTCTTTGGCATGTACCTTCCAGGCCTTGATCTCCCCTGCGAGTGGTGAGTTCTTGGACAAGAAGAATTCTACCAAAGAACTATCCTCAATCGAGGGGGCTCCTTTGAGGGGATATATGGGGTTTGCTTGAAGAAAGGGGGTTCTTATTAGCTATCTTCTAAGCGAGCAGTTCCTCTTCAAGGCTAGTTATTTTGCGCTGAGCCACTAGATGTTGCTTGGAAAGTAACTCCCTTTGGGATACTAGCCTCCGATTTTAGCCCATGCAATCAGTTAGGCGCCCTTCGAGCTGGTGGAGCTTATCCTTCAAAGATTCCTTCTTTCGATTACAATTAGATAAATATCGTGTGGCTTTTAATATTTGTTTCTATGTCTCACTCAACTCTTTTTGAGTACTCGAAAGCTTCTCACAAGCACTGTCTAGCACTCTCTTCAACGAGTTAAACTACAAAAAGAGAACAAGGGCAAAATCAATAAATAAGTCATAAAAATGGCAAAAGATATTCTTATATTGAAGTTTTAAAAAAAAAGTTACAACTGGGGGGCCTAATTGGAAAAGTTAAAATCAAGGACAAACCCAAGACCAATCCTCATTTGAGGTGGATGCAATCATTTCTTCCACTCGGCCAATGCTGAGTTTTGCTCGGGAGAGGCATCCGTGGCCACCGGAAGGGGGATCGCTCAAATTCCCTCAACAGTGAAGAACTACCCTTTGACTTAATGAAATCCATCAGGGCAAAGCAAAGGTCATCGTTTTTATTGCCTTATCCCATTTCGCATCCAGAGTGGCTTCGAGCTCTGGGTTGACTAGATCGTCCACCTGCTTAGCAAGTTCTTTAGACAGGGAGGTGGACACTTGAGGCTCCAGGAATTCCTCAGCTTATTCACTATAGTCGAGATACTTAGTCACCCCAAAAAGATCCACAAATAGTTGAAGCAGCTCAGAGCTGTTCAAAAGTTTGCTTTTAAATGCCTCAAACAGTTGAACCTGCGAATCTGGATCCTCAGCAACCTGAACCCTCTTCTCAAGGGTATCCTTCTCCAACGTCCATTGATGCCTTTTGGCATCAACATTCTACCTCTCCTCTTCCAGAATTTTTTGTTTTCCCTCGAGTGCCCTATCTTCTCTTCGAGTACTCTCTTCAAATCCAAAATTTCAGCATTCTTTTTGCTGAGATTTTTTTTGAGAGAGTCACAGCCAGAAATACAAGCGAAGATGAAAGCTTCCATCTTCCCAATAGCCTCATGAAAAACTTGGGAGACCTAGAAAAATAGTTAAACTTAGATCAATACTAGGAAAAATGGCACTAAAATAAAATTTTCAAAGGAACAGATGAAAACCTCAGGGTTAGAGACCATCCTCGAGAGATGATGCTCAATGCGGGACATGGACACCGCATCACTCGAAGGGGGTGCCGACTATTGATGGGCGTTCTCACCGCTATATGCTCCTACTACCGGTGTTGGGTAGGCGTTACCAACATTACTTCCATCTGCCCTCGTCTTCTGGCGAACATTCCTAGTACGAGGAGGCTGACCATCAGCAATGGTCAAAGTAGGCCTTTCACCACCTACTGTGGGAGGGGAAGCCTAATTCAAGGGAATGGATGCCTGATTTGAGGGAGTAACGGTCCCTTTGGGAGTAACGGTCCCTTTGGGAGGACCTTGGCCCTGCTTCGTGGGCTTCTGCTTCCTTGACCCTCTAGCGAAACCCACTGAAAAACAAAAGGAGACACACCAGTAAAAGTAAACCCAACGATACCACAGACAGGAGAAGTAGAATACAACTAAGGCGCCTTGGAGGCTTCCGAGTGCCTAAAATCACTAATGTGGGTCTCGAGGAGAGGGCCTTCTTTAGGGCCCTCAAGTTCTCTTCTCCTCTTCCTGATATTCTTTTGGAGTATTTTATACGCATACTTCTCGTAGATTTTGGGTGGGATACAATGCCGCCAATCCGGTAATTAGGATTGTTGAAGTGGCTGTAGTCATGGGAGGAAGGCTGGACAGCAACTTTTACCTATCTCTCTAGAGGGCATCTGGATAAATATCCTCCTTAGAACTGGGAGACTCGACTCGCACGTTCCAATTCCACGAGGGAACTCGATACCTCCTGCTGTCAAATGAGATCCCCTTCTTCCAGCTTCTCCAGTCACCCAAATTCCTATAAACAAAAACCATGTGATGTGCCTCCCAGCTGATAAAAGTGACAATCATATCGGTGGACTGCCCACTATAAGGCACGAAATATAGCGAGCGAAGTAGCTTATACCTTGGCTTGATACCAAACTCATCACATTATTTCAAGAACATTATGATTATCACCAAGACATTGGGATAAACTTGTGTAGGGCTCACCTGGAATTGCTTAAGAAGTTTGGAAAAAGGGACGGAAAGGGAAAGGTGATCCCGCAGCGAAAATGTTTGATGGAAATGGCTAATCTTCCCTCGGGGGGTTATGGGGGGTATCTTCCTCTCGGAAGGGTTGAAAATTGGCATCTGGGGCTATTCGTTGGCCAAGAGGGATCGTTTCCAAAATCGATGAGATAGGTTTCCCCACTACTAGGGTCGGGGGCTCCTTCCCCGAATCCTTTAGCCTTATCCTTTGAGAAGTCCCTTTTTTTTCTTTTATTGAGGGGGTTTAGACAAAAAAGATACCCAAGGTGCTCTCGAGGGTGCTTCCTCCTCCTCGAGGAACGTCCTATCACTCAAAAGATACTCATTCTTCTCCTCCTCTATGGCCTCGAGGAACAATTCCTTGCAGGCTAGAGATGTATTTAACAACCCCCCCCCCCATTCAATTCGAGCTCCGGATTCGGAGGAGGGTAGAAGCCAATATTGTCACTAGTAGGGGACCTCCTTATATAGGGCTTGCCCATGCCTAGTGGCCTGTTCTGAACAGGCTCTCGAGGAGGCATATCAGTTACTGGGAAAACCCTCTCTTCCTAGGATTGTTAGTAATGTGATCAGACATACCTTCTTCAACATCAGAATCATATCAAATTTCTTTGGAATGAGTGCATTCTGAGTCACTAATAGCTCTTCTTGGCGTACTCATCCCTGCCCATCCTAACCTAATCTCACCGGGAAATCTCTCATAGGTGGAACCCTCATCAGAATGGGGTATGATTGTAAGGTGAAATAAGGAAGAGAGGTTTAGGGGTAATAATGGGAGCTGAAATGGCAGGTAATTAATAACTTCCTTGGAAATATTAAAAGTTATAGAAAGAGGCAATTGCTTTTCTGTCTTCTGACGACACGCTGTTTGAAGAGCAGTGACATGCGCAGTTGTACGGAACGCGTGCACCTTTTAGAATCCTAACGCTGAGAGTTGATTAGAAAAGCAAATTCCCTCCCTCGAAAGTAAGAGCAACAAAGTGTAAGGTTCATTTCGAGTCTTCAAAGTCCTTGAATTGTCCCATACATTCGAGACCTCGAAGAACCTTTGTACTGGTCTAGCCTTCTGAGGTCAAGAACCTATTTTTCTGGGGGCTCTTGATAGAGGTTGAGCCTAAGAAGGCCATTGGGTTAATGATGTGGTGGCCCAGTTAGGAGAATATTTAATACCCTAACGTAATTACCGCATTCATGGGTGATTAAGGACGATAATTAAGGAGAACATTATTTAGGACACGCAGTATAAATACAAGGTACGCATTTACTTATCATTCATTCTGTCTTAATCATATGGAACACTTGGACTAACTTAGGCATTGGAGTGCTGACCCCTGGAACCCCCAAGGACAGTTTTATTGCATGTTAGTTTGAGAAGAAATCAAGCCCACGAACTGGTTGGTTGTTTGAGACGCATCACTCATAAATCACACGAGCACAATAAAAAGAAGATGCAAAATCATATGATATCGGACCACCAAATCCCAACTAATCACTTCAACAATGGAAACTTAATAGGGAGAGAATAATATGTAGCCTAAATATGTCCATGCCAGGTCACCTATCCATGATCAATCAAACAAGACAATTGATTGGAAAAATTCATATGTTAGATTACATCTTACCACATCAACCACAAAGGACCCGTCGTGAGCTATCTCCAACCATAAAGACAAAAAACTATGGTCCATCATAATATCATGATAACCAAGAAGCAGGCACGAAGCGAAGGATCTTAAAGATCTAAGATCAATGTAACCACATAAGAGCTTATAGTATCGAGGACTTATTAGCCATCGCCGATTATTGCTCCATATGGAAACCGCATTCGATCGCTCGTCCACTATACGCTAGGTTTTCTACAGTCACAAAGATATAAAAAAAGACAGCATCCAAATCGGAGAATCCCGATCGATTAAAATCCAAAAGCATCACAAAATGATCGATTGTAGACGACAAAAAAAAAATCAATTAGGATCACAAAGATATCAGAAAATTAATAATTAACCGTCAAGTCCGATCATAAAAATGAGGGCCATATCGCACCATGCCATGCTAAGCCATCACCATATAATCAAAACCAAATAATATTTTGTCCCCACAGACGACGCCAATTGATGTGTCTCCTCATGGAATTGCACCACAAGATCCTTAGTTCATGACTTGCAAGACAAAGCCCCCGGAGAGACTGCGGGGGGAAAACCCTCTGATGATAAAGTCGGTAATTGATCTTATTAATCAAGAGTAATTATGAATGAAACAAAATGAATGACATACCCTTCATATTTATAATGATTAAACCATAACCGTCATTGCCTATAACTGCAATTTTTATTAAATATGTATTAAATGGCCATCTTGACCTATTCATGACTAAACTTTATTGGATTAAAGATAATATTTAATGAATTGGGGTGTGGCCCAATTCTAACTTCATAAGAGTATCATCAGACTGCTTACTTCAATTGGTTGTTGGCACTTGAGGATGTAAACAATTGAGTTGAAATTTCGCAATGAATTCAGATACCCTGACTCCTAGAGATGAGGGTTTTGGTGTTACTTTGTTGTCAAGATAAGACAATTCAAAGGATAGAATTGCATAGCCATGAAAGGTTAATTTATGTGGGTAGTTAATTAACTTCATTAATTGTGCAAGGTTTATCTATGGTTTCTTTTTGTGTGTGTGTGTGAGTATTCTCTCCAATCCCCATGGTTGCAGATTTAAGCCATTGATTATGTTGGTTGTTACTGTTATGATTTTGATTGAAGTGAATGCTTGTCAGCATTATTTGACTTGTGATGCATCTTGAAAAACATCTTGAAAAACTGATCAGTTCTTGGATTTGAGTTACTCTCGAACCAATTTGCAATAAAATTGTCCTTGGGGCTCCAGGGGTCAGCTCTCTGATGTCTAAGTCAGTCCAAGAGTCCAGTACGATTAAGAAAGAATCAATAATGAATAAATGTGTACCTTGTATTTATACTCTGTGTCCTAAATAACGTATTCCTTAATTATCGCCCTTAATTACTCACGAATACGTTAATTACTCTTGAGTATTAAATAATACCCTAATTGGGCTGCCACATCTACAGCTCAATGCCCTTCTTGGGCTCAATCTCTATCAAGAGCCCCCAGAAAAGCAGGTTCTCGACCTCGGGGGACTGGAACAATACAGGGGTTCTTCAAGACCATGCGAGACCTCGATTGCATGGGACAGTTTGAGGACTCCGAAGAATCGAAACAGACCTTGTACTTCTTTGCTCCTACCTTCGAGGGAGGAAATCTGGTTTTCTAACCAATTCTCGATGCTAGGATTTCAAAAGGCTCGCGTGTGCTGTACAACTGTGCATGTCATTGTTCCCTAAATAGCGTGTTTTCAGAAAGCAAAAAATTAGTTGAGTATTTATGTAACTTTTTATATTTCCAAGACGGTTATTAATCATTCCACCATTTCAGCCCCCATTATTACCCCTTAACCTCTCTTATTTCTTTCACTTTTCTCATTTGCTGGAACTTCTCATAAGCACTTCTTTTCCCTTTCTCTCTCGAGCGATCTAAGTTTTGTCGCCTTTCCTAAAAAATTAGTATGTAACTTCTTTTCTCTTCTTATTTTATTATTTTCCTTTCCTCACCTTACAATCATGCCTCGTTCTAGTGAGGCTTCCACCTCCGAGAGATTTCTCAATGAGATTAGGGTAGGTGGGGCGGAGGTTAGTATGTCAGGGAGGGCTATTATTGACTCTGTTTGCACTCATTCCAAAGAATCCAGTCTGATTCTGATGCCGGAGAAGGTGTGTCTAACCCTATTACTAATAGTCCTTGGGAAGGGAGGGTTTTCCGGGTAACTAATATTTCCCCTCAAGGGCCCATTGAGAATTGGCCACAAGGCATGGGCAAGCCTTATATAAAGAGATCCCCTACCAGTGGTAAATTAGCTACTCCCCTCTCCCAAATCCAGAACTTGAGGCCCTAGGGGAGGAAAATGCATCTCCAGAGAGCGGGGAAGTGTCCATCGAAGCCATAAAGGAGGAGGAGAATGTACCTCCTTTGAGAGAGGACGTCCCTCGAGGAGGAGGAAGTGCCCTCAAAAGCACTAAAGGCGCCTTCTATAGTTGAATCCTCTCAGAATAAGAAAGAGAAGATATCAGGTTTTATGGGAAAGAGCCCCCGGGCCCAGCAATAGGGAAGGTTATCTTAAATATTTCGGACTCGATCCCTCTTGGCCAACGAATAGCTCCAGATGTGGATTTTCAACCCTTTCAAGAAGGAAATTCCCCCCATAACCTCCCCGAAGGAAGATTGGTTATTTCCCTCAGACATCTTTATTGTGGGCTCACATTTCCCTTTCCGCCTCTCTTTTCCAAACTTCTTAAGAAATTCCAGGTGAGCCCTGCACAAGTTCAACCCAACATCTTGGTAGTTATTATGATGTTCTTGATACGATGTGACTAGTTAGGTATTGAGCCAATGTATAAGCTGCTCCGCTCATTGTACTACGTGTCTTATAGTGGGTAATCCACCTACATGATTATCACATTTACCAGTCGGGAAGAACATCACAAGGTTTTTGTTGTTCCTGGTAACTTGGGTGACTGGAGAAGTTATAAGAAAGGGATTTCATTTGACACCATGAGATATTGAGTCCCCCAACGGAACTGGGATGTACTAGTTGAGTCTTCTAAACCAGGGGAGTATATTTTTCTAGATTCCCTCGAGAGGGATAGGCAAAAACTGTTGTCCAGCTCCCTTGACTACAACCGCTTCAACAATCCTAACCCCAAGATTGGCGTCCTTGTATTTCCTCCTGAAATCTACAGGGATTATGTGTATAAAGTACTCTAGAAGTATATCAGGAAGAGGAGAAGAGAACTTGAGGGCCCCAAAAAAGGCCCTCCCCTTGAGACCCTCGTTAGTTGTTTTAGGCACTCCGAAGCCTCTGAAGCTGCCTCAATAGAATTCTATTTCTTCTGTCTGTTGTGCCATTGTAGTTACCTTTACTGATGTTGTTCTTCTCTTCCTCTTTTTTCAGTGGGTCTCTCTAGTAGTTTAAGGAACAAGAAGACACACTCAAAGAAGGGTCAGGGTCCTCCTAAAGGGACCCCTACCCCCCTTGAACCAAGCTTCCACACCTCTAGTAGGTGATGGAAGGCCTACTTTGACCGTGGCTGATGGCCAGCCCCCCCACACCAGGAATGTTCACTAGAGGATGGGGCAGATGGTGGAAACGTTGGTAACACCCCTCAACTGCCGTTTATAGGAGCAAGCGATGGTGACTGTAATAATGCCCATCAATAATCAGCATCCCCAAAACCTTATTCAAGTGATGCGGTGTCCATATCCAATGTTGTGACTTTGGATTAGCATCATCTCGTGAGCATTGTTTCTAACCCCTAGGTTTTCATCTTTTCCATTGTATAATTCATTTTAGTAAGCTTTTTTCTAGCACTGATCTAAGTTTAACTATTTTTCTAGGTCTCCCAACTTTTTCATAAGGCCACTCAGAAGATTGCTGCCTTATCCCACACATGTACTTTTGGCCATGGTTACTTCCAAGAGAAGTTAGGCCAGAAAGATGCTGAGATATTGGAGCTGAAGAGGCTACTCAAAGAGAAGGACAGGGAGCACGAGGAGGGCTAGAAAACCTTGGAAGAGGAGAGGCAGAAAATGGATAATTTTGATGCTGAGAAGCATCAGTGGACACTGGAGAGAGATACCCTCGAGAGGAGGGTCCAGGCTGCTGGGGACCTAGCCAAGAAGGTTCACCTGCTCGAGAAATTTAAAAGGCAAACTATTAAACAGCTCTAAGCAGCTTCAAATTTTTGTGGACCTCCTTGAGGTGGCCAAGCATCTCGGTTACAACGATCTAGCTGGAGAATTGCTGAAACCTCAACTGTCTGCCTCCTTGTCCAAAGAACTCGCTAAGCAGGTGGACGAGCTGGTCAAGCCAGAGCTCAAGGCTACTCTGGATACAAAATGGGACAAGGCAATCAAGAATGATGGCCTTCATTTTTCCCTGATATATTTCATTAAGTCCAAGGGGTAGTTCTTCACTGCTAAGGGGATTCGAGCAATCCCCCTACCTAAGGCCACAGACGCTTGCCCCGAGTATAACTCAGCTGATGCCAGAATGGAAGGAATGATCGCATCCTCCTCGAAGAAGGATAACTCTAGGGTTCGTTCTTAATTGTAACTCTGACAATTAGAGCCTCATATTGTAACTTTTTGAAGCTTCGATACAAGTATGCATTGTAGAATTTTTATGACTTATTTATTAGTTTTAGCTTTACTTTTTTCCGTAGTTTAACTCGTTTAAAAGAGTGTTAGAAGGTGCTTGTGAGGAGCATTTGAGTGCGCAAAAATAATTGAGTGAGACACACAACTATTGAAAGCCACGCGAGATTTATCTATTTGTAACCAACAGAAGGAATCTTTGAAGGACAAACTTAACCAGCTCAAAGCTAAGATGATACTGTGGCAGTCGAAAGATCATCTAACCTTTAAGGGGTTTTTCATGGATTTCTTGACCAAAGAATTTAACGGTACATATCCTTTAGAAGTCGTCGAGGATCGCAATCCCGCGGATAAAAGCTTTGATGAGCTAATGCGTCAAATATATCTAAATTTTGGTTCTCTGAAGTCATGCGTTGCTAATGTGACTAGGCTTCCACTAGTGGAAGGGCACCTAATTGGTTGCATGGACAAAAATTGCATGCTAGTGGACCAAAAGGAATTAATTATCGAACAACATCTAGTGGTTCAGAGCCAAATTTCCAATCATGAATAGGAACTGTTTGCTTGGAAGATAGCTAGCCAAGACCCCTATCTTCGAGTGAGCCCCCAGCGAGGAACATCCCGGCCGAGGATGGTTCCTTGGTGGAATCTCTCTTATCCGAAAATACGAATCGCGGGTGAGATCGAGGCCAGGAAGGTACATGCCAAATAATTCAAGGGGCACATTGCCAATTTTGAAGAAAAAATAGCTGCCCACGAAGTAAGCCTCCGTGCCCACATTCTTTCTCACAGCATTCCTTCATTATATTTAATTGGAAATTATCAGCTTTTAAAATTTCCACTCAAAGCTGCTCAATATTTGATGGAGGAGGTTAACGTCCATGAGAATGGAATCCCTCACCAGAAAAAGGCCTTTGACTTTATTCTTGATTAGTTGGCGGAATTGAAGGTAAAGGGATTCACCCCCTTGAGTTATTGTTCCGCTCCTCTGTCACAGAAATCTACTATTAAAGAAGCTAAAAATCATCTTACACCCTCGAGCAAAGCTACCAAGGGATATTCCACAAAACTTCGTAAGAGTGTTGGGTCTTCCTTGAAGGGCCCATTCAACAACCCCCCCCCCCCCGTCCCACGAAGAAGCGGGGTAAGACCATTTCTCCCCTGGATCCTTATAAGTATGCCTTGGAAGAGAAAATGAAGGATATTCGGAGAGCCTCTAGCATAAAGCAGAGCTCGAACATCTAGAGGAAAAGATGAAGGGGCTAGCTCATTCCACTGAAGATTTGTTTCGGAATGAATTTCCCCCCATTTAAATGAATGAATTTGTGTGTTGTTTGGCACCAAAAATGTACTTATATTTATTGATGAAGTTGAGGCTTGTTTAATTCTCGCTCCTAGAAAATGCAAGTCAAGTTTCTAGACCCACTATTGTCGGTGAGGTTTTAAAAATTATAATAGGATTTGAATTGCACGTGCGTATACTTCTTCAAAACGTTTTACGCCCCAAATATTAGTGTCATGCGCAACTATCTTGCGTAAAAATATTATGAACATCTTCGATAAGTAGGAATTAAAAAGTTCAAAGACACGAGCATTTTACCCAAGTTCGGTGTTTCCACCTACATCCTGCCAATTTTGTCCACTAGTTCATGATTTTAGGATTACAAAAGTAGCCCACGAGTGCCACTTAAAATCATACCACTCGAACTCAGCCTTGGCTAGAAATATTTCCTAAGTGCCACTTAAGAGCAAACCGCTCGAACATAAGCCATAGATGGAAATATTATCTAGAGCGCTGCTTAAGAGCAAACCGCTCGAACATCATCCAGAGTGCCACTTAAGAGCAAACCAGTTGAACATCATCTAGAGATCCGCTTAGGAGCCAACCACTCAAACATCATCTAGAGTGCCGCTTAAGAGAAAACCATTCGTACATCATCTAGAGTGCCGCTTAAGAGAAAACCATTCGTACATCATCTAGAGTGCCGCTTAAGAGTAAACCACTTGAACATTATCTAGAGTGATTCTTAAGAGAAAAAAACTCAAACATCATCTAGAGTTCCGCTTAAGAGAAAACCACTCGAACATCATTTAGAGTGCCGCTTAAGAGTAAACCACTCGGAAATCATCTAGAGTGCCACTTAAGAGCAAACCACTCATCATAGCTGGTATTACTTTCTCAGGTTGGTGATGTTCCACCTCCTTGGTACTCGAATCGCATTCATCTCTTCGAGGACATAGCTTCCTCCCGGGTGTGATTCGATCACCCTGTAGGGTCCTGCCTAATTTGCAGCTAACTTCCCTTCAGGTTCCTTTATGCTTTTCTCATTTTTTCTCATTACCAAGTCTCTCGGGTTAAACAATACCTTCTTTACCCTTCTATCATGGTACCTTCAGACCCGTTCTTTAACTTTAGCCTCGTGTAAAGAAGCTAGCTCTCTCTTTTGAAGGGATCTTGAGCAAACTGTGTTCCATTATCCGTAATGATCGTCCTTGGAATTCCAAAACGACATAAAATATTCTTCCAGCAAAAAGAAATAACCATCTTTCCCCTTATGCTCGGCCTCTACCCACTTAGTGAAATAGTTAATGACTACTATTAGGTACCTAAATTTCCCTGGCGCTTCTGGAAAAGAACCTACCAGGTTAATCCCCTATTTATCAAATGGCCATGAACTATAGGTGCTTCTTATCTCCTTCTGGGTGACATATGTTATACGGGAATGTCTCTGACACTGGTGGAAAGCCTAAATGTATCGATTTGCATAATCAAACATTATCTGCCAGTAAAATCCTGCTCGAATAAACCTCCTCGCCATAGATTTGGCTCCCTAGTGGTTGTTGCATACTCACTCGTGGACTTCCCTTATGAGATAATCAGGTTCATAAGGGTTAACAGACTGGAGAAACGGTTGCAAATAACCCATTCTATATAACATTCCTTCCTGCAACACATATATTGGAGCTTTTAACCTTACCTTTCTAGCATCCACTTCATTTTCTGGCAGGATACCCTCTCGAAGAAATGCCAGGAACGGTGTCATACAGGAGTCTTCCGCTTCCACCACCATAACTACACGTTCCTCGAAACTTCATTTATTCAAATTTTCCATGGGTAATTGCTTCTGCGATTGGGTTCCCGAATCCAAAGAAGTGAGCTTTCTTAGAGCATCTGCTTAATGATTACTTTTTTTCTCGGGACCTACATTAAAGTGTAAGATTTAAAAGTTTTCAACATGTTTTTTACTACCTCAAGGTATCTTTGCAGGTTACGCTCTCTGGCCTTGTATTCCCTGTTCACCAGTTGAACCACGATTTGAGAGTCACTGAAAACCTCCAATTCCTCCACCTGCAGCTCCATTGCCAGGCGCAGTCCAATGATCAGTGCTTCTTACTCAGCCTTATTATTAGTTGCTTTGAATGTGAAGTTCAACGTGTAAGGGTAATCCTTTTCGTCCAGGATGGTTAATAGAACCCCAGCTCCACTTTCTCCCGAATGTGATGAACCGTCCACATATAACTTTCATACCTCCCTTTAGCTTGCTTCCACTTTTTGAATGGGGGTTCGAACACACCTCGAGGGGCTCTGTAGTTTCCACTATGAAGTCTTCAAATGCCTGAACCTTAATTGCAACTCGAGGTTGATACTGGATATCGTGTTCTCCCAATTCTACTACCCACTTCATCATTCTTCCTGAAATCTCTGGTTTCAATAGGATTTTCTGAATGGGGTGGTTCGTGAGCACCACTATCTTGTGCCCCTGGAAGTAGGGTCTCAGTCTTCACGCTGCATGCACGAGGGCTAGAATCAACCTCTCGAGGATAGTATACCTTGTCTCTCGCCCTTGCAAGTCACGACTGGCAAAGTAAATTGGGTGTTGCACCTTTTTGTTTTCTTTTACTAGGGCCGCACTGATTGCCAAAGGGGCACAGAAATGTACAGATATAGTGTCTCATCCTTATCCGGCTTCATCAGGGTAAGTAGTGTCCCCAAGTGCTCCTTCAACTGCTTGAATTCCTTGTTGCATTTGCCTTTCAACTCTAATTTATTTTCCCTTCGAAGGACATCAAAGAAAGGTAAATGTTTCTTCACTCCCTTCGATAGGAACTTACTCAATACTACTAGATACTCTGTAAGCTTTTGTTCATCTTTTATTGATTGTGGGGTTTTCATTCTCTTCAAAGCTTCAACCTTCTCTGGGTTTACATCAATACACCTCTCTAAGACCATAAATCTGAGGAACTTCCCTACTTCTACACCGATAACACATTTGGACGGGTTCAACTTCAAGTTAGCCCCTCGAAGCCTGCCAAATGTCTCTTCTAGATCTTTTAAGAATTCTCCATGACTTCTACTTTTGACATTCATATCATCCACAAAAATCTCTATATTCTTCCCTATCTTCCCCCTTAATAGCTTATCAACCAACCTCTGGTAAGTAGCCCCAGCATTTTTTTAACCCAAACAACATCTTCTTATAACAATATGTGCCCACATCTATCATAAATGATGTTTTTTCCTTGTCTTCTTCCGCCATGAGTATTTGGTGATACCCTTTGTGCGCATCAAAGAAGGACGAAATCTAATATCCAATGATGGCTTTCACCAACTTGTCGATTAGTGGCAATGGGTAAATGTCTTTGGGGCCACATTTATTCAAATTGATGAAGTCTATACACATTTTCTAGGCCCCATCATGCTTTGGAGCCATAAATGGGTTAGAAATCCATTCGGGGTAGAATACCTCCTCGATGACATTTTCCTTCAACAACTTCTCCACCTCTTATTTAATTGCTTTAGCTCTTTCGGGAGAAACCACCCTTCTCTTCTGCTTCACTGACTTTAGCAAGGGGCCAATATTCAGCTTGTGCAGTGCAAGACTCAAACGTACTCCCGTTAGGTCAGAAGTATCCCACGAGAACATGTCCCCCATATTCTCCCAATAAGTCTTTCAATATTTCCTTAATGTCTTCAGGAATCACCTTCCCCAGGGCTACTGATCCCATGTCTCGAATAGGCATCTGTATTGTATCAGCTAATCTCACATCTATATGCACCGTTGTTACATCCCTTTGCTTTCTCGATTCTCTTACCACAATAAGGTTACATTTTTTAGCCACAATCTGATCTCCTTGAATGGATGTCACTCCCTTTTCAGTCGAGAACTTCATCATTAACTGATAGGGTGACCAGACCGCTCGAGCCTGGCACATCCATAGCCTTCCTAAAATCACATTTTAAGGGGAAGGGGCATCCACGACTACGAAGTTACACCTGATAGTCACCCATTTGTCACCATCCGCAATGCGAACAGATAAGGTTATCTCTCCTAGGAGGAATATCGGGTTTCCCGTGAATCCGGATAAAGGGAAGCTGGCTTTTTCAAGTTGTAGCACCCTATATCCAACTAATCAAAGTACTTAGCAAATATCACTTCTACCACACTTCCATCATCAATGAATACTCTTCTTATCAAAGATTTTCCAATAATGGCTGATATTACCATAGGATCTGTATGAGGTGTTTGATCTAGAATTGCATCTTCTTCCAAGAAAGTGACTGTCTCATACGGTCGAAACCTCTTGTGGCTGGGTTCTTCCACAGGGACCCTTCAAGCCTCTACTTTTATCAAAGCATTTGAAGATCTCTCTCCTACTGTGACATTGATGACATTAATAACTCTTCGAACGGGGGTTTTCCCTATTTTGGTTATCTTGATTACCCCCTTATTGCTCCTGGGGTCTATCCAGCCTTGCCCCATGTCTTGAACCGCCTGCTCTTGAGGCCTTCTATCTCCTTTACCCCCATTATTTTTATTGTTCCTTCTATAAGACTGTCATTGGTTCATTCAAGGCCTCGAGGGAGCAACCTTGTTCTTGAGTCCTTGCCCTCAAAATCGTCCTTCCCACTCACACCTATCGATCTCCATCCCCAACTGTATGCAATCATGTGTTTCATGGTCGTAATCCCTGTGATGATCACAATACCGATTTGTTGCTCTCCGGGCCATCACCAAGTTATGCAAACTCTACAAAGATAGTCTATGTATACTTAAGATCTCTGGAGGAGTTCTTCCTCCGAGTGTTAGTGCCAATGGAGCATATCTCTCGAATGATGTTCTTTTGGGTTTGACTAGAATTTTCCCTCTAAGTTCTACATTTCGTCCCATTTTCTCTGTAAGGCTATCTTGTTTCTTTCTGGTTTTGATATGTCCATTTTATGTGCAGAATCTAGTACTTTTTGGGGTCACTTTTCTACTCTTTTATTATCAAGGGCCTATGTTTTACCTTGAAATTCTCTTAGGAGAGGTAAGAGCAACTTTACGCTCTTTAACCTCTTCTAAGTGGATTTTGCGTGACAAAGGAAGAACACGGAGGCTTGAAGACTGGAGGCCATTGAAATATCACTTTTCCAAAACTTTGAATACTTGCTTCGAAGACACGAAGACTTGAAGACCGGAAGCCGTCGAATACCATTTTTGAAGACTTTGAAGACTTTCTTCAAAGAGTTGAAGACTTGAACAATTAGAGGAATCATTGTGAAAGATAATATTTTACCACAAGAAGAAGAAAAGAAAATAAGATTAAGTTCTGGTGTCCATCTCAAGTCGAGACGAACCCGTCGCAAGTCGCGACCAACGGGTGGACAGAACCTAACCTATCCTTTTTGTACTATAAATAGCACACTCTTTCCTCCCATTCACATCTCTTTTTCCTGCGTTTTTGGTACTGTTTCTAACCCTAGTTTCTACCATTTTTCATCTTTAAATTCTCTTGTATTATGTTTGGTTTGTTAGGATTAATTAGTATGAACTCTTGTAGCTAAATCTAGTTCTTGGGAGCAATTGATTGAAGCTTCCAAACATATGTAGTAAGATTCTATATTTTCTCATTTATGAACATTTATTTAAGAGCATTTATTATGCCATTAATGTTGTGTTTTACCTCATTTATACCATGGGTTGTTTGAGTATATGAAATGTTTGTAAGATTCAAATGTTAGAGTGTTAGGAAAGTTGCAAATTTCTTAACTCATTTGATATGAAATCCAAAAGCATGGATTTAGTACTTCTTGTGTATAATGTGTGGTAATTCTTGCTAGATAAATATGTTAATGTGGATTGTTTTCATATTTGTCATATAGATGCAAAGAAAGGTTAAACCTTGAATGTTGTTTGTTCTATGTTTAACCTAATAAATGCTTTGTTTGGTTAAATGACTATGTCTTTGGTAGAAGGCTTGTTGTTATAAAACCTATGGTCCTTTAGGTGAAATGCCATTGATAAAAACCCATATGATGTTTGTCTTTGGTGATCATAATGAGGTTTGCAAATGGTCGTTGTTTGTCTTTGCAAACTACTCTTAAGGAGGAATGAATGTTGATTTTTGAATGAGAAGTGATAACATTCCCCATAGACAACAAATGTAATTGAATGATTGAATGAATCAATGAATCAATGAGCTATGGGAAGTTTGGAAGTGGAAGTCGATTGCCCCCAAGGCTCCGTTAATTATCATTTACATTGTATCTTTAGTTGTATTGCATGATTAGCATAGTTCTCTTGCTTTTCTAATTGTGGACTTTCAAATTGATAACTTAGGCTTAAAAACCAACGAACCCCCCCCCCCCCCCTTGTTTACATGCTTTTATATGTATCTATGTATGTATATGCCTAGTATGTCTTCTCCTATATATGTTTAAACACACAAAAAGATCCCCCTTGTCGTGGATGGCCCCGACTTTCTATTATCTACTTAATTATAGATAGGAAGCATTAGGGCATAAAAGTATTAACTTTGAGATGTACGGCGATGACCTCCCAGGTTATTTCCTCTAGCTTGAGTATTGTTCTACAATCTCCTGAAGTTTTTCCACAGTCTTAGGGGTATTAGTACTCATCTACTTGTATAATTCCAGATCTTGCATCCCCAGCAGGTACCCCTAGATCACTTTGTTCTCCATTGTTTCTATCACTCCCAAACCTATGATAGAAAGCATATGTGCTCTCTCCTGTCCTTTGCTTTGTGTGATAGATTTCTAATCGATTTTTTGTGAACTTTTTTTACGCAGGCTCAACAATGCTCCACTGAAGTCTTGGTACGATTGGAGCGAGCCTCTTGACAACTTATTGAACCACTCATGTGTCTTTCCCTGCAGGTAGTTTCCTACCAGCTTTTATGGCAACTTCTTATCGAAACCCCTCGAACTCATCAAGCCCCGCAACATCTGGATAAACTCTTGAGGGTCAATTTCACAACTATACTTGGGAAGTCATTCTAGTGGTTCCACTTCTATTGTCCATAAAACCCACGTAATCACTGAGCTGAAAGGAGACCCTGCAACTTGGCTCAATGGCTCGATCAACCTATCCAACTCCCTTTTTAACTATTCGCTTGCATCCAAGGGGGGTTTCTGTTGCCCCTCTGTCAGGTTTAGTCCCCTGTTGTAACCCCCTAACTGTGGTACATAAGGAGGTTGAGTTGCCCCATACCCCGGGTTAATCCAAGGTTGTCCAAAACCTAGGTATGCTAGTGGCTGTGGTGGTTGTCCATAGAGATTTTAAGGCCCCTGACAAATCATTGTTCCTTGAATTCCCACACTTCCATATCCTTGCATGGCAGAAAAAACCATCATCCCATATGTCATCCCTGGACCGGGCAGGTTGAGGGCAGGAACGGATGGGGCTAGTGAAGGTAACAAATATACTGGGCCTTATGAGTAACCTAGAATGGAAGGCTGAGCCCTAGCTTGCAATGGCTCTCTAGAATATGCGTAATAAGGGTAGGACATTGCAGGCTGAGAGGCCCATCCCATAGTTATTCCTACAGGTGAGGGTGGTCGTACTCCATGTGTGACCATGTCATCCCTCAGAGAAGGGGTAACTCGATAGCCTGCCACAGCTAGGACCTGAGCTGCCCGCTCTACATCTTGGTTTAGGGTTTCCCTCCCCGCGTTTTGATTTCCTGGAATTTTTTAGCCATAGGCTTCCATATACGAATCTCCTTATACTCACAAATATGTTAATTACTCTGGAGTATTAAATAATACCCTAATTGGGCCGCCACATCTACAGCCCAATACGCTTCTTGGGCTCAACCTCTATCAACTTGGTGAACCTTTAATTTGTTTTTATTTCTCCTTTTTGGTTGTTAGATTATTGACATGAACTTGATTCTCAAGTACAAACAAGTAAATGGTTTTGAGATAAGGAGAAGTCGAGGCTCCACCTCTGTTGCCTTTAACATAAGGAGGTTGATTCAGTGATCGACAATGTGGATCGGACTAGGGGTGTTCAAATTATCGATCCGCCCGACCCATTTAGGTTGGGTCAGGTCAATGACCCATATGGGTCAAAATGGGTTGGGTCAGATTTTGACCCATTTTGACCTGTTTGCAATTTTACGTCATTTTCTTGAAAACAAATCATAAAAAAGAACTAATTTAATACAATATATCCACCATTAATTTACTTCATAAACAATTTTAATATTCTTGAAAATATATATATATCTATAAAGCTAAAAATATATTTTTTTTAAAAATCAAGTTTTCCATTTTATATGATTTTGGTCAATTTGGGTCAATTTGGGTCGACCAATGACCCTGCCTGACCCGACACTAAACTATGGGAATTTTGACCCAAACCGACCTAACCCATTTGACCCTAAATTTATGGTCAATTTGGGCCCAGTCAACTGACCCGCCCCGACCCATGAAAACCCCAAGATCGGACTATTATGTTTAAGCACAACCACTAATTTGTTCCCAAAATAGATACACGGCGTTCCTAAACATCATAATCAAAACTAATTATTTATAAAGAGAAAGCCTGAAAACGTTTCCATAAACTTATGGACAGTTCACAGTGACTTTTACTTTAAATGTTGTAATTTTTTATAAAATTTAAATATTGTATTTTAAAAGTTAAAACAAGTAATAATATGTATTTAAATGTGAAAATATAAAAATATATAATATAAAAAAATATTTTTAGTTTTTCAAAATTCAGTACTCCCTCCATCCTAGCCTATTCTGCACGAATTTTTTTGGTCAAAGATGCCTAACTTTGACCACATATTTGAATAGGTATATGAACAATAATTTTATCATATGAGAAATGGTTAGATTTGTCGTAACATGTAGTTTCTAAATATCAATTTTTTGTGTGTCATTATTGTTCGTAGCTACACATATTTACAGTCAAACATGTTTATTGGAGACGGTGAAAATATTCAGTGCATAATAGGTTGGGACAGAGGGAGTATCTAATTTAACAAATACAGTGTATAAATCAAAAAATAAGTGGCATGTCTATAAACTTAAGAACATGCCGCCTGTCAGGAGAGCCACTCTATTTAAAACTGTTAACTAACATTTTAAACATATATATGAACAAATATACATTGGCTAGTTATAAATTCTATAATTAAATTATTATCTTGTAGAAATTAAAATCTAAACGAAGTCATTAAGAGGTTAACAAATACTCTAAACATATGAACTAACTTATACATTTGGTAGTTGTAATTTCTATCATTATTATTTGCAGTAAATATAATTCTAAACAAATCCATTAAAACAATTAACAAACACGCTAAACATATGAACTAATTTATATATTTACTAGCTGTAATTTCTATCATTATTATTTGTAAAAAATTAAATTCTAAACAAATTCATTAAAATAATTAACAAACACGCTAAACATATGAACTTATTTATACATTTACTCATTTAAAATACTATTACTATCATTGCGCAAAAAATGAATTTCTCGACAAAGTTTAGGGAATGGCCGTCTTTCCATATTCTTATGAAAAGAAGGCGTTTAAATAAAATAATAAAAAGGTATGGTGACGTTGTTTCACTCACCAAAATAATCTGCAAACTCTAACGATGAAATTAGCACAATAGCAAGCAGAGTCGATCCCACGAGGAACTATACAATAACTATAAAAAAATCACCTACTAATGTAGAACCTTTTGGTGTAGCAACCACGCCTTAATTTTCAGATTTCTTTAACAACTAATAATGCAACTAACTAATATAAAATATGAAATAATAATGCAAACTAACAAATATATAAATCTATAAAAATATATGATAAATGCAATTGGCTCGAAATAACTCACATTAGTTAAACATTGATCATAGGCACAAAGATAAATCAATTCATATGCATCTATCAGTTATAGGACGGCAAGGTTTTGCTAAACTCTCTCTTTCTTTCTTACCTTGTCGATAATTGACCAATTATAGCTAACCAATTATGTCTCTTACCAAGATACCCCCGGAAAGTATTCGCTAAACTAGATACACAACTCAATAGCATTAAGAATGAAAAGAACTTGATACAACAATCACACAAGTATTCACAAGTAGTAACGCACGCTTAATTGTTTCACATCTGGCTATTACAGTTTTAACTAGTTATTTGTATATTTAGTTATTTTTATAGTTTCCACAAGATCTCGCTACTTACTAACCATTTCTAACGATTACGTATTGGTGGAATCAGACAATATTATCCCAATAATATTCTTTTTTTTTCATAAACCATCTAGGGGAAGATGGGGGAAATTATATTAGGCCTTCCCAAGCCCTGTAATAAACCAAAAAAGCACAGAAACAGGAAAAGAGATGAAGCCGAGGCTTAGTTGAGATTTACAGGAGTAAGCCATAAGCTCTTGAATCAACATTTGTTGCCTCCAAAATAATGTCTAATATGAAAATAATAGTTAAATGATCACAAAAAACTATTAGACTAATGAGGAGGATCATCGAACTTGTTAGTGAATAGAAAAACTAGACACGAAGCAGTCAGAATGGCCCTCCATAGTCTAATCGGCTTATCCTCCTCTTGTAGGATCCATCATGTACAACAATTGAGCAAGCCAATGACTTCGGAAGTATCCAGCTAGTGAAGCCTTGAATCCGTACTCAGCCAGTGCAATGAGCAGAAACTGGTAGATACCATATCATCCTACAAAAATCAATAAAAAAATTAGTAGCATCCGTTCTAATGTACCATCCTTAAAGAAGGAGTACCTATCTGATCAAGCCTAATTAAGCCTTGGACCGAGTTAGACAGCATAGAAAATCTAGAACAGGATGAGTCCATCTGAGCTTGAAAATAAGCTTTAGCAAGAGAATCTGCTACGAGGTTTGCCTGCCTCTGAATGTGCACAAGTTCGATTTCACCCAGAGATTGGTGAATATCGTCAGCTAACTGGAAAATTTTCCAGTGTGCCTTTAGGGGGCATTAACAAACTGTACAGCATTAAGGCAATCGGATTCGATGCAAACAGGCAAGGAGTATTCTGTAGATGTTTTTAGAGCAAACTGAATTGCCTTCATTTCAGCTTCAAGAGGGGAAATGGCATGAGTATATTTAGTGTGTACACCTCTGAAACTACCTCTACTGTCTCTAATTATCATTCCAAGTCCACACATATTAGTATGACAAAACCATGAAGCATCAACATTAATTTTAAAACCCGAATATGGTCGTAGCCAAGCAATTTTGAGAATTTTTGGCTTTGGTGGAAATTTTATCAGAGGCAAAAAGGAATGCTCAGCAATACTCAAGTCAATGTTAGAGACTATGAACACAGGTTTAGCACTGAAGGTAAAAAAGATTTGATCCCTTGTTTGATTAAGTACTAAAACTGGGGATGGCTTGACAGAGTCATATAGAAATTTATTTCTCATCTTCCATAGATTCCAACATGTTATTGTAGCAGCAGTTCGAATTATAGTTGAATGCAAGGAACTTAGGGCAGGGTAAATAATATAGCATGATATTCTTTCCCATATAGATGGGAAAGATCTATCCCTAATTCCCATGAATTGATGAACTATTTTCCAAACTTTCACAGCAAAAATACATGAATTGAAAAAATGATCCAAAGAGTCTTCATGAGCATTACACATACAGCATTTGGAAGGTAAGCAAAATCTCAGTTTTCTTAGGACATTATCGAAAGGTAAAAAAGAGTTAGTCAACTTCCACATGAAAACAGAGATTTTCTTATCAATTCTAGCATTCTAAAGATGCTAAATAGAGGCAATGGAACCTCTACGGTTGCTAAGCAAGAAGTAGGTGGATTTAAATGAGAAATCACCTTTGATTCCCGGTTTCCATATGAGCCTATCCTCTCTATGTATGGAGAGCTTAGATTCCTGCAAAAGAGAAATAGCATCAGGGGGTAGAAAATGAGTAATTTTTGTAATTAAAACTGATTTATTGGAGATAAACTCCGAGACTGTACAGTCAGCCGATATATCAACTAGATTCTGATCACAGAGATCAGTAATGGGACCTATATCTAACCAGTTAGATGTCCAAAAGTTGAAGTCCCCTCTGCCTACAATCACTCTAGAGTTAGGTTCAGCCCATGCATTAACAGAGCAGATCCTTTTCCAGTTAGAAGAAGTCCTATATGAGGGTGGGAAGGATGCAACAAAATGAGTCCATAAAGCCTCAGCTTTTTGATATTTCCACTACAGTTTGACTGAGCATGTTTTAATTATGGTGGTTATTGATCTAAAACCTAGACCATTTTGATCAATTAGAAAGCAAAGAGCATCCCACTTTCTCCACGATCTTTTAGGTTTCAGATCAGTATCCCCCCAAAAAAATTTGCTCAGTTTTTTCTCTATGGCACTGATGGTCTCTTTTCTGGGTTTTAGAACTGACCAAATGTGCTGAGGTATAGAGTAAATGCATGACTCAATTAGTGTTATTTTTCCCCCAGTAGAGATCCATCTGTTTTTCCAGTTACCTATCTTACTGTCTATCTGTTCAAGGAGAGGTTGGAAATAGATTTTTTTTGTAGTCCCATTAAAAATAGGAACTCCCAGGTATGTAAATGGGAATTCCCCAATTTTCATACCTAGAATCCTTTTTATGTGGTTAACTCTGTTAACAGAAGCATGCTTCCCTATGAAGATGTCACTCTTATTATAATTAATCTTTTGACCAGTGACTTCTTCAAAGGTAGACAAAAAAGCTTTAAATCTAGTCAAAGTTAGCTTAGTAGCTTTAAAGAAAACCACAGTATCATCTGCATAGGATAGATGGGAGATTTGGAGAGAATTACTTGGAAGGTCATAGTATGCCAACTTACCATTGTGAAAAATAAAAGCCAAACTCCTAGTAAAAGCCTCAGAGAAAATGTTAAACAAAAAAGAAGATAAGGGGTCGCCCTGTTTATACCCCGGGTGGATTGAAAAAACCCAACTGGCTTACCATTAATAAGAATAGAGAACCAAGCCTGTGACAGATTTTTCATGATGGAAAAAATGAATTTTGCATGGAATCCGAATTTAGCTAGGACACTATGTAAAAAAGACCACTTAACTCTATCAAAAGCCTTCTTAAGATCCAATTTGACAATGCAATTTGGTTCTCTACGTTTCCTGTTCAGAAACCTTACCATTTCTTGCAGGTATATTACATTATCCGAAATGTCTCTACCATGGAGGAAAGCTGTTTGATGAGGGGAAATGATTTTAGGCATTAGAGGCTTGAGTCTTTCCATTAGTACTTTGGAGCATATTTTGTTTACTACATTGGAAAGGCTTATTGGCCTATAGTCATCAAAAGAAGTAGGGGTCAATTTTTTAGGAATTATTGTAATCCATGTGCTACCAATACCCCTGGGAATGTTATTTGCAGTTAGAAAATCTTGAACAGCATTAAGTAAGTCTGTAGCAATTATATCCCAAGATTTTATGTAGAACTTAGCTGTGAAGCCATCTGGCCCAGGGCTACTAGACTTATTAAGACTAAGAACAATCCCCTTAAGCTCAGGCAATGAAACAGGTTGCATGAGTCTTTCATTATCCTCTTGAGTGATCAGTTTAGGTATCTGATTCAGAAAATGAGACTGGAAGAGAGAACTATCAGGGGAGCTGTCATCATTTAAGAGATCCTGGTAATATTGAATGGCTTCTTCCTCAATGTCATGTATGTTATCTAACCATTGACCCTTACTACTCTTGACTTTTGTGATCTTTAACCTACAGTTCCTTTCCTTTACAGTATTATGGAAAAAGCTAGTGTTATTGTCCCCTTCCCTTAGCCATTTAATCTTTGCCTTATGATTCCAGAAGTTTTTCTGTTCTGCTAAAGCCCTTACAACCTTAGATTTAGCCTCCTTAAGTTTAGCCAGATTATCCACAGAAGCATTCTAGTCAAATAAAAGTTCCTGAGCTTCTAAAGCAATTTCTGCTTGCACAACATTATCGTTAATATTGCCAAATTTTTCTTTATTCCAGATTTTGAGCTCCTTTTTCAATCTAACAAGTTTAAGATAGAAACCAAGCATTCCTGATTTATGCAGAGGGATATCCCAATTTTGTTTAATTACTTCATTAAAGTCCTTTCTTTTATACCAGGTATTCAAAAATCTAAATGGCCTAGGATTGGATGGGATATCACTGCCAACAGTAAGAAGCATAGGATTATGATCTGAACTGATCCTATTCAAAATCTGAACAGAAGAGGCTGGAAAAGATAGTGTCCAACAAGGAGTACAGAGACCCCTATCTAGTCTTTGTACTGTAGGATTCCTTAATCTATTGTTACTCCAAGTGAACAGGTTCCCTACAGTGTTAATTTCCTCTAATGCCATTACATTTATAAAATCATTAAAGTCCCTCATACTTCCAAATTTTGGCATAGATGGACCTTTATACTCATTTATAGATGTAATGGTATTGAAATCACCAATGAAAAGGGATTCTGAGTGAGTAAAGGACCTAAGGTCAGACCAAAGGATTTTCCTATCAGTCCTAGTTCTGAGGCCATATATAAAGAAAGCATCCATGGTCTTATTCAGAGTGAGACAATTCAAATTAACTGCTAAGAATTGCAAATTATCACATTTAACTGTTAAGGATAAGCTAGAATTCCAGAAGAGCCAAATCTAACCATTATTTGCATACATGCAGTTATCGTAATGTAACAATTGTCTATAAGAATCACATTGCATGTTGTCATGTTTAGGCTCAATTAAACAGATAAGCTCAAATTTGTGCCTATTGATCAAATTATGAAGTCTTGGCATTGATGTGTCCATTCCCCTAATATTCCAAACCAGCATTTTAATCTTAATTGTTGTGTTATTCATAGAGAAACATTATTAGAGCTTTTTGACCTAGTCATGATAGTATTTATCTGAGTTAAATATGTATCATTCATCTGGTTAGAATCTTTCCCTAATGGATTTCCTTTTTTCAGCTTGCCAGGTTTGGAGAGTAAGAAGGAAGAGCTTACCTTGCATACCTGGTCAGCTCTAACATCTAGTCTTCCATGTAATCTGATGAGGTGACTTCTGTATCAGGAAGTGCAGCATTGATTGGAGTGCCGCTTGGAGT